>JARWLC010000002.1:177377514-178577514 GCA_033318265.1 Phyllotis vaccarum | reverse complement strand
TACAAAAGAATGAGCCCACCTCCTGGATACTCAGATGTGTAAGAATAGCACCCGCTTCAGGATAGTCCTACATGTAGCCCTGAGATGGTAATTTGAACGCCAACACAACTAGATGACAGCTGAAGAGTGGCAGTCATTTCCTACTCCTTGTGTGTATTTAGGCAAAAGGATTTTGAAGAGTTATTTTCAACTTTGTGAACTTCAGGCTCCCTAGAGCAATCACAGCTCTGGGATGCAGTCAATCCTGAAGCATCCTGAAGCCAACCCACCCCACGCCCCAGCTTCCTTCCTGCCATAACTTGTATTTCTTTGAGACTTCTAAGCTTGTTTTGAGTAGGTTTTTCTAAAAGAATCCAGCCTGCTTTGGGCAGAGTTTCTGCCTGCCTAAAGACCTGTCTTGGGAGAGACCTGAGTCCAGAAGCCCCTCTAGGGCAGAGAGTTTAGACTACCCTCTTTGCCTCCCCACTTTTGTGTCAAGTAAATACTTTCTGTTTACACAAACACTCCCCTCTCAGAGACTCCACCCTCTTTGGCCCTGGATCACCACCACTCCTATCTGTCTTTCCCATGATCTGCTGGAGAACTTTCATTCATTCTCTGCCTCAGAGCTTTAACCCTAGGAAGACAGCCTGATTGTCCCAGGAATTTGCAGTCTCATGCAGGGGGTGGTGTGACGCTATAGCCAGGTCCGTTCTCATCCCAGGTCTAGTGGTGAAGCTCAACAGGTAGAGTTCTAACACTATATGTATAAAATGCAAGGATAGAGCCCCAGATCTGCACAAACCAATCCCAGCACTCTGGAGGGTCAGAAGTCTATCCTTAGCTACATAGCAAACTTGAGGCCAACCTAGGCTGTGTGAGACAGTTCCCCCAAACAAAAACAAAACAGAGCTTCCAGCAGCCTCTCCAACTAGACTGACTTCTTGGAACCAGTTGGAGTTGTGGGATTAGAGCCTCCCTGGAGCACCCTGAAGCCTTCAAGGGAGTCCTGCTTGGAGACCCCAGATGCCCAGGAGCTATGGCATGTCATGTCTTGTCCAGATCAGACTCGCTTTATCTTGGTTGTCTTTGCCTACTGTTCCCAGTCTGGGATGGTCTCCTTAGTTAGGTAGTTGGAACCAAACAATTTTTAAGATATGGGAAAGTAACCTAGCACTTCCTACAAAATTAAACCTCAAATTACCAGGCCACCCTGCAATTCCAATTTTTTAGGTAAAACCCCAAAAATAATTAAAAACAAGTATTCAAACAAAAATATGAGTATAATGTTCATAACAGTATTATCCGTAGCAGCAAAGAGCAGAAATGACTCCCATGCTCAATAATGCTTGGGTAGATAAACCAGCTGTGGCATCGCCACACTGTGAAATAACTATACAGTCACTAAAAGAGGTAAATTCAGGCTCAAAGGGTAGTCCCTAACAATTTGAGTTAGATCTCAGAACTCACACAAAAGCCTAGATGTGATTTGCACATCTGTGTTCTGTGTTCCCAGTAATAATGGCAGAGACAGAAGAAGCACACAGAAGCTCCTGGACTAGTTAGGCTAGAGTACACAGCACAGAAACAAGAGAGACCCTACCTCAAAAGCAAAATGAAAGGCCAGGACTGACTTCCAGACGTAGTCCTGTGACCTCCGTGCCAGTGCCATGGCATGAAGATGCGCGCGCGCGCGCGCACACACACACACACACACACACACACACACACACACACACACACGCACACACGCACACACACGCACACACGCACGCGCACGCACGCACGCACGCACATACCACATTTAACTAATTTAGTAATTTCTGAAGTTTGAAGAGTAAAGTTCTAATGAATGCTGTTACAGGTGACCTTCAAAGAAATGACATAACAGAAGTCACATACAAAAATAAAAAAAAAAAGCATCATTTATACGACCCATTCTGATAACATGTTTAGAGTAGATGAGTTCATAGGGGCAGGAAGTTGGTCCTGCCAGGGGCTAGCGGATGACAGGAGTGGAGAGTTAAGATTTCCTTCAGATCTATAACCATGTTTTAGAATTAAGAGAGCATAGCCAGACTGCATTGACTCACCCTGGGAGTCCTTACTGTCTCTGAGGAATAGATGGGGGAAACTTTGGAAGAATTGGGAAGAAGGGAGGGAGGGGGAACAATGGTAGGTATGTTTAAAATAATAATAATAAAAAAGATTAGAGAGCATAGCTAGGCAGGGGTGACACACACCTTCAATCCTAGTACTTGGGGGCAGAGGCAGATGGATCTCTGAGTTCTAGGCTAGTATAGTCTACTGAGCAAGTTCCAGGAAAGCCAAGGCTACAGAGAGAAACCTGACCTTGAAAAATCAAAAGGGGATGGGGTGTTGGAGAGATAGTTCAGCCAATTAAGACCACTGGCTGCTTTCCAAGAGGCCCTGAGTTCAATTCCCAACAACTACATGGTGGCTCACAACCATCTGTAATGAGATCTGGTGCCCACTTCTGCCCTGTAGGCAAAGATACAGGCAGATCACTGTATACATAATTAATAAATAAAACTTAAAAAGAAAGAAAGAAAGCAGAAAGAATTAGCATGATGGTTGTACATCTCTGAATGCTCCAGTTGGGTTTCTTGTTTTCAAATAGGTAGTTTTGTATTATGTGAATTTTACCATTACTATAATTATACCCAAACTACTTAGTAGGATGTCACAAAATTAATACACATAACTTAAAGGACAATCTGTGTGCAACTCAGTAAGAGAGCACTTGCCTTGCTGTGTCCAACTCTTGATTCCAGCTCTAACCCCACAAAGAAGGAAACAATAATTCAGCATGGGCCAGCTGTAATGGTACACACCTATGTCCTAGCCCCAGGAACATGGAGGCAGGAAGATCAGGAGTTCAAGGTCACCTCAGCTATATTGTGAGTTTATGGACAGCCCAAAATACATTGGTAATTAATATTTTTTCAGTAAGACAGGTGATACACACCTGGAATCTCAGTACTCCAAAGCAGAGACAGGAAGATGACTGCACATTTAAAACCAGCTTGATCTACATACTGAGCTCTAGTTCAGACAGGGCTTCATAGTGAGAGAGCTGCAGGCATACTTTCTCCCAGCGTGGGAACGGCACTGGGCCTGCTCTTACCCTACACTAGTTTGCACTCATTCTATATCACAGCAATCTCTGCAAACCCAACTATGCGAAGACATGACATCATCAAAGGGAATGTGTTAATACTACCTGGCATGGTGGGGCATGCCTGCAATCCTAGCATCCCAGCACTCAGAAGATGGAAGCGGGAGGATCAGACAGGGCAATAGGGCAAGGCTCTCATCTTCAAAACCAAATAAAAACAAACAAACAAACAAACCCAAACCAAACAAGAAATTATCCCAACCTAACGTTGAAAGTGACAAGATCCTATGTTTCTAACAGACCTAACTGGATCCACCCCTCCAAAATTTGAACTATCCCACTACCTCATGTGAGTTCTCTGTGTTGCCTCACCCCAAGTCTGGGCTATCCTCATCTATCTGTTGACTCAGTTGACTGTCAAGCCAATGTTTAAATGTATCCTTAAACACTGTTTGATTGCATGGCCCTAGCGTCTCTTTGCTCTCTTTGTTGTCACTTTTTCCTTTCCAGTGATTTTGCAAATTCCTGGCCAATTCCTTCCCAAAGATGCACACTTCTGGAAGGATGATCATGTGCCCTCAAAGCTTTCTCATACTTACAAACACCCACTCTCACTGTGGTGGCAAGAGGGCAGGCCATGATACCTACCTCCCTTGGCATCACACAGGATGCTCAGGCCCTATTCAGGAAACTGAGTCTAGCATTTCCAGAGCAGAAACACAAACAATGGAAGCTGGAGCATGGCACATGCCACATGCAAGTATGGAGAAAGCACTGGAAACCTCAGAGTCTTAGATTTCAGCCCAGTGTGTGTGACACCAAGATGAACAGAGGAGAAATGAAGCCAGCCTTCAACATCAGCTATTGTTACTTCAAAAGGGGAAAGGGGAACAGAAGAGTTTTAGTGGTGGCCTACCTACATGTGAGAGGAATCCAAACAAGGCAATTAAGGGGTATGTGAGAGCTTACCCACACCCACCCACAGGCGTTCCCTAGAAGCCACTTTATTTCCAGGCAACCACCCTGGGTAGTGGAAAATGGGTCTGACTCTGTCATGAAAGGTGATCTTAGTGACCAAGAAAGGGCTACCGTCCTGTCTAGCCGGAGTAAGTCCAGGACAGGGTTCAGAATCTAGCCCAGCAGACCTCAGGCAGTTACAGAGGGCAGATTCATTGGGTCCAATCTAGAGTGGCCCAGGGAACCTGGTTTCTTTTCACTAGTGTGGAGTTCTAAGGCTTGACTAGGTCAAGTACCTTCTGAGGGTGGCTGACCCCACTCCTTGGAGCCGGCAGCATAGGAAGTAACCATGTGTCTTCCTCGGCTACACAAAAAACGAACCTCCCACCCCAACTACAAACGAGTCTAATCAGTCTAGGGAGTAAAAGGCTCTTCTGGTTCTAGAAATTGCGGTTTAAGCAAAGCAAACCTTCAAGATCCCATGTTCAGACAGGAGAACAGGAGAGAATTGAGTAACGGGCTGTAACCATGGGCCTTAAACTGGTTTTAGATCGGGAGACCTGTTGAGGACACAGAACAGAATCAAGCACACAGCAGCATACCTGTTTGTCTCTGGGAGAGACACTGTTCAGTAGGTAACATGAAATATTGCACCATCCAAAGGCTTTTTGTGTTGGATACCTGCCTGGTTGTAGGCTGCTTTAAATGTTAGAGCATGTTTAAGTAAGGCTGAAACGCTAAGATAGGAAGGTGGGGAGGTATATTCAATACAGTCACAACATGTTATTTTTCACCTTCCTGTGATTTCATATGGGACATATTTACACTAAGTCAGGAGCATGCGTGATTATGTACATGTTACATGGACACGTCTCCTATCGCCCCTCTTTCTCTAGAGAGCCCCCAGTGAACATGAGATCTTGAAGGTTTTGTTTTGCTTGAACCACATTTCTAGAACCAGAGAAAAACCCTTTTATTCCCTAAACTAATAGACTCATTTGTATCTGGGGTGGGAAGATGGTTTTTGTGTAGCCCAGCCTGGCACCCACCACTCTATGTACCAAACATGACTTGAACTTCTGATCCTCTTGCCTCCACCTCCTGAATGCCCATGACTTCCCCCAAGTAGTTAAGTTCACTCCTTTGCAGGCTGTTTTGTAGTTGTTTTTCTTTTAGATTGGAAATCCATTCATAGGCCTCAGTAGAAGCCTATGGCTGTTGGGGCAACTGCTGCAGTACAACATAGACACAGGATAGAGACTGTCGTCCTCTGCTCCTCTAGAGCATCTACCAGAAAGCTACCAAAAATCAAGCTGTAAGGCACTGTCTTCTGACCTTGGTGATAGACAGCATGAGAACAGTTGAGCAAGGTGGAGCCATCGGTGAGCTGTTCCTCTCCAAGCCCACTGCTGTTCCTAGGAGGCAGTAGGCCTGCCTCAGCATGAGTCACCCCACTGAGTCCTCAGCACAACAGTTCTGCCAGAAGGGTCCTTTATATCAATGTTCAGATCGCACACTGACAGCCAAGACTTTTCTCCTTCTGTTTGGAAAAGAATGCTCTTAGGGTTCTGATTCTCACGCACGCCCCACACAGCTCTGACAAAGTGCCCAATGGGCAGCACCTGCCACCTGTGGGCTGTGCTGGGAACCACAGACTAGCTGGCTGTTTGGCCCTCTGGAGGGTAACCCAATGAGTCTACCAAACTCCAGCCAGAGTTCTCATCCATCCAACATCTGGGCTCCTGCTGGTGGCCTCTGCCTCTGGGACTCTCTTCTGTACTTCAGTAACAAAACTGGAATACAGTTGGAATCATGAACCGAGCTGTGCTGTGCTTCTACCTCTGTACACACCCCAAGGTGACATGAATAGCTCGTGGTGCCTCAGTTTCTTCCTCTTTGCAGAACTCAAGTATGGTGGTGTCTGTGGGGGCAGTCTACATTTGGACTGCTATGAAATGCATATATAAATATGACTTTGAACTTCTGGTCTCTGTCTCTTGAGTCTTGACTCTGCAGCCGTGAGTTACTGGGAATAGAATCAAGGGCTTTCGGTGTGCTAGGCAAACATCACCAGCTGAGACATGTTCTTAGCCTAATGTAAGTCTTTAAAAATAAGCTTTTTCAGTCATATGTGGTAGCATAGATCTTTAAGCACAGTACCCAGGAGACAAAGGCAGGTAGATCTCTATGAGTTTTAGGCCTGCCACGGCAACATAGATCCTATTTCAACAAATGAATGAATTTTTCCATGCCCCTATTTGATGTATTGAGCATATATTGTATAGTTATAACTAAAAATCCACTTTTTTGTTAGTGATAACACCTCTGTAGCTTCTGGGTTAGTTTCGGTCCATTGTATGTCTCTTTTAGCCTCTCGTATGTCTGGTAGTCTTTGGTTGAAAGCCAGGCATCTTGGGTTTGCTTCCTTTGATCCTGGATATATCCTACTGGCTCCCAAGTCCTTAAAAATACCTTATACTTGCACCTCTTCAGCACCTAGCTTGTCTCAGGTGTCCATCTGTGTTCCAGATTCCCTGTTCTTATGAGGATATAGCCCCTGACAGGGCCACATTAATCTAGTATGTCATAGCCACAGAGTAAATGTCTTTTCCAAACTTGTAGAAATGTCTTTGGCTTGGCAATGGTACTGAGGGGCAGGGCCTTTACAAGATGATCACATCAGGAGAGCTCTGCCCTTCAGAGAGTAGATTTTTAAAAAATTATTTATTTTTAATTTTATATGCATTGGTGTTTTGCTTGCATGCATGTCTATGTGATGATGTTGTATCTCCTGTAACTGGAGTTGCAGATAGTTGTGAGCTGCCATGTGGGTGCTGGGAATTGAACTTGGGTCCTCTGGAACCACTAAGCTATCTCTTCAGCTCCACTGAGTGGATTTGTTATACCAAGGTCTCACCCCATTGTGTGATGCTTTTATGTTATCAAACAGCAGAGGCCCTTAGCAGATGTGACCATTCCATCTTGGACTTCTAGCCTCCAGAGCTGTGAGGCTAATAGACGGTTACTTCTGTTTGTTTGTTTTTTAATTTTTAGTTTTGATCTATGCTGTGTGTGGGGTGTGGTGCCTGTGTGTGTGTGCGCCCGCAAGTACATGCATCCTATAGCACCTATGTGGAGGTGATGACCCCTTTCAGGAGTCAATTTTAAACTCAGGTTATCTATCTTACAAGGCAAATGCTTCCATCCACTGAGCCATCTTTCCAGACTAACTCCTACCATTCATAAAACACAGTCTATAGTGTTACAGACCCAGGAAGTGGATCAAGCCAAACAGATTCTTCAAGGATACAGCTGCAAAACCCCTGTTTGCAAAGGGGATCCCACTCAGAGGGATGGGGCTGGATTGGACAGATCTCTAGGGAAACAGTTATCATGGCTTCAGCACCCAGACTGGTCTTTCCACAGTGCTCCATTGGTAGCTTGCCAGACTTCTCATCCGTGTGAAGCTTAGAAGCATGATCCAGCTGTTTGCTCTGGTGCTGAATTCTCACCATATTTCATAGACTTGCCCCTATGTGGAGACCCAAGAAAGAGGAAATCTTCACGTCTGAAAAAGTTATGTCTCATTTATCCTGTGACTTTCCTCAAAAATACATTTATACATCTATTGGCACAGCTTTTGTCTCATTTATTATCTTTCCAAATGATTTGTGTGTGTGTGTGTGTGTGTGTGTGTGTGTGTGTGTGTATGTGTGTGTTTAATATGTATGTAAGCGAGGGTGTTTCTTGTGCCACAGCATCTGGAAGTCAGAGGACAACTTTAGAGACTCATTTCTTTCTTTCCTTCCACCATGTTTTTGAGGTAGGGTCTCTTTTCTTGTTCCTGCTCTTATACATGGGCTCCAGGCTAGATGAACTTGGATCTCTTAGGAGATTCTCCCGTTTCCACTGTTTGAGTTTATATATATATTTATGTGTATGTGTGTAGGGCTGTGTGTGCATGCCTGAGAATGCATGTACTTTTGGAAGTCAAAGACATTGGATTCTTTTCCCTGGAGCTGGAGTTACATGGGGTTGCAAACCACCTAATTTTCAGTGCTAGGAATTAAACTCAGTCTGTTGAATGTCATATCTGGTTACTTAGTTCCTTACAATTAAGCCCATTTCTCATCCCTTTCCCCACATTGATCACTTATTTCTATCCATAAGCTTTGTAATTTTTTTTATTTTAAAATTCATTGTTATTGGAGCTGGAGAGATGATGGTTCAGTGGTTAAAAGCACTCATACTGTGTCCATACATCCACACATGCAAACACTTACACAAATAAAATAAAAATATTGTTTTGTAAAAGCTGATTACTGTTTATTTTAGAGGCCAGCAAAAACACAACCACCTTTCCTTTTTCAACCAATATACTATTCCATTTTATTTTTTAAAAAGAGTTGCATTTTCCTTGAGAAGGAGAGATAGAAAGAATAAAACCCTGTAGTTTTATTTTTCTTTTTCCCTTTGGGGGCCCACCACTCAACTCTGAAATTAATACACGGAGACTTACTTACTCTTACTTACGAATGCCCAGCCATAGCTTGGCTTGTTTCCACCCAGCTTTTCTAACTTAAATTATCCTGTTTTTCTTTAACTATGTTTTGCCTCTGGTCTTTTTACCTTTCTTTATTCTATATGCCTTTCTTTTCTTCTTATTCCATGGCTGGCCCCGGTGTCTTCCTCCCTGTCTCCATTTTTGTTTCTTTTTTTTTTTCTCTCTCTCTCCCTCTCTAGATTTCTCCTATCTATTCTCTCTATCCGGCAGAGACATCTTTTTCTCTCTGCTGCCTAACTGTTGGTTGTTCAGCTTTTTATTGGACCAATCAGGTGTTTTAGGCAGGCAAAATAATACAGTTATACAGAGTTAAATAAACACAACAGGAAAGAATGCAGCACATCTTTGCATCATTAATGAATGTAACACATCTTAAACTTGTATTCCACAACAAAAACTTTATGCTGCAGCCCTTAAATACAACATAACAGTTTGTATTTAAGAAATAACAAAAGTTTGTCCAAACAAAAATAAAGAATAAAAATTCTCATGCAAATAGCCAGAAGAACTATATTTGGGTGGGAAAAGTAAAGAAAAGAAAATTTAAAAAGAAATGGTTATAAAAGATTATGCCCAATGTTTACAAGTTAGTAAAATGAATTCTTCAAATTTAGGACTTTGAGTTGCATCCCCCTGCTGATGTCCTGACTCAGGACCAGAATGCCTATGCATGTATATGGTGAGGTCACTCCTCTGTCCTTGCAGACGGCCCCAGAAGTATCTGCTTACCTATACCCAGTGACAGCTACCAGAATCAAATGAAAGGGACCTTGATGAACATTATCTTTAGATGACATTCCAATACACCTATACTTTATGACTTTCACCTCCTTTGTAACCTAGAGATTAAAGAAGAGCATTATGTAAATGATCATTTTTAACTTGCCAAAAGCAAAGTCAGTATCCATCATTAAAAGTGTGCTTCAAGAAATCAAGCATGGTGGCACATTTAACCCCAGCACTCTCAGGAGGCAGAGGCCAGTGGGTCTCTATTGAGTTTGAAGCCAGTCTGGTTTATATAGTGAGTTCCAGGACAGCCAGGGCTCAACAAGAAACAAGTGGCTCAAGTATAAATCTTTCCAGTGGAAAGTAGAATATTAAGATATGACTGTAAAATATATGAAAAAGCGTTTTGAAACATCTCATTGTGTTGCCCAGGCTGGCCTGAAACCCTACCTCAGTGGCTTCTGTTCTAGGATTACAGCTATAAGACACCATGCCTAGCTTGGGGTTTGTTTTCATATAAAACTTTATTCTTAGATACATTACTTCACTTCCTGTACTTTTCTTCATGCCATGGTTTTCTGTACGTGGGTCAAGTGTGAAGGGCATGTGCACATGGGTAGATGTGCGCTGTGTTGCCTGTGTGTTTGCATGTATGCTTAGCTGATGCTCCACAACCAAGCCTCACTGGAGCAGCCTAATGTGTATAGAACATTCTAGCATGGCTCACATTTTTCTCCCCCACTGCATTTATAACCTAGAATACTGTCAACATATGCATTCCTGTCTCTCTGGTGTGGCACATTTATTATGATGGACTAATCAACACAATTATTTATCTACAATTGAAAATTCACATTTAGGGGCTGTCTCAGCAGTTAAGAGCACCTGATGCTCTTGTACAGAACTGAGTTTTCATTCCCAGCACCCATGGGGTAGATCATAAATATCTGTAACTCCAGTTCCAGGGACCTCATCTGGCCTCTTCAAGCAGCAGGCATGCATGTGGTGCACAGACATACATGTAGGCAAAGCATCAATACACATAAAATAAAATAAAAAAATCTTCTCAAAAAATTAATATTTAACAAAACAACAAAACCAAAGTCCATACTTATATTTGTTAAAAATTTTAAATATGTTAATGATGAAAACATTAATTTTCTACATTTTTGATACAATTTGTAAAGATGTACATACTTTCTGTGAAATTGGCTTTGTCGACAACTAGCCAGTACACATGTAGAATTCCAAAGATGTATAACAGAGAAGCAGGCAAGAACATCCTGACTGGGCAAATGCTGACAGAGCTGGTGCTTGCAGGAGAGAATATATCCTCCAGATGGGACATACCCCAGGTATCCAGAACAGGTGGCTGGTTGCTATAAACCCTGTGTGAGATGCTGAGTCTATTGAATTCATTTACTTTGGGGGACTTGTGTTCCATATAAGATGCCTGTTTATTTGTGAAGGCACACAGCAGTGCCAACAATAAATACTTCCTAACTCTAAGCTTTGGACCATTTTCTCTTCTGTCCATGATGCTCAGCTAGAACAAAAAATGCCATCCCCCTAAGAACCCTTTGGCTTTGCTGCCTCTGGGGACAGCTGGGGGTTTGACTATAAAAAAGAATATATCAGTAACTTTAAAGCCGTGTGACATGTTTTGTCCTAAGAAAGCACATTTAATTTTTGTTTGTTTGTTTGTTTTTAATACAGAGGTTCAGGTTAGCTTCAAACTTGTGGCAATCCTCCTGTCTCAGCTTCTCCAGTACTGAGATAGGTGTGTACCACCTTGCCTTTTTTTTCCTCTGTGAGTACGCATGGTCTTTCCTGTCATTGTATTTTGATTTTTAAGAAGAAAGTGAGCTGTTTTGTTGCTTTCCTCTTTGACTTTGGTAGGCTCCAATAGAATTGCTTAGTATAGATGGCTAAATCGTTCTAATAAATACAGAGTGTCATGTCTTCTTATACCCCTGCAAAGCAGTATATAACTATGGAAAAGACACAATGAGGCCTCACTCCAGCATCCACCATGTTTTCCTACCCAGCCCTCCTGGTGTTTCCAGCAACAATAGCAGGCATCTGCTTGGGGATGAAATAAAATTTGTCAGTATACTGTGGCTGGATATAATAGTTTTAAAAATCTAATATACATTCTCTAGACGATCTATGTAAGATAAAGGTAAGAATGATGTTCACAGACCCATCAAAGATCCAGCACAGCCAGGATAGACCTGGTTAAAACCTCCAAACAACTCAGCAAACGACACCTTCTGAAAAAAATACTCCCCAGTACACTTCAATCTGGACTACAGTTTATCAATGCCAGGCACTCACCTGAAAAGACAAAAGTCAGTATCAATGATAAAATCTAATCTTAGACCTTAAGCTTGAGATGTACAGGGACATACACACACACACACACACACACACACACACACACACACACACACACACACACACACACACACAGGGTGGGGGGGGGGACAGGAAGAAAATAAAACATGTTTTCTTACTCCAACCTCCTGTGAGGGCTTGACAGTTTGTAAGCATACATTACAAGCTAAGAGGCACCATACACAGCTCAGTCTTGTGATATCCTCACCTCATATGTCTGCTTTTCTGTAGAAACAGAACCCAAGGCCACACATGTAGACAGAGACAACCCAAGGCTTAGTTTTTGGGATAAGAGTCCTGAACATCTCGGTAAAAGTCAGGTTTCTGAGAACTGAACCAAACTGAATGGTTGGTTTAAGCATGCCTGGAAACTAGTGTTCAATCCTTGGAATCCACCATGGAAAGAACCAAGTCTCGGAGGTTTTCCTTGAACCCCTCTATCATGTATGTGTTTTTAACATTATGCTTCTGAAGACTGTACTGACCTTTAAAAAATTTTTTTTTTAGGACTGTATTTTCAGGGACTGGAGATATTGCTCACTGGTGAAGGACACTTGCTGCCCTTGTAGAGGACCAGGGTTCAGTTCCTACATGAACATGATAGTTTATAATAGGTAACTCCAGTTCTAGCAGACTTCCAATTTCCTCTTTTGCCCTTCAGGGGCACCAATCACATGTGTGTTGCATAGACATACTTGCAGGTAAAACACACCATACCACACACACATACAAATACATCTTTAAAGAATATTTTATTTTTGTTATTTTTAATTATGTGCATTCATATATGTCTATGTTGGGCTATATCCACAAAAGTATGGGTACCTGCAGAAGCCAGAGGCTCTCCTAAAGCTGGAGTTAAAGTTTTTATTAGCCATTTGAAATGTGTGCTTGGGTCCTCTGCAAGGGAAGTATATACTGGTAAACACTGAGCTGTTGGATGTGTGTGTGTGTGTGTGTGTGTGTGTGTGTGTGTGTGTGTGTGTGTGTGTGGCTGTACATGTGCCATTTCCTTACATAACCTAGAACTGCCCCAAACCTGACTGCATTTTAAAAAAATCACCATCTCAGTAAATTTCTGTACATCATTGATAAAAATGAACCAGTTAGAACATTCTAGAACATTCCTGTAAACTTGAGTCATATGCAAATAAAATAAAATTCTCTGGAGTCTTAGGTTCATTAGCCTCTGATCATGCTGTCCTTCCAGAAACTACTACTGAGCATGTGCAGAAGAACTCCCACCCCACTGCTCTTCATGCCATCATTTCAAAGGGGAGAAAATGCTAAGATAGCCTAGGGGTCTAAGAAGTGAAAGGTTATTAGGAAGAAGGTTATAATCTTCCCTTCTTCATCTTGACCACGACTAAGGGAAGAACAAGAGTGAGCACTGCCAGTTACCCAACCCCAGGCTGCTCTGGGACAGAAATGCCGTGGGAGGATTGGACATTGAGAAATCCATTCCATCTGCTCCCTTCATAATAAAATAAATCATGTCTGGGGTAGTTCAGCCATGTTTCTGTCCGTGGCTTCAAATGATGGCCCTCCAATTACAGTAGAGAGCTATAAAAATGTAATTTGTCCTTAGCTAAAGGCAAAGAAGGCAGGCTCAGTCAAAAGTCAGTGAGGGTGGCAGGAGCTGTCCATCCAAGAGAAATTCTCACAGCAGCCTGCACCACTGGACAATCTACTTAGCCTCACAGAGTAAGAAGTCTGACTTTGTCTGATGAATCAGTTCACATATGTGATCTTTGACTCCACCTGAAGGCAGAGTTTTCTCTTTCTTTTCCTTTCTTTTGTGTGTCATTGTGCCTGTGTGTCCGTGTGTCAGTGTGTGTGTGTGTTTCCCACATTTGCTAAGACACTGTCCTGAAGCTCATGGATTTGATTAGCCTGGATAGTCAGTGAGAGGGCCAAGGTCTCCTCTCTTACTTCCCTGACACTGGAATTACAAGCATACACCCTCATGCTCCGCTTTTTTATATGGACTCGGCGCTTAAAATTGGGTCCTGATGCCTTCATAGCAATCTCTTTATTGACTGAGCTGGCTCCCCGCTCCCTCATTAAAATTTGTGTTGGTATCTCTTCATTAAAAAGGAAAGCGCACTTCTCCCCGCCTTCTTTTTGGGTAGGTGTTATTTAGTGCCATATTCACAGGCTATCTGTCCCTGGAAACTTTGGTCCTGTTTTTTCTGACAGCTGTATAGTTGAGGAGGATATTAGCTTTCCATCCTCCTGCTTCCTTAGGAGTTGTGAGCTCCTGAACTGCTACTCTGGAACACTCCACCTAGTGCCAGGAAAATCACTTCCTTAGAGCTCTCTACGTGGTGTCATTTTTCTCCTCAAAGGGGCATAGCTTAACCACTGTAGGAGCAGAAGACCTCTCAGAATTCAGGTTTTCACAGGAAGTATTGACAGAGAGGGACCCAGCACCATGGGTGTGATGCTAGCGATCTGTTGAGACAAGGCCATGTTTGGGTAACATTGCAATGTTAATCAGCTGCTCTTCCCCTCTTGGAAGCTGAGTCCTGTCCTCTATCTGGGCTTTCCAGTTGTATTAGATGGTCAGTTCAGGTCCCGCTCTACCTCAGCCACAGAAGAAGCACTAGGAACAGAGAATTGGGCCACACCTGGGAGGCCAGCCGTCTATGTCTTTCTTTTCCTCTGACTTGACAGCCAGCAATGTGAGGTGGAGTTTTTTAAGAATGGCTCTGAGGATGATTCCCAAGGTAGCTTCAAGAAAGAAACATTTGTTTTAAGATCTAAGGTTTCAGTATTAATGCATCATGAGCTAGTTTATTCTGACTAGAACAGGCTGCATAAGAATTAAATACAACAGGGGCTAGAAAGATGTCTCAGAGGTTAAGAGCATCAGCTGCCCTTGTAAAGGACCTACCTTCAGTTCCTGGAACCCACTTGGGGGCATGTGCCGATCTGTAACACCAGTTCCAAAGGACCTGGTGCCCTCTTCTGGCCTCCATGGGCTCTGCATGTACATAGTGCACAGATGAACATGAAGGCTTGAAAGAAAATAACTCCCAACACCATTAGGAAGTGTGGTCTTGTTGAAGAAAGTGTGTCACTGTGCGGGTGAGCTTTGATGTCTTTTTTGCTCAAATTTCCCTCAGAGTGACTGTCAATCCACTTCCTGTTGCCTGAAAGATTTAGGACTCTCAGCTCCAGCAATATATCTGCCACAGGCCACCCAGCTCCCCATCATGATGATAAGGGGCTGAACCTCTGAAACTGTGAGCAAGCCATCTCAATGAAACATTTTCCTTATAAAAGTTGCTGTGGTCATGATGTCTCTTCACAGCAATAAAAACCCTAACTAGGGCTAGAGAGATGGCTCAGAAGAGCACTGGCTGCTTTTCCAGAGGTCCTGAGTTCAATTCCCAGCAAGCACATGGTGGCTCACAACTATCTATACAGTAGGATCTGATACCCTCTTCTGGCATAAAGTCATGTGTGTGTGTGTGTGTGTGTGTGTGTGTGTGTGTGTGTGTGTGTGTGTGTATACACCCACACATATATATGTATATGTTTATATAGTCATATATAGACTCATATAGTCATATAGACTCATACATATAAAATATAAAATTATGTATAACAAATCTTAAAAAAACAAAAACCCCAACTAAGACACAGGCAGAACACCCATACACATAAAACAAAAATAAATCTTTTTTAAAAAGCCAGGCATAGTGGTACATGTCTTTAACCCAAATACTCAGGAGGCAGAGGCAGATGAAGCTGAGTTTGAGGCCAGCCTGGTTCACAGAACAAGTTTCAGGACAGCCAGGGTTACACAGAGAAACCCTGTCTCAAAAAACCAACCAAACACAAACAAAATTCACTGTCCTAGGCAGGCTTAGGGGAATGTCCCGAAATTAAGGAAATAAGAGTCCTTCCCTCTTTCTGAAGCTTATGGAAAGGCAGGAAGAAAGCAAGCATAAACAGACTAGGAAGCTGTGAAGAAAGGACAGGCCATTGTCTGAGTGGGAAATCAGAGTTTCTAGAAGATTCCTGTAAGACATATTTGAGTCATGATCTGAAAGGGGAGAGTCAAGGGCTGGTGCTCAGTGTGGATAGTGGGTCCAAAACTGGAACAGTATGAACCAGCAGTGCGAGGAAAGCAAGCAGGTCCTGAGCACCCTAGGCTATGGAGAGGCACTGGTGACACTCAGGGGTCATATGGGGTCCAGAATGTCACCTGATACACTCCGAACAACTCCAGGGCCTTTTTCACAGTACTAGGGTCTGGGGGGATCTGGGCTTGATTTAGGTACCACTGTGGAACACAATCTTTTTGAGGGCCACTGACAGCACAGTAGTAAGTGTATGAGGAACTTAATGACTTTCTGAGGTAAGAGCTAAAGATGTGAACTAGGGGAATGTGGAATGGTGGGCAAACCTGGTCATTTTCAAAACTACTCATGTCATGTAGGAAGCAGGTCTTGGTCTGAGATGATGCTGGAAGTAAACTGTACATTGAAAGATCAATGAACTGTCTGAATGTAAAGACAGTGGAGGCTAGGTCTATGTGGAAAGACTGTGCCCATGAGTTAGATATTGTCATCTTGATCATGATTTGAGACACTAGGTGGAGCAGAAGTGGTGTTTAATCCAACAAGAAACAGATCTGGAGTTCCTGTGACTGCAATATCCTTGGTAGAGCTACATCAGAATGTTCTACCCATGGTATATTCTAGAAGATAGCTCCTATCCTGGCCAGCAGCTCCATGTCCTTCTGGAACAAAGAAAAGAGTTTATCTGGAGGCTAAGGCTTCATACAAGTGAACAACTGCCAGTGTTGGGATGGACCTGAATCTCACTTGGGTGGAACAACCTATGCTCAGCAGGAAGCAGTTCTTGGGTTTCAGGCTTCCCTTTTCCTCGAGGAACCTCTGGAGACACAGGTGGGTCTATGTTGTGGTAAAGGGTACTCTCACCCACGTGTCTGAGGAAGTGAGAGAGCATTTCGGGTGGGAGAAGCAAGCTTCTAGATCTGAGGCACCTTATGCACCCCTGTGTTTCCAGAGTTCTGCTAGCAGCCTGTAGCTAGATACTTTTAAGTCTCAGAAGAGTCAGTCCCTGGGATGCAAGGCAGGTTCCAGTCAGACCAGCATGTTCATTTAAGCCTGTCACTCTTGGTCTGGGGTGTCTTGATACTGGTGCACTTAGGTCATACAGAAACAGGTGAGAGAAGCCAATGGTCCAGTTTGTTTTACATCTTTGAAAAAAATTTTTTTTTTACTGCATGTGGAAAAAGAATTAATAGATAATAATCTGGTTTATGCAGGTAAAGATTTGTATATCAAGTGTCTCTACAACAGCTGAGGTCTGACCACAGCACTTGAAGGCTTCTGCAGCCATGGTCCAAGGGGATCAGGTCTTCAGTTGAGAACAGAACTTGGAGTCAGTCGCTCATGTGCTTCTGGTTTTAAACTGGTACAAAACTCAAGTTTCTACCAAGGTTCCAGAGGAAAACCTGGGAGCCAGGGAGTGTATAGCAAAATTGTGTTTCCTTCAAGTAGTTCCCAAGCAAGAAATCTGTGAAGGTGAAGCCTCAGTTCCAATGGAGACCCCTGGATGGAGATGCTAAGAAAATAAGACATCGTCCCAGAAGAACCACAGGGACAGGCTGGGTGAAACTGGTGCTGAGAATGGAGTGGACTGGGAGGAACTCTAGCCACTGGCACACAGATAACGCTCGATGTGGGGTTACAGGCTTTAACATTTACCCTGCTGGATTTGGTATCTTCTTGCTATCTTCCCGGGTTACTCCGTGCTGTTGTGGGATATTTGTAACTGTGTGACGATGGATTGCCGAGACTGGTATAATACAAAGCTGAAAGGCCAGTAGCTAGGCAGGAGGTGTAGGTGAGGCTTCCAGGCAGAGAGAAAGGAGGAGGAAGAGGAATCTAGGCTCGTGAGAGAGGCCAGGAGACATAGAAGCAGCAGGATGGGCTGTACATGACAAAATGTACATTAATAGAAATGAGCTATTTTCAGTTATAAGAGCTAGTTAAAAACAAGCCTAAGCTAAGGCCAAGCTTTTATAATTAATAATGGATCTCCATGTCATTATTTGGGAGCTGGCTGGTGGGACAGATAAAGACTTGTTACATTGTGCCTTTATTCTCTCATATTTAGTGGTTGCCTTGAATATCAGTGGCTACTTTGCAGCAGTGAAGTTGTAAAGATCCAGGACTCTTTCTTATAGATAATGTAGATGCGTTTAGGAGGTAGTCAAGAGTCTATGGGGACCAGGTTCAATTCTGCAGCCTTCCAGACTCACAGGAAAAGCTACTGTCCTAAGTTCCCGATACTACAGATGGAGCTCTTCCTGCCACCCAACCTGCTGTGCCAGGAGGGACCCGGAGTCTAGACAAGCCTTCCTTAATGTTCTGTCAGGTATCTTCAGATCATGCGTCTGATAGCAGAGCACCATGCAGTACCTTGTGATGCTAGAGGATCAGTTGTGGAAATGAGTATGGCTGACCCAGCTCTCCCACTGGTACATCCAAATTCTGCTCTGAGTGCAGAGGTATCCCTGCTTGGAACCCACAAAGAAGGGCTCCTATAAAGTTAAACAAGTCTCACCAGCAGGGGAGCTAGCTGCTACCAGATGTTAAGATAGGTGAAATGTATTCCTGGTGGTTCAGTTCCTTAGAGGACTGATAAGAAAGGTGGATTCATGGCTTTAAAAGAATTTCTATCTGGACATGGTGGTGTATGCCTATAGTTATAGGACTTGGGAGGTACAAACAGGGGGGCTGAAGATTCAGAGTTTAAAGGAAGCCTGGGTGATCTACATGAGACCCTGTCTCAAAACAACACAAAACGCATAGGGACAAATTAGAACATGCCATCTAATGCTTGGTCAATATCAGCAAGGGGTTATCACAGAAAAGCTTTGCCATGAACTACCTGGTGCCCATTCTCTGACCTCAGCTTTACAAAGTAGCCCACATGTACTTTCTCTGTTGCCATCTGTAACTCTTAGGGAAACTTCCAATACTCACTATCTCAGGGTATTTCAAATGCTCCAAACACACACATCAGGCCTGCAGGGAAATGAGAACATCACCTCATTCTCAAATGTTACCAGGAACTGTGGGAGATTGTGTTGTTACATTGTAACTAATTGTCCCACCCACTGGTTTAATAAAAAGCGCTGATTGGCCAAAGGCAGGCAGGAAGTATGGGCGGGGCTACCAGACTAAGAAAAACTGAGAACAGGAAGCACAGAGCAGAATGCCAGAGAGAAGCCGGAAGAAGCAGAGGACAACCATGCTGCTGTGAGAAAAGGTACTGAGCCCCATGGCCGAACAGGATGAGTCATGGGTTAGATGAAGGGTAGACAGCAAGTTATATGCCTGGGCCTTAGACTGATCAGCCTAAAACTTGTAAGCATCTGTGTGTCTCTGCGGGTCTGTGGGTCTGTGGGTCTTTGGGCTTAAACCCTGAGGCTGGGCCTGAAAGTCCAGGCCAGAAACCTACTACAGGGCACAGCTTCATCACAAGTAGGAGAGCAGAGCGGCCAGCAATTGAAAAACACAGGTCACAGCCTTTATTCACCATCATACAAACAGATGTGACATGAAACACCCTCAGAATTGCAGAATGGGGTCTTCAAAACCCTCAAAACTTACAAGAGTCACAGGTGCTGTCTCTGCCTTTGTATACCAAATGAGAATGGTGTGAAGGAGGAAAGATCTGCTTTCCATGAAGGGGCATTCTCTAGAGGGCTTTCATGCTAGACACAGGGCTTTCACCATGGCACAGACCCTTTTCCTGAGAACATATTACTTGCTAACACCATCCTAGCGGGTGAAACCCTGTGCCCCAACTGTGAGATTCATCCGCGACATGTGACCCTATAGCATTACCATTCACAAAGTGTAAACAAATTCCCAATATACTTTATTTATGTGAACCAAGATAGTCACAGGGCGTGTTGGACACATAGCTATGCATCCCCCCCACCTTAGACCAGTTTTAAAAAAAAAACCAAAAAACAGTTCCCATCAATCAAGATGTGTTATGTATGTAGGGCAGCTGGAGTGTGATGTCTGTTTTACCATCCAGTTTCTATATGCAGTAGCTGCAACCATGCTAAGACAACCTGTTTGCCTCAGTCAATGACTCTGGTAAGACCAAGTGTTATAAACACTTGGGGGAGAAAGGCTGGTTTTATCTGAGTTCCTGCTTATAACAGCAGGAAGTGGATGCCCCTGTAATTTAAACAAAGAGTGGTAGCAGGAGAGAATACATACTGTCTTTCAACAGGATTTGACAGCCTAACTGGAGGCACAAAAACACATCTTTAAAAAATAAAAATGTGATTTCAAAAGCCTTTATTTCATAGGGAAGAGAATAAAAGTTAAATGCTAGTGTTTGATTGAGCTCAGTGGTCATTTGGGCTCAGTTTGTTCATCTTTGAGAGGCTGTATGGGCAAAAAGGAATTCTTGAATTTCTAAAAAAAAAAAAAAAAATATAGAACAGTTGTTTGTCCACTGATTTCATGGTTTCTTGGACTAGTTATATTTATTTGGAGAATGAAGGCAGTATTTTAGAAAACACTTCGCCTCTAGCCCAAGTTCACCTGATACTGTGTACAAAGCAGTTAATTATACACATAAATAACATAAAATAACTGTCATAAATTAAGAAGCCCAAGAATCTTCCATCACGCCAACAACTGTGAGATGAGACTGGCCTGTGTGGATGCGGAGAGGGTGGGGCCAGGTAATCCACAGACCTGCAGGACCTGTCTGAGTGCCATCTCTTCCTTAGGCTCCAAGTGTGTAACACAAGCTCCAGCCCTGTTCTCAAAGCTTGCACTCTGGAATGAGGTGTTGAGAAAGTGGCATATTGTCTGACACTGGGATGAATTCAGCTTCCTTTGCCATTGCTGGTTAGCTGCCGGGGTCTGGCAGGCTGCCCAAATCTGGCTACATTCAGGAAACATGGGACCAAGGACAAAATAAGGCAAAATTGTCTTTAAGTTCTTCTTTTGTATGACATTAAAAACTGAAGAAGAGCAAACTCCTTCCCTTCCACCTTGCCTCTTCGTGTCCTTGTGCTAGGACTGTGGACACCAAGAGAGCAGCTTGGCTTGTTGCCACTGGATGTTATAGGTATGCTGCCGTGTCCCCCAAGAGCTGCCTGTGGCCAGCTGCTCTCACCCCATCCATACCTCTCTGGATTTTTTACATCACTAGCTACACTTCTCTCCAGTAGAGCTGAATTCCTCCATTTCATAGGAAATTGGTCTTCAGACACAACCACCTTTGGAATTTAAGGCTTACACAGAAAGAAAACATGGGTTCACTTCCCATACTCCATTGACGGGAGTGGCTAAGCTGCACCGTAATACATACGTTTGGATGGCAGAGTCCTGAGATGGCTCTGGAACAGCATTGGGATTCAAGCATGAGGGCTCACTTTGCACACAACTGTGTGTACCCTCACACAAGGCACCTGTGCACAAGACAGGGACCAACACCCTACAGTGCAAATGACTATCATATTAAAATAAATCAATCCTGGCCACAAGAGGGCCATAATACATAACGTGGTTACGAAATAAAAAAGAACAGACTGTTCATAAAGTCAATCTATGGATATTTCCAAGATGCCTTTTGTGCCTGATCTAGGGGTCTCCCATGAGATTCATGATACTTCTCATACAAGGAGGCTTCAGACTTCAGAGGAAGAGTTACTTGACTTCTTTCTCTCTGCTTGTAAATCCAGGAGCAAGGAGAAACCTGGGTTTGCTTCTTTGTGCTGCCTGAGAAGGCCAGCCATGTTTCAGTATCATTTCTGGAGTACTAAAGAAAACAGTCTTGGGATATCACACCTACTTCTAGGACCCTGCTATCTGTGTCCCTGAGCCCCATGACAATTACAGACCTCTGAGGATGACATTGTGGTCTGGCCAGACTATACCACCTTGGGGAAGCACATGGTGGAACTCCACAGAGTGCTTTAAGCTCCTGCCTGTCAAAGGCCATGTCACCAGCTAAGCTGGTAACTTTGCAACGCTAACCCAACCTCAGTGATCCTGCCATGTGCACACTCTTCCTGTTTGGTATCCAGCAAATAAACCTCAAGGCCTCAGTGCCCTTCCGGCAGCTCAGCCAGCTCTGCAGCCACATTATCAGTAGCTGTACATCTGCTGCTGTTCATTCTGTACCTGGGGTTGCACCGCCTGCTGTGGGGCTGCAGGAGCCTGTGGTGGCTGCAGTACGTCTGTCTGGGGCACAGCCCGCCATGTGAGTGGGTGCTGCTCACTGAGCTGGTTTCCCAGGGGTGTAATGGAGTTCACCAGTGTGGTGAGGTTGATGAAGTGGGCCACTGACTGAGGGTTTGAGGCTTCTGGCTGCGGGTGGATCTGGACATCATTTTGGCGGTTGTGCAACATGGCAGAGCCACTGACAGTGTCAAAGGTCACAGTCAGGATAGAGTTATCCAGCTGTAACTGTCGTTCAGAGTTGGTAAGGTGTCCAACAGCCACTGGCTGTAGATTGGTAAACTGAGTCCCAGCTGCAGTGGTAATGGGGGTTACAGTGATGTTGGTCAGGCCAACAGAGCTTGATGGAGTAGTCACATTGGGGTCCCCTAGGGTCACCACCACCTGCAAGAATCACATAGAAAAAGAAACAATGAGTTAATTTTGCAAAAAGGAGAAAGGCAGAAATTCCCACAGCACCCTCCCACTGGAGGCCATGGTCTGTATTGGAATCGCACTCAGGCAAAGGAGCCAGAGCAAGGCCTCCATTGGGGGAAAGCAGAACATAGTGTCCTAGGAGAATTACACCAGTGGAAAGGATAAAGGAAATATGCAGTTCTCAGAAGCAATGCTGGGATAGAAAATCAAATGAATGTCACTGGCCAGAAAGAAAGTGAAGCATGCCCAGAGCTGGGAAGACAGTTCAGCTGGTAAAGTGCTTGCCACTGATTCATGAGAACCTGAATGCTACCCCCAGTATCAATGTAAAAGTCGGCTGCAGCAGGAGAGACAGAGACAGCATACACATGAGTAAAGCAAGGAAGCCAACCCTTTATCTTCAACGACCCTCTGACCTGTCCATTTTGTGGCCTGCGAAAACCCTGTGTAGCTATGGAGGCAGCCACAGCTGCAGCTTCCTCAGACCTAGTACTGAAAGGCAAGGCGGGTATAAGCAGATTTACTGCAGAATCACCGTCTCCAAGAACAATACACACATGGAAGAAGTGGGGTCTCAAAAGGCAAAGTAAGATATGCAGAGCAGAGATTGTACAGAGAAGCCAGCTCATTGGCTGGTGGCTATCCAGGTCCTGCTCCTTGGCAGACCCCTTGGGGCACCCAACTGGGAACTATGTCTCAGGCTCTCACTGCTAAAATGCCACACTGTTATTAACAGTGGCATGAGTGATCTGGAGGTCACAGTAGGCACAGCTAGCATGAGACAATGTCTATATGGAAAGTCAGGGTGAGAGGCAGGGAGAGTGCCACTGTGGATACATGGATGCATGACAGACTCAAGTCCAGAGGAGCTGCCCCTGCCAAGGCTGTCACCTGTTAGAAACGAAGGCATCCACCAACCTGTTGGATACTCTGCACAGCAGAATTTGTCTCATCACCCACACTGCCTGTGAACTCTGGCTCTTTTTCAGGGTACTCGCTGAAGGTGGTGTCCTCAGGCACTGGAGCCCCTGCCTCCTCTTCTGGCTTCTGCTTTCTCTTGTGGCTGCGCTTGGCAGTCTTCCCATGCTTACCTTCTGCCAGGTCTTCCTGCTCCAGGCCCAGTGCAGGCTGTTAGGAGATTGGTGTCAGTAACCACCAGGGCGGTGGGTCACCTCTAGGTGGAGGCCAAGGCATCGTTCACTGCCTAGACCCACCCACAGGGCACCAAGCTATCACAGGAAATGGCTACTTTGTGTTCAAACAGAAACACTGTTAAAGGATAAATATCTCTCTTGTTGGGAGTTCAGCTCATGAGCCACTATCCAATAATACTAGATGCAAATGCTTGATTAAAACTATACAGGCATTTTCTGCTTCTTTCTGCTTAGTCTTATGTTTTCCCTCATACAGCACTGAGAGTGTCAGCAAGACGGGCTATCTGTCCAGCACAGCTGGAGGTCAGGGGCAAGGGGGCTGTAGGCGTCTCTGTCCTATTACTGGATCCTGTCTCAAAAAAAGTATTGAGTAAAAGTTTCTTTAAAAGCTCAGTTTGACCTGGTATAGTGGTGCACACTTTTAATCCCAGCACCGGGGAGGCTGAGGCAGGTGGAACTCAAGGCCAGTGTGATCTACATAGAGTTCCAAGCTAGCCAGGCATACATAGTGAGGTCCTGTCTAAAAAGAAAAGAAAATTTTGCCTAATATATTTGAGTTTAATTTTGCTTAGGATAATTTAATCATAATAAAGATTTCTAGTAATGATCAATTAAAAATATTTTTTCAGATCTATTTTATGTCTTTGAGCGTTGCTTGCATATATGTATGTGCAACACATATATGCACCATATGTGTGCCTAGTGCCCACAGATGTCAGAACACAGTACTAGATTTTCTAAAACCAGATAACTGTGAGCCACCACATGGTTGCTAAGAACTGAACCCGGTCCTTTAAAAGAGCAACCTATCTTCCTAACCACTGAGCCATCTCTCCAGCTCCCAAATTATTTTCTTAAGACATATACAGCAGCACCTGAAGTTTTGAATTCATAGAGACTACTATAAAACTAAGACAAAGTCTAAAGGCTTTAGAAGGAAGGCCAACCAAATCCCAGTGAGACTATGTTGATGTGTAAGGCAGGTTCAGTGATGTGTTTGGAGCCTGGTCCTATATGTGGTCTGTTCCCTCAGGGTCCACTTGGTATGTGAAATCTGCTCCCCTCACACTCCAGCCCTGAAGGTATGTCTGCCATTTACCTGGACAATGCCAATGGAGGAGGCATCGATGGTGGTGGTCTCAGGGAGGTGGTCCAGATCATCAATCCGCACAGCGAGGACCTGAAAGGGGCAGAGGAGAGTGAATAGGGTTGCTATGCCCGCTCAATGGCTGCCCCTATTATGCACTAGGAGTTCAAATTCACTGTGCAAGGGCCACTGCTCTAGGGGACTAGCAGCTAACTGACAAACTCACCTCTGCTTCTGACTCCTGGGCTCAGGTCTGACTTTGAAACAGTTTCTAGAATGTTCTCTAGAGTATCCCCCAACCCTGTTCTCGGACCTTCATCTCAAACCTCTACAGTGCTCTCTGGCCTGGCAGGGAAACCTGGTACCTGTCTGTTATCTTGTGGCTCCTATCCTTAGATGGAGGCTACTTGTTCCTTCTGTGGCCTCCATGACATGTGCTCTCAGTGAGACATCAGTGCACCCTCGGTCATCACAGGGAGCTGAGTGAGCTAAGACACAGAGCAATAAGCCTCTCCTACAAGGAACCCCCAATGGAGGTTTTGTTGGTCAAGCACTGTACTCTCTAACCTGATGCATGCGGCAATATGTGTGCCAGCTCTGTGACATAGCAAGGACCCAGTCCTGCCTTTCCTTTATCAGACCCACTCACTCCATGGCCTGCCCTATGAACCTACACAGCCTCCCACAAGCTCCAGTGACTATCCATGGCAAGCAGCATCAGTCAGCTGCTTACACTCATTGCTTATCACGTAACTGGTGACTAAGTCCTATGTAAGACAACAGACAAGCACAAGAGGAAAAAGAATGCACTGGGAAGGTGGAAGAAAGAGGAACTGCCATAGAAACCAGGTACAGAGAAACTGTAAGACTGGGAAAGGCTATACATCTGCCCTCACCCCAACAGCCCTTAAATCTGCTGCTCAGCTGAAGAGAGCAAAAGTGGAAAAACATACACTATGCATGGGAGTGACATGGAGCTCCATCTTTGGACCTCTAGACAAAGGCCTATTCTGGGCTCTTTTCTGAACCATGCTTGAGCCAACAGAACACGGGCCTCTGAGGACTGTCTCCTGCTCGCATCAGCACTCGAGGAACCCACAAGAAAGCAGGCATCTTCCTGGTGTTTCTTATACTGTATGTTATTTCTTCTTTCATGAATTCTCTTTCCCTACACTCTGGGTTTTCTCACTGAATTGTTGTCACAGCTGAGGCTAAGTCTGTATCTGTTAAAGGGAATAAAGCTCACAAAGGTCTTCAGTCTACATTGGCCCTTTCTTTTGTCCTTCCTTCCTTCCTTCCTTCCTTCCTTCCTTCCTTCCTTCCTTCCTTCCTTCCTTCCTTCCTTCCTTCCTTCCTCTTCCTTCCCTTTCTTTCTTTTTTTTAACTTAGAGAAATCCAAGAGCTTCCCTACCCAGATCTAGTAATACTTTGGGTGCAACTTCTTTTGCAACCCTCATGCTCAGAAAGTCTCCTTCCTTAGGGGTCTAGTAACTAACTATTTATCAAGTTTTGTTGTTATGAGAAGAAGGTTGTTGGGTTGGAACTCAGTTGATTGAGTTCTTGCCCTGGGTTCAAGGCTGAGTCACGCATAAAACTGTGTCTTGTGGGGCCTCCCTGAAATCCCAACACTCACAAGTTCCAAGTCATCCTTAGATGCATAGTGAGTTCTAGGTCAGTCTGGGCTACACATGATCTCGTCTCAGGAAGAAAGAAAAAGGATAATACAGTTTAGGCCTAAGACCAGGGCTCTATCTTAAACTCACAGTGCACCAGGACAAAGAACAGAGCAGAGCAGACACCCCAAGCCCCCAGTGGGGCCAGGCCATGCTATGGAGAGATGGGAATGAGCCCCCACCAGGCTAACCTCAGGGTGCTTGCGCCGCATGTGTCTGCTCATGGAGGCCCGGGTGGACACCTTGGTGCCACACAGCTGGCAGCTCTGTGCTTCCACCTTGTCGTGGGTGAGCTGGACATGTTTCTGCAGCATGTACTCCGTGACGTACTTCTTGTCACACACAGAACAAGTCCACTGCTTGCCCACTTGTCACACACATAAGTGGGGTAGAAAAGAGAAATGCAAGTCAAAGCCATTAATGCTTCAGTCACCTCCCAAAGCCAAGCACCTGCCACATTCTCTGCTCTAGAGAGCCAACAACCTGGTCAGACCAGTCGGAAACCAACGCCCAAGACTAGCAGAAATAACCGACCTTTGTCCTTGAGAAATAGACACTGGAAAGGCACAGTGAAGTTTAGAGGCCAAGGGGCTATATTAAATCAAGAAGAGTCCTATTCTGCAAATGTTTAGGAAACAGAACAGGTACTCTCAACCCTGCATACTCAGCCTGAACCACCCTGGGGACTCGTTACCTGTGTGGATAAGCTTGTGGGTCTCCATTGTATTCCGCTCACTGAATGTCTTCCCACACAATTCACACATGAAGTCTTTAATTCCTGCAAGAAAAGTCATGTTCCGTATCATATGCTTAGTGAGATTTCGGCTTAAGTAAATGCAAAGAATGTCTCATGCTTCGGAATTTGTAGTACTTCGGGGATGGTAAATTGTCAGCAAATAGTTAAAAAACAAAATCAGTGTTTGTTCTCAAATTTATCCAGAAAACTGTGGCCTCAAAAATTTAGCACTTTATATGAAACTTCATACTTTTAAAAATGAAGGTATTTGGGAAGGCCTCAGAACACAGATGGGGTGGAGACAGCAACAGTTTCTCTAAGCAAGATAATTCACCTATACCCCTACTTAGCCTCAAAAGGTCTTGGGTAGCTTTTGAGACATGCAGTAAGAGATTAAACAGCAAGAGAAGCCAGGACTCAAAGCAGGAATGGGAAGACACAAAGCACCAGGGATTGTTTTCACTATCTACCAGCACACCCACAAGATTAGCAGGATCAAGCAGAATCCATCCCAGGATGCAAGGATGACTCAATCTATACAAACTGGCAAATGTGATATGGCACGTCAACAGAATGAAGGGCCAAATTAGCAGACACAGAATCTCATGACCATCTCAAATAGATGCAGAAAAGGCATTTGGTAAAAATCAAATGTCCCTTCCAAAAAAAAAAAAGTTTAACAAACCAGGTACAGAGGATCAAACCTCAGCAAGATGTTCCACTAGTAAACCCAGAGCCAACATTGTGCCACAAAGGAAGACACTAAGACAGGCTCTACTCCCATCTGAAAGGAGATGAGGTGTCACTTCCCATGCTTGTAATCAAGATGGCACCTCAACTTTTAACATGGCTGCTAGACACAAAACAACAACAAAAACGAAGCATGCAGGAGTGTGGAAGACAAATCATCTTTATTTGTACACAGCAAATCTCCATGTGGGAAAGCCTTAAGAATTCACTAAGAGCTTCTGAACTGATAAAGAAGTGTGTGTGTGTGTGTGTGTGTGTGTGTGTGTGTGTGTCCCAACAATATTTATCTGCTGGGGAAAAGTCATAAAACATATATCATCTACATATAGGAAAATGTTATGAAGCCTGTCTTTTGTACAATTAAAAAACAAAATCCCGAGAGTCAGTAGGGAAGTTGGACTTTTAGTGGATGCTTCGAAACAGAATAATTTCCATATTCAAAACAGGCTATGCTCGGCAGTTCACAGTTGTCAAATACATAATAGATCATGACAAAAGATGTCCAATCTCTCATAAATTTACCAAACTAAGACTTCTAAATCAAGTCTTTCAAGCCTAGGCCCAAAGACCCAAAACATATGGTGGGACTCCTGGCATCCACATAAAGTACACACTATTGCCAGAATAATTAGTATAAAAAAGGTGTCCATCCAGATTAGGGAAAAGATACAATTAAGATGCTGGGACTAGTGAAAGAGCATATCCCTCAAATTCACAAGAAGAATGTAGTCCCTGGTGCTGCCACAGCCATTTCCAATAAAGAGAAAATGTTCGTTATTTGCCTCTGGAGCACTGGAGTGTTAGTATTGGCTGCCGAAGCCTGCGGCGTATGCTGCAAAGCCTGATGCCACTGCAGCTTCAGATTACAACATTCAAGTCATTTTTATTTAAAAGAAAGTCTTTCCATTGAATTCTATTCTGGTTTTTGGTTTTTTGAGATAGGGTTTCTCTAAGTAGCCCTGGATGTCCTGGAACTCACTCTACAGACCAGGCTAGTCTCAAACACACAGAGATCAACCTGTTCTGCCTCCAAGTGCTGGGATTAAAGGTGTGCACCACCACTGACTGGGTTAAAGTATATTTTAAATTAAGACTCACAAAAGCCGTTCCAGTCACAATAACTACAAAGAAAGAGAAAACCTAGAATAAAGTTAATGAAAGCAGTGAAATATTCCTTCAATAAAAATTATAAAACACTGAAAAAAGCCACTGACGACACCAAATACTGGAGAGAGAGATGGTCCACATTCGTAGACTTAAAAATGAATACTGTTAAAATGTCGACACAAAGTGATTTACAGATTCAGTGCAATCCACCAATGACTTCATCACAGAGCCAGAAAAGCAATCCTGAAACTTGTGTGGAATCCTGACAGACAGAGATGCCTGGTTTCAAGACACTACCAGAGTCACAGGTACAAAACCACAGTGGTACTGGCATTAGAAAAAAACACCCACATCCATGGACTAGATCCTAAAATAAAGTCATGCATGTGTAGTCCAAGGAAAACCGGATGTCTACAAACTTGACCTTTATCTCTATAAAAATCAACTTAAAATGGGTCAAGGATTAAATATAAGATCTTGATACTAAAAAGAAAAGTTATGAGACAATGTAGAAGCCTGGGACACAAAAACAAAACTATGCATCAAACCATGAGATTTTCTAGAGCAAAGGAAACAGCTCTCAGAGCAAAGAGACACAGAATGGGAGAAGACACTTGTCAGCCAGTCATCCTACAGAAGGTTAACATGAATGATGATGTATAATGAGCCAAAACTTTAGAAACACGCAATGAAAGCTAAAGACCATAAGTGATCAGAATAGACACAACTATATGAAAAATGTTCACTACCATCAGCTACCAAGGAACTGAAAACCAGCATTCCAATGAGAAGCCATCTCACCCTGGTTATAATGGCTATTACTAAAAGTTAATACAACAAAAACCATGCCAGGCAGTGGTGGCTTATGCCTCAATCCTAGCACTCGGGTAGCAGGAGGATTTCTGTAAATTTGAGGCCAACCTGGTCTATAAAATGAATTCTAGGACAGCCAGGGCTACACAGTGAAACTGTCTAGAAAACTCAAGCCAAACCAAACCAAACCAAACCAAACCAACAAACCACTAGAGAGATATGGAAAAAATAAAAATAAAATAAAGATCTCACACTGGTGGTGGGATAGGTTTGAGATCCTTTCCTGACATGGGGAGCCTCCATAAGTAGCTATGATTTCCAGAAGTCCAGCCAAGGACATTGGCAAACTCTTAAAAATGTGCCTGGCATAGACATTTACCACTCACTCTAGTGCCATTGTTTTGCAGACTTGGCAGAATTGGGACAGAACACACCTGTGTGCCGCTTGTAATGCTTGAGCATGTTGACCTTCTGGGCAAACTTCCGGTGACATTCTTTGCATTCATACTCCTTGATGCCCTTGTGTAGCTTCATGTGGTGGCGCAATGCGTGCTTGGTCTTCATGCCTGCAGGAAGCAGATCGGCATGAGCGCCAGACTTACCAGAACTTTCTCCAGGGCATGTGTGCCCCATTCCACTCCCCTGAAGCACCTGTCTGAACTCAATGAGCACAATTTCCACAGACACAGGATGGGTTTGAGAAAAACAGTCTGTGACCTCACCTCAGAGGGTCCCACTTCACCAGATGAGGTACCCATAAAGTTAACCTCAGGAGGCCACTAGAGATTTACTGTGACACTAAGATGTGTGTGTCAACAATAGCCCCTGAGATTATGCAGTGAGACATACAGGATGACTAGGGCTTCTTGTCTGTCTTAATGACATAAATGTTAACTAGGATGAGGAAAACGGAGCTACGGGTTTAATTTATTTTTTAAGAAAAGCCCTTCTTTCTGGATGGTGGTGGCACACACCTTTAATGCCAGCACTCAGGAGGCAGAGGCAGGTGGATCTCTGTAAGTCTGAGGTCAGCCTGGTCTAAAGAGCTAGTTCCAGGACTGCCAAAGCTACACAAAGCCTATCTCAAAAATGCAGGGATCAAACTCTGGTCATTAAGTCTATGTAAAAGCAGCTCTACCCACCACACCGTCTTGTCAGATCACTACTTTAACTTACTGCAGCCAGTCTGAGGCATTGAAACACTCCAAAGCCATGACTCCAGACTGAGCAAAGGGCTGAAGCATCCTTAGCAGCTAAGGCCAAACTGAGTGAGGCAGTAGTACAGTACACCCAGAGTGCTCACACATCAGTGCAGGCAGGGTCCAGTCCTTAGTCCCCTCCCCCAACAGTGGACAAAGCAGCAGTGGGAACACACTGAGTGGGAGCAGTGGGCTCCAACCACAGATGGACACTAGCCCCCCTCCCCCCCCAACCCGTCCCATTTTGTCACTACTCACCTTCACCTATCTCAGTGTGGAGAGCCGACTTCAGACAACCCAGCTAGGCCAAAGGGCCTGTCAAGTCAGAGATATCAGGGGAACACAAAGTGCTACCCTGAGTCTCCCAGCTGTCAGTCCCTGGCTCGGTAAAGTGTCAGGCCTTTCTGACTATGAAAGAGCAACTTTACCTTAATTTCCCCCTCCTTCAATTAAAAATGGCATTCAGCCCCCACTACCCAGGGATAAAAACCCTAGCTGGTGAGAGCTTGAGCCAAAGCTTGGTGAGGAAGCAGACTGTTCTTTAGGTAACTGGCCTGCTCGTAACCCCCCTGGTCCTGCCTCCATCATATCTAGGCCCTGCTCAAATAGTGTCACCCAGTATTGCTGTCCTGCTACTGGTTGTCTGTCTTTCTTGCAAAGGACTTAAGTCATTTGGTACAAAACCTCACCTCACAGTTCCAACACCTATTTATGGTCTCATTTTTTGCTCTCATAACTGCTATGCTCTGATTATTCATGTATCAGGCCTTAGAGGCAAGGTGGTATGTGGGGATATGTTTCAATTTTAATAAAAACCAGCCTGAGATATCAGAGGGATCTACCCACAGTCAGTCTAGGAGGATCAGACAGTGGTAACTCACACCTTTAATCCCAGCACAGGGAAAATCCTGGGAGTGGTGACCTACTCCATTAATCCCAGCAGATCTGAGTTTGAGGCCAGTTTAGTTTACAGAGGGAGTTCCAGGCTCCCAGGCAGGCAGTGGTGATGCCATGTCTTTAATCTTAACCTGGATGTGAAACAACTGAGTGAAGAAGGTATTTAAGGCAGGCATAGAAAGACAGAGCAGGCAGAAGAAGCCAGGAGGAGTGAGGCTGAGGAACCTGGAAGACAGCTGGGTGAGATCTGACTGTGGTGTTTCCTCTAATATTTCAGCCTTTCCCTGAAATCTGGCTCTGAGTTTCCTTCATTCATGTAACAGTGGTATGTTAGACAGAGGCCTCTGGCTTCACAGGACTCCTTAGTGAGACTAGGGGGTTAGAGAACCCATATAATATGTATGAAGAAATGGGAGAAATAGGCAGAACCAGGCAGGAAGGGGCTTAAGGAGAGAGGCTGTATGCAAGGTCATCCTTGGTTACACCAGCCGGGGCTACATGTACCCTGTCTCAAACAACAGAACTTGAAACATCCAGCTTTTCTTGTAGGCTACAGAAGTGTCTTATAGGTAATTTTGTGGCATGTGATGTGATTTTGAGAAAGATCCTTTCCTGTGCCTGGGACCCTGCCTCCGCTTTGCCAAGAAGACTCATGATTCCTAGTCAGCCACTCACTTTCATGGGCACAGAATATGTCTAGGTTCAGATCTACAATTTTAGTGATCATAAGCAAGCTGGATGCATGGCTGAACATGCTCTAGTGGCCTGGGATGTCCCATGGCTCCAGGGATACCCTGTGGTTCTGAGAGACTTTCTGGGGCTCCAGGCACACACTCACCTTTCCCACACTCGGCACACAAGTACTCTCGGATGTTGTCATGCACACGCATGTGCTCTTTTAGCATGTCTTTCCTGGCGAAGGACTTTCCACACTGCTCACAGGCGTGGCTCTTTACACCTGTAAACAAACACAGCAGTATCTGAAATCCTTAGTTCGCAAGGTCTCAGAAAGGTCTCAGCTAGAAGCACAGCGACTGTGTGGGATGCCTTTTCAACATGTTCCAAGGGAGTCTTTGGTATGAGAAGGCCATGAAAACCTCAAATGGACACAAGTGGATGGGAAGGGATGTGGCAAGAAAGACCAGGAGGAAAGCTGGAGAAATATGGATGCAGAGTGAGGCGCCACAGTGTGGCGGGCAGTACATGGAGCCAGGGTCAGGGATATGGACTCCTGCTGTTGGGCAGGTAAGCTGACACTCAACATCACTGCAGGAGCCTGTTACCTGTATGGATGAGTTTGTGGCGCTCCAAGTTCCCAATGCTGTTGAAGATCCGCCCACAGATCTCACAGGGATGAATGTACCTGAAAGTAGAGACAAACCTCAGGAGATTCCCTAGAGGGTTCATCCACTGTGAGGGCTTTGTCTGCTGTGAGGGTCTGCTCAACTGTGATGGACATGTGTGAATCTCCATTATCAACGGAGATGAGTCAAGATGTTATGTATCTCAGCTTCTGTAATGGGCTGAATTGTGTCCCTCAAATTGTTGTTGAAATCCTAGCTCATGATATGGCTGTTTGTGGAAACAGGCATTTACAGAACAGGTCAAGGTAAAATGGGGTCATCATGGTGACCCCAATCCTTAAGAACAGCAGGTAAGAGATAGACATGGACAGAAGGCTGAGCCTATAAGAGCACAGAATATGCCATGTATTAGTCAAAGAGAGTTTAGGAAGAGCCAACCCCAAGATACTTGATATGGGACCACAGACTCTAGGACTCTAATGTGAGGTACTTGGTCACGGCAGCTCTGGGAGATGAATCCAGTCATGTTGTTGCTCATTACATAGCCCTGGTTATGGGCTGCCCTTTGACATGGGGCAGCATTAACAAGACCTAGCTACAGGAGAAAGGTTGTGCCAGCTTGTCAAGTAGGCCAACATACTTTAGAATCCTATAAGGAAAAAACTTACCATGAGAAATGAGGCCTAGAAGGCCAGGTGCCCCAAATATCTGGCATATGATGACCCAGTGATTGTGACTTGCTAGGCTAAGCACTGTGGCTTTGGAGAATGCCCCCTCTTCCGCACAGCCCTGGAGTCTTACTTCTGCACGTTGGGGTCAGGCAGGTTTTCTCGGTGGATGACCATGTGAGCATGGTAGGTGGCCTTGAGTGCAAAGCGCCGGTGGCAGATGCTGCAACCATGACCCTTCTCCTTGTGCACCTCCATGATGTGCTTCAGGTATTCCTTCCCACGACCAAAGGTGAGCTATAAGCACACAGGGTGGAGGCTGCTGACTCACTGCCATCTCTAGGCATCTTTGATATACTTGTATTAATCAGATATCAATGAGAGAAGGGTCAGTTACTCATGAGGATGGGGCAGGGAGTAACTGGGGGCAACTGTTGTCTAGGCCAGAATCTTGCTGCTTATAGGATAGGCTGCTGGAAATTCATAATCTTCTTAGAAATCAACTGTCCTTCCTAAAAGCATGAACCCTGCCTTGTGTAGCATGGACCAGCTTCAGGCTGGTTGGGGCAAGGCATCCCCAGTCTGAGGCCAGTGAGGCTACTTAGGCCAGTTCCTAGACCCTAGGCTCCACCCCAGTCAGTAGTTCTGCCTATGAGCACACCAAGCCACAGTGGGTTCTGATGGGTGTGGTGCCCACGGTTGCTATCCCTAGGCCCAAGTGATATGGGGCAACTTATTTTAGTGGAAGAAATGGACAAAACAGTGCCATAGATTCCCCAGAGCTTCATGTCCACAAAGTCCCCCCTGCAGCCATGCTTACAGGTGGGGTGCTGAGTACCTGGCACCTCTTACAGCTGTACTTGTGTGGCTCGGAGTCTGCACTCTCGTCAGAGTTGTCATCGTTCTCCTCTGAGGAGATCCCAATCTTGCCAATGAACTCCTCTCGCTGGTGGTCGTCCATTAGTGCAATGTCCTGTAGGAACAGTCACAAACCCGGCCTTTAGTGCAGTACATTGAGTCTCTCCTCGGTACTTTTGGGGAATCAACTGTTTGCCTAATGGGCACTCAGCTTGGCCATCCTGTGGTACAGACACTTACCAGCTCTAAGAGTCACTATGCTACCTGCCTAGCAAAATCCCACCCATGCCCAGGCAGAGTCCTGGAAGACACCCCAGGCTGCTGCAGCACTGCTCTGGACTCCACTCTGCACCGGGCCTTTGATTCATACAGGTGCTTCTCTCTCCTGTCCTCAAACCCTGTTTTCTCTACCGTGAAGCTCCTGCACAGCTCTTCTTTTCCCTAAAGGCAGGGAGCGTCACCCTCCTCACACCCATTCTCCTGGGAAAGGCCGAGGTAAGAGTAATCTTTCAGGCCCCACACAGGAATATTCTGTTTGGGCATTACAGCTGGACAAACAGGTGTGATAATGGAAGTCTAGATGAAGAGCCTGCCAATGGCCGTGCTGACGATTATGGACAATTAAGGACAGGGCTACAATCTGAATGCCAGTGCCCGTGTGTTAAAACTTCACCCAAGGCGATAGTGTGAGGAAGTAGGCCTTTTGGGAATGACAAGGTCTGTCAGTGGGGCACTGTGATTAGGATTAGAGCCTTTAAAAGACTCCAGAGACATTCTCAACCTTCCACCATGGGAAGACACAGCAAAAGGTGCTGTACAAATGAGAAAGCCCTCAACAGACTGAACTTTCCAGCGCCTTCATCTCGAACTTCCAGCTCCAGAACTGTAAAATATAGTCTGTTGTTGGTGAGTGCCTCATCTATGTGCTTTGCTGCAGCATAAAACCTAACACAGGTGCTGGGTGGGCCAGGTCGCTGAGTGTCACCCTCGTGGGCCCAGCACCTTGAAGTGGACATGGATGTGGTCCCTGAGTACGTCCACTCGGAAGAACTTGCGCCCGCAGATCTCACAGGTGTACTTCTTGTCCCCGTGGGTCAACAGATGCTTATTCATATTACTCCGGCAAGAGAACACCTGGGGAAAGGAACCAGGGCAGTGAGGGCTAGGCTACTGGACATTCGCAGGAGTCAATCCCTGTGGTGCACAGTACAAGCTACTACTGGGTATAGAGCATCTAGCAAGTTCTTCTAGACTTATGGTGATTTCCTTCCTCCCTCCCTCCTCCCCTCCCTCCCTTCCTTTCTTTTTGAGATAGGGTTTCTCTGTGTAAACAACTGGTTGTCCTGGAACATGCTCTGTAGACCAGGCTGGCCTTGAACTCAGAGATTCACCTGTTTCTGCCTCCCAAGTGCTAGGATTAAAGGTGTGTGCCACCACCAACTGGCTCATGGTGATTTAGACAGCCACTCAAAGCACAGTACAGGACATTGTCTCCAGTCTCTGCCACAGTAGGAGCACATCAGAGTGCTTATGCTGAGTTAAACAGCTCACTGGCACAGAGTCTACTGGAAAGCCATGCACATCTGCAATATTCTCAAAGTAAATACCAAAGGAGACACTCGACCCACTTTGAGTACTGTTTCACACTGCTTTCTATTTTCAGCATAGAGGGATGGCCTCAAGCTTCCACACTAGTCCGCTGAGAGCCACTTAACAACCAACCCTAAATTGGATCTGGAAACATGAGGTCTACAAGACAACCAACTCCAGGTTACGGAGCATCCAATGGCAGAACTTTCCTAGATGAAGTGCCCTGGGACTTACTTGTCTATTGCCATGGGCTCCACCTCCCTATCCCCCACACCATCTGGCCCCAAACCCACAGTTTAAAGTCAAAGGCCCTACAATGGCTTCACTGCTTTGCTGATCCACAGACTTTGGCTTGCTCTGTAGAGTCAAAGAAACCAGGAAATACCATGAAAGCAGAACTTGCTCGGTAGCAGGCCCTCCTCCAAGCAACACGAGGCTGCTTGGGTCACAGGCATAGGCACCTCTCAAGAATCTGTACACTTGGTATACAGTTGCACAGAGAACCCTTTCTAGATTCTGTATCCTCAGCGTGTGCTCTGTGCAGTAAGGGCATATCTCTTTAGTCCTCTGGGGATACAGCTAATACTTCCAGTTATCTGAGTTGTCAGAGTTGAGTCTAATGGACAAGCAACGGCATTTCCAGTTAAGAACAGGTGTTTATGTGTGAAGATTGGGACGATGTGTATGTGGCAGCCAGGATAGGGGCTGGGAACCCCAGAAGCCTACACTATAGACATAGCCAAAGCCAGGGTAGATCATGAGGCATCTATACAGCAGCACAGGCTATCCAGGTAAGAATACTTAGCATATACAACCTAACCTTGACCATCCCTAACTTGAAAAATACTACCTGGTCACTGAGCAGGGGTGGCCAGCATGGAGATCCCCCAGATATCTTTCTCACTACTTCAATGTGGACATGAAGACAAAGTCAGGACACTTATGAAGACAGTATAGCCCACAGTGTGGAAAGACAAGAACAAAAATCTCCATTGATTTATTGGAAACCCATCTCAAGTGGCAGAGACCAAAACACCAAATGTGCAACTTGAGGGTACTTCAGTTAAAGACAAGTGGTCCATACTGGTAGTCCCTGAGCACTGTTGCCCTAGCAGGTGTGTCTAACCTTTTGACAATGAAACATGGTTACTTTCTGCAAATGCAAAGTTCACACTTAAGAACTGAACTGGAAGAAGTAAAAAAAAAAAAAAAAAAAAAAAAAAACAAAAGAAAAAGTTTTGTTCTGGTTAGTTTTCTGGTTCCTATGAGCTGGAGTCATCTCTGAGGAGAGAACGAACATCAGTTGAGACATACCTCCATCAGACGGACCTGTAGGCAAGTCTGTGACAGCATTTTTTTTTTTGACAATTATTGATAAAATGCTCTAGTTCGCTGTGGACAGTGCCACCCCTAGGTTGGTGGTCCTGGGTGCTATAAAAAACCAAGCCGAGCAAGACATGGAGAGCCACTCAGTAAGCAGTCCATCCATGGCCTCTGCTTCAGTTCCTGCCCCCTTGACCTCCCTTCATGATAGACTGTAAGCAACTCTTTCCTGCTGCGGGATTATGCTCTTACACTCTGTAAATAGTTTTCATAAAATGCTGATTGGCCAGAAGCTAGACAGGTAGTAGAGGCGGGGAAAACAGAAGAATTCTGGGAATCAAAGAACAGAGCAGCCTAAGTCAGTGAGACAGAGAGCAGGAGGAGAATGTTACACTGAGGAAAAGGTACCAAGGCATGATGCCTATAAATGGCATTCCAACGTGGAGCACATAAATCTACAGAAAGCCCGAGAAAGCTCAGAAAGGTTCTAGAACACAGAAATGGAGCCAAAAACAGCTTCCCAGTTATATTTCTCAAGTGGGCCATGTTACAGAGTGGCCTGCAGGCTTAAGCTATAACACGGCTGGTTCCCCCAGTCTCACAGAAGCTTCAGTCCAAACACGAGCTGCATGTGACAGATTTATGGTTTCTGTTCTTACAGACAAAAAAGGGAACAAAGTTGAAGATGGCTTCTTGGTTAGAACTTGTCCTTGCTAGGTGGTCGTGGCAGCGATGAACCTGGAAAGAGGCCCTGCTGCCAAACAAAGGGTGTTCATGAACAGCGGGTGGCAGTGCTCTATTTGGTGGTAGTATGGACTCTAAAACCCCCCTGAGTTGTGGTGGTTCCAAGCTGAGCTTTCACAGATCAAGTAGCTGGCATTTAATCCTAGCCACGCCTTAGCAAATTAAAGGAGTGGTCAGAATAAGAGAGATTGTAGTAAACACAAATTCAAACAAAACAAAACAAAAAACCCAATAACAACAGAGAAAAAAAAAACACCTCTAAATGGTTTGCAATGTTTACAAATATGCACAGGCTTAGGAGAGAAGAGAAAAGGTAGAAAAAGTACTTAAGAAAGGAGTAGAGTAAAATAAGAAAAAAAATAATAAAGACGTGAAGTTGGAAAACAGAGTCCAGTGTACATTATTGTGCTGTTTCTGAGTTTTTTGACTGCAAAGGAAGTAGCAAGAGCTGCTGAAAGACGTTTGATTATAAATGTTGCTGGATTAATTCAACATATATTTTCTGAAAATGCCTTGACTTCAAAAGCTAGGTTAAAAATGTTAAGTTAGAGAAGAGGTTTTATTTTTATTCCCACAGAAAATGAGAAGCTGTGGATTTATTCCAAGTTAAAGAAAATAAGGTTTGATCAAGGAAGAGCCCTGAAAAACCTCGGATGGGAACAGATGGCCCAGATGGTCCAGCATTTCAGAGCACCTCTGTTGCAGTTTGCTCTGAGCTCTGTATCCAGAACAACTTCAAGGAGACTGGCTGAGCTGACCCAGCTTCGCAGAATACTCCAGTCAGGACTCGACCATAATCCTGAATTTTCTCAAGATCCCCATAAGATTGCCAGCACCCGCAATAGAGAACTATGCCCACATTCTCCCAGAATGGATTATGGATATTTGGCTCTGCTTGCAGTGTTGCTTACAAGTTGTTATAGATAATGGTGAGGAAAAAAGCTGTACAAAGGAGATCAGATTTAGGGTTCTTGTTTTAAAAAGTAAAAATAGGGGGGGGGAATGCTGTGAGACTGTTTTTGTATACTGTATTTGTCACTGTAAATACTGGTTTAATAAACTGCTGATTGGTCAGAAGCTATTCTGGAAGTAGAGGCGGGGAAACCTGAGGTGGAGAATTCTGGGAAGTGGAAGAGCACAGCGGCAGGTGCCAGTGAGATGCAAAGGAAGCAAGATGAGAACACTGCTCTGAGAAAAACGTACCAACATGGATAAGAGCCATGGGTTAGTTTAAGAGTAAAAGTTAACAAGTTATAAGCCTGAGCCATAGGCCAGAAGACATTTCATAATTAATATAAGCCTCTGAGTAATTATTTTATAAGCAGCAGTAGGACCACGGGCAGGAGAGTTCTGTCCAGACCAAGGGGCCTAGACAGGACAGAGAAACTTTCTGACTACACTTTCCCCTTCAAGTTGCTTTTGGTCATAGTTTATCACAGCAATAGAAACCTAACTAGGACATATGTTATGTTATAGGCATATGTTATGCCTTAAATATATGATTTTGTATTAAGCTGCATTCACAGCTATCTGGTGCTACAAAGGGCCTGCAGGCTGTGGGCTGGGCATGCCTACAAGCTCTCTGTTTGTGGCTCTGAGATTGAGCTTAGAGAGTGGGGGCTTGCCATCCAATACCAACAGTAACTACAGAACATTACCTTGCCACATACTGGGCATCCAGAAGGTTCTTTCTTGTAACGAACCAGGCTTTCCCCACTGGTCTCCAAATCTTCTCTCTTCACCCGCCGCACACCTGAAATCACAGACCAGACAGGAAGTGTGAGCCATGTTACAGGTCAGATCTTCCTTCAGAATTATGCTGTAAGTATTGTGGTATCAGATATGCAAATGGCTGGTGGGGTTTCTTGAGTTCATAGACAACAGCAAGATTCATCTGGCCTGACGGTGGTGGCCTAACACAGAGTGAGTTTCAGGACAGCCAAAGCTGTTACACAGAGAAACCCTATCTCAAAAAACAAACAAACAAACAAGCAAAAAAACCCCCAGAACAAACCTCAAAACCAAACAATTCCATCTGACAAACCAAACAAATGACTAATGTGAGTGGTGCCCTAGTCCAGCTGGGTTCATCACAGAAGCAGTGGTTTCTAGCAGAGCCCAGATTATCCTGGACAACTGGGCAACTCTGTGTGGGGCTGAAGGAACCTCGTGGTAAGGTCAGATCCAACTATGACATTCACCTCAAGAAGAACAATTAATACCAGCACTATACAAGCAGGGTAGCGAAGGCATAGTGAATTGCCCATGGTTTTTGATGGCTGGGTGGGGCTCAGAGTACACTCCTAAGAATCTCATGGGACCATGCTGTAGGTCTTTACAAACTGACAGAACCAAAGGGCAGGGGGGAAGAAAAGTGTAGGAACTTACAAGGGATGTGACCTGATCTTGTTTCACAAACTCACACAGCCTGAATTCGTTCAGTAAATGATGTTTTCAAACACTATCAAAGAGTATTTATTGACATCAATGAACACTACTGACAAAGGGGTTGTAATTCTAGCCTTAATCAGAATGCTGATTGTAACTGCTGTTGACTCTTATGTGGAGAGAGCTGGCTCTACTGGGTCTTTCTCTGACCTCACATACTGTGTAGACTGATGGCCCCACCTACAATATCCATCAGCACATTCCACTCCGTTTACATAGCTGAGCCTACTGCATACATGGCACCATATTGGCCCTTCTTGTGCTCATCACACTAAACTTATTCTTCACAGTATTAAAAAGTTCTCTAAAGAAATACCTCAAATAACTGCCTAACAGCCAACACTCAGAGCAGTCTACCTGAGCTTAATTGTTCCTCACTGTTCCTAACAGTTCCCTCTGCTCATGGCACTGTTAACACCATCCTTGGACTTCTGGGATTGGAAAGAGAGCCATCAGGTCAGAGGGAAGGCATCTCCATCCAGGCTCACCATCCAGGTGCCGCCTCTGGTGGTCCAGCATGACATCCTTGCGATAGAACATCTTACTGCAAACCTCACAAGCAAATTTCTTATCCCCATGTTTCTTCTTGTGCTTGGAGAGGTTGCTGTTGGTGGAGAAGAATCTGAAACACATCTCACATTGGAACGTCTTGTCATCTGTCCAGAGAGTAAACAAACACACAATATGTGGTAAATCATCCCAACCAGGCTCTAGCATGTATGCCTCAACAGGATCAAAGCAGTCAAAGCAGGAAAGCAGCAGGGCACTGTGAGTCAGAGCTTTATCAGCTGTGTTGTGTGCTCAGCTAGATATACAGATATACACTGGTGTGCAAGCTTTCCTCACTGGGTAAAGCTGCCTGAACAGCTCTCTAGGCTCCTCTCCTTCTATCTGTACACACTACAAGCTACCTCAGACACAGGGGTGGCCTCCTGTGTCCTCAGCATGCTCACCTGCTTCTCCAGCACAGTACACTGACTGGACTCCATCTTCTCTGCTCAATTACTTCTTATATCATCGCCTACAGCAATACTCCCAACTTCTCTACTTTCCAGACTGTCTTGGTCCTAGGCCTCCCTTTGTGGATACATATTTCATACTCACTTAACAACACAAGCACTTGCCCCCCCCATTCAACACATACCCCACAAATATACATGCACATGTATGCATGTGCACACACATACCATATTCACACCCATCTCCATCCCTATTCAACACAAAGCACACAAACACACTTGTTCACATTGTAAGAAGTCAGCATCCCTGCATCCTGGTACCCACTTCAAGTATCTCCTGGAAGGCAACCAGGCAAGTTATAGTTTGTGTCTCTGAAAATCTACTCTACCCTGTCCCCTCTGCTTGGTGGCTGCAATCCCTGCTCCATATCCATTGGGTACTTTGCCTCTTTGTGGGGCAGCTCTTAAAATCACCTGCTCTTCCCTGAATCATGGATGTAGATGTATATCACAGCAAGTGACAAGTATGTCTTTACTTCTCTCAGGAGCAAAGGTCCTCGGATCAGAATGCCTCTAGACTCAGCAAATGTTTTCCTATAAAGCCCTCTGTCCACCACACATCTACCACTGTTCCTGTCTGTGGAGAGAAGTCCCTACAGATACATTGGGACCTAACTTATCAGGCGCTCATTGTTGACACTTGAACAAGTCATTCTGCCTGGGAGCTGCCTAGACCCAAGGGTGGGGGGTGCTACACCCCAGGACTCCATACTAGATTCTAACCTTGACCCCCCCAGTCAGTCGTGATAACCAAGATGTAGCCAAAAAGCCAATGCCCCTTGAAGTTGAGGTCCACTAGTAGGATTACTGAAATGAGGTCACATGGCTGCAGAAAGTCTCTAGCTCCACTCAGGAGACTCCATGTGTAGCCAGTGAGAGGGCACTCAACCTAAGCCTGAAGAAAATGAGCCATCTTTATTTCTTCCTGCTGGGGGTGGGGAGACAAAGACATAAGGCAGGGGCTATGTACCTAGGAGGAGTGGGAGAGAGAATCAAGGCCTTAGTGGGTACCACACTTGGGGACAGGGCAGCACAGCACAGGAAGCAATGGCCTAGTTATGGCTTCCTTCATAGCAGGTTGGCTACTCTTGCAAAATCATGAACCAGAAGTCCTATGTAAGTCTCAAAAGACCTGGACCTGCTCCTGGCAATCCTACTATACAACTTCCTTTCCCAAGGTGAAATGTTATTCATATGATTCAACCATCTTTCTCATTTGTTTGGCTAAGCCCTAACTAGGTCTGGAGCACAGGTGGGCCTCCCTCCCACAGGAGTTCTTATGCGGAGAGAAGATAATATCTTATGATGGATAATTTTAATACACAAAGTAAAAAAATTAAAGGCCTATGTAAAATGGTTTCTAAATTGATTCTAAAAGAAAAAAATGAGACTTTATCAATTAGCAAGAATAGACCCAGCCGAAATTGTGGTACACTTTACTAATGCTGAAATTACCTCATTACAAACAGAAAATGGACACTGACAAAGAGCTTACAGTAATTTTGGGGGGATAGATTGACAACACATATCCCCAAAGAAAGAGACTTAAGTTAAAAACAAAACAAACAAAAACATTAAATAAGGGATTCTCCCTCTTATAGTAAAAGGGACACCAATTTTGGGAGCCCCCACATTTTATACTCATGCAAATAAATCAGGCAAGATGGGTTATATATAAGTCAGGAAAAATAAGTAAAATGGCTTAAAGCCCCTTTGATTCAGTTAAAAAGAAATCAGAGCTGTATGCCATTCTTATGGAATTATTAGACTTTCCCAAATCTCTCATATCGTTACTGACTCAATATGCAGAGAGTTGTCTTATATATTGAAACTGCTAAACTCATTCTGAATGATTCAGAATTAACATTATTATTTATCCATCTACAACAAGTAATCAGAAAAAAAAAAAAAAGTCGGCCATTGTACAGAACACACATTCAATCCCATATGGGTCTATCAGGTCCTTTAGCACAAGGTAATGATGAAATTGATCAGCTTCACACTACAAACTTCTCAGGAAATTCAAATTGCTGAGTTCATATGAGACTGACACAAATATTTTACAAAAGTTTGAACTCAAAAATACTTAATGCTAAAACTGCTAAATAAAACCAAGCTGGATATTGTTGAAAGCTTAGTAAAAATAGCTTCATTACTATAAATAGTTTTACTGCATTATAGTTAAAAATCTTTCCTTTTTATTTAGACAAAAAGAGGGAAATGCTGCAGGATATTTGATCACACCATGGACACAAGATTGTGTTATTTACTGGAAAAGCTTGTTTCCAGTTGTGGTGTGGCTCAGCCTTAGCACATTCCTTTAAACCAAGACCATTCTGCTTAAATACTGTAAACAGGATTAAATAAAGTCACTCATAGGCCAAGAGGTGGAGCAACCAACTGACAGGAAGTCAACATGGGATTATTAAATAGAAAAACATAGAGGGGGTCAGGAAGACAGAGACTCACATGAAACAGAAGGGAGAGACATTCAGTTTGAGGAGGTTGGTTGGAGATGGCGTAGGAGGAGCTTCTGGGTTGTTGGTGGAAAAGGAAGGTTTTTTGGGTGCTTTCTCTAGCTCTCTAAGCTAGTAGATTTTAACCCCAGCATCTGTGAAGTAGGCTCAGGCCTTAATTATGGAGGCTTAGAGGTGTAGCTTTTGGGTATCAGAACTCTGACTGGGGCATGGCCAGACCACACTGAAGATCTGGGATACGCTGACCTTCCTTCCTGTTTTGTTCCTGCATTTTTGGAGAGCGGAACGGACCATCCTGCCTGGGACAGTTCTACTCTCCAAGAACTGTCTTAAGGTTCATTTTGTATCAATGAGTGTTTATAACCCCTTAATAAATATTAATCCTTTATATGATATATTGCAAGTGAATAATTCTGCAATATATCTGTCTTCCAAGTCTTTATTGGTAAAATTGAACAACTGAGATTTTGTTAAAAACAACAGGCTCAGGTACTTGAGAGGACAAGAGTGGACTGCTAGGGAGCCAAGATGCTAGGAGGTTGTGTTTTGGGGCTTTGGACCTGCTAGTGCGCTCTTTAGGTCAAAAGCAGTGTAATAAAAATGTAGATGAGAATGATACCAATGCACAGGGGACACAGAAACAGGACTAACAGAGTGGCCTGGAGAAATATCCACCCACTACACACCTGAAACACCAAGACCCCTCTGTATAAATCCTTCCTTCAAGGATGCACATTCTAACTTCACACCAAAGGCATTAGAGCATGTAAATAGGCTACTGTGGGGTCTCAAGGCTACATCTTCACTCAGCTCCCAGCCTGGAAATCAGTCTCAGGAGAGAAGCTGCTTGCACTTCATCACTGCCACAACCACCTAGCAAGGACAAGTTCTAACTAAAACAGAGCAACTGCTTCTTCATTTTCTGTTACACTAGTTTAGAGAAATGATTACATCTTAAGTGGGAACAAGTGCTTTCCAGCTTCCAATGCAACCCTGACATCAAGCTGAGGTTACTCTCACCCCACTCTGCATCTCCATGAGGAATACTGGGAAGGTGGCACTAATCCCAGTTAATAAAGAGTATGCCTGAGGCTGCACCAAATGGGAACCACTGTAGGATTATGATCTTGTACATGGTAAATATTTGTCCCTCCCTACTGGTTTAATAAAATGGTGATTGGTCAGAAGGCAAACAGGAAGTATATGAAGGGGGCTACCAGACTAAGAAAACTCTGGGAAGTAGAAAACAGAGCAGAGATGTCAGGCAGATGCAGAGAAAAGAAGACGAAATGCTGCTCTGAGAAAAGATACTGAACCTCTTGGCTAATCATGGGTGAGTTTAAGAGTAAGAGTTAGCAAGTAATAAGCCTGAGTCATAGGCCAAACAGCAAGTAATTAAGGTCTGTGTGATTATTGGGGACAAAATGGCTACAGAACTGGCCTAGTGGGACACAGCTAGGAGTATGCCCAGATTCTTACAGGCACAGGCTACTGATGCTGGTTAGGTACACCCTACCCCAGGTGGTTCATGTCACTGACAGGCATCCTCCAGAAACCTGCCTGGCCTGCCCTTCAGAACAGCCTTGTCATAGTGAGTAAGAAACCACACTGAGGACAGAAGTACCCAGCTACAGACACAGAACAAATTGATAGACTCTAATATCCACAGAGGACAGAAGCATGACCACAGAAATCAGTGTCACAGGCTGACTTTATAGAACTGCCACTGCCTGAATTTCTATGAGTCCTAGAAAGAGGGAGACATCATCTTCCCTCTACACCACCTCTGGTGATTTGGCTGCATAGTCAATGCCTGGGAACTGGTGGATACAGGGCTACCTCTCTGGAGCACAGGGCACCTAGGCTTCAGAGAGCTGCCACCTCTCAGTCTGCTTGCTGCTTGCTCATTTATATTTGCCAGTTATCACTGGCTCCAGAGACAGTGCCTGAGAGCACCCTGGGCTCCATAACCAGACCTGTCTCCCCAGCACGGACAGCTCCAAACACAGCAGCTTCTGGCTTCATAAAAGATGGCTTCCACTTTCCTTCTGGAGAGTGGCGGGACAAGTGATAACAAAATCCCTGTCTGGGCGCCAATGGGGACACAACCGCAGAAGGCTGATGGCGGGAGGAAAGCTCCGACAAGCTTGGCAGGCATCTCAATGCACTTCTAGAACAAACCCAACACTGATGCTCTCCCCCTGTCAGCAAGGTCTTCAGACAGGACCTGAGAACCCCTAACTGACATGAGACCACCCGTCCCTTCCTAACTAAAGGAGAGTTGCTTTAGTCTTCCCTAGTGGCCGAGGCAAGAGGACCAGGGATATGCCAAGGCAGCTGTCTGCTCAGTGTGACCCTTTCTCCTAATATGCAGGGCTGGTGGCTGGGGGCAGGGCCTCACCTGTCCTACAGTTGTGAAATTCCAGTGCACTCTCCATGCGGAAGGTCTTTCCACAGCTGCCACAGCGATAACGGTACTCACCATCCACCTGCTCAAAGGGGCACACGGTCAGCAAGGAAGACTGCATGAGCTTAACATCGGTGCCCCCTGCTGGGCTCAGAATGCATGGAGAACCTCCCTCTGGAGATGGAAATTTCTCCTCTACCATAACTACTCTTTAGGAAACAGTTGTTCAGCCAGTTATCTAGGTGCCCACTTACCTCATTTCGGCTATGCTTGTAGGAGACATGTTGCTTTAGACTTTCCTTACGGCTGAACAGCTTCGAACATTCCTCACATTTAAACAGCTTGTCACCTAAGGAGCCAGCCAACAAAAAGCAGATTCACTGCTTTGGCCCTTCTCAGCAAATTGCACCCCATTTTTGAAAAATGAGGCCTCTGCCTGGGCTGGGTGCCCCCTATGCAGAAGGGCACAGGCAGCCACAGGGCCACCCCTTGCAGCAGCTCTGCAGCAAGGACCTAGCAATGGATATACTTTCCTGGCCCTGCTCTGTGGGATGGGCAGGCACTCACCGTGCGCGCACTCACCGTGCGAGCGCACGTGCCGGCTCAGGTTGCTGCTGTTCTGGAAGACCTTGCTGCAGGTGCCACACTGATGGATTCGTTTATGCTCACCAAGCTGCCGTACAAGCTTCCGCCGGACGCCATGTCTGCTGGAGAGAACCAAACCCCTCTTGAGGGCAATGGTGCTGCTTGGATGATGCGTGAACCTGCCCAGGAGATGAATAACTGGTCAAGGAAAGGTGGTGGCTGGATCCTGAGAGTGAAAGTTTCTGATCATAGTTACCTGGAAAGCTCCATGACAATATTTCCTAGCTACACTTGGTCCATGAGGAAAGGAGAAGAAAGGCAGAACTTGGTGTCACCTGCTCCCAGGGAGAACAGACACTCTGAGGGCACAAATGGTGGGTTTGGTGCCACCTAACGGCTGTGCAGCTCACCTGCGATCAGGAAGTCTGAATTCTATTTGTGTCTCAAACAAGGTGGCCCTGACTATAGCTCTCGTCCTCACTTGGTCTCAACTCTACTCTGCCTTATATTAATTCTGAATCTGACTTCTAAACATCTTTGTCCTGTTAAGTGTGCTTTTTCTAGTAAGTTCTTAAAATTCTCTGGGCAGTAAGACAGGAAAAGAATAATAAACATGTCTATACTTTCACAGGTTCATCAGGTGAATTATGCCAACTCCAAAGGGCATAAAAACACCAGCAGCTGAGTCAACTTCAGGGCAAAAAACTCACCAGGGAATCCTAACTGCGGCATAAACATTTCTTCCCCTTGCTCACAAAAAAGGAGGCAGAGCAAGGTGTGATGCTGACTGAAATACAACTGCTGACGCTTAGCAGCACTGCTCACACAACTGCGGCAGAGCCCCCAGGAGCACCCATCAGGAAGCAGACAAAGCAGGTGCATACATCAGTGTAACACTGTCACCCTTATAGAGGACATTCAGGCACACGCTATGACACAGAAGGACATGTGCTGAGTAAAATTCGCCATTCACAGAAGGCAAGTACTATGTGCCCTAATGATGTGGGGGTCATAGGCGAGAAATTAATGTAGACAGAAAGTAGAATGGTGGGCACTGGGGGCAATTTCAGTTTGGGTAGATAAAAGGTTGAGAGACAGACAGTCATAGTGTCTCTGAACTGTGTCGTTACAGAGCTGCGATGGTAATTTTCTGTTATGTGTGTTTTAAGATGAGAAAAAGTATTCACAGTGAATGAACAATGAAACTGTGAAACTCCGAGGCTCCAAAACATGCCCTTCTAGCTGAAAAGATAAAGCCTGGCTCTGCTGTGGGGATTAGAGGCGGGAGGCGCTTTCCCTTCAGTACCAATTAGTTGTTCCCTGTGCTCCGTCCCCAAGCACCAGCCACATACAAGCAGGACTTACTTTGGCACTGAGCTGCCTTCATTTGTGGGGGTGGCCAGCTTCCCCAAGACTAACTCCATTATCCGATCGTCGGGTGTTGCAGCCACAGGCTCATCTGGGGGGATTTCGGTAATGATCTCTGCCACGTGCTCTGTACAAAAGGGTACAGCACAAGAATCATCACTCACTAGGGGTCAGATTGTGACAAATCCAGAAGAAGCGCTGCCCCTGGAAGTACATCTCAATAGAGAATTTAAACATTTATCTATATACAAAGTATATTTTTAATGCAAGCCAAACCATATCTTGTAAAGTCCAAGCATTACATTACTTCAATCTTTCCTGACCCTGCCCAGAACACTACTGATATACAGCAGATGGATATGAAGCCATAGATTTTGAAGTCATCTTGAGGGTATTCAAAGGTAAGTAAACATTCTATTCATGGCCATGTAGAAATGGGAAAAAATGGAACATAAGAAGATTACACAGAAGAAAAGTTCAACCATTGTGGGGTTTTGTTGTTGTTTTTTGAAATATGGTCTCATGTAGCCAGGGCTGGCCTTGAAATTACTACGTAGTCAAAGATGATCTTGAATATAAGATCCTTCTACCTCCCAAGAGCTATAACTCTAGCCATTCAGCTCTATGCTCAGTTTCTGTGGTGTTTTCCTAGGGTCCTCAACCACTGGGCTCCTAAACTTTTCCTTGGGGTTCCCCAAGTACCAAGGGAGGGACCCAATTTGGGCTCTCTCCACCCATTATAATGTCTGTCATGTGGGTCTCTGCTCCCATCAGCTACTGGTGGAAGCCTCTCTGACGATAACTGGAGCCACTCATTTCTATTGCTTCACCTCCTATCACCAATTGCAAGTGACAGCCAGGAAGTAGTTCCTTCTGTCCTTTCGTGTCTATAAAGGCAGTTAAGTCCCACAGGGAGCTGGAACTCCTCCTGCTCCTGTGCAGATTATTTCCACATGATTCAGAGAACAGGCACTGGCCAGAAAGTAGGAAACAGAAAAGTGGGGCTGTTCAAGGGAGCTGCCCTTCTAGTCTCTAATCTCAAGCTTGCTTCTCATTTCCCCAATGGCGAGATGGAAGAGCATTCAGTACTAGTAACACAGGCAAGAGGGTAGACATGTGCGCTGTGTGTGCTAGAGGGTAGAACCAGAGAAATTACTCAGACCCTTTGGAGGAGCCCAGAAGATTGTCAGTGAACACCAGATATTGGACACTGAGCTACTTACACTGCTGGAGCTTAGTTTTGCTTTGTTCAAATTATGACTGTGCCCTGGTTCTTCCCTCTCAAAGTAAGAATGTATTTAACTCAATTTTGATTTTACAGGCTCCTAGAATTCGGAGACTGAATTTTTAAAGAGATTAAATTTTTAAGTGGTAAAGATACCTACTGTGGCTCCTGAGTTTCATCCCTGAATCCCTTAGTAAAAGAGAACTATAAAGTTATCCTCTGTGTCTTATATATGACACACACACACACACACACACACACACACACACACACACACACACACACACACACAGAGGTAGGGCCATGAACATGAAGTTGAGAATGTTCACCCATAAGCAGTGTGTGGTAATACACTATTTATACTAAACGAATAAAGATTACCTGAAGATCAGAGGGAAGAGCCAGCCACAGAGTTAGCCATAGAGGTCAGGAAGTGGTGGCACACACCTTTGATCTTAGCAATGGGGAGGCAGGGTTAATCTCTGTGAGTTCAAGGCCATTCTGGACTACATGAGATTAATCCATTCCAAAAGCAAACAGAGCCAGGTAGTGGTGGTGCACACCTTTAATCCCAGCACTAGGGATCCCATGCCTTTGGTCCTGGGACTTGGGAAGAACATGAGCCTATAATCCCAGCACTAGGAAGGTTGAGACAGGAAGTGCTATGACTGGGCAGAGAAAGGAATAAGGAAGGATGAGATAGATTGGAGTTCAGCCCTTCTCTTCCCTTTTTGGTTGAGAACTCAGGCATTCAGTCTGAGGATTCATGGATAAGGGATCTTCCCCTTTAGGTTGAGGAGCTGGTGAGGTGAGAAGTAGCTGTGGCATGTTCCTCTGCTGCTCTGATTGAGTATCTGGCTCCAGGTTTTTATTATAAATCCAATTAGGATTTGTGCAACAGCAGTAGACAACAAATACTGGAAACCCACACGATGAACTAAGTGCGGGCAGAAGAGCCGTGATTAACAAGCATGGCCGACAGGACACACACCTGAGACAGGGAAGCCTACACAAGCTGGGCATGGTGGCACAGGCATGTCACCCAGCTCCTCAAGAGGCCGAGTGCGTACGATCAAGAGCTCGAAGTCAGCCTGGGTTACATACTGAACTTGAAGCCAGCCATAGCCAGACTGCCAGAAAACAAAGCTCCCTAGCCCCCAAAAGGAAAGAAAAACAAATAAACAAAACCCAGCCAGTCTGAGGCTCAGCCCTGCTGAGAAAAAGGCTAGCCGGGTGTCTATTCTCCAAATCTGTGCTCTGAACACTCTAGCGTGGAAGATTCTGCAAGACAATCACACTCGTAACAGCTGATTGAAGTACTGGAGACTGATAAAGCCTACCTCAGGAGCCCTCCTTGCTAAGATGGTCACCCAGAGATCTAAGAGATGATAAGGAACATACCACCCACCCTGGCACACACCCTACCAGGTTCTCACCTGCAGGCTCCTTGTCTTTGATGATGACCAGAGGCTGCTCAGCCTTGGATGCTTTGGGTTTCCTTCCCCTTCGAGGCTTTTTCTTTGGCTCTTTGGTGGCCATGACACTCTGGATGCTCTTGCCCTCAGCTGCTGTAGGCGGCTCCCTCCTGGGTGCATCAGGCTCCTTCTCAGAAGCTGCCTCATGCTGTTGGCCACCTGCAGGAAGGCTTTTGGTTTGCTCCAGGTGGCCCAAGAGATGCTCTGCAAGAAGAGAAGGGCTGGTAATGACACAGTAGGGGTGGGACACTTGCCAGTTGAACGCGCGCCCCTCGGTGTTGGCTTTCTTGGTTATATTTTCTGAATGAGCCCTCTGTATGGGTAAATAAGCTTTATCCTCACTGTTTTTAAAGAGAAAAGGCTCCACCATATACATAGAGCTTCCAACTAGATTTCCCTCCTCTGACATGTTCAGGACCAGATGGGTCTGGATCATGGTAGACTATGACTTTAGAAATTTGTAGTGCTTCACAGTTTTAACTTTCAAATGGGGCTGATTAGTTTAAATCATGTTTGCATACTGGCTTCAACTTCTGATCCTTCTGCCACCACCTTCAGGTGCTAAAATTAGACAAGTGTCACCATCCCGGGTTCTAAGCACTGCTCAGGCTCAAAACCAGGACTTCCTGCATGCCAGGCAAGCACTTGCCACCTGCGTCACATCCCATCCTGGAACTATGCTTAGAAATAAATGAGATCCAGGCAGGGTATGATGTTACTATGAGGCAGTCTGTGAATCCAGAAGTGCACGTGCATATCTGCAGAGGCAATATCCACATGCTGGTGCATTTCCTATTTTATTTGATGAAATTATGGGCAACTTCGACTTGCTTTCTTGATACTTTGTATTTTTTAGCTTTTCCATAGAATGTGTGTGACACACTAGGACAGAAGAACCTCCAGAGAACTATTAGGTAAAGCGCTCACAGTAAACATTTCTTTTCTATTCATTTTTGTTTTTGAGACAAGGTTTCTCTGTGTAGCCCTGGCTGTCCTGGAATTTGCTCTGTAGACCATGGTGGTCTCAATCAAACTCAGAGATCCACCCGACTCTGCCTCCCAAGTGCTGAGATTAAAGAGGTATGACAACACTGCTCACCTAAACATTTCTTTATAAACCCTACAAGATAGTAAAATGGCTTTATCTATAGCTGATGGAAAGGCTCCACGACGACCCAGGAAAGGCAGTGGAGACAGATGTTAGGAATAGAGGGGCAGGCAGTGTGCCACATGGAGTGGGAAGCTTGGGAAGTAATAGGCAGATGTGGCTAGGTATATCAGGTGACAGGAAGAGGAAATGGCAGGGAAAGCAGGTAACTAAGCACACACAGGACAAAAGCACCACTGTGCCTGGATCTGGTTCCTTCGTTATCAAATTCAAGTTGATTCAGCACCAGTATCAAGCCAAGTAGCCATTATCCCTGATTTGTCTTTCATTAGAGACTCTATGCCAGGTAAGTCACCCCAAGGAGCAGGCCTGTGAGGAAAAGCTAACATTATCCGGCACATAGCAGAACAAGCCTCAACAAAGCCCATTGGCTGAAAATAAATGGGAAGCTAAGCCAAAATAGAACACACATCCTGAAGACACAAGCTGGGCAGCGTTAAGAGAAAGCAAGCGAAACTCCTCCAATCTCACACAGAGAATTTAAAACGGAAGGGAAGGACATACAAGAATGAAATTAGAGGTCCTGGAGTCTCATGGGTTATTGGGCTGTAAAAACAGGATCGCAAGTCATCACAGGGTATGGGGACCGAGAGACAGATTTAGGTCTACTCTGGATCTAGGCACAGAGCAACATAAATTCAACTTTACAGGGAGTCTGGGTAGGAGATTCATTCTACACCAAGCTCAGGGACTCGGGCAACAGAGACTGAAGGTTATACAGGGCTTGGGTTCTAAGCCAGTCAATAAAGCCTGGTTTGTGTCAAGATTGCTCTGGGGTTCAGTGACCCAGAGAAACAGAAAGAAAGCTGTGCTTTGCAATGGTCTCATCATTCACTCATTTCCCTCCATGCTTCTTGTTGCCTGTGCAGGCCATGGCCTACAAGTGGAGATCACAGGACAACTTGTAAGAACTGGTTCTCTCTCTCTCTACCACGTGGGTACCAGGGATTGAACTCAGGTGGTCAGACTTGGAAGCAAGCACCTTTGCCTGCTAAGCCAATTATTGTCTTCTAAGATTTCAGGGAGGAAGGGCGGGTAGTAAGTATATGACTCCCAGAAGGAATCAAAGCTCCCGTGGGGGGATATGACACAGATATACACCACTTAAGCTAAAAGAAACCAACTAAAGCCTTCACATCCTAGAGAGAAAAGAGGCTTCAACTGTGAATCTCAGGAAAAACAAACAAACAAACACAAACTCCCCTTACCAACACATCCCAGGATACAAGGAAAACAGAATGGATCACAAAAAGGGAAGAGGCCTTACTAAGCACATCATCAAAGCAACAGGACCCAAAGCAGTGACCCACCACACACAGAACAGTTAGGATGTCATGCTGAGGTATCAGGATAAATTGGGAAGACTGGGATTCTGAGATCTCGGCACAAGCCAAGGGCAGACAGAACAGCAAGAAGCGAGTTTGGGGAAGAGCTAAGATAAGTGAAAAATAGCAAACAAGGGGAAAGAGTGAGCGAAGAACACTTTATAAGACTAGGATACATAGATACAAACTAAAAACACTGTTGGAAAAGAAATCTCTTAAGCAGAATCTCCCTCTCCCCCAAATGGACGAGTGACCAGGAGAGGGACGGCAGGAGATCGGGCTAACACTAGAGAATAGTCTAAGGCAGATATGCAGAGCTCTTAAAGAGAGAATAGAGAGCAGAGAGAAGCAATGTGTCAGACAGGGTTACAGAGCTATCCACAGTAGGTAGGAGCAGTGACTCCTCAGGTCCAAGGTCCAAATTAAGAGAGTAAATAAAAGGGACAGAAAAACCTAGGTGTAAGTGCAGCCCAGTGAATGTTTGCCTGGATTACAAGAAGCCCTGAGTCTGACACCCAAGACTGCATAAACAGGTGTGATGTCATATGCCTGTAATCCCAGAACTCAGAAGGTTAAAGCAGAAGGGACAAGAGTTCAGGTTCTAGGCGAGACCCTGTCTCAGAAATCAATAAGTAAATGCATGAGAAGTGAGGCTGGAGAGATGGCCCAGGGATTAAAAGGACTAGCTGCTCTTCTAAAGGACAGAGCTCAATTCCAGTACTCACATGACAGCTGACAACTAATTCCAGTTCCAGGAAATCTGACACATTCACACAGACATACATGCAGGCAAAACACCAATGCACAGAAAATAAATCATTTTTTGAAATGCATAAGCACACTGGCTCTGATGCTGCACTCACACAGGCCACTAAGCCTGCCCAGTATGCTCTTCAAATTTGTGTGTGATTTACTAACTGCTCTGGTGGACATATAGAAATTTTCTATCTTAAGAGGAGATGTTGAGATTTCTCCCCCTACAGCTGCCAGTCTTTGCTTTATGAATTTCTAGATATGGTGTGCATATGAATTTAGAAGCAATGTAGAATAAAATGTGGAAGGGAGCTAACACAGCTCTTAGAGAAAATGTCAGTACTTCCATTAAAAAAGTACTTAGGAATGACTGAGTGAAACCTTCAGTCTAAATTGAGAACAGAACAAAACAGACACATAAACAAAGAAGCATAGAAAGGAGCCAGGTATGGTGGAGCATGCCTGCAATCCCACCACTCAGGAAGTGAAGTACAAGTCAAGGTCATCCTCAGCTACAGAGCTAGCCTGAGCTACATGAAACTCCGTCTCCAAACACCAAAAAGAAATGAGAAGCACAAGTTAGTTTTTGAAAATAAAAATACAGTAAGAAATAAGTGAAACCCAAAGCTGCTGTTTTGAAAAACCTTACAATATTGGCCAAAAGTCCAATGAGAAAGGTGTAAATAACTGTAATTGGGTCTCCTGCCCCACTCTACCCATCCTCTATACTCTTCAGTCACACATCCACACTACAGAGGATAGTTCCAGGAACCCAAGGCTATCGATACCTACAGACACCCAAGCCCCGTACATAAAATGACACAGTATTTGTGAAAATCAGCACATATGTCACATCACTCGAAATATAAAAATATAGTAAAAACGCTAAATGAATAGTTTCTGCTCTACATTCAGGAAATAATGACGAGGGAAAAAAATACTGTGCATGTTCAGTACAGACTCTAGCATAAGGATGGCATGGATAAAGTCCAACTATATTAGTCAGTGTCCTGCTGGCTTAAAAATGAAACATGGAGATTTTGCTTTCTTATACATGCTATTTCCTTCTTAGACCTTACACTCCTCCCAATCCTACCAACACACTCCAATCACACTTTTGGTGTAGGCCAACAACTGGTATTTACAAGACCATGACTCTAAAACTCTCCCTACAGCAGCTGTGGTTAGCAGCCTCTCTCTTGGAGCTAATGACAGCCTTTCTTCCATCAACCACTGTCCCATGTCTGCTAGTCTGTGTACTCCCCGTCTCTCTCTTCTGTTTCTCACAGTGACCTTTTGGATTTCTCTCCTTTTTCTATTGCACCTGTTCTTCCCAGGGTTCTCTGTTCTCTCTAACTGGGCCTGGTGATCTGCATATCCTTTCTTCATTCCCTGAAAAGGACCCTTTTCCAGTTCCCTATGTGTAGAGAACATATATGTTGCTTTGATCAGAGCATCACTATAAAACTCAATAGAGGTGCTGGGATCTCAGAAACCGTGCATTTGGGCTCTGGAGTCCAGTGTTGTGTGGATGGCAATGTTTTAATCAAGTGGTCTGACAGGGACAGCCTGCAGACTCCACGGTTCTCCTCACTAGTTATTTTTAATCCTGTTTGGGAATTTGGGGATTTATTGAATATCTTCACTAAGTTGCTGGCAGTGAAGAATCTGATGGCTAAGTCTGCCTTCCTGTCCAACAGTTTTTTTTTTTTTTCTTTAATTCCTATGATTAGGTTCCATAAAGGCACAGGGTGCATCTCTGCAGATTCATCATACTGGTGGCCTCTTGGGCTCTTCTGGGTTGTAAATCTGCATCCTTTAGCGTTTCCTTGCTCACTATCCACCTGTCCAAGGTAAACTCAAACTCACTATGTAGTTAAGGATAACTGAACTCCTCCCCTTGAAGATTGGGATTACAAGCATGTGCTACGGTGCCTTAGTTTTGGTGACTTGGGACTGATCTCGCGATGCTAGACAATCATTCTATTAACTGAGCTAACGCCCAATCCACTGACTGGTTCTTATTGCCTCTCCCTTGTCCCTACAGAGCACTCCTGGCTACCTGTGGAGTCTCAGGCCACCCTCCAGTTTCTGCATCTCTGCTGTCTGTGTCCTCCACATGCTCTTCCGAATGAAAAACTCTCCCAGTTGTCTTGGACACTCTTCCATCAATTTTACATCTGCTACCACAGCTTTATTTCAGTCATCCACTGTCCTCTGATTTCTTCAGCAGTGGTCTGCTCTTATCTGAAGGATACAATGCCAAGGTGCCATCTCTCACCCAAGTAAGAACTACAGTTTGAAGGTGGTTTCTTTTTTGGGGGGGTGGGGGGTTGTTTTCAGATTCCTCATATAAGTTTTTTGGTCTCTTGCTCACATTCAGCTTTCTTCCAACATCTAGAGGCTCACTATGCAGGATGGTAAGGGTTGAGCGGTCCCACTGTGGTCTCCCTGCTTAGTTTCCACAGAGAAATATTTTCCCTCCCTATCTGAAGCCTGAGCAGCTCTAGCACTCTAAGAAGAAATGAAGAAGTCTGGAGCTACCCAAATTCCAACACCTGACTCTTAGGCTCTGTCCTCATAAGTACCTTGGAGTCCTGCTGTGGGATGGCTTTCTGTATGCTGTGAATATGTGTTGCTCTAACTGATTAATAATCAAGCTGTTTTGACCAACAGCCAGGTAGAAGAAGAATAGGTGGGTACATTCAAACTAAAGAGGGAGATGAAAAAGGCGGAGTTGGGGGCAGGTGTTTCAAGCCCTAGAAGCAAGATGTGATAGAACCGGTAAGCTACAGCCCACGGGTTACACATTGATTAAAAGAAATGGGTTAATTTAAATGTAAAGCTATCTGGTAATAAACCTGAGTCATCAGCCAAACATTTATAATTAATATAAGCCTCTGAGTGGTTATTCAGGAACAAATGGGTAGAAGAGATTTTCAGTTTACAGGATCTTCCGTCTCAAGTCTCTCCCAAGGGACCCCACATTCTGCTGAGGGAAACAGAAATAGCTAGGTGGGGCTAGGGCAGGATTGGGGCAGACCAGGAGGCCAGGACTCTGAGAAGGCCACCAGTTTGTGCTTCCCTGTCATCTCCTCTCAGGCTCCCGACCCTTCCAAAAGTCTGCAGGAGCAGACATGTTTCTTGGGTACCCTACTGCTGGCTTCAGCTTCTCTGGCATGCTTGGAGGTTGATGCTGCTGTAAACACATCCTGGCATCCTTCCAGTTTGCTCAATGCTTGCTCTCCATTTTCTTTTTCATCTTTGCATTTAAGTGGAGCAGAATTCCAGGAGGGCACCAAGGCCAGTACATTCATTGTTGCCTCATGTTTAATCAGACACCCCTAAGTGGCCTCCTGAGACAGGAACAGGGTTCCCTAAGGTGACACAGGAAATGACAGCATCAGGTGAAAGGTCAAGAACAACTTGTGCTTCCCAGGCTGTTCAACAACCTCGGTGGTCTCCTGATGCTCTAAGTGCTGGGCCTGATTTTAAAAGGCACATGCTGGTCCTTACCTGGCCACAGTCATGTATGTTCTACACTTAGATAATAATGCATGAAATAAATTCAAGTTCAAAGGGCTCATCTGGTTTGGAAGTTAGCCATCCACAAAGAGGGCAGACACAATAGGCTGGAGCCTTAACAACAAAGCCATGACTTTCTGCTTGAGGTAAGCCTCTGAAGAAGGCAACTTTAGGCAGTGTGATCGTAACTAAGATGAGGAGTCATGGATTAACATTCTCCTAGTGGACAAATTGTTACCCAACAAAGCCTGCTCTCCATAGATTTCTGTACCACAGCCATGTCACATGGCTCTGAGATGGTCTGTAGGGAACAAAAGGCGCCCCTGCCCTGCAGCCTGTTTTACAGAGACCCAGCTCTGTATTCTCCTCTTCTTTTAATCAGTTTTGCATCTAGGTCCTGAACTATCAGATTATTCACCAGACATCCATACAAGGGTTGCAGTAGAAAAAAGAGCCTTTGACCCTTGGTAGTAAAGGCTGAATTACACTGCTGCACTGACCATGGCTTCAGCATGTACAACCACACAGCATGGGTAGGTGGGCTATTCACTCCAGCCTCAGTCTATTTATCCAGAAAATTGCTATCACAGAGAACAGAATTGTTATGAGACTCATCGAGTCAGTACAAGTACATGGTAACAGGACTCACCTGAGCTGGCACCTAGGAACACTGGCCTTGCTCTTAATAGCAAAAGTGAAGGGAGGCATTTTCCTTAACTAAAGCCACCAAGAAAAGTTACCCAGCAACCCAAAGAGCCTTTCTTGATTGAGGCTGAGTGATCACATCTGTGTAACACACCTGTACCTGTGGTTTCTGTTTTTTGTTATTTTTGTTTTTTGACAAACCTGGTACTCTTAAGAAGCCTGGTAGTACCAGCAGATGGGGCTGGAAAGATGCCTCAGTGGTTAAGAGTTCTTGCTGCTCTTCCAGAGACCAAGAAGGTTCATGTCCCAGCACCTACATGATAGCTCACAACCCTCTGCATCTCCAGTTCCAGGGGATCTAATGCCCTCTTCTGGCCTCCATAGGCACTGCATACATGTGGTACACAGACAGGCATGCAGTCAAAACACTCACACACATAAGAAAAAAAGAAAAAGAAACTGGCAGCTTTTCTCTGTTCCTATCTGTGATGAATACAGGTGACTTTTCCCAGGCCGAGGGCAAAAGTGTTAGGACAAGATCAGGAGGACCGTCCAGGAACATGGGGACAGTCACAATCCTCTACTGTCCACCAGAGAGGCTTCCAGGATACAGTGTAACTAGGTTACTAGGGGATGGAGTCATTTTTTTTTTTTTCCTGGCTACCATCAATTAATCCTGTAGCTCTTGTACCAGGGGATCTGCCAGACTCATACATGCAGGCAAAATTCCAATGTACATAAAATAAAAATGAATAATTAAAAACAATAAAACCTTAAACAAAGAGCAAGCTCAGCACAACATTCTGCCCACCGTGGATAACCCCCATTTGCCATTTTTTACCTTACCGTTCAGCAGCTGAAGCTCTAGGAAGGTGCTGGAACACACCTTACACACCCATTGGCCACGTTCAGGCTCTGCGGGGACACTGGGTTCAGGGGTGCCTGCAGCTGCAAGATACAAGACAGAGGGTTGGTCACTATAGCAGAGTACAACCTGCTCCCTGGGTGTTGATGACAAGGATGAAGATACCCACAGACTCACGAACACTTGTATTCTAGGCACTGTCTTCGGTATCACATACATTGACCAAGTTCATCCCTACTTACAGATGAGGAAGCTGAGCACATGCTACTACCACAGGGTAAGCCCTGTCCCCAGATGCATAATGTGCCTCCAGACACCAGCCCTGTGAGATCAGAGTCCTTCATATTCTCTAAGATAAAAACAGCCTTCCGGACCCATACTTGAGCTGGGCCTGTTTGCACAAACCTGTAATACCAGCTACTTGGTATTAGATGACCAGAAAAGTTCAAGGCCCACCCTTATCACAGAACAAGTTCAAGGACAACCTGGTCACTTAGTGAGGCCCTATCTCAAAGTTTTTTGTTTGTTTTTTAAAGGAGGTCTGGGAGTATAGCTCAAGAGTAGAACACTTTCCCTGTATTCTATCTGTAACAAGCGCGCGCGCGCGCGCACACACACACACACACACACACACACACACACACACACACACCTCATATTTAAATTTTCAATAAAAGGAACCCTTGGGACACTGGGCTGGGATTCCTTTCACCTAAGTTGCCCACCATCTCTTACAATCACACATGAGAACTTCTGCTGCCCCAAACAGACCCCTAAGCTTGGTTACATGCTGCTCTGGCACTGAGTAAAGACTTTCTCATTAGGAGATCCAGGTAGTCATGACAACACAAGATTTGCCAAAAAGCAACTTTACAAAATAAAAATTTTTAAGGAAAAAAAAAAAAAAAGCAGCCAATAGTACAGATGAGTCCTTAAGTGCCAAGTGACATTTCCAAACACAGGGAAATGTCTTAGCCAAATGAGCTGACACAATCACAAAGTCCACAGCAGCACTGACAACATGAGAAGAGGAGTTTCAGGTGTGAGCCGAGGTCAAAACCAAGTAACAGAAGAGCAGGCACACACCGTCTGTCAGGACACACAGCAGCTCAGCTTGGGGCAGAGCGTTGCCAAAGGTGAAATCAGGAGGGGTGGATGGACTACCCTAGGAGACGGGTAGAGCCACACACTTATATATAGCTGCTGAGAGCCCCTGAAGTAGGCACTCAGCGTGGTGAGCTCAACTGAATGCATTTAAACTGGTTTGAAAATTAGAAAACACTCGTTACAAAGCCAGAGTCAGAGAGAGTGAGAGAGTGGCCATACTGTGGGCATAACATGGCTTCCCAGGAACTAGATGATGGTTCCTTCTGTCTTTCTCATTAGAAGGGTGATTCTGAGCGCATGCTCCCCACTGCCCACACCTTTCATACCCTTGGGAGGAAAGCAAGCTGCCCTTAACGTGGGCTCAGGGAAACTTGTACCCCAAATAGCAGTTCACAACCAGGACAAAGAATCCAAGTCCATTTTGGGGAGCAGAATGAAACCCTTCTTTCTCCCCGACCCCACACCCCCCCAAAGAGGGTTTCTCCGTGTACCAGCCCTACTGTCCTGGAACTCACTTTGTAGATCAGGCTGGCACTGAACTCAGAGATCCATTTGCCTCTTCCTCCTGAATGCTCTAATTAAAGGTATGAGCCACCATGCCTGGGCTAAAAACTGTTTTCTTTAAGCAGATGTTCCTCCCAGTACTGCCTGGTGAAGTTGCTGCTAAGTGCAAATACAAAGCCTGTTTCACCCCAGCTGTGACAGCGAATAGTGTGGCTGTTCTTCTTGAGGCCACTGAGAGCTACAGCCTCAAGAAAATCCTATCACCCATCACAGGCTGTGGGAAGAGCAAAGCTTACAGTAAAGATTCTTTAAGCAAATGCTTTCCATTAACGCCATCATAAAGTAAAACTCATTAAACTGAACCATCAGAAGTTGGAGACCATCCATATTTAGGACCTGATTCTAAAGATCTACAAACTGACTGACTTATATAACAAAGATGCCCATCTAGAGACAATACAAGAGGGGCAGAAAGAGAATTAGCCTTCAGAAAGCTGGGCCTCAGTACAGCTCCTGAGACCTCACCCACCTTCAGTAAGGGCTATGGGATGCTGTCTCTGTATGCTGTGAATATGTGTTGCTACCATTGGTTAATAAAGAAGCTGTTTTGGCCTATGGTAAGACAGGATGTAGCCAGGTGGGAAATTCAAGAGAGACTGGAAGAAGAAAGGCAGAGTCAGGGAGCCACTGAGAGCCGTCTGGGAAGCAAAATGTGAGAAAACAGGTAATGTCTGAAACCATGTGCCAATACATAGATGAATAGAAATGGGTTAATTTAATATGCAAGAGCTAGCTAGGAATACCTTGAGCTACAGAAAAAACAGTTTGTAATTAATATAAGCTTCTGTGTGTTTATTTGAGGCTAAGTAGCTTCTTGACACAGAGAAACTTTTTGCTACAGGTAAGGACAAAGTGATGTCCACAACACTTGCCCACTCCCCATCTTGGGGTGGCAAATTCTGTGGTGCATACACAAGGACCAGAGCTAAGCAGAATGCAAAGCCCACTCCTCTCAGGTCCAATCATGAAACTACAATCAATTAGTACTGCTTTCTAGATGTTTCACACTCTCTTCAAAGGTGGGCTTTGGGAATGTGAGCAAAGAGGGCAGCAACGCCTGGTTTCTGTTGGGGAATGGAGTCTGCACACAGCCCAAGCTCTGCAGGGGAACTGTGCTGAGGGACCCGGGGAAAGAACAGATGGGTGGCCAGGGAGGTTCTCACTTAAACAGCCAGTGGGGAAGTTCAGGGAAGCATATGGCAGCAACAGCCAGCCTAAGAGGGTCAGGCAAGTGTTCCACAGATAGAAAGACATAAAGATTCCAGCTAGCCATCTGGGAGACAGTAGCCAGTGACCTGCACCACTTACAAGTCATCCCAAGACACAGTAAAGTATTTCTAGGCTCCTGAGCTGGGAGAAGCCACATCTGTACTTAGCTCCCTGTTTTCTGCTGCTTTATGAGACTTGCCCCAGGGCAGGCATGCATCCAGGCTCTTCCATTCATCAAAACTGTAACTCACTAGAAACGTAGGACAGGCCAGAGTCTCTGATTTAGAAACCTTCACCTGTGAGATCTTTGCGAAATGTTAGAAACTGCCATTGAAGCTTTTTTAATCACTCATGCTTGGCATAGAAAGAAACTATTTTCAAGAGAGGTGTCTGGAGGTCAGACGCAGAGTTACTATCTCACTTTGATGATGAAAACTCTTTGTGACAACAACGAGCAAGGCTGTTACACCAGGAGATGCCCGGGACCCAGGTTAGCAGGGCAAGCATTGCAACTACTCTGACAGGCTTCTCCATCAAATCCTGAACCTGGTGGCTCACACACACACACACACACACACACACACACACCTCTGCAGATGTATACACATGCACAATCCTATACATCTGTGCATACAGACAAGCATATGCACACATCTGTACATCTGAGTACACGTAGGCACATACCTATAAATATACACATACACTAACATAGGTACACATCTGTGTATCTGTACACACATGTACACTCATGCATGTCTATATACACACTAACACATGTATAATCCTATGGATCCATATACACATACATACACTTGTGCACCTGTACACACATGTCTACTTCTGCATGACTGTACATACATTAACACATGTTCGCTGCCATGGATCCATATAGTCTAATACATATATAAACCTATATATCTATAAGAATATAAAATGTGCACACTGTGTACTGCACACATGCTGACAAATGCACACATTTGTGCATCTGCACATACATATTTGTATACATATGAAGATACCTGTGCATCTGTTAATATACAAGACATGTGCTCTGCACTTTAAAACAATCACATGCATACACCAATGCATCTGTTCAGACATACCACACTTTTGTCTGGGCACACACATGAGGAGTAGCTACCCAGCGCACAGTGGCAGCACTGGCACTGACACCACAGCAGTCAATCTGTCGTTCCAGTCCTGGCTCCCTCAGTTTCTGAACTGAGATGTGGCCTGTCCCTGAGCCTCACCTTCTACACTGTCACTCAGTCTGCTCTTGACTTTCTTACCTTCCACACTAACACTGAAAAACCTATGAGTCACAAACCCTTCAGAGGGGTCAAATAACCCTTTCACAGGGGTTGCCTAAGACCACCTGAAAACGCACAGGTATTTACATTATGATTCGTAACAGTAGCAAAATTACAGTTATGGAGCAGCAACAAAATAATTTTATGGTTGGGGGTCACAACATGAAGAACTGTATTAAAGGGTCCCGGCATTAGGAAGGTTGAGAACTACTGGTCCACACTGTCACTCTGCCTTTCCTGGGCCTCATCTTCTATACTGTGATTTGGCCTGTCCCTGGGCCTCTGTGCTCATAAGAATAAACTGCTTCCTCACAGCATCAGGAGGGTGAGCCACTGTGGGAGCCCTGAAACCAGAGCAAGCACCAACCTATATTATAACCAAGGTTCTCAAATCATCTAAACACAGAAAGAGACACGGTCTCTCACCAGCAAGTGTCCCAAGATTTGGGTGAGCACTGTCATAGACCCAGGCATGAGGGACAGCACTGCACTGGTTCTAACCCACCTCCCCCTTCTCATTAGCATCTCTGGCAAGTGGCCCAACCACAGTTGGGATGTACCTTGAATGCTAGAGCAGGCCTGCTTCAGCATGGGCTTATCCATCTTCTTGGCATAGAAGGCAGCATACCACACACGAAGTTCAGTTCCTGCAGGAATATCCCTTGAGGTGGTGAAATATACATCGCTGCCATGCTGGTAGGCTGTCAGGTTCTGGTGCCCAGGCTCTAGTGCTGGTCGCACCAGCATCATCCAGTTGCAGTCATCCTCATTGGAAGTGTCAAAGCACACAGGATGCCCGTCTTTCTGGAATACCTAAGAGGAGGACCACAGGCTAGTTACTATCAGTTGACATGGGGCCAAAGAGGAGACCACACTGCTTCTGATAGACCTGTTGGTAAGTTGTTTGCTATAGCCAGGGGATCAGGAATATTCTGTGGCTTACATGGGTCAGGCTGGTCACAGGAAAGAGGAAGTTGAAGCCATGCAACAGGTCCCTCATCACTGGAGTATCTGAGTACGGTTTATGACTCAGGTGAGAAGTTAGACATCTATCTGAGCTTTCCTCTTGTGCAGTAATCAAGAGGGCTCTGAGCTCTTTTCTTTCTTGGGAATTAAGAGGTCCCAAGCTCTCCTCCTGTTCAGGAATCACGGGAGACCCTGAGCTCTCCCTCTCTAGATGTCATGGAGACTCCAAGTTCTTCTCCTGTCCAGCACAAAAACAATGAGCTTTTCTCCCAGCTTTATTGGAAACAGGACACACAGGACACGAGTCCTCCCCATGGCTCAGGTGGATATACAGATATTAGAACTCTCCTCCCGGGTCTGCTCCAAGCATAGCATCAGCAAAGTCCAGGTGAGTTGTCCCTGGTCTGAAGAGCATCAGAACAGCTTCAGGGTTAATCGAAGGCAGGCAGGGAGAGCCTTTAGCGGCTTCAAGTTTGAATTAGCACAGGTGTAGGATCTGTTCCCTATCTGTGGAATGATGACTGCTCCCTCAGAGACCCTGCCCCACCGCCAAGCTTTTCCTGAACGGACCCCTGTTAAGTGTGAGATCCTCAAAAGTGCAAAGACAAACTGTGAGGCCACCAAGCACCCAGTGACCCCTAGTGGGTGTGGAAGGCACATTTCCACCCTCTTCTCAGGGGCACGGGGCTTCCCTTGGGAAGGTGATCTGAGATGAGAACACGCTGATACCTGAAAATACCCTTTAGATTGAGCAGGTGAATATAAGTCAGGCATGAAGGGCTCTCTCCAGCCATGTGGTGACACCAGTGTATACCCGTAACCTGCCCACAGAGGGCAGACACAAAGCTGCCTGCCTTCCTGGGCTCAGATTTAGGCCTTTCCCATAGTTTCTTAGCACAGAACCTTTCTTTCTGCTTTCCTTACACCTTCTCTTCTCCAAGTATCTGTCATCAAATGTCTGTTATTCCTCTTTGGCTGAAATCTCTCATAAGCTCAATATCCCCAAAGTGCCAAACTCTGAGGCTACAACACCTAAGGCTGGAGGCTGCCTCTTTCGGGTCTTAGAGAGAAGCACATTGTCCTTAAGGCTATGAGGGGCAACTCCGTCCCCATTTGTTTATGTCTCAACTATTTCTAAAGGTTTGCCCATGTGTGAGCCTCCTCAGTGTCAGCAGACTTCCTGGAGTTCACTTTAGATCCCAGCCATCCCTATAACTGACATCCACTTGTTTTTCTTGGTGTTATATCTAAGTTGAAAATGCCTCTTCTCCCTCAGCCAGATATGCTGTGAAGCTGCCAAGCTCCATGCTGTCACTCAAGTCTCTGAACACTTCCTGTATGTAACTCACAGTGTGAAACTGTCTCACTGGTGCAGGAAGCTACACAGCACCTGCTGGGAGGAGCCAGCGCATCACTCCTGTCTATTCGTAAATGTGCTCAGACCTACAAGTTAGTAAGGCACACTGAAGTGAAGGAAAGCCAACACCATCAGCAGCCCTCATTCCATCCTGTCATGAATCATGCAGCCCCAGATTCTGAAGGGGCCACGAAGCTCGTGTCCATGCAGCGTTTACCTTCAGAGGAAATGCAGACTCTTTTTCCCACTTGGCGACTCTCCTGGACTCGAAGGGACCAAACTGTGTGCGCTTTACTAGCTGGGTTACTGCAAACACACCTTCAGCTCCGTCATCCAGGCGTCTGATCTCCAGGTTAGAGGGGAGGGAGGACCTGAAAGGAGACGTTTCAAAGAGGTCCTGCCACCTTTCCCACTGATCAGAGCAGTAAAAAACCTGCAAACCCTCACTGTGCTCCGAAGATGTACTCTGTCGCGGAGAAGAACTGAAGCTTTCCCTATAGATGGGAACAGGACCGGAGCTAGGCTTGTGAGGACTCAGAGCCCACATACTAAGATACACATTTAAAACCCCAAAGGCAATGCTGACTCCACATTCCTATTGTGGGGGCTGGGGTACAAGAACTGAATAAGGCAAGGTTATGACCTTCAAAGTTGTAGAGAAGGGTGGAGGAAGGGAGAAAGAGGGGCACGGAGCATGGTGAAGTGTTTTGTACAGGCTGAAGACCAGGAAAAGGGCTGGGTGGGCTGGACCAGCTTCAAGTAGGATGTAGCTTTATTAGCCAGACTATAAGGTCAAAGAAAATGCTGGGAAAGGAAGTCATGCAACTGGAACCTCATCATGGGTGAAGCTTGGGCCAGCGGGAGACATGTCTAGAAGCAGAGGTGTACCATCCTCCCTAGGGATGAGCAGGTGCTGGGCTAAGAAGAAACAATGGCTAAGGACCCTGGTTCTGCACACAATATCTTCAGCTAGATTTTGACGGGCAGTTGACACCTCACCCCTACAGAAAAGCTGATCAGCTCTCTACTTTGGGCAAAAATATTTTGAAGATGTAAGTCACAAATAAAGATGAATAAATGGGGTAGGTACCAGCTGAGAGAAACAGTAATAAGACGCTGAGCACTGTGAGTTAAGATTCAGACTAAGTCAGGCGCCATCAAAGCCTCACAGGGGTAACTTGGGTTCTCTATGCCTCAACTTACTCGTAGCTTATGGGCCCTTACCCTGGACATGAGCCTGAAGAGCAATGGCTGGCTACTAAGCTGCCTCAGAACATCTGCAAGATTTATTTTTCCTGGTAGCTACAGCAACTTGACCTGTTCCCTGGACTACCTGTCCAAAATCCTTACCCCCAACCCATTTTGACCACAGTACATTGTTTACAGAGGCCTAGATTCAGAACACAGATAAAATCCAACAGGCAAACCTATGATTTGTACACCCTTTCCCAACCCCCACCCGAGACAGGATTTCTCTGTGTACCAGCCCTGGCTGTCCTGGAACTCATTCTATAGATCAGGCTGGCCTTGAACTCATAGAAAATGTCCTGGCTCTGTCTTCTGAATACTGAGAATAAAGATGTATGTTACCACCATCCGGTGAGTTTGGCCACTTTTGCTCAATGCATAAACTGATGAAATCCAGGCCTGCATAGCCAAGATCCTGAGGTCCCTGATTACACCAAGGAAACATTCCCTCATGCTTTGAAACTTTTAAGACTCATCCCAGTAGGAAGGTGTCCAGCTCTCTGGGGGATGGATCACCCCCCAACATACATAGTCTCTAACTTTGACTCTCAAGCCTCCTTCTATCTGTAGACTCTTGGGGCCTCTGAACTCTAGCCACAGTAGACAGGCAAGAGAGCATTTCTTCATAGGAATGCTTTGTAAGCTTAGGTACTCACTCACCTTGCCCTGCTCAGTACAAAGGAGTCCTTGACCATGACCACAGGTCCCAGTTCAGGACACTCTGAGTCGTGGTACTGGCTACAGTCTTCACACCCTGTAAACAGACACCAAATGTCAGGGGGACAATGTCTAGGGAAAGAGAAACCCAAAGACCCTAATGCAATGGAGTTCATGAGACATGTAATGCTGACACAAAGACAGACACGGGTACAGCAGGTACAGGAGACCTGGTCACAAAAGTCACGAAGTGCTCCTGAAAGCCCAGAATGCCAAGTAAGAGCCTCTTTCCAAGAGCACCAGTCTAGGACACTTTCAAACCCCACACATCATCTCCATGGTTAGGAAGATCAGGATATAAAATAGTACTAACCCATTACCCTAAATTTCATACCCTCACTCTTTCTAAACCTTGGGTGACTTTCTGAGTTAAACATCACCGTCATATGCCCCTAATGAAAAGGACCTGAGGCCACATACTGTAGCAGATGGGTAATATCAGGCTCTCAAAGCAACTGAGCAAATTATTGATTCAAAAGTGCATGCCTGTGCTATACAGACAAAATGTGGATAAAGCTTTGCCTAGACAGGAATATCAATCCCATCTGCATTCTATGACATCATACTAGCAATATATACTCCATAGTAAGCAGCTGACACAGGTCTATAGGTCACTTACAGATAAACATGATCTCCTCACTGCCATCTTCGGCCATTGTTGACTCCTGTCAAGATACAAGAGAGACTCAGTAACAGTGAGCTTTCACAACACAGTCTATGTGTGGGTTTTCCTCCATGTAGAGGTGTACACACACCTATGTGTACATATACGTGTGAAAGTCAAAGTCATCCTTAGGTGTCAATCTTCTGGAGACATCCACCTAGTTCTTCAAGACAGGGACTTTCCCTGGGACCTGGGGTTGGCCAATTAGGCTAAGCTGAATGGCCAGGGACATCAGGGATTTTGTCTCTGCCACTCTAGCGAAGAAATTACAAGTACACACCACAGCCCAGTTTTTATAATGTGGGTAGTGGGGAACCAAACTCAGGTCCTCAAGCTTACCTGGAAAGCATTTAATTGACTGAGTCATTGAAATATTCTCCTCTAAGCCTCTCTGAGCCTGTGCAGGGATAGAACACAGTGCTTTCAAGAGAACACTGGAATCCCTATTTTTAACTTTAAACATGTTCTCACCTGTAGCAATACTGTTGCTTAGGAAGAGCAATGGATTTGAATCTCTCATGACAAGAGGGCCTTCATGAACTCAGATCTCCATTGCTGTCACTTATAAAATACACACTGGATTTTAGAAGCCACTTTTCTTACTGTCGCTGGGCTATGAATTCCTTGCAATCATTTCTACTGTGATCTGTCCTTCAGTATCTAGCTTGTGCCAATGACTTCATCATCCTGAGTGGGTAAAAGGTAGTGTCTGATACACAGCATAGTGGGTTCTCCTGCTTCCACATAGACCTCTGTCCCCATGAAGGCTCCCTCAAAAGCCATCTCCACAGTAAACAGTTAAGCACAGAACAATCCTGTACCGCACATGTGTTTCAGTAGTCGTGCAGATGTTGTTCATTCTGGGATATTAGATGCCTACGCTGTAAGACAGACATAAAAACAACTACTTTGTGCAGTTTGGGGAGAAATATAAAATAAGGTGTACCCAGCATGTCCCACTCAATAATCCTCCCCACCCCACATCCTTCCTCCTATCTGATCACTCTGCCTCTCTGGATCCACTGCTGGTTACCGTCTCAGGAAAGGATGCAAGCTGATACACACTTCCTTAATGTTAGTCTCACTTGCCCTCCAAATCCATCCCAAGCCCAAAAGATTGAAGATTAGAACACAAGAAGCATAAAACCCCCGTAAAAACTCAGACTGGCTCAGCAAGCTGTTACTGAGCGAAAACGGAAGAGCGGAAGAGCAGAGCGTCACAATGGGAGAACAAAGGTGCTATACACAACCCAGGGAGTGGGTTTCCAACTTCCAAGTTTTCCACAATGCTATAAAATGCTAAAAACCAGGCACATTAACCCCCAGACTTAGTAAAACATTTTCTTTTTCTGGAATCAGCATCTAAGCCAGAAGCTAGCTCAAGGGCTTACCACCTGTAACCTAGTTCCATACTTCTGCCTGACCTCTTAGAACTCCTGACAGGTGGGTACCATGTGGAAAGGGTACAAACCCAGGATGGGGACAGTGGCTGGTCACTGAGCAGAAGGCAAGGAGGGACTGGCTTATTTTCAGGGGATTCATACTGTGATTGGTGCTGCCGGCTGGAGGCCTATGGGGAAAAAAAAAATCATAGTGGGGCATGTAGGATGAGCAAAGCTCCCTTGGGACGGAAATTCCCTAATGACCTAACTTTCTTCCACAAGCTTTCTCCTCCTAAAGGTTCTGCCGTCATCCCCTAGTACCATTAACTGGGACCCAAAATTTAACCTACAAACTTCAGGGTGTATGTGTGTAAGATTCACAGCTGTAAAAGGAAGCAGCATTAGGGTGGACTCAAGAACCTGATGGTCTGTGCACCACAGCAGGAACACGCTCTACATGCTAGTTACACTCGGGTCAAAGGGCTCTGCAATCGGAACAGGTAACAAGAGACTACCTCAAGCCACAGCTAGATCTCAGCAGGACACAGAACACAGCCAACAAAGCTAATCAGAGCAGAACAGAAGAAAAAGAATTTGCTCTGTTCTGCTGGTCTTGGAGCTGGAATCTGCACACAGGTGTGATAGGATGCTTCTCCTTAGGATAGCAGTGCAGCCTCCAGTTCGACCCCTCTCAGCTGTGCAAGGATGGGAACCCTAAGCCAGGAAGCTTTAGATGCCACTGTGAAACAGAAGTGAGAGCGCAGGAAATGTCATGAAGCTGGCCACTTGCATGATGCTTAACATGAGAATCCTGAGAATTCTTTATTAGTAGTATCCGGTCCCCAAAGAATAGCTTCTAGAATCTTCCTCTAAGCAGGGGTCACATGAAGGAAATATGTGTGTTTTCAAAGTTTGTTCTCCTTCATTAATGTTCTGTGAGTGTTCCTTTGTAGAAGCCAAGCTCAGTCTCCAGATTTCTGACTCTCGCACATTAACAGAACAATGCTGGTGTAGTAACACTTAGCTATGATCCCCCTCCACTGAGAAGGCCAGCCTGTGCTATACGGAGACAGTTTGTCTAAATACCAAAAGAATTGGTAGGAAACCCCCAAAGAAGGAATTACAAAGTACTATTTGTTACCCAAAAAAAAAAAAAAAAGGAGGGAAAAACTTTGAGAGAAAAGTGTCTTTCCCCAGTGTTTCAAGAGTGTTTTCCAAGGCCTAGGCCAAGCAGGTTTTCTGCACCCTCCAGCTGACTCAGCTGCAGCCCAAATATGGTCCATAGTTACAGTACACCAACTAAACATGGCTATAGTGACAGGGCCCACTGTGGCACTACAAAAAAACAAACGCATTTTGAATGTCTTGGAGATTCTGCCAAGGATCTCCTGAATCTCACTGGTTGGTGAGACATTAAGAGTGGCTCTGGGCATCCACTCCCTATATAGGTGTGGGCATCCGCGCCCTATCCCTGGCACAGATGTGGACATCTGCTCCCTATCCCCGGCACAGGTGTCTACACAGTCTGCACCAGGTGACAAGTGTGATGGTAATATTCATTCTCAAAGTGGCAGGATCTAGAATCACCCAGGGAACGGAGAGGGGACTGTGTAAATTAGGCTAACCTCTGGGCATGCCTGTGGTTATCTAGATTGGGATGATGGAAGGCGGAAACCTACCTTAACTGTGTATAGCGCCATTCCATGGGCTGGATGAATAAAAATGAAAAAGCAAGCTGAATCTGGAATGAGAACACAACGTGACCATCTCCCTCAAGCTCCTGCTGCCAAGCTTTCCCCTCTATGGTGGACCACACCTTCGAGCTGTGAGCCAAAACAAGCACTTTCTCTTATAAGTTACTTTGGTGAGATATTTTATTGCAGCAACAGGAAAATAAGTAAGTCAAACATGTTAATGGGAGCATTCAGTCTATCTACCTCAAGCCTAACCATGATAGAGATCTGGGCAGCGAGGGAGGGCAGCATGGAGTTCAGTAGACAGGCATAAACCCACACATGCTCAGTCAGTCACAGAAGTAAGTGGAGGAGGAAGGGCCTTCTTTGGTGCTGAGATGATGAAACGTCTACATGCAAAAAATAGCACAACACTGGGTGTGGTGAGCAGATAATCCCAGTATTCCAAGGCTGAGGCAGGAGAATCACATGCTCCAGGTCAGCTGGGGCTTTTACAGAGGATCCTGTTTCAACATAAACCATTAAATACACCGGTGTGTTCACATGGCCATCCCAGTTGTCTGTTCTGTTCTGACGGCTGCCAACACCACACAGGAGAAGGACAATCAACAGCCTGCTTCTCTAGCCTGTGAGGCTCCGCTCTTCCCTGCCTTAGCCTTACTAGTTCCTTTGCTTCTCAACGAACGACCTCTTTCCCCTCCTCTGCTTTTTCATATTGTTTTGTCGAGCTGGGGTCTCACTATGTATCCCCGAGACTTGCTATGGAAACCAAGCTGGCCTTGAACTCAAGATATCTGTCTAAGTGCTGGATTAAAGGCATGCATTTCCATGCTGGGCTTCTCTATTGAAACTTTAGGGCGATCCTGTTTACAGCTGTGAAAAGATCTTGGAAGATTCAAATACAAAATTAGCTGTCCTTTACTTCCTCTCATACTTCAAGCATCCTCGGGTATGTAATTTACATTTAAGGAATTTTCTCACATTAACTCTTGGCGGTCTGGGCATGTTCTTCACTTACAATGGATCTAAGCTTGAACAGTCATAGCTAAAGAATTTGTAAACCATCTCCGGTCTAGAGGCCCTGGGGGTTTCTGTTTAAACAAAAGGACCATCTTTCCCATGAGCACAGCTTTTGGAACTATATATTAAAAGCTACAAGGGAGAAATCTCTATAGGAAAAAAGCAAATGAACAGTTTCCCAAACTCTGTACTGTGATCTAGGTTTGGTAGGTGATAAAAGAGGGGCCCAGGAATAGGCAGAAAGAATCTGGAGCTAAACACTTGGAAGCATTGCAAACTCCACTCAAGATACACACCAGGCATTGGAAGTATGAGGACTCTCTCAGAACATATGCTGGGATCAGAACAGGCCAGCAGCTGATCAGCCTCACTGACCCTGGGAGTTGATTATCACCCTTTCCTGGGCCTTGGCTTCCTCATGAACATCACACTGAGTCCCTGTCTGGTCTGCTCCAAGTAACTGCAGGCAGGGTCTTTCCACTCTTGGTCCTCCTATGCCACTTCCTGACTATTCCTGTGCAAAGAAAGACACCTGAGGGCAGGATATGCCTAGATGTAGACGCAGAATAGTTCCAGCATGCCATCCATGTCAGAAAATCAGCACAAGCAACTGAGAAGGTACCCTTATGCCACTTGGTCACCTGAGCTCTGGCTCCCAAATTTGGCCTTGTGGGTTCTGTGAGCTCTTCCTAAGCTTGTTCCCTGTGAAACAGGACGCTTTCTACCATTTAATGAGTGTTCCTTTCTGGACTCCCTGCCGGTTCAGTGTCTTTTCCTGCTGCTGAGATAAAATACTCTAACAAAAAACTACTTAAAGAACAAAGGGTTTATTCTGGCTCCTAGTTCAAGAGTTATCAGTCTTGGAAGGGAAGTCAAGTCAGAGCAGCAGGAGCTTGAAGTCAAGCCTCACACCGGATCCAGCCAGGAAGCAGACAGTGATAAATACTTCCCAATGCTTAGCTGGCTTCCTCCATTTTACAGTCAAGATGGGTCTGATCACATCAATAAGTACAATCAAGATAAGCCCCACAGGCTTACCCAGAGGCCCCTCTCCAGTTTATTCTTGATTCTGTCAGGTTGACAGTTAATATCAAGCAGCACACTATGCTTGTCACCCTTCTATTCAGCACAGCTTTGCTCTCAGCCGGGGTTCACCAGCTCTGTTAATCCCATTCTCTTCACCTACCTCTTCACCCATCTTTAAAGTTCAAACTGTTCTCCTGCCCAAGTGATCACCACAGAGCAGGTATATAGCAGGATCTGCATAGCTCCATACCTACACATTGAACACAGTGTCACCCTTCTGACTCTCTGCAGAAAAAAAAATGGTCCACGCAGATATGAAAGGGTCAGAGACCCTGTCTTAAAATATAGGCAAGATATAGTGGTCCTCTTCTGTAACCACAGTGCCAAGCTAAGGCTTCCTCCCTGCAATCTCAACTACTGTTCCTCAGAAGGTCCCGTGCTTACCACCACAGACAGGGTACAAGGGTGACTTACTGGGCCTCTTTCCTCTTTCCTCAGGGACCCCACGGCCCAGTGTCTCTATATAAGTCTCTCTGCTCACCAGCTCTGTTCCCACAGCAGCTCCTGCAGACAGGGTTCCTCAGCTGGCCTAACTTTACCACCTGCAAGACAGGACTTGTGAATGGACACTGCTCCTCCATTTGATTTTCTTGTTTCGAGTGTGTGTAGTGTTTGCTACGGGCATACCTATGTGGAGAGTCTGCTATTGGAGGAGGGAGGCTGCACGCTTCCTCTTTCTCCACAGTTTTGTCTAGCCGCTTAGAAAGGCAGTGAGGTGGGCCCCATGTCCACCCATTCCACTGAACCCCTTCTCAGATGTCTGCATGTTCCAGCTCTTCCCACCACTGGAATCTTGCTTTGCTCTTCTCAAGTGCATTGTTTCCTGTTTCTACTCTACTTCCTGCCGCTGTCACCCCCAAATTTTCCTGGAAAGCTTGGTTCTGGTCTGAGTGTGCACATTGGAACCTTGAAGCACAGCAAGCTGCCAAAGCATGGCAATCTCACTCATAATGCCGGATGCTGCAGACAGAATTCTTCTGGTCCACAGCTTCTAACAACACACTTGTGTTCAGCTTCCACCTCCAGAATCCTTGGGGTCTGAGGTCTTGGGCTGGGCCCGTCACTCTGGCAGCTTGGAGTCCTTAGGTCTGAAGTTGCCTAGTCTTTTTGATCCTAACTTGTTCATCTTTTCTGAACTTTTTAGCTCATCTACTGTGAGGGTGTATTTCCAAATTCATTTCTGGTTCTTGCAAAGGGGTTTCTGGGTAAAAGAGGTACACAGTCTGGTTTATAAAAAATAGAGACCGAGGCAGTGTGTTTAACTTGAAGATCCTAGCTTAGCCGGTTATGATGGCAGAATTGTGGCAGCCTCTGAGGGCAGAGCTGCACTTCGATCCATCACAGTAAAAGACAAACTCGCCATATCTAATTAGCATGTATTCATTAAACTCCCAAAATGCCAAAGACTTGCAGAGACAATGGACACAGGCAATACGCTTCTCAAAGGCAGTTGCTTAGCTGGATGTGGTGGTTCTGCACACACATGTAGTCCCAGCATTCATGTTTCAAACAACAAAACAATCAAAGGCAGTCTCTTGACACGGTGTATGTTCCCTTCTCCCCAGTCAGAAGGCAGTAAAAGTCAAATCGTATCACCCATGCACACCCCTGGCAACGCTAAGGACTCAGGACACACTTGGCTCCCATACTGTCCCTCAAGCCATGACATACATTCAAAGAATCCTGTGATACTGGTATTTCCTCAGCCCTCAGGACTATGAGTAGAGGTCCAGACTATAGCTGCCCCCGCCCCATGCACAGAGGTTGGAAGAAGATGAGAGACTTCTGCAAGTCTCCACCTGTACAGGCTTAAGGGTTTATTCAGGTCCCTTCTCAGCCTCTATGTCACCTCTTATTGTTTCTATTGTTTCCTCTCCCAGAACTGCTATGTGGTCTCAAAATTCTGGCTGTGATATGTGACTGTCACTCTGATGGTGCTCAGGTGAGTCGGTGGGCCTGAAAGGTGACTCAGTCATAAAATGCTATCCCTCTCATGGGCCAATACAGTCACGGTCCCCTCTCCCTCTATTAGTGATGCTCTCCCATATGATACTACAAGATGGTCCATGCCTGAAAACTACGACCCATCACCAGAAAGGTAACCTGAAGATATCCAGCCTATGGGGTTCCTGGTACCCTCTAACCCAGCTGGGACAGCCTCCATATGGTCTCAGTCTTTATAAATTACCTAGTCTGAGGAATTCTGTCATTTCACCAGCAAACAGACTAAGCCAGAAACCCCACCCCCATCCATCTGTCAAATTTCTGCCTACTGTTTAAGATTTATCCTAACCATTCTTCTTGCAAGTCCATGGCTGCCACACACTGAAAGGATGCCTCCCCACTTTCCTCTGGAAACCCTTCCTATTGTACTTCTGGCAGCATCTACGGACACCCAGAGTTCACACACTGAAACAAAAAGGCTTTGCCTGGAGGTCACTCCAGTGACCTCTTTCCTTCCACTGTATAAGTCCTGGAAAATTGCAGGTTTCCTCACTTCCTAGATCAGTGGTTTTCAACCTTTCTAATGCTGCAACTTTTAATACAGCTCCTCATGTTGTAGCGACCCCCAACTATAAAATTACTACATTGCCACTTCATAAATGTAATTTTGCTACTATAATTATGATTATGAATCATAATGTAAATATCTGTTATGCAAGATAAAAAGACCGAAATCCACAGGTTGACAACTGCTTCTGTGGGATCTGGAAGAACCAAGAACCATCCTTCGGTCCAGCAAACAGCTCCATAGGATACCCTGTCTGTTGCCTATATACCCTTCCAACATCTCAAATCCACTCCACACACACCCCAGATGCTTTTCTTCAGTGACCAGTCTCCTGCTTTGCTTCCTTAATTGGACAATGTCATCTGTATGTCTGTAACTCTGTCCACATGCAGTGGCCCTGGTCTTGTCATCACCCCCCCCCCCAATTCGGCACATAGTACAAAGCTACGTCTAAGCCAGGATCCTGGTACAGTTCTTGCCTCTCCTAGGTCTGGACCCACTTCTGAAGCTACCTAATGTCTGGTACCAGGGATTTCACTCTCTGCCAATATCCCCACCAAAGAGTCTTACTATTCTCCATTATCTATACTTCAGTACCAGCTTACCTGACCAGGCCTGGTTTAAAGAGCAGCAAGAGATGAAAGTTCCCACTAAAATAGATCCTGATGTCACTCTTGTAAATACAGCTATTAAAATGTAAGCCTCATGATGGCCCCAGTCACTCACAACTCACAGGAATCAGCTTCTCTTTAAACATCAGCAGGCTGACCCCGCCTCTTCTCTGTACCCTCCTGCCTCCTTCCCTGGAGATCCTAAACCGTCCATTACACACTGCTGCCTGCAATTGCTCTCCTGACGCCCCTGTTGTAACTTCTCGCAACACAAGTATGTCTATTCATTGAATCAGACATGATTTCACAGGACCACAGACTGCACTCATTTCTTCTGAGTGAGCTGCGCTGGTTTTCACTAACTGTAGTCATCGAGCACCAAAAGAAAGGTCTAGTTTTGAGAAGCTCCTTCAAGGAAGTACACAAAGCATATTATGGTTCCCTATTACTTCACCTGCTGAGGATAAATGACCACTACGGCCCTTCTCTTGGAGACCAGAGCAAAGAGTCACATGGGTGAGGAGATGGAGCAGGAGGCTAGAAAGAGCAGGGCCTCATGCCTACCCTTCTGAATTAGGAGACAAATTGCCAGTTAGGTAGGGATTCAAACTGCTGGAGGTTGGGCACCCATAGTGACTCCATATGCCCCATACCTGTGGAAGAAGACACCCATTCTCCAGGACCATAACTACACCAAGCCAGAGGATGGATGAATCAACATGGTCTCCTGCCCTGGGCAAGAGATCTGCCCGGGTCCCATTCACACTATGACCTCTCTGAAGGACAGCTGAGGATGCCTAGACTGTAAATCAGATTGTGCCTCCAGGACAGTAGCCTTGTGCTTTTTAGTAACACCCTTTATGGCCAGATTATCTCCTTGGTGTTTCCTTCTATTTTGGGCATAGTCTACTGGCCTGTACTATTGTCATGCCTTGGCTCCCTAAGGCAGCTACAAGTCCAGCTCTAATTACAGGGACCTGTAACATCCCTAGTCGAAGCTCTCTGTGAGCATCATCCTGCTGCTTTTCCACCCTGGCCCACTGGCCTTTCCCAGCTTGAAATCCCAACTATGTTCCCACCCAGGCCTCCCTGAACTAGCCACATATCCGCCTGAGCCCACTCTGCTCTTCACTAAGGGGCTAGACTCTCTCACAGCACTGGTCTCCCATTTAATTATTCCATCCTAGATAGATGGTCCTTGTCCCAGCTCTGAGTATGCCAACCCCTGCATACCCAGCAGCCTTCTTCCTTCAGGTCCTCACCACTCTTGCCTATCCACTGTTATTTATTTCTGTTTGTCCTGCTCCTCTTCCATTACTCCCTGGGTGTATGAAAATTTTACCACAGAAATGGCCTGGAAAATGCGTAAGGTACCCCGAACAAGTGACAGCCTGCAAATGAGAAAATGAATCTAGGCAGGCTTTAAGCTACTGTTGATCAAATTTAAGCTCCATCACACCTGCAAAATGGAGCAGTATCTTCTGCATAAATAACCATACAAGAAAAAAAATGGCAAGAGGATATGGGGACAGTGGTAATTCTCAAAGGTAATCTCTTTAAGGTAGCCTTGTAATTGTAGCTGATTTTGATTTTAGACAAAGTCTCATTATGTGGCCCAGGCTTCCCTGGATCTCAAGATCCTCCTGCTTCAGCCTGCTGAGAACTAGGATTACAGCACCTAGCTGTGGTGAACGTTTTGATTTATCTATTTGTCTTCTGACGAAGGAAGCTACCCTGTCTGCTCCCCAATGAGAACAATTGGTATATTCTTTGCCAACATTTGTATAAAAGCGTGAGTCATAGAAAGAAGGAAGAAAAAAAGAGAGAAAAAACTTAGCACTTCTCCCTTTTAATAATCTGATCTATAGGTTTTATTTCACAGTAGAGCAGTGATTTCAGGGGAAGTCTGAGGAAGCAGCTGAGCAGGTAACATGTGGAAAGCCATAGGTTTGAAGCAAAATATGGTCGGGGTGTGTAGGGGATCATATCTCAGCAACTATATCATTACCCTCCGGGGAGTATTGTCTCTGCCACCTCTGAGAGAATCTCACAGAGCCAGGGACTTCTTCAGGTTTTACCCTTAAAATCTCCTTCAGGACCCCAATGGGGTTCTGCACAAGCACCTCCACTGGAAGGTTCTGACCGGCTCTGGCATATGTGTTTTTTTCAAAGAAGCGTTGGCAGCTTTAAGTTAAGGCACAGGTCCACGTGTCTTCAGCTCACACACTTGCTTCTACCATTTTAATTCACCTCGGAGGGGGATGCTTGTGAGCATGTGTGAAGAGGCCTTCCATCCCCTGCAATAAGGGCTCGGCTGGACAAGTGCGCACGAGCTACCCACGTCGGGCTGGTGTCACACCTCTGCCCTCTCGGGAGCACTGGGCCCCTCCTGTCCACCCTCTTCCCATATAGTAGGCGGACACCTCTCCAGGCTCTTCACTGTGGTCCCTGGGCCACCAAAAGGTAGAGAGAAGTAAAGCGCCTGGGCCTGGGAGCCATGGAGCAGCCTCGGACTTTCTTAAACGCCAAAGGGGCTGGAGACCTAGGCTCCTCCCTGGGCTGCGCCCGAAAACAGGGTAAGGCGGTCGGGTGTCTGGGAAGGGACTGTAGGGACCTGAGCCCGCAGCCACGCCGGGCCTGGCTTTGGACGCACCGGGAGTGCAACGCCCGAACCTGGGTCGGGGCGGGGGGCACCGAGTTCGCGAGTGGGCGGCCGGGCACGGGCTGGCGTGGGCCGGGCTCATGGTGGGCAGTTGGCGCGGGTCGTGCGCGCGGGGCCGAGGTCGAGCACCTAGGGCGGAGGCCAAGCCCGCGGCGGCGGAACCCAGCGGGCGCAGGGCGATCCCGGAGCGGCTCCGGAATCCAGCCGGGTTTTGACTCCGATCGCCCACGGCGCCCGCGACTGTAACAAAGAACAGGCGGCGCGGCGGCCGGACCGGGGCGGGCGCGGTGGGCGCGGGTGGAGGCCGGGCCGGGGCTGGGCGAGGGGCGCGGCGAGAGGCGCGTGGTGGGGCTGCGGCGGGCACGGGCCCGGGGCTTTACCTGCCTGTGGAATGTGCAGAGCGGGGTCGGATCCGGACTCCGGGTTGCGATCCGCTCCGGAAACTGCGCAGCACCGGAAGCCGGGGGTCGGTGGCGCAGCATCGTGGGAGTTGTAGTGCGCAGAGCGGGCATACGGGGCGGGCCTAGGGCTCCGCAGCTTGGATCCGGAGCTGCAGACCACTGGCTGCCCAGACATGGAGTCGGGGACGCTGTTGGCTGTAGTCGGGGAACCTGGGGCAGACCGTATGGAGTGGAACTGGCAGGGGTTTTGTGGATACTGAGCCTAGGAAACGGCTGCGTGTATTGAAGATCCCGGGGACAGAGATGAGTGGCTGCTGAGATGGAGGATGACTGCCTTCCTGCGTGGGAGCTGGTAACTAACTGGCTGTGTGAATGGGGAACAGGAGAAGGAATGTGTGTGAAGAGTTGGTGGAGTAGGCTATGAGGATCCACAGGAAGGGACTGAGTAGACAGAAAAGCTGGGGAGCGGGAGGGCTTGTGGGATCCATCAGTTGGCTAGACTGTAGACTAAGGAGCTGGGCAGAGAGTCTGTGTGAATGAGGGAGCTAGTGCAGTGATATGAGTGGGTGGATAAAGTACATCTTTGACCTTCAAGACACCTTTGAAATAGGTACACAACCCCACCGTCCCAGTATACCACTTTTACTCATAATAAAGTGCCGAGGGGGCTAGTTCTCCAGGCCTCTACTCATGAATAGGACTAAGTGTGTAAATAAAATCAGGCTGTTTGTTTACAAAAGGAAAAAGTGACAGGTCACAGCAAGAAAAACCAGCGTAAATCTGGGGCTAAGGAAGAATGGAGGTGGAGTGGATTATTGCCGACTAAGCTATGAACTTTGCCTTGGAGAAAAGAAAGCAAACTCACTTGAAATGAAAGACTTTCCGTGAAGAAGAGTGCGCTATTAGTCTCAGAGCGCCCTGGTCCTACTCTCCCACCCCTGTGGTGATATGTTTCATATTTAATAAAAACCAATCTGAAATATCAGATCTACTCAGTCAATCCAGGAGGATCAGAGAGTGGTAATTTACACCTTTTATCCTGGCACAGGGAATATCTGGAGTGGTGACCTACACCCTTAATCCCAGCAGATCTGAGTTTGAGGTCAGCTTGTTTTATAGAGGGAGTTCCTGGCTCCCAGCAGGCAGTGGTGGTGCCAGCCCTTTAATCCCATAACTCCAGAGACAGAGGAGATCTTTCTGTGTTTCTGTGAGTTCAAGGCTAACTACCAGATAGTAGTAGCCCATGCCTTTAATCTTAACCTGGATGTGAAAGAACCGGGCGAAGAGAGTATTTAAGGCAGGCATAGAAAGAGATTAAGGCAGTAGAAGCCATGAGCGAGGCTGAGGAAGCTGGAAGATAGCTGGGTGAGTGAGATTTGACTGTGGTATTTCCTTTCCCTGATAACTGGCTTTGAGTTTCCTTTATTTGTGCAACACACTCCCAAGTAGTTGTGACCTCAAGATTGTTTTCATCATATTTAGATGTCTAGGCACTCAGGCTACTGTAGTGACCCAAGAAGGCCAGCTATTTTTTTGTGCTGGCAAGAGACCGTAATGCTATCCACATGATACAGGTTTTGCATACATGCAAGACAGAAAAGTTATGGAGTCACCCAGATTTCAGAGGAATGTCTTGGAGGCCAAGTGATATGTCAGAGGGTCAAAACGATTGTGGAGAGCCCCTGAGTGGACAGTTGAATTCTGAAGTCCAAAGAGTAAAAGTGGAGGGATGCCCAGAGGGTGGGGATACCTGCTAAAATATCTACATTCAGCAAGCTAAGCCCAGAGAGAAGCATGTGGGCTGTGCAAGCCCATTAGGAGTCACATTGCTCCACAATATGCCTGGCATTGTAGGAACATGAATCTACAGAACTTAATGTTTGCTCTGCTGAGTTTTGGTCTTGGTTTAATCCCATCCTTTCTTTCTCTGCATCCATTCCTCTGGAATCGGATTACAGCAAAGAGTTTGCATTGAGTCTCAGAAGAAACTTTAGACTAAGATGTGGGACTTTTGGAGGTTGAGCAAGTATATTTTCCATTAACAAGATGGCCAATAGCCTTTGGGGTTCATTAAGGATTAAATATTGTATTAGTTACTTTTCTATTGCTTGATAAAACACCATGACCAAAATCAATGTAGGGAGGAAAGGGGATATTCTAGTTTCCAACTCTCAGATCACACTGGATCACAGAGGGAAGTCAGGGTAGGAACCCGGAAACAGGAACTCAAGCAGAAGCTATGGAGGAATACTGCTTAGTGGCTTGCTCCTCGTGGTTTATACCACTCAAGACCGTCTACCCCAGGATGGCCTGGTCCACAATGGACTAAGGTAACAGTTCTTAATGGACCAACCGGGGCAGGAAAGATGGACTGCCAGGAACCCCGAATTCCTCTGGAGGTGCCAGCAGAGATCAGGCTGGATAGGTAAACTGTGACCATTTAGCCCTCTAGTCCTCTCTTGGGATGTCCGCACAAAGCAGACCTTTGTTTGAAAAAGTCCCCCTGTAGGCTCTGGAGGAGCATTTGAACGCTCAATCCCCAGCTGACACTGCTGTTTGGGGAGCCTATGAAACCTTTAAAACAGGTTCTCAGCCTTCCTAGTCCTGCAACTCTTTAATACAGTTCCTTGCCTTACAGTGACCCCCCCCCCAGCTATAAAATTATTTTCATTACTGCTCCATAACTATTTTGGCTACTGTTATGAATCATGTAAATATCTATGTTTTCTAATGGTCTTAGGCAACCCCTGGTTGTGACTTGCAGGTAGAGAACTGTTGTTTTAAGAGATACAGCCCTGCTGAAGGAAGTACACCACTGGGCTTTCAGGGTTTACAGCTTTGCCCCACTTCCTGTTTGGATTTCTGTGTGAATGAAAACTGATCAGCCAGCTTCCTACTCCTGTCCACTAGGCCTTTCCTGACTGTTGTCATGCCTTCCATGCCATAATGGATTCAAATTTCTAGAACTACAAGCCAAAATAAACCCTTCTTCCCTAAATTGCTTTTTGTCAAGGTATTTTTATCACTACAAAAAAGTAACACATTTCCACAACAGATGCCACCTTTGATGCAGGAAACATATGGTATGGGACTTGGCTCAGGAATGATTCATTCTGAAGGGCAGATGACAGTGGCTGGCTCCCCCACATGCTGTCCCATAGGTAAGAATGCTTAAAGTAGAGCTGAGGAGTGAGGGAATCCAAGAAGGGGACCTGTGTTTTCCCTGGTGGTCCCGCAGTGCAGCGTATCTCCAAATGCTATGCTTTTGCTTGTGCACATGGCAGGGCAAAGTAAAGGAGACCACAGAGGCTGAAGGCCACCAAGGGGATGAGATGCTTACAGTAGGGGGCAAGGCTGCTCCCATCCCACTCAGAAACCATTGCCTGTGGTGATATATTGTATATCAAAGCCTGCCTAAGAATCAGAGGACAGAGCCACCCACAATTTAGGCGTGAAAGCAAGGGAGTGGTGACCCAGGGTTTTAATCCCAGCACTTGGGAGGCAGATCCTCTGGATCTCTGAGTTCAAGGCCACACAGAGCTAGGCAGTGTTGGTACACACCTTTAATCCTAGCACTAGGAAACAATGAGGAAGTGAGATGGCTGGGCACACAGAGAAGGGAGGAGTTCAGTCCTTCAACTGTAACTGATTCCCTTTGAGTTACTGGTTCCCACCTGAGAACTCAGAGGGATTCAGTCAGAGGATTCATAAGTGGCAAGGTGAAAAGTGGCTTGTTTCTCTGTCTCTGATCTTTTCCCCTGATACCTGGCTCTGAGTTTGTATTATGAGGGCAAGTAGAATTAGTGCAGTAATTGCCAGATCTTCTGCAGGCATAAACACTGTCTTATACCCATGGCTGGGAGGGTGGGGGGGAGATTACCCTAACCCTAACCCTAATTGTTTGGCCTACTAGTTTAACAGGAAGTGTGGGCGGAGCTACCAGATTGGGAAAACTCTGGGAACAGGAAGAACAGAGAACAGACGCCAGAGATGCCATAGACACACCAGAGATGGAGATGCACAGTACACCTGTACTGCTCTGAGAAAAGTACTGAGCTACATGGCTGAACAAGATAGTTTAAGAGCAAGAGCTAGCAAGTTATATGCCTGGGACCTAGGTCAGTCAGCATACCATTAATATAAGTGTCTGTGTTTCAGTGGGACTATGGGGCTGTGGGTCTGAAAGTCTGGGTCAGAAACTTCATACGAGACATGGCTAAGCTATTTCCTCTGCACTCATCCGAGCCACCTGCTGGGGTCAGACTCATGGATGCTCCCCTGCCTTCATTCCCCAAACATGTCTCCCACAGGCAATGTCAGGCACTGCTTTGGGGGATCCAGGCCAAGACAAACTCTGGCTTGTAGCACCCACAATTCATCATTTCCCGGAAGTTTCCTGAAACTGCTAAGTCCTATAGCACACAAAATATAGGAACAGGAGCAGGAAAGGCCCACTGAGAGGAATGAGGGTCATATTTCCAGTCAGCTGGCTACAATGGCCAGTCATCAAATGGACAAAGGATGGTGGTAACAAACATTAGAGAAGCCCCTGGTACACTCAGGACAACCCAGGACTTGGAAACAACTCAGCTCAATGTTTTTCATGGGCATATTTATTTCTTGGAGGTCAGTAAAGTCGCAGCCATGTCTTGCTGCCTAGGGTGGTGCAGGGTGACACCCACGTCTAAAGTGCTATAAGAAATACAATCATTGTCACAGATGCCAGTTGTCACACTAGCGTCAGGCTCCCCACACACCTGGGAAACCTTTACTTTTATTCTCTTCGCAGTAGAGGTTGGACATGACAGTGGACAGAATACCATGGCTTACAGCCCAAAGAATAACCACATCTCCGCCCCATCATCAGTGCGGTGAACCCAGCAGCTTGGTGATTCCAATACAGGGACATCTTGCATACAGAGCCAGAGGTGAAGGGAGCTTGCACTGCTGGTTTCAACAGTGTTTTTGTCGACACACAGGTGCTTTGGTCTTCAGGTGTTGGCCCGTTGAGATAGTAGGGACAGTGCTTGTCATTGGGGTCAGTACCTACACCTGTTTCTGTGTGACAGAGACACATTTTACCTTCTCCATCTATCATCTTGTACTTTGAAAGGTCAAGATTGACAACCCTGAGCTTATTGAGCAAGAAAACACCACTTTGGGTGGCAGCAATGTAAATTAATCATTCCCTTTCTGCTTGAGAAGAAAATTCACAACTTTTTTTTTGTAAATGCGGCCAGGGAAAACCCAAGCAAAAATATGATTTGGAACTGGTCACCCGTAAATGGCCTACTTCCTTTCACAGCCAGGAAGCAGGGCTGCTTTGGAACTTAAACTAAAATTTAAAATAAAGTGCTTTGTCTAAATCCTTTTGCTCAGTGGTTTTCAGTCAGAGCAAGAGAGCCCTAGTTTTGTTATTGCTACACCAACGTCACACACAAAGAGCTCTAGCCCCTGCATGAAGGATACTCTAGCCAACCTGAGATCTGCTTCTAGATTCACCGACACTGGATTAGTGTTCATGAGACATTGCTTAAAAACTAGCACTCTACCAAAACTGCTGAAATGACAACAAAATACAGTGGAGATAGTATGACAGGTGACATACATGTGTTTGCTGTTGGCATGTAGTGCAAAATCTTAATGATGATCATTTCAACATAATAGCCCTGTACCATGAAGAGACAGAAGTGGATAAAGAGTGGAGACGATGCCAGGCCACTGTGTGTCCCCATCTCGGTACCCTCTGTTGTGATGGTGCTTGTGATGGTGCTCTCAACTGGCAAAATGGATACCCTAGAGGAAAGGTCTTAGATGTGGATGGGAAGCCAGGAGCAGGATGCTCACAGGGTCATTTGGGGGCTAGAATGGCTGAAATACATTTGTTCTTTTATGTTGTCATTGGTGAGAGAGAGGAAATGTAACCTAAAATTCTCATACCTTCTCACATGATTAAACTGAACCTAAATGTCAAAACCAATCAAATCAACAAAACCTGCATAAGCTGAGCATCCCTCACCCAAGATCTAAAACCCCAAACTCTGTATCTACCATCGTGTCCAAAGGGTTTCCTATTTCTGAAAATTTTATATTTGAGATTCAAGGATGTTCAGATGATAAAGACTTATCAAGATACTTCCAGACCCAAAAGAAGTCTGAAACAGTTCTGCCCCCACACATGTTAGATGAGGGCTATAGCCCCACACTGAAAATCTAGCAGCAACATCAGAATCCCTGACACACCAGTCCCTGGGAATTGACAACTATGCGTCATAATTCTGTACACTGCATGGAATAACAGTCTTTCAAGTAAAGCCCAAGATGATTTATCATGTCCATTCCCCAGAAGAATAGTGGCGATTATTGCCTCTGGGAAACAGTTTGGTATTGACGGATCCATTCTGGGGCTTTGTAGTGACTTAACATAAGGTGATCTTTAAAGACAAAGTATGCTAAAATGTCTCTTCAAAGTCACCTGAAAACTATCTAAGATTCTTCCTGGATCTTTTTCTTTTACTTTTGCCTTCTCTCATGTAGCCCAGGCTGGCTCGGAGACTAAGACCCTCCTTTCTCCATCTTCTAAGTGCTGGGCTCACAGGCCTGCACCACCACACCCATCAAGGATTTTTAAATTCCTTTTTATTCTGTTTATTTGGGAGTAAACTTTACTGGGCCCAGTGGCTTAGGCCTGTACTCTCAGATACTGGAGAGATGCAGGTAGGAAGATAAGAGTTCCAAGGAATGAATTTCAGGGCAGCCCGGTTGACAACCAGGGCCAGGGAAATAGTTTAGTGGAGAAGGGCTTGTCTAACGTGTACAAAGCCACATGTTTAATCCCCAGGACACAGTAAATGAACAAAAAGAGAAAAGGGTTCCTAATATGGTTTTCCAATCTCTCTTGCTAAAACGGGGGGGGGGGGGCACTTAAAAAAAGAATATATTCTTATAATTTTGGTTTTCATAGACATTTTTGGTCAACAACAGTGACTTTGCCTCTAATGTTTCTAATGAACAGAGGAGGGCAGAAGGAGCTTCTGACTTCATATCAGTGACAGAACTCAGGTCTTCCTATCAACCTTTCCACGGTTATGGGAATAAAATGAATCATATCAATAGGTCAAACACCCTGCCCCAAAGATAGTGGCTCTGGAGGGCTGTGAGACCCAGTTGAATCTACAGTGCAAGGCACACAGATGAGGATAACACCTTATGGATACATGGGGATATTGAACCCAGATGCTACTTTATAATTTTCCTACAGTAAAGCAAAACCAAGATACCCCAAAATGTGGCCAGAAGTTCCTGTTCACAAAAGAATTCTGAAGAGCCCATTAAAAAAAAAAAAAAGATCCCTGCAAGTTTGGTCCACTGTTATGAAACTTATATATGTCTGAGACTAATTGACACCCAAGATACAGAATAATTTCCTCAGTTGCCCTAAAGTCTCTCTGTTTTGGCTGTGAGTGGCCATATCCTACAAGCTGTCACTTATTGCTTCCAATATCAGCCTCAGCATATTAGAGCTTAGCTGCCTGTGCCATAGGAAAAGCAGAGCCCCTGGCATGAGAAACACACAAAGAGTTTGAATTTCTACACCTCTACTGGCAAGATGACTCAAGTAAATCTGGAAGTGTCTGGCATAATCTGCATAGGACACATTTAGTGTTTGCATAAGTTTTTAGTTTCTATGGCTAATATCAAAAGCAAGTACATTCTCACACTTGTCAACACATATCTTTTTCCTATTATAATTTCTTCATGGCTCAAAAATCCTGCCTATATCCATACCCCCATCCCCAAGGCCAGATGCACTGTTTAACTCTAAGCAGCAAGATATGTGAGGTGGTCTATCCTGCTCGTGGCAACAGCCCACAGGGATACCTCTCCCTCATGCCATGGTTCAGACATGACCCCCAGTAGTCTGTGAAGGAGAGAGAAAGAAACAGGTGGATGGGATCCCTCCTGCCTCCTATCCATAATCCATCAAAGCACACATGGCTTTACGGATGCAAGTTTCTGTCTCGTACTCCACCTCAACACTTGGCATGGTGGCAGCTGGAGCCAGGTGTTCCCACTGAGTATCTGGAGGCAAACTGACTGCATTATCAGTCCTCTTTGGGGAAAGCTTGGGCAAACAGGCAGATTGTTTTTTTCCCTTTAAAAACAAGATTATTGGAAAGAAAGAGAAAGGGAGGGAGGGAGGAAGAAAAAGAATGAAAAGTTAAAGGAAGTAGAACGAAACCACCACCAAGACAGACATGCACACATCCGATGGCACTGGTTCCTGCTGTTCTGGTGGCGTCCTTCGTGGTCCCGTCCTCCAGCTTTGAGGACTGGGGGTGGCTCGGACTATGTGCAGGGCTCTCTGGGTGCTCCGTTCACGGTGTGTTTGCCTCTGTGCCTGGCAAGCAGCTTCCTGTTCAGGAGCCGGCTGAGGGTTACCCCCTTCTTCTGCCTCCCCTCTGGCTGCTGCAGGAATACCAGGTCGTTATGTGACTGGCTCATGCCTGGGTCTTTCTGCTGGTGTCGCCGGCGGAAGAAGAGCTTAGCGCTTTTCTTTAGAATTCCTTCTGCAAGAGGAAGCACAGGAGTGGTCAGGGCTGTGGAAAGGAGAAGCCTAGGCCAAAGAGGAGGCAAATTTTCCAGACACCTGTGACAAAAAGCCAAGCGCTCCCTCAAGAAATGGCTGCTGCCCTGCCCACAAAGGTAAATGCCATAGCCAAGCTGGTGGGAAGCAATTTCAGAGTGAAAAGCAGAACTTCCCATTAGCGGGACTAACAAGCCTGCACTGCATGGGTGGGTTAGGGTTCCTTATGACCCTTCCCCTTTACTAGGAACTCCGTTATGCTGTATGCCCAGGAATGAAAGACATGCTCCTAATAGCCAGCTTAGAGACCTGCAATGGGGCTTGTATTCTTAGTACAGTATTGTTCTTCAAGCAATAGGTTTAATTTTTAAAAAAATTAATTCTATATCATTCTCTTTATTTACAATTGGATATTATATCTATTTTATTCACCAGTCTATTCACCCATTTATCTACTTACCCATTCTAGACTAAGCCATATGAAAGTTATTAGTGGATCATTTTCAAGCTCTTGTTAGGCCGAGAATGTAGCTCAGTAGTAAAGTTCTTGCCTAGCATGCACAAGGTCCTGGGTTCAATTCCCAGAACATTCATACCCAACAATGAAAATAATAAAAACAAAGATAAAGAAGTAGGGAAGCAAGATGAAAAGAAGTCCCCAATTCTTTTGGTTCAGCTACTTGGCAGATGCCAAATATGGTGTATGGAACAGAAAAGAAAGAGCGGTAATACTTGTTGGGGGTGAAAATGGTTCCTGAAGGTCAAGTTCAGGCACAGCACAGACCAGAAGCAGCTCAACAGCACTTTTTCACCAGTTTAGCATCCTATTCACCCATGTCCAGTAAGGCCAGGGGAAGTACCTATGAAATTCATTACCTTTTGCCTCAAGGAATTGCATTCAAAAGAAGAGAAGCCTGGCCATGGAGCCAGGGAGATTTGGCCTGAATCTGAAAGTTTGTTTGGCCTGTGGACCATATCCAACAGTCAGTCAGTCAGTCTCTCTCTCTCTCTCTCTCTCTCTCTCTCTCTCTCTCTCTCTCTCTCTCCCTCCCTCCCTCCCTCCCTCTCTCTCTCTCTCTCTCCCTCTCCCTCTCTCCTCTCTCTCTCTCTCTCTCTCTCTCTCTCTCTCTCTCTCTCTCTCTCTCTCTCTCTCTCTCTCTCTCTCACACACACACACACACACACACACGACCTCCTGTGTTACTGTTACTCATGGGCAGGAGGAAGAGTCTGGATGTGCTTTTGTATACAAACACATGCCAAAATATTAGCATCTGAGGGTGGGAAGGCTCCTTAGCATTCATATTCACAATGAAGAAAGAGAAGCTGGTTGCTTTAAAAAGCCACCTTGGGTGGTTGGGGTGATGGTACACATCTTTAATCCCAGTTCTTGGGAGGCAGAGGCAAGCAAATCTCTGAGTTAGAGACCAGCCTAGTCTATAGACCAAATGTAGGACAGCCAGGGCTGCACAGAGAAACCCCGAATCAAAAGCAAACAAACAAACAAAAATACCCCAGAAACAAACAAAAAGCCACCTTGGCAGACTGACTTTAGTGATGAGTTTCTGTAGCTTGAATTGTAATTGGTCTTAATAATAAAAACATGAAGCCAAATATTGGGATAAATGCTGAATGATCAGAGAGACAAAGGAGCAGTCCACAAGAGAGACTTCTTACCTTACCAACTCTTCAGCCCAAAGGGGGCAACATCCTGTTTCTAGGAATCCAGGTTCGTATAAGACCAATTAGAGTTTGTGCAATAGTGGAAATGATGTGAAGATGTGTGGTATTCTTTTATGTTGCATTTGTTTAACTCTGTGAAGCCATATTACTTTTCCTGTCTAAACACTTGATTGGTCTAATAAAGAGCTTAACAGCCAATAGCTAGGCATGAGAAAGGATAGGCTGGGCTGGCATGCAGAGAGAAAAAAAAAAAAAAAAACCAGAAGTCTAGAGAAGAGGGAGGAGTGAGAAAAGGAGACGGAGAGGACATTAGGGACCAGCCACCCAGCCAGCCATGGAATAAGAAGGGAGCGGGGGGACAGAATGAAGAAAGGTAAAAGCCCAGAGGCCAAACACAGAAGAGAAATGGCATAATTTAAGTTAGAAAAGCTGGCCAGAAACAAGCCAAGCCAAGGTCAGGCATTCATAAGTAAGAATAAGTCTCCATGTGTTTATTTGGGAGCTGGGTGATGGGCCCCCAAGAGGAAAAACAAATAAAAAGCCAACTACATTTTGGCATACCAAGAAGAGGCCTGAATTTCCATGGAGGACCTGGGAAGGCTGAAAGTGGGTGTGGGGAGAGGGTACAGGTCCTTTAGCCTTTTTAACACTAAGTAAAAAACAAAACAAAAAACTAAGTAGAAGATGCCTGCCACAGTGGGGGAAAGGTTGAATGCAGTTCTTGGTCACCTACCTCTGACCGGACCAAGAGCTTTTAGGTTTGGCTGTCAAAGACGAAAGAAGTGGGTGGAGCCAGCCACCCAAAACTGAGCCAGAGGTCCTAGCCTTGATGCTTAGCTCACACATAGGAAAGACTAGAGATACACGGTAAAGACAGACCCAGATGGAAATTTGCATAGGCTTAAGGAAAAAATGGATATAGATGGATATATTGTTTAAAATTAATAAAGTCTTTAAAGAGAGTGTATATGTATATATATATATTCTTATACATATAAGAATAAGCCATGTAGAGATGGGAAATGCAATGCAGAGGAGCCTTTGTTGCTGTATTGACCTTGAAGTTTTGATCACTGATAAGAAACATGGAATTTAAAAAGGGACTGTTGAAATAAACCAGCCTTTCTACCTTAGGAATGCCTTAGCTTTAAAATGGAAGTTTAAAAAATGTATTTGTCAAATGGAAATCAAAAATGCACTGGCGATGAGGTTTTTCTATTATTTCCACAGGAAATGGAAGGCTCTGGATTCCTTCAGGGTTAATATTGATCAGGTTTGATCAGGGGAGACTTCCTGAATCTTGACAGGTTATAACTGGTCTTCCTAGGACTTACCCATTATCTTAATATTCTCAGGAACTCCTAAAGATGCTTTCACCCATAGACAACAAGAAACAGTCTAGAGAAAACTATGTTCATATTCCCAAGAGATGGGCTGGGTGGTTGCTAGTTATTAGGTGAGTTATGGGTGTTTGTTTTCATTTAGGGGAATATAGGAATACAGGATAAAAAGAAAACTATTAATCTCAGATATTTTGCACTGGCATGGATTTTGGGAAACTGATACAATTTTAAAGTTATTTTTGTTATACTGTATATGTTTCTACTCTTGTTTGGGGTATTGTGCTTATGTGGTTCATTTATAAATGCAATGTATAATTAAGAAATGAGGTTAATAGTTAATCTATAATAATCAAGCTTGTAGTCACATTAGGTATGCTTTCAAGGTTAAACAGGTATATTTTAAACATGATTCTCAAAACACTTCAAAGACCTATAGAGTATAGCATTTAAGATGTTTAATAACCTAAGATTTTATTTTTTTACATGACAACAAAGCACATCAGCTCCTGGCAGCACCAATTTAGTTCATAAAAGGATGATGGGCATCAAAGAAACTCCATATGGAGTTTGCTCTCAATGTTCTTGCCTTGACTGCTGACAGTATGCTGTACAGACAGGACACAGGAGAAAGACTGTTAAGCTTTGCAAAGACAAGGAAAGACAGTCCTTTAAGATTCCTGCTTTACAGGTATTCTGTAGCGCACAGAGGAAAGCAACTTATGAACTTTGCCAATACAAGATGGAACAATCCTTCAATCTCTCTGCTTCACTGAAAACTCTGCCAGATATTCTAGGCCTATAAGCCAAAGATGAATGCCCTAACATTGCAGAGGAACTTTGGGTGACTTTCCAGGCAGCCAAATGTCTCTGTTGTTAGGTAATATTACATCCTTCTGGGGTCTCTGATGGAGTTAAAGCCTAAATAGTTAGTTATAATTTTCCTTAGTTATGATAGAAAGTAACTTGGGTATAAAACTTTGGAATCATTAATATAAGATAAATAATAGAGCATTTTCTCTGAACTGCAAATGGACTGAATATTGTATATGTAATTCTTACTTGATAACTGTTTTTGTTGTATATAGTTTTACTATGTTAAAGTTAAAATTTTTCATCTTTATCTAGACAAAAAGGGGAAAATGTACAATATTAGTTTAAGATGTGTTACATTTGTTTATGCTGTGGAATATTTGTTTAGTAGAGCAAAGATGTGTTATATCCTTTTATGCTGCATTTGTTCAACTCTGTAAAGCTGTATTTCTTTGCCTGTTTAAAACACACTTGATTGGTCTAATAAAGAGCTGAATAGGCAGGGCTGACAGGAAGCATAAATAGGAGAAGAAATCTAGAGAAGAGGGGGAAGCAAGGAAAGGAGAAAGCCACAAAACCAGCCATGGAGTAAGAAGGGAAAAGTCAACTACAATCTTGGCTCCTTTTTATTAGTAGCCTTATGCTGTGCCATATCTTACTATCTCTGGGGCATGTAAACACAGGCTGTGTGCAACACAAAACAGTGACCTGCCTGCAGGACACAAGTGATGGTTAGTGTCAGTTATCAACCTGACAGAAACCAGAATCACCTGGGAAATGAGACTTTGGGCAGACCTGTGAGGGCTGCCTTGATAGCATTACCTGGGGTGGGACGATGAGGCCATTCTGGGTGACAATATTTCCTGGTTGAGATCTGGACTATGTAAAACTGTATGGAACTGAGCACCAGATACATCCCTCTCTGTTGCTTGACTGCAGATGTGATGTGACACTTGTTACCAGCTCCTTCTGTCTCTGACTTCCCCGCCATGATGGATTGTAGCCTTGACCTGTTGCCAGAATTAACCCTTTCTCCCCCAAGTTGCTTCTGTCAGAGCATTTTCACAGCGACAGGAAAAGAAATTAAGACAGCACAGGTGATTGGTCACAAGGGACGAGCAAAGATTAAGCTCAGAAAGACAGGAAGTCGAACCATGATGACAGGTACAGAGTGGCTATAGTCAAACTGTTTTAAAAGGTAATCTTGGCACTTCCTGGTGATCACTACAACTTGGTCAAGAGAAATTGCAGCATGAATGCCTAAATTCAAAGTCTTGCCCTGAAGTGTCGAAGACTTTCAACTAGAGTTGATGGACTTGAAAGGCTTAAGTTTTATTGTTTCTCAGCTGTTTGGCTGAGATCAACTGCAGGAAGATTCAGAAGACAGAAAAGAAAGAAAAAAGCTCTAAGTGTGTTTCCGTGATCTGTACAAATGTCCAAGGTTGAACTGCCAGTTCAGCAGCACCATCAATTGAGCAGACTTGTACCTGCTCTCGGGTCCCACCCTCACCTTGCTGTGGCCTATAGCAAGGTTGTTTCCTGTTCTTCAAGCTACCCTCTTGATCTCTGCAGCCCTTCTGCTCAGTTGTTAAGCATCATTTTCCAGCGTTAGTCAGAAATGGATGCTATGCTATGTACCCACATGGCAATCTTCCTACGCTGGTTTTTAAGACCTTCTTGGAAATTATAGCTTCTATGGGGATGGGCTTCCAGACTAAAGGGAATTCCTCTGATACAGGTGCTGAGACCTGTTTCAGCAGGTTTGCACTGCCCTGAGTCTGGGGGAACCTGCACTGAAAAATGAGGATACCAGAGTTGGAGAAGTGGCTGCTTAGATCACACAGTGACATGTGTAGGCCCAGGGTGATTGGCTCCTCAAACGAGTGTTCTCAGTTCTAACTTTGTTATGCTGTTAGGGAAAGGGTCTGGCCTTGAATATCAATGGAACCCACCCCTGAGAAGTAGCTGCCAGATGCCTGGAGCAAAGTGTGTCTTAAGGTCTCATGGAGGAGCATACAGACAGGGTAGACAAATGGAGGCACTAGCGTGGTCTTGGCAAGATTCCAGGAGAATTCTGTCTCCAGAGAAGGATGATACCAGGATGTAGGGAGGAGAGGACATTCCAATGAGGAAAGTTTAATTGTACTTGTTGAGGAGTAGCTCAAATAAATGAGATCTGTCTGTCTGCCTGTCTGTCTTTTTCTCTGTGTGCATGCAGTGATCTCTGTTTTTGTCTCTCTTTTGTGGTATTGAATATCAAACTCATACCTTATGGATATCAGATAAATCCTCTACCACAGAACTACAAAACCATACTCGCAGTCACGAACTAACACATTTACTGTGCATTTAAACCTCACCACCACAATTACTATTGAGGGCAAATAATTCTGGAAGAACCCTGGCCACAGATGTACATATGAATCAGGATGAGAGACACAGCCATAATGTGGTGAGAAAAGTAGGCTCAGAAGACAGTGTGGGCAGGGTCAGCTAGAAGAGATGGATAGAGGGAGGCCACCCACAAGGATATGCTTTTCAGTTCTCCAGCACAGCAAATGACCACAGTCACCGTAAGTCATATGAATGCATAGGAGCAGGAAGGCTCCGTACACCAAGTCTTAAGAAGGAAACTCTTGACTCATCATTATGTGGGAGACCTCACGTTAAACCATCACACTGGCCTTCCTGAAGACGTGATTAGCATAAATCTGTGAAAAGTTAAAGCCCGTTGGTGTTTAAGGAGACACTAGGACTGACAGTCCTGGTTTGACTTTCACATATTGTGTTTTCAAACTTTCATTTGAGGTTATATGAAATCTGAGGCAAATTACATAATTTTTAAATGGGGAGCTGGCACCGGGGAAATTCTCTTCCCTGGTCTTAGTCTCCCCTTTAATAGCACTCCCACAAAGACTGAAGCATGAGTAAACACACAGGAATTTGAAAATAATTCTAAATTCTAGCTCTGCTGTCACATTTCCAAATTTATCCTGTTTATTTCTGTGAAGGGACAGATATAAATAGCCAATAGAAGAATCTGTATCGCAATCAGCATGTAGGAAGACAATAGCCCTAGCAACCTGGGAACATATGCTCTAATGTCCAAAAGCAGAGAAGCCTCAGAGAGACCACGCATGACAATTAGAGAGGCAGGAAATCGGTAAAGAAACCTGCTGGAATCCCCTGTCCCAGTCACAGCAAGGTGGCCTTGTACTCAGAGGAAAGAGAAAGAGTGAGTGCTAGCTGATGGTTGATGAAGGTGACAGTCTACCTAGAAGCCAGAAACACAAAAGCCAGCCACAGGGACGGTCAGGCCAGCGAGCAAGGAGAAAGGCAGCAGGCAATCTTCACTCTGCTGGGCATTCTCCACAGCAATTACACAGACATTTTAAAAAATGCAAGACAAAAAAGAACTTACTGTACAGGTAACTAATTCTGGTTGGCATAGCGATCCTCTTAAGTTAAAGGAACTGAGCACAAAATGTAGAGATGTTGAGAGGAAAGAAAAGCAAGAACAGAGTCAAAATGGGAGTCAGTTTGGAATCATTGTATCGTAGTGCACATGTATGCTTACACTCACATGCACACATGAATGCAGGCTCATGCACACACATGCTCACACCTGATACATGCACACACATGCACACATGAATGCAGGCTCATGCACACACATGCTCACACTTGTATACATGCACACATGAATGCAGGCTCATGCACACACATGCTCACACTTATATACATGCACATACATCACACACATATATATGTGAACATGGACACTTATGCTCACACTTGTACATGCATATATATGCATATTCACTTTTGAGCATACACGAACATGCAAAGTTGCCATCCAAGATATTTAACAACATTTCTTTGCAGTTTTTTCTCAAATCTAAGGGCCTTTGTCATGAACACAGGGTAAAATTTACCACCTAGATCTATGTGCACCGTTACAGTAGACTTCCTGTCACACAATTGCAGCAGTACCTTTTTTTTTCAAGTGCTAGGAGCAAACCCAAGACTTCATGCATGCTACACAAAGCACTCTACTACTGAGCTATATCACCAGTCCTGTAAATGCTTTTTGAATATAAAATAAACTCATTTTGGGAATCAATTTTCTGTGTTGGCTTAAGTATCATAAAATATAAATTTCCAGTCAGCAAGGCTCCAGGAGAATTCCGGTTACATGGGCTCCCTCTAAAGCCTCCAACACGCCGCTCACTATACTAGAAGATGCAGGTGGTTTGTAAGTCATGTGTAAGCCTTAGTTTAAAACCAAACCCTGGGGGCTAGAGAGCCGGCTAAGATATTAAGAGCACTGGCTGCTCCCCTAGAGGACCTGGGTTCCATTTCCAGCCACCTACATGGTGGCCTATAATCACCTATAATTTCAATTCCAGGGAATGGGATGCTCTCTTCTGGCCTCTGCAGGCATCAGGCATGCAAGTGGTGCCCAAATATACAAGCAGGCAAAAAACCCCATACATATATAATAATAAAATAAAAAACCAAACAAACCAAATCAAACAAGCAAACAAAAACCCCACCAGGCCATTTCCTGTAGTACTATAGCACCAGTTTTGGAAAGAAAAAAAAATGGTATGAAATGAAAATGGGGTGTGTGTGTGTGTTGGGGGATGTTGCAGGCGCATTTGCCTGTACATATGTGTGGAGGTTAGAAATCAATTTTCTCCACCATGGTTTTTGATAGAGTACACTAAACCTGCAGCTCACCAACTGGCTAGTCTGGCTAGAGAAAGCTCCAGGGATCCTTATGTCTCAGTCTTTCATTAGCACTTGGGATTACAAATGTATATATTTCTGCATGGGGGCTAGAGATCTGAGCTTCAGACAGTGATAGACAGACAGGGAAGGTGCACGGAAGTATAAAAACACAGTGGCCCTCAATAAAGAGATGAAGCTCACATGCAGGCTTTATACCTGCCTTCTAGCTCTCAGTGGATGAGCAGACTAGGAGGGAGGGAGTGAAGCCAAGACAGCCTTATAGAGGACAGAAGGAAGAGAGGCCAGCATGGGAGCAATGACAGAGGGAAGCCCACATGAGGAGCTGTCAGACTTGGTGCATAGGTACCTTTATGCTTCTTGATAGCTCCAAGCTCCGAAACACTCAGGGAACTCTCTGACAGCTCATCTTCGTCAGGTTCCTGAAAGGCTGGACTGTTCCATGCTGCTGCTGAGGACTCCTTCTCCAGGTCCCAGGAGTCTAGATCATTCTCTCTAGGCGTAAGGGCAGGTAGGGACTGGGCTGGCTCATCTTCTTCAAGTGGGGTAGTGGCAGAGGCTGCAGCTGCTTCTGGAGAGCACAGAGCGGATGGGGCATCCCCCTGGTTGGTGCTGTCCATAGAAGCTGCATAGTCTAGCATGAGGGCAGCGTTGTGGTCCTGAGACAGTGAGGTCTGTCAGGGGAGATGTACAACAGAGGCCGAGGTCAAATGAAGAGCAAGTCCAGGGATGTAACAAGAGCATGTGGTAGTCAGGAAGGGCTTGATACCACCTGAAAATTGCCTTCCAGTTTTCTAGAAATATCAAGCAGTAGCAGAGACTTCTAGTCCCAAGAAGCCTTCTGTGCTGCATGGTAAATGCTTATAAAATAAGTTTCCATCTTAGCTGAAATTCAGAGCCACTAGGCATCCAGAGGTGGTCTGGAAGGCACAGGCTGGGGAAGAGTTAGCATATTTCCCATTGCAGACCTTCCATAGAACTTTCTTCAAAGTAGACAAAGTATAGGGCAGCAAAGAGCATGACCTTGGACAGATCTAGTCTTTTACATCTTTGTTACTAAGCACTTTTCTTTCTGTCTCAAAGTAGAGATTAACCAGAAAATTATGTGTCGTTTTAAGGACTGTATTTGTTTGTAAAGTTCTAAGTAAGTTGGAAACCTGGGACAGTGATTCAATGGAAATGACTGAAAGAGGCAGCAGCCACGCTGTTCTCATGGGTGGCAGTCACACAAGTAGCTTTTCTAAGTGACAGTTGACAGATAAACCAGCTTACAGAAAGGCATGATGACTATTAATGTAACAGTCTGCATGCCAATAAAACCAATAATCAAAGTGGGCTACAGATATGAAATATGAAGATTAGCTGATGATTTGGAAGCAAAGCCAGAAAGTAGAGAGCAGATGATCATGGGCTGTCTTCATCTTGTTTATTTATCTAGACTGAGTAAAAGCTTTCACTATTTGGTATGGTTGGTCCCAGAGATCTGCCCTTCACCTTGACGGCTGAAGAAGCCAGTCCAAGAACCTTCTGCCTTGGTGTTGAGGGCCACCCATGAGTTTTCTCTTGGAGTCCTAGGTACAGGCTACCCATATATTGTGTATATCACCACCACGGTGGCTGATTTCCAGCGTGCTCTCCTGCCCACTCCCTTGATGATCCTGCAAGATCCAACCCACCCTCCCTGGTCGTGTCTGTCACTTACTGCAGTGCTCTCTCTGTCTGCAGATTTTGAAATGTCTAGACAGAACCAGGGTTTCTTGCATGGCCCCTTGCACTGAGAATTCAGCCTGCTCTGAACTCCAGTAGCATGGCTGCAATCAGAGGCAGTTCACACATCTGCTCCCCAGAAGTCATCAGAGAGAAGAGCAGGAGAACGGAACTGGGACATTCTGTAGAACGACCTTTATTCGTATCAGTAGCGGAAAGGAGTGCACATATATATGGTACGATATTTAAATGTTTTAGATATGAGTAATGTGGAAAAAGTGAACTTGGGAGGCAGAGAGGTGGAGCCTACAACACTGGGGTTTCCTTACATGTACCTTTCTTTCTCTCTTAGTAATCATTCCAGAAATGACTTACCAAGCTCTCAAACCTCAGAGCATCGTCAAGCAGACAGCTGCTACCTTCCTCTATCAACAGGACAAAGGGCTTCTGCGGTCCCAAAGGTAACTAACTCTACTGGGAAGGAATTGGATTAGAATCTGTAGAGTGGACCTTTTGGATGGATGAGGAATGGGGGTGCTGTGCTGACAGACTCCCACTCCCTTCTGCCGCCTTCACCTACCTTGGAGATCCCTGAAATAATAATGGTGCTTTTCTTCCGTGGGGACTTCAGCTTCAGCTTTGACGATTCACTGAGCTGCCGAATGGCAACTTCAGCCACAGGATCTGAGCCGTTCAACACCAGCAGTTCTGCCAGGAAGGATATAGCACTGAGTTCAGTGGCAAAATTAAAAAGGCTTCAAGGGAACTCGCGAGACGGGACAGGAATGGCCTATAAGCAGTGGTTAACAAATATTTTGGATAAACTGGGCTAAAGTAAGAGGATGAGGTTTTTCAACTAATCTCCCCATAAAGTAGAAGCATCCAGGAGCCACATATAAATGAATAGGTAAGGCCTGATTCCTGTAAAACGTTTATTTTCAGAAATAAGAGGGTCACCATCATCTACAACTTTACTCCGCATAGTTCTGAGCTAATCAATGATGTGTCTGTTTAAGACTCATATATTTTACTGTTTATAAGCTGATGCTTTTTGTCAAGAAGGCTATGCAAAGTGGCAAAATCCAGCAGAAAAAAAAAAATTAACTGTGGTAGATGAAATGGTACAGTGAGTAAAAGTGCCATGCCTGATGCTCTAATTGGAGTTTGATCTCTAGGACCCAGTGGGAGAGAACAGATTCCTGTAGGTTGTCCTCAGACCTCCACATGCACACAATGACACACACAAATGCACACAGACACACAGACACACACACGACTAAAAGAAAGTAAAAGAAAAGAAAATCTTTAAACACTAAGGAAAAAATTGACCTTGCAAAAATACGTACCTCTTTCTCCTTCCCCAAAACAGCTGACATAGAAAAAGTACTAAGAGGCAGCTAATCAAGGTGACTAGAAGCTAGTGCTTCCCGTGTCATAAACATGCTAAGTGCTAATGGAACCTGCATGTTCTATGTCACTTGCTTTACTCCTTAGCTCTGGGACATGAGTTACATTTTTTCTTTATCTTTAAAAACATCTCCACTTGACAAAGAGAAAGATGCCAGGCCACCACAGGCGGCTGAATGGAGATGCTTAGTAGAATTTGTACTTATAATTTACACTATTCTTCCAAATGGACAAGATGAGAGATGGTGGTGTAGCTCAGTGACTGGGTACTTGCATAGTATGAACAAGGCCCTGGGTTTGATTTCCAGGATTGCAGAAGCAAATGAGGGAACACAGACAACAAAACTGATTTAGAGCAGCCATGACCGCAAGTCACAGAGGCTGGTTTCCATAGCCAGTGACACACTTGATCTAGCCTAGGGCCTGGCACAGAGTTCTGTGAGGGAATGAAGAGAATTTTTTTTTTTTTTTGTTATTTATGATAAGCCTCGTGTGTGTGTGTGTGTGTGTGTGTGTGTGTGTGTGTGTGTGTGTGTGTGTGTGTGTGTGTATACATATGTGTTCATTCAATTCTGTGCACATGTGTAGGAGCTAGAGGTTGACATTGGGTCCCTTAACAGAACTCCATCTTGTTTTTTGAAACAGAGTCTCTCATTGAACTTGGAACTCACCAACTGGTTCAGACTGGCTGCAAGCAAGCCCCAGGAATCCCTTTGTCCCCATCTCCCCACAGCTGGGCTTACAGGCTTGCTCAACCACTCTCTGGTAGTTAAGTGGAGGGTGGAGCTCAAACTCAGGTCCCCACACTGACTTACTGATAGGAAGATGTGTCCTCAAGATGATGACTACGTGAAAACAATCCTAAAATTGGAATCGATACTAGTACAGTTTTAATGTGAAATGTCACCTACAGGTCAGTGTTTAGATGGCCTGCTCCCCAGATAAGGGTGCTACTCTGGAGGCTGTAATACCTTTAGGGATGGAACCTGGTTGTCCTTGAAGGTTATGGCCCAGGCCTTGGTTCCAGAACTCCCTCTCTGCTTGGTGATTGGTCATGATGTAAGTAGGCTCTATTACACACTCAGGCTACCATGAATTTACTCTTGAAACAGTGACCCCAAACAATCTTTCCCTCCCTTACAGTGTTTCGTCAGATCCCTTGGTCACAGTGATATGAAATATATAAAATAACTAATCCATAAAATTGACTCATTAGAAGTGGGGTTGTTGCTTCTATAAAACCTGGATATGTGGTTCTTGGGCCTTTGGAACTCACTTGTGGTAATAATGTGGGAGAATTTGGCGATGTGAACTAGAATAACCCTTCAAAAACTTCTAGAGCCCCCCCCCCCAAATGATCCTAGCTGTTGCCATTGCTCTCACTGCCCACATTAACTAGAAGGTAAGACTTACTGCTGAAGACACCACACGCTTTCATTGAGAACACAGAGAAATCTCAAACTGACCTGAAAACTTCCTCCCTGCTGGAAGGTGCTATGCAGGCTGCTGGGGAGAAAAAGAATCAGTGGATTTACCCAGCAGTAGACCTATAGTTCTATGACACTGACCCGACAGGCAAGATTATCTCCTAGCACAATAGTGGCATGGCTGCTATGAAGTAACCCACTGCTTTGGAATGGATTTGAAGTCTGTTGCAAGGAAAGGAATTCACTCCTGATCCTACAAACCACAGAGCTGGGCAGGAGCTGTCTATTGTTTTGATAAATGGACATGATGTCAGATATTTGCTTATACTCACAGATTAGTGTTAATCTCAACTTTTTAAAGAGAAGCCCACACCCCTTCTGGCAGTGGTAAATGCAGAAACTTATAACTAATAAAAATACTGAGAATAAGTAACCTCCCCAAGGCTCAGGGAACATTCTGGAAGAAGGAGAGGAAAGAGCAAGAGGCTAGGAAAGAGTGCTATAAAATGCTGTCCTCTGGATACGAAATGGCCAAAACACTCATGAAGTCACAGCAACAGTGATTACTTGCACAAGATCAAGCCAGTCAACATTCACCATGGATGAGTGGGTTCATCTTAGCTGAAGGACTACTGGCAGTTGATGGCTTCTACGGGAGGGGAAGTCATTTTTCTCCAGGGGTTGTGGTCACTGGTAGGCTACCCATATTGTGGTGGATGTCCCCATATATATGCAGGGACTCAGTAGGTTATAAAAAAGAGTAAGACATGCGGGTGGGAGGTGTTTGTGTTAGAGATCTCAGAAGAGGAGGAGTGGGGAGCTGTGTGTGATCTAATCAAGATACAGTATATCTTGTATATAAGTATGAAATCATAAAAAAATAAAAATATTTTATAAAAGGAAGAAAAGTTCTAGAATACCGTAAGTAAACCTTATGTTCATCCCTGTGGGTGTACACAAGATCTGAGTACTGAAAGAGATACAGACAGTAAGATTGAGCTACTGCTGTTTGGGATGGGAACAAAGATTCCACTGGGAACAGAACTAGAGACCAATTGTTCACATTCTGGCACAGAATTTGCCTATATTTTAACTATGTTCTAGAAATTATAAAGAGGCTAAATTCCAAAGTAATTCAAGGCAACACAGTATTTAGGTTATGGCATGGTTACCACTGGCTGCTTTAGCAAGGCTTACAGTAGAGTCTGAGAATAAAAATTAGAGCAGAAACATGAAAAATGAACTATTTGGCCAGTGAAGAAGACTACCTTAGGCCACCAAAGCAGTGACAGGTGGCCATAGTTATTTGAGATAAGCACCATTAGGAAGAAGTCAAGTAGCTTTCACGGAATGTAGGAAGAATGCTTTCAGTGCATTTCAGGATTTGTTAAGACCCCAGATATCACAGGCTCCAACATATAAAACTTCACACTCATTTGAAGGAGTTTCCCTTTAACAGACATAGCTGCAGAGGCACCCAGCTTGACTAAGGCTGCTTGTAGAAGTGTTGTTACATGTTCACCTTCCTAGGCACTCAGATACAAAGAGGCCTAGCTACATAGTAAGCAATCACTGATACTTAGTGTTGCCCACATGGTGCTAGATTTTCAGACATGCAGTATTCAAAAGTTATGGGATCCTGAAAGGTTGTACACCGATTAAGAAAAGTTTGTGAGGACAAGTAACTCTGGGTTGGGTTTCCTGTGAGGAGCATCACTTAGGGTATAATGTCCGAGGATAAAGCCTAAGCTGCAATAGAGACCCCTGGACCATGGGACACCTCCCAAGGAACGCTGTAGGTAATGAGTGGAGCTAGCCCCAGAGAGAGGCCACATGGGCTGCAAATGGCAAGGTGGTGAGAGTGGAGCTCTGTGGAACTCAATCCACCACAAGTATTAAATGCCAGACACAGAGTTAGAGCATTCAGTGCCCTGCTGAGGTTCAGCAGTCTTATTCCAGTTGAATCTCTCCTTCCTTCCATCCTCCTCCTCCCTCTGGAATGGGCATATGTATACTCTGTACCTTTGCAGTCTGAAAATACATGACTTTTTTTTTTTTTTGAGTTTACATGAGATCACAGGTAAGGACTGCCCTGAGTCTCAAAAACAAAACTCTAGACTTAGATCCTTAAACATTATTGGAACTGTTGAGCTTATGGAGATTTTTGAAGTTGGATTAAATGTATTTTGCATTATAAAATGACTATGAACCTTTGAGTCAGATATCAAATGTCTCCCACAGGCTCATGTTCTGAACACCTGTTTCCTAGCCAGTGGCACTATTTTGGGAGGCTGTGGAACCTTTAGAAGGTGGGGCCTCACTGGCAGACATCTGACACTAAGGGGAGGCCTTTGAAGGGTGTAGCCTACTCCCTGGTTTTGGAATCTCTTTACTCCCTGGGCTAATGTAATAGTGACTCCACTACATGTTTATAATATCGTGCCCCTCCACCACACCACGGACTGAAGCTGAAGCCAAGATAAGTTTTCCTACCATGAATCACTGCAGCTATACGAAGACAACTAAAACACCCAGAGACCTCAGAAAAGCTCTCAAATGCCTGAGCACACAGTACGGACCAAGCATAGCATCCAGCCCATGCTGTCTTCAGCGTTTGTCCAATGGCACTGACATCACCCATGTGCCAAATGATAGCAAACATAGCTTTCAGAAAGTTACAAAATGGGGTTCCCTCTACCTGCTTGTTTTGTTAAAGTGTTCCACAGGCATAGCAGGGACCCGGCTCTGTCCTCTGTCTTCCTTCCTGACATTCTCAACTCCTTTTTTATTCTATATTTGCCACTAAAACAAAGACTCTCAAAAAAGTAAATAAGTTTTTTTGTTTTGTTTTGTTTTTTTTAAAAAAAAAGGAAGCCTGCACCCCTAAAGCTCAGAAGTGCAGAGATGGAGAAGAGATTACGTCTTACCTGTGTCTGAAGAGGAGAATGTCTTGCTGACGGGGGCGCTGTGGCAGGAAATGGCCTGGATGGAGATGTCCTTCTCAATGACCTTCACTTTGACGGGTGTCCTCACAGGGGACTCTGCAAGAGTAAGACTCCATCACCAAGGGCATGCAAATGTTCAACAATGATTCTAGCAAGTGAGAGGAGCCTCCTGCTGCACCTTGAGGCCCTGCAACTGTTACTGGCCAGGGCTGGGGTTTAAGATTTATTCTCTTTCAAGCCTTTCACTGCGTTGGCAGAAGTGGGCCTGGGAGTCCTAAGCTGGAGTAAAGATTCGGAGCCATTTTAATCAAACTGGAGTTCTCATGTGACTGTGGGTCCCTGGCCTGTGTCAAGAGAACTACTTTGGGAAGATGGTTCCTTTACACAAACAGAAACACTATGCCAATAAAATGACACTGTGTTTCTCATTCATTCTCCCTCCCAGGGGCCAGCTACACTGCAATAGAAGGTTTGTGCTGCCCCCCTCCCCCGACATGGCATCATATATCCTAGGCTGGCCTTGAACCCTTTCCTTCTACTTCCCTAGTGCTGGGATTACAGGTGTGCGCCACTACCCCTACTTGATACAATCAATGCAGGGGATCCAATCGAGGGCTTTATCCAGGCTAACGCTGCCCGACTGAGCCATATCCTCAGGCCTACATCATATCTCTTTGTCAGTGGTGTTTAACATACATTCAACTAACTAGACTTTTAACCATTGTAAGTGTGATGGACTACTAAGTCCATGTGCCTAGGAGTCAGAACCTCACCTCTGCCACTCGACTATTTCTTTCTCTCTCTCACACATTCCCTCTCTCTCCCTCCCTCCTCCTCTTTGTTGAGATAGTCTCTCTATGTAGCCCTGAGTATCCTAGAATTCAGAAGTGATCCGTCTCTGCTTTCACAGTGTTGGAATTAAAGGCATTTGTCACCATGCCTGGCTCTTTGTCATAGACTACAAAGGTAACTGGGCAATGCAAAAGTCTGATGCCAAATGTCTTTCTTTCCATGCCACCAGACTTCTTTGCCAACCTTGGTGCTGCAGCTTACAGTGCTCAGTGTTTCAGGGTGAGACCCACCCAACAGAGGCTGGGTGAGACTATACCCCAGGGTCTCACCTGACCTCAGTGAGGATGCCCTCCCAGTGTCAAAGCGAGGCTTGGTCTTCACAGCAGTGACTGTGGTGACCACAGTCCCACATGGCATCACCATACGGTCCTTTTCTATTTTTGTAGCAGAAACAGGGGGAGAAGCGGGCCAGGACTTCAGCTCACCAGGTTCTATGTAAAAAAACTGTAGCAAAGACAGACATTTATTTTGAAACATAGTGGAGCCAGGGCTTCCATGGACAGCTTTTTCCCACACTCACTAGACCAAGCACCCACATGAGTCTCTCACAGAACATGGTGTAATGAGAGCACAGATTAACCATTTCCTTTCCTGGTAACGATACTTCTAGATGACCTCTCATACCAAACATGACACAGATGCAAGGGAGCTGCTATTTTTCTGTACTGCCCAAGGAATTATGATCAGAAAAGAAGGTCTGTACATACTAAATATAATGCAGTTTGAGTGTTTTTATTTTTCTCTTGAATATTTTCAGGTTGTTGGTGTAAGCTGCAGCTGTGGACCTGCGTATATGGACTCTGCAGATAATAGCAACAGGCTGACTTATCAACGCTATACTAGCTTCCACTAGTTTCTTCACCCATTTTTTAAATCAACCTGGACGGACAAAGACCCAGGAAAGCCAAGGTCAAACTCTAAGCATGACCCAGCAGAGGAATTTTTAAAAGGAGCACAGCTGGGTCGTCTGAGATGACACTAGGAAAGGTCATCTTCTACAGTAGCCAGCTTAATCCAGTAGTGGCAAGATGCGTACAGCCAAGACTGAAGTCTATGCTGAGAAGAAGGCCTTCTGGGTGAACTTAGCATGTCATATGGAAGTAACAGTGAGCCCTGGGAAGGCAGAAGACGGAGCTGTAGCAGCAGAGAACATGCCACCATACCTCTGCAGTGACTGAGCCTAACACCACGCTGTCAGGCTCTGTCCCGCTGACCAGTCTGAAGGTCTGTGGGCCATTGGGCTGCTTCCTAAATAAGTCCAGGTGAATAGTTGCTGTCCCCAACAGACCTAGAGTGGAAGACAGGGAGGAGGAGCAATGGTGATGTTTCCAGGCACACACACCAAGGGATGTCTTGTTAGCTCCACTACACAGCGTCAGTGTCACCAAAGAGGCTATGGGCATTCCAGGGGGAAACTATATGCCAGGTTTGGCAGAAGCAACATCTAAACCACACAGTGTGTGGAACTGCACCAACCATCCTTGAACCACTGACAGAAACTGGAAAAGAGTCAGTTGGGGAAGAACGGGGAAATGGCGTCAACAAAAATGAAGCAGCGACTGAATGTCCTGGGCCAAAGAAACATGGTAGGGTGGAGGAGTCACGAGCATAATGGGGGGGAGGCTACTCTCAAATACGTGCCTATGTGTGAAAAGCAAGCATAAGAGGGAGACAGGAAAGGGTACAACGGCATAAAGATTATGGGCAATTGTGGTGATAAATGTTTAATAAAAGTAGTCTGGAATATTAAAGGAGAGTCACTCACAGAGTCTCACCAGGAAGGTCAGGGAGTGGTGATCACACCTTTAATCCTAGCTTTAGGAATGAGGAAAAAGGAAGGGAAATCGCTGGGCAGAGGGAGAAAAGAGAGGTTTTTAGCTTTCCTGGACACTTGCTTGGTAGTCTGAGGAAAGAGAAGTTGGAGTTGGAGATTATATGGAGAGAGGCCTGAGGAGTTGGTGGGTGAGAAGTGGCTGTGGTTTGTTTCTCCATCTCTCTGATGTTCCAGACTATTCTTATTAAATATATATCACCCCAGGCAATAGAGAAAATATTCAGAATGAGAATTTAAACATGGGCTGCACGAGCACACTCTGAATGGCTTCTGTAAAGATGCAGTCACAGGCTTCATCAGGCCACCCTCAAATGGAGGGGGGTGAGCCACTAGGACCAAGGACCAGCAGATATGAGAGGCCATCCTTTCTTTGACACCCAAAGAAGGGAAAGTTTTCTTACTACTTCCCCAGGCATCTAAAGATGGTAGACTCTCTAACTAGGGCATGATCATCTGGTCAGTCACCTGTCTTCCAACTTCCCTTCAGGAGATGACAAAGTGACTCAGTGACACAGCTGAATAGGCCAATGGTCTCTTTCTTCCCAATTTTAATGTTTACATAGATTTTAAAATATCTAAGAGGTCTGAGAATGTAACTCAGCAGTATAACGCTTACCTAGCATGACTGAAGCCTAGCACCACAAAAAGAAAGAAAAAATAATTTAAGGGCCAGTGAGATGGCTCATCAGGTAAAGGTACTTGTCACCAAGTCAACTAAGCTTGATTCCCAGGACCCACAAGGCAAGTTGTCCTCTGACTTACACAGACACAGCACCAATGTAAAAATAGAAGAATCTAACAAACATTAGCACTACCAAAGTATACCAAGGTGCACACTTGAGTCCATGTTTATGTTGGTGACTTTACTCTGAACTGTTGCTTTCCTGTGTCTGAATCATGCATCAACTTTAAATTAAGCCAGAAACGTACAGAAAAGGGACATTAGGAGAGGCTGGCTGCCATGGCTATTATGGGAAAGTTTGTTACTATTTTGGGGGTGGGGAGCTGGGAGGGAGGTGGAGACAGGGTTTCTCTGTGTGTGGCCCTGGTTGTCTCAATCTATAGATCAGACTGACCTCAAACTCACAGAGATCTGCCTGCCTCTGCCTTCTGAGTGCTGGGATTAAAAGCATGAGTCACCACCACATGGCTTGTTACTATTTTTTAACTAAAAAAAAATTGAACAAAATCCATTAAGTATAGGATGGTTCAAAATTGTTCCTCTAATCTAAAAATTATTGAAGGAAGTTTTCAGATTTGAAGAAACAGAAACTGGGGATACGACTCAGTCCTAAGAGCATTGGCTACTAGAAGACAGTTCCTAGCCCTCATGCGGCAGCTCGCAACCATCTGAAACTCTGATCCTGGAAGATCTGGTATCTTCTTATGACTTCTATAGGCTCTACATGCACACAGTGCATAGTCATACATTCAGGTAAAACACTCACACACATAAAAATAAAGAAAAAAAAAATAAAACCAGGCAAGCATGTCCCCAAAATGAATGACATTACTGATGTTTGACTTTGTACCAAACATTTCATTGGGAGACCTGTGGTTAGAGGAGGGGGATACCTCATTTCAGTTTATCCCCTCCTTATTCCAGAGGCCAGGTCACGGTGCTGGTCTGGAAAACTCTACCCACCTTCTGAAGAGCACTCATTCTCTGAGATCTGCAGGAGCAGCTCCTTAGATTTTGCATTCAGTTCACTATGGAAAGAACAAAACCCCGTGAACCCTTCAAAGCTCAATGCTACTGGGTTGAGTTCTCCCTACAATGTATATTTTTTGATTATGCAAAGGAACACAAGGTTATCAGTCACTAAAGGCAGACTGCCTGCAGCCTAACAGTTCAGAAATAGGGATTGGCCTCTCGGGGATCCATGGAACCCTTTAGTGAGAAGAAGTCTATTAGACAGAGCTAATACAGCAGCTTTGGGGCATATGATGGGTGGCCAGTGCAGACTGAGACCTTGATTTCATTTGGTTAATTTTTATTAAGATTAAAAGTCACAGTCACAGTTACCATTTTAAAACAACTATGTATAATTTACTGATTATAGAACACAGAACATCCAACAAGCCTCCTTCCTGTGATATCTTTTGCTTAAGATACATGTAGTATCATGTTTTCATGATATATCCAACATCACCTTTAACAGATTTAGGTGATGATTTAACAGATGCCCTTGAGAAATCAGACTGCAGAGCAACTGAATTTTTGACAGATGTCTAATACTCTGTTGACTTGGTCTTAAGAAATTTTATTCAGCCAAGTCCTTACAGATCAACTGTTTCTAGAAAGCAAACTGAGATTAACATCCTCACACAGTTGGAGGTCGGAGGACAATTTGCTAGAGTTGGTTCTCACTACCGAGTAAGACCTCAGGTTGTCAAGTTTGGCAGCAAGTGTCTTTATTTCTGTCTCCCTCTCCAGGATTCACCAATCATTTCTTTTTCTTTTTTAAGTGCACTAACCAGTTCTTTTAGATCAAAATCATCCCTGTCCTGACCCACTGGGTCTGCTCCTGGGACTGATCATTCACAGTGAGATTTTAAACTCCTATCACAAAAGAGTCCATGAATTTGTCCTAATTAAGTGTTTCAAAACTAGGAACCAGTATTAAACTGTTGACTCTTCGGGGAAGGTGTGAAGATAGGACATTTACTCTCTCCTATGATCTAGTGGCAAAGTGGAAACTATTGACAGATTTTCTTATATCAAGCCACCTTTACATTTCTGGTGCAAACTCAACTAGATTTATTTATGTTAGATTTATTTACTCTATGTGAATACATGCCTTGCCTGCATGTCTGTATACCACATGCATACATGGTTTCTGCAGAGGCCAGAAGAGGGTATCAATCCCCCGAGTGGTTTTGAGCTGCCATATGGATACTAGGAACCTAACCCAAGTCCTTTGCAAGAGCAACCAGTGTTCTTGACCACAGCCACAGTTTCCAAAGGATGCATTTTAATGTATCACTGGATCCTATGTGATGACATATTAGTTAGGATCTTTACATTCTTATTTATAGGTAGTTTGCATGTCTCCCTTTTTCTTTTTTTTTCCCACCAGAGGTTGACATCAGTTGGAGACTTCTATACTCTGAGTGGCTGGCTGCTAAGGGAAGCAAGGAATCCCTTAACAGGCCTTAATCACAACAGGGAAAGAGAAGAAAGGTGATCCCCAGAACTGCCTTTAAAAAGAAGTCCATGTTAGACACAGGGTCTGCTGTCTTTTAAAAACTCAGAACTTGCTTTTCATTACTTTCATTAATTTTTAGTATAAACAGTGCTATGCAATGACTCCAGAATCTGTCCATCTTGAGCAGACCTAGCTGTTGCCACCAGGCCCCTGAGGAGGCAGGCTGTACTCACAAGGTGAATTCATCCTCCCAAGCAAGGTCTGTAGTGTTTCTCACTAGCGTGCCAATGAACTGCTGTGCTGGATCATTCAGCTGGGCCACACACACGTGGCTAATACCTGTGATGGGACAATGGAAGGTTGTATTGGCTTCTATTTTTGAATTGCGTTAAAACTTTGCTTATCTACACAAGGAAATATAAGTTAACCGACAAGGATCCCAGCTAAGAGAACTTTCTGTCATTTGCCATATATATATACTGTCAATGCTAGGGCAATAACGTGTTGGTAACAGCCCTGGACCGACTCCAGGATCCTACTTCCTTCCATCAATTCATCAATTCTGGCATCAAACACAAGTCTCAGGTTTGGAGTCTCACCCAGAAGCAACATGCCCATGTGCTGAGGCTTGGCTCCACCTCTAGACAAGGCTAACAACCTGTCCAAAGGATGGCTGATCCTAAGCTTAAACCGTGGCCACGTCTCACAGAAAACCCATGTCCTGCTTACAACAAACAGCTGTTTTCATTCCTCATGTAACCCAAGGTCCTTTGGGGGCACTTGTTATAGTGACATTTCTACAGCTGTTCCTGCTCTGAGAAAATGTCTCCTCTACAGCATCAGTCCTGAAGTCTTGTGGTTAGTAACTACTACAGTGCCTGACTCCTTACCATGTCAGATCTGGGTAATTTTCAGTCTTTCCTCAAAGGAAAACTCAGATCCATCTCCAGATGTGGGCATCTCAGTACGAATAGGGAACAGAATCTGGTTTCATAGCATGTGCACCCCAAAGCTGGGGCTGGACTCCTGGCTGGTAGTCCAGGGGACCCGCTTGGCCACAAGCTGATATAGGTGTGAAAGGCAACAGACAAGTACTTGCATCAAAAAACACCACCATCAACAGCCAGCTTTGAAGTTTAAATGAAGCCTCTTTATGCCTTGTAAACTGGGAGGGAGAACCTTTGCAAATAGTAACCAGAATTCCTAGCATTCTTAAACGATGTCCAGAACCACACTTCTATTCTTATCAACATCAAGCTGCAAATGAAAAGTCACATCCTTCAGATTGCCAAGCTTGGGCGGCCTCAAGGACCACTGGGAATCCTGGGGAGGGCCAGGGCTTGCAGCTGCCTTCTTCCCATTGGCAGCACCAGAGGCACCAGTGAGCCTAAGTTCTCTGATCCCTCATAAGCCACCCTCATACCCCACTTTTTAGGACAGCAGAAGCTGCACTACTCAGAGGCTCAGGGATACTCAACATGAACTTCTTGGCACAGTTTTAAAAAAGAAAAGAGACTGTCAGATTGAAAACAGAGTAACCATGACAACTGATCCTTGGCCTTCATGTACATGAGTTTAGATTATAGCATTTTGCAGGCCCAACCAGGTTGTCATATGAGAATTCACTAGCCCAAGCAAGCCAAGGAAGGTCCCTCCCACAGCAGTGGTGAGCCCTGGAGGCACCAGCACCCACCTGAAGCACCAGGGTGGGTTAGCAGGGAGACTCGGATATTCTTCACCTGCAGTTTTAGTTCATGAGCCCTTGGAGGTTTGGGAGGGCAGGATTCCTGAGCAGTGGAGGAAGTGCACTGTAGAGTCTGTGAGGAGAAAATCATGGTAACAGCTGTGAGGATGTGAGAGGATGGCCAGGGACACTGACTTTGGTGAGGAGATGGGATGGCCAGGAGTACTGGCTTCTATATGGGTGGTATCGTCAACATCAATGTCTTCAGGGATGCCAGAACATGGGACCTGACTTCCAGAATCAACTTATAATTGACACTCCTGTCTCATGGGAAGGTTCTGTTGCCTCAGAGGTGAGCCTTCCTTCCCTCCCTCCCTCCCTCCCAGATTTATTTATTCATGTATGTTTGTGCTCTGTTTTCATGCACATCAGAAAAGGAAGTCAAATCTCATTACAGATGGTTGTTAGCCACCATGCTGCTGGGAACTGAACCCAGGACCTCTGGAAGAGCAGTCAAGAGTTCTTAACTGCTAAGCCAGCTCTCCAGCCCCATAATTAGCCTTTTCTATTCCAAATGAAGAACCTGCAGATAGCGATGACCCTGTTCTAATTCTGTTTGTGGTCTACTTTCCAGGACAGTGAAGACTAGCCAGCACCTGATTCCATGCTCAGATCCAAGGAGAGGTGCTTTAGATAGTGAACTGGTCTTCAGACTGTGGTGCTTGACAGGACAATATTAGATATGAATGGCCATCAGTCTGTGATCACCTCTTGCCTTCAGGTGGAGCCCATTAGTCCCAAGAAGAATATCTATGAACCCCTGACATGGCAAAAGTATGGAGACAGGGGCAGGTGCAATCTTATCAGAAGGGCACCATAAACGGGCTGTCACGATGGTACTCACAGGTGCTCTTAAATTCAACACAAGACCCCAGAAAGTTCTCTGAGAGGTGCATAAAAGCCATGCAGGAGCTATCCTGAGTACTGATTGGACCTGAGATACTTCTTGGGGGATGCTTATTAACATCTCCAGAGACACTCATGGCAACACTCAGCAAATACTATTATGAACGAGGTTCTTCCCTGCTGTGAGTGAAGAATGCCAAAGGCCAGGAAGGACTGTAAATTCCCTTAAAGCACTGGAATGGGATAGAGATGTGATACTTTGTCAGTTGTTTTGTGTGGCTATTTTTTTCTTTCCTTCATGTGTATATGTACATGTATATATTACATGTGTGGGTGTTCACATGTATGCGTGAACATGAGCATGTCTGCGCATATGGAAGCCTGTGGTTGTCAGGTCTAATCCTTATTCACGCTCCACCTTATTCACTGATGCAGGGTCTCTCTACTGAGTACAAAGGTCACCATTATAGCTAGTCCAGCCAGGCAGCTTATTCCAGGATCCTCTGGTTTCTGCCTTCTGAGGCTAGAATTAGAGGCAGACCACCATGCCCACCTGGCATTTACTTTGGGTTCTAGAGATCCAGATTCCCATCTCCATACTAGCACAAGTGCTTTAACTACTGAACTATGAGGATTCTACTTCTGGCCCATAAATACCAGGTACTTAGTCAAAGACTATTCTGTGTTTCTATGATGGTGGTTTGAGATGAGTTCAATGTTCAGGACAGATTTTTTTTTTTTTCTGAAACAAGGTCTTATGTAGTGGAGGATGACCTTGAACAGATCTCTACCTCCTAAGTGCTGGTATTACAAGCATGTGCCACCATGCCAGTGTATATATGGTCTTAGAAATTGAATCCAGGACTTCATGTATGCTGCATGCTAGGCAGCACTCTTCCAACTAAGCTAAAGCTCAAGAGGTCAACATGTAAATGGAGAGACGGAGTAGACGGCTATCCCTAATGGGGTGAGCTTCATCCCCTCAGTTGAAGGCCTGAGTAGAAAACTGAGCCACCCTCAAATGGGAAAGAATTCCTCCTTCCAGACACCTTAGCCAGGCCATGGTCTTTCCCTGCTTTTAGAATCAAACAGAGATGCTGGTCCTCCTGGGTTTGAGCTCCGAGCCTGTGGTTAGTCTGGACTGAGCCCAAACCATCCATTCTCTTAGTGTTCAAGGCTTCAGACAAGGGCTGGAACCACACCATGTATGTATTAGTCACAGCATCATAGTCTTATAAATCTCTCTCACCCTCATGCCCAAGCACTCAGTTTCTCTAGAGAGCTTTGCCATTAGTATAGTACTTAATAAAATTGGACAATTTCATTTTAGAATGTGATTGGATATGATAACATAGGTCCTCTTTTTTTCAATCTGTGGATACTGAAAATACAACACTATTTAGTGAACTTGATAAATTTATGGTCACCAATCTCCTTTGCTTTTCAAGAATCCACCATTAACAGGGTTCCTGGGAGATGCAGTGGCTGAGGCTTGCTCCAACCTCTGGATGTATGACCGCCTTCCTCTGTTATTTGGGAAGGCTGAACCTGCCCCTGCCTCTCATGCCTTAGGCCTCTGAGGGGCCCTAAGGAAAGTCTATAACCAACCCCTGCTGTTTTCATCTGCTAGCTGAGCTGTGCCTGCCACCCTGTAAACAAAGGAAGGTAAAAATGACTTCTCATATCCCTCAACCCTTTAGCACCAAACACTATCACCAGCTAAGAGTGTCTGATGAAAGGTGGAGAGTGGGGGACCATAGCCTCATAGAAGAACAGCGTGTGGCCTTGCAGCCTTTCTCACCGTGGCTCTCTGATCTTGAAGTTCTATTTAATAACACAGACAATAACTGCCTGTGCAATGTCAGCCCCACCATGAGAAATGGAAACGCAAACTCGGAATCACTTGCATCTTTTGAACTGGGCTTACCTGAGTTTCTTTGATCCGAGTGGGCTTGGTGCTCAGAAACACAGATGGAGAGGCAGCACTAACTAGGTGCTTGAATATATCTTCAAGGGCTTCAGAAAGCACATTTACCTCGAGCACCTGCTTCTGGAGAAAGTCAGGTCATCAGATCACTGCACACCAGATACAGGTACCTGATAGGCATGCTAAATGTTACAACATCAGACTACATTAAACAACCTTGGTGTGAGGGCTCTGCTCGCTCTTATCTAGGACTGCAACTGTCCTGCTTGCCCATGACAGGCTAGGAACAGGAGCAGCCTCCAGGAGCACAGCCAGTAAGAAACTGAGGACCTCAGTTCATAATGAAACAATTGTACCAACAACTATGTAAGGCTGCAGAGGCCCCTGAGCTGCAGAGAAACATAGCCCAGTCAAGAACTTGATGGCAGGCAGAGGAAGTCAGGACTTAGGACAAGACAAGGTGTGCAAAGACTTCAGACCCCAGACACTGTACAGCATGAACATGCTACTTTTCGGCTGTTGGATCTATTGATTGTAGCTGTCTTGGTTATGTGGTTTGTTGCTTTGACAAAAGCAACTTAAGGAAGGAAGGGTTCATCTTAGCTCAAGATTTTAAGATGCAGTCTTTCATGACAGGAAAGGCATGGTGGCAGAAATGTGAATCAGCTGACCACAGGAATATCAGGAAGCAGAGAGAGATGGATGCTGGTGTTCAATTTGCTTTCTCTGTTGCATTCATTCTGGGACCACCGTCTATGAGACAGTGTTGCCCACATTCAGGTAGATCTTCCATCTCAATTAATCTAACTTTGAAACTCCATCAATGACTTATACGGAAGCTTGTTTCCATGGCAATTCCTGATCCTATCAAGTAAAGGATCAAAATTTAACTGTGGTAGTGGTGGTGGTGCAAGCCTTTAATCCCAACACTTAGGAGACAGAGGCAAGTGGATCTCTGAGTTCAAGGCCAGCTTGGTCTACAGAGCAAGTTTTAGGGTAGCCAGGGCCATACAGAGAAACCCCATCTCGAAAAACAAACAAACAAACAATCAAGATTTACCTGTCACCATTCCGCAGCTCGGATATCTCTCATATTCAAGATGTCAAGGTCCCAGTACCCCATGTGAACCCTGTGAAGGAACCACAACAAGCTTCCTGGGACTTATTCTGCACTACTCCTAGCTGGGTACTGGTGCAGGTACAGTACCCACTCGTGTGTGCCTGGTTCTGTTCTGTCTGTGCAGCAGAACTCTATAAATCAGAGGTTCTCAACCTGTGGGTTGTAACCTCTTTGGGGTTAACCAATCCTTTCACAGGGTCACATATCAGATATTTTGCATGTTGGATTTTTATATTATGATTCATAATGGTAGCAAAATTATAGTTATGGAGTAGCAATAAAATAATTTTATGCTTAAGTTCACCACAACAAGAGGAACTGTATTAAAGGGTCATAGCATCAAGAAGGTTAAGACCACTACTAGAAATGTTTTTAGTGCACAGGTTTTAAGTTTTGCTTTATTTTTCAATATTAGGGATAGAGCCCAAGGCTTTGTCCTTACTGGGTAGACATTCTATCAGTGGAATACATCCCCAGTGGATTTTTAAGACAAAATCTCACTGTGTATTCCAGGTTGCCCTTAAACTCATGATCCTTGTGCTTCTGCCTCACACAGACTGGGATCACAGACCAATGGCACCACAGTTGGTTTTAAAGGATTAACTTTTAAAATCTCAATATAAAGGATGACTTGATTATTCCCAAGTCTTGTTTCAGTATAATAGCTTTGGATTTTACTCTTGAGAAAAAGGGTCAGGTGGATATTTGCTAAGATGACAGGTCTCTCTCTGCTGGCAGACCAGGCATCCATGCCATCCTTTTGAGGTTTTGGAAGAAAAGCAGAAATGGTTAAGTTCTGCTAAGATCTAATACCTGCCTTCCAATTGCTATGGTGGGCAGCTTAAAAGCACCTTGGGTGCCATTTACCCTAACTAAGGTCCCATCTAGCTGTATAGGCAAGACCCATTATAAGGACTGGTTTCCACTGGCTTAGAAGACACAGCTTGTACAGCAGGAACTGAGTTTAAAAAGAAGACTGAGCAATCTATGTTGTTGTAAGACCACTGGCTGCCTGCCCCCTGCTTGATCAGGCTCCCTATAGTGAACTTGGCCTGTATCTATTAAAAGTGGACCTGAATCTCTAAAATAGAAGGTCTCTAAATACTAAAACCCCAACGGCTGATGCTATGGCTCTCATTGGGGCCAGCCTCCCATATACACTTGTATTAACTGGCTTAATCTTTACATCACATCCCCCCCACTTCACAGATAAAGATATGAAGGCATACAGAAATCAATTAACATTCTCAGAGTTATACAGTCCAAAATAGGAGAGCCAAGAGTCAAGCCCAAGTGGCTAAAGTAGTTAAGAGCCTCTGCTCTGACCAGAAGGCCATCACCTATACCCTAAATAATTCCTTGATATCCTAGCTTTCATTTTTAAGATAAATAAAGGTCATATGATATAGAATAACTATTTAAATGCACATTTTACTTCCCTTTTGTACCTACACAGTACTAAGCACCCACTACTTAAATGGTCTCAACCTTCTCACTACTCCCTACAGATGAATCCCATCCTATCAGGAGTCACAACCCCACCCCCTGACACCCATCTTTCCTTCTTTGTGGATTTCCTCTTCTGGATTGGACATGCCATGAAGACTCACACACGTCTCCTGAATCAGGCTTCTTTTATTGTTTACAAAGCTAATCAGGATAGGGCATGCACCAACAAGTCACTTCATTTCTGGCTGAAATTTCTGGCACATAGTATGGCTGTGTGAGGCTCTTGCTTCTCTCTCTTACCTGCACAACTGCTTCTAGCTCAGTAGACAGGAACTCTGGCCTGATGGCAAGTGTTATACAACAGGCTCAGGAATGGTTGGTTGCCTGGGCAACCTCCTTTCACAGCCTCTCCCAATCCCCATGCTATTCTCATTCAGCTGTGGGTCTGCTACTGAGTCACAAAATAGTCCCCAGAAGCCTCCATAGAAATCTATGGGATGCCTAGGGGATGTAGAATGACACAAGTCACTTTTGTACAGGTATCAGTGAGGCTGAATGGAGGGAATAGAGCTTTTCCCCAGTCTGTCAGCGGGGCTGACTTCGGATTAAATTTTTTTTTTTTTAATTTTTAATTTGTTTATATCTTCTATGTGAGTGCTCTGTATGTATACCACCATGTCAGAAGAGGGCAACAGAGTCTATTTAGATGGTTATGAGCCACCATGTAGTTGCTGGAAAGGCAGCCAGTGCTCTTAACTGCTGAACCATCAAATTTTCAATAGTCAAAAATACATACAAGGGGTGGAAGAGAAGGCTCAGTAGTTAAAAGCACTGGCTGTTTTTCTGGAGGACCTGAGTTTGGTTCTCAGCACCCACAAGATAGCTCACAACATTTTCTAACTTCAGTCTCTAGACATTCAGTGCCCTTTTCTGGACTCTGCAACCAGTGCACACACATACACAGACACACGTGCGGGCAAAACCCCCATATACATAAAAATAAATTATATAAAAAATAAAATATATAAATCAATAAAAGTGGGGAAATCCTACACCTGAACATTGAGGTAAATAAATCAATATCAGATTGGTAACACAACTACCCTTGGGGAAAAATGACTCAAGGAATCAGTCAGAATGGTGCTTTTTTTCCGCATTAAGAAATTCAACATGGCTGAGCTTGCCTGTGTATACTGCAGGCCTGGACAAATGATGCCATCGTCATAGAGAAGCAAGAAGCAGAGGAAGAGAAGGAAGGTCTGCCCACCTCAATTCATTCTCTTCCTTGTCCTCCCTTCTGCTGTTTGCTTCTCTCAGACCACAACGTCATTTGTGGACCTGTCATCCACACAGCCAAGCCCTGACGGTTCAATTTCTTCTGCTCACAAGGGGACCATTCGGTGTCCTTGAGTCGTCCTCCCCACTCCTCGGGGAGCTATGCTACTAATCTGTTATTAGTTAATTTGTCTGAGTCTTTGTGAGCGTGCGTGCGTGTGTGTGTGTGTGTGTGTGTGTGTGTGTGTGTGTGTGTGTGTGTGTGTGTATGTAAAACTTAACAGCTCCAATCAAACCAAAGCCAAACCAACCAAACCCTCACCCCGTGCACATCTGTGTAAAAACATGAAGGCTAAAATACTGACAGGACTGGGGAGGAAGACTTGTTTAGCACGTTCAGGGTCCTGGGTTCTATTCTCAGCACCAGAGAAAACATGGGGAGATGAAGGTAGGCAAGGAAAGTCTCTCATTGGCAAGCACACTACAAAGCCAACACATCTCTACTGCGATGAGGCCTCAGCGGCTGACCTAATTGAAACAGATCAGAACCACAAGGGAACTTTTTGAAAGCCACAGGAAAAACTCTCTATCCAGCAAAGGAAAGTGACTCCAGGGTACTTTTCACACACACTCACTGCAGCTCAGTTTCTGTGCTCACACGCTGAGGTCCTATAAAGTGGAAAGGAAAAGCGTCCTCTCCATCAAAGCTGTCCCCTACAGTGCCCTGTCTCTTGTGGCCTAGGGGATACCCACCTTAGAGCTGCCAAGTTTGAGACATGCCCTACCTACACATCCTGAAAACAAGTGGAAGTGACAAAAACTGACCTCCCCTGGGGTCTGGGGTTGGATCTTCACAGCTGTTTCTGGTGCATGGGTGAACGACCACCTGATCTGAATGTCCTCTCTCTTCTCTTCCATGTGGAATTCCATCTGTGAGAACAAACCACCAAGAAACAGTTATTGGGTAGCTGAGCAATTCACCTGAGCCTTAATTAGGTCCTATATGCATGAATATATGCCACATACTTGCATATTTTATGAACCATGTACATACATATTTTATGCATATGTGCTCTATGTGTATACTGTGCTATGTCTGTACAACATATGCATGCATATAATATGTATATGCTGTGTGCTGTGTATATGTGTAATAATGTTCCCTGTGTGTTCATTTTTGAAATTTTATTTTTATTTTATGTATGTGCTGGTTGATTTTTCAACTTGACCCAAACCTAGACATACTTTGAAATGTCCCCATCAGTCTAGAGTAAAGCCTGTAGGAATTTTGATTAACGACTGATGTGGGAAAGCATAGTTCATTATGGGCAGTGCTAACTCTGGGTAGGTAGTTCTGGGTTGTATAAGAAAGCAGGTAAGCAAGCCATGGGGAACAAGCACTGCTCCATGACCTCTGCTTCAGCTCCTGTCTCCAAGATCCTATCGTGAGCTTCTACCCTGACTTCCTTCAGTGATGGGGTGGGATTCCTTGGTTGGATACCTTTATTCTCTGGGAAAAACAAAAACAAAACCCTGTTCCAACCTTAACTTTGATGAGTTTCCTTTTTGACAGATTATATCAATCAAACGAAAGGCATTTGTTAGTCTTATACGTATTCTGTTTCATGAACTGTCACTTCTTTTAATCAAGAGGTCTCTCCTATTCAAATCTAATTTTTATCAGTTTTGATGATATCCATAACCATTCTTCTCCTGTGGAAATAAAATCAAAACCCCTTCCCCAATGTAACACATATCCTGGTTTCTAGTCTGAGGTCAACACATCTTTAAAGTATACAGGCTGATTTAGTTCAGCAGATGTTTCTATTATTCAGTGTCTCTCCACAGCTGCTGCCCCTTTCTTATTAGTATTAAAAAGCATTAAAGCTAATAAAGCCCTTATTGCCCCTTTTTGTTTGTTGAGCATCTTTTACATTCTGAATGGACCCCTCTATGACTGCTTGCCTTGTAGAGTTATGTGGTGTACCTGTAATATGCTTTGTGTTGTAATGTGAAAAACAATTCATTTTACTGGAGACATATGCTGGTGTATTATCAGTGTTAATTTGTAGAGGTATCCCCATGATGGCCATAACTTCTAATAAGTGTGTAATTTTAGAGTCAACCTTTTCAGAACTCAGAGCAATTGCCCACTGAAATTCTGATTCTATGGTATGGTGTACACACTCTAATTTCAAAACTCTACAAATGAAACAAAATTATTTGCCTAATTTTATTCCTTTTTTGTTTTTTCTATGTCCAGTTTATTATTTTTTTATAAAAAAATTGTCTTTTATCCATGTAATCCCCTGCTTCCCCTCCCTTCTCTCCTCCCAATCCCTCCCAATCAGCCTTCAGCCTCTTCCTCCCCCCATCCCCTCCAACACCATTTGTTGAAGATGCTATCTTTTTTCCACTGAATATTTTTGGCCTCTTTGTCAAAAATCAGGTGTTAATAGGTGTGTGGGTTAATGTCAAGGTCTTTGATTTGATTCCACTGATCCATAAGTCTGTCTTTATTCTAGTACCAGGCTGTTTTTATTACTGTAGCTCTATAGTATAGCTTGAAGTTAGGGATGGTGATTCCTTCTGAAGTTCTTTTATTGAGTAGGATTGTTCTGGAAATCCTGGGTTTCCTGTTATTCCATGTGAAGTTGAGTATTGTTCTTTCAAGGTCTGTAAAAAATTGTGTTGGGATTTTGATGGGAATTGTATCTGTAGACTGCTTTTGGTAAAATTGTCATTTTTACTATGTTGATCCTACCTACCCAGGATCATGGAAGATCTTTCCATTTTCTGATGTCCTCTTCAATTTCTTCATTGACTTAAGGTTTTTGTCAAACAGGTCTGCTACTTCTTTGGTTAGAATTTCACCAAGATATTTAAATGCTATTTGCAGTAATTATAGGGGTGATGTTTTCCTTAGTTCTTTTTCAGCCCTTTTATCCTTGGTGTATTGGAGAACTACTGATCTTTTTTTTTTTTTTTTAAGTTAATCTTGTCCCCTGCTACATTGCTGAAGATGTTTATCAGCTGTAGGAGTTCCCTAGTAGAATTTTGGGGGTAACTTATGTATATGATCATATCATCTGCAAAAAGAGATAGTTTGACTTCTTCCTTTCCAATTTGTATCTCCTTAATCTCCTTTTGTTCTCTTATTGCTTTAGCTAAAACTTTGAGAACTACATTGGATAGATAAAGAGAGGACAGCCTTGTCTTGTTCCTGGTTTTAGTGGGATTGCTTTGAGTGTTTCTCCATTTAGTTTGATGTTGGCTATCAACTTGATGTATATTACCTTTATTATATTTAGGTGTTTTTCCTGTATTCCTGATCTCTCCAGGACTTTTATCATGAAGGAGTGTTGGGTTTTGTCAAGGGCTTTTTCAGCATCTAATGAGGTGATCATGTAGTTTTTTCTTTCAGTTTGTTTATATGATGGATGACATTCACAGTTTTTCCTATGTTGAACCATCCCTGCATCTCTGGGATGAAACGTACCTGATAATGGTTAATGAGTTTTTTGATATGTTGTTGGATTCAGTTTGCCAGAATTTTATTGAGTATTTTTGCATCAATGTTCATGAGGGATATTGGTCTGTAATTCTCTTTCTTTGATGTATCTTTGAGTGGCTTGTGTATCAGGGTAATTTTGACCTCATAAAAAGAATTCGGTAATGTTCCTTCGGTTTCTACTGTACGGAACAGTTTGAGGAGTACTAGGTATTAGTTCTTCTTGGAATATCTGGTAGAAATCTGTACTGAAATTGTCTGGTCCTTGGCTTTTTTTTACTGGAAAGACTTTTAATAACAGCTGCAATTTCCTTTGGGGTTAAAGGTCTGTTTATGTCTTTAAATTAATCTTGATTTATTTTTGGTAGGTGGTACCTATCTAGAAAGCTGTCCATTTCTTTTAGGTTTTCCATTTTAGTGGAGTATAGATTTTCAAAGTATGACCTGATAATTCTCTGGATATCCTGGGTGTATGTTGTTATGTCCCCCTTTTCATTTCTGATTCTGTTCATTTGTATACTCTCTCTCTGGTTTTTGGTTAGTTTGAATAAGGGTTTATCTATCTTGTTGAGTTTCTCAAATTACCAACTCTTTGATTCATTGATTCTTTGTATTGTTCTCTTTGTTTCTATTGTACTGATTTCAGCCCTAAGTTTGATTATTTCCTGCTGTCTACTCCTTCTATGTGAGTTTGCTTCTAATTGTTCTAAAGTCTTCAGCTGTGCTGTTAGGTCTCTTGTTTGAGATTTCTCTAGGTTTTTCATGTAGGCCTCTAGTGTTATGAGTTTTCCTCTGATCACTGCTTTCATTCTGATCCATAAGTTTGGGTATGTTGTGGATTCATTTTCATTAAATTCTAGGAAGTCTTTGATTTCTTTCTTAATTTCTTCCTTGACCCAGAGGTGGTTCAATTGAGAGATGTTCAGTTTCCATGAATTTGTAGGCTTTCTGTGATTTTTGTTGTTGTTAAACTCTTGACCATGGTGGTCTGATATGATACAAGGATTTACTTCATTTTTGTATTTATTGATATTTGCTTTATGACCAAGTATGTGGTCAGTTTTAGAGTAAGTTCTATGAGGTGCTGAGAAATGGGTGGAAGGTTCTGTATATATCTATTAAATCTATTTGGGTCATAACATCTGTTAGGTCCCTTATTTCTCTGTTGAGCTTCTTTCTAGTTGACCTATCCAAGGGTGAAAGTGGGTATTGAAGTCTCCCACTATTAATGTGTGGCGTTTGATGTGAGATTGAAGCTTTAGTGGTGTTTCTTTTATATATGTTGGTGCCCTTGTGTTTGGGACATAAATATTCAGGATTGAGACTTCATCTTGGTGGATTTTTCCTGAGATGAATAAGTAATGTCTGTCCTAGTCTCTTTTGATTGATTTTAGTTTGAAGTCCATTTTGTTAGATATTAGGATATTAGGATGGCTACACCGGCTTGTTTCTTATGAGCATTTGATTAGAAAGTCTTTTTCCAACCCTTTACTCTGAGCCAGTGTCTGTCTTTGAAGTTGAGGTGTGTTTCTTGTATGCAGCAGAAGAATGGCTTCTGTTTTTGTATCCATCATGTTAGGATGTGTCTTTTTATAGGTGAATTGAATCCATTGATATTAAGAGATATTAATAACCAATGATTATTATTTCCTGTTATTTTGGTGGTATCTTATGTGTATTTCCCTTCTTTGGGTTTTTCTTCTGTGGGATTATCAATTGTTTGTAGTTTAATGGTGTATCTGGTTTCCTTAGGTTGTAGTTTTCCTTTTAGTACTTTCTGTAGGGCTGGATTTGTGGATAGGTATTGTTTAAATCTGGTTTTGTCATGAAGTATCTTGTTTATTCCATCTATGATGATTGATAGTTTTGCTGGATATAGTAGTCTGGGTTGGCAGCCATGCTCTTTTAGTGTCTGTATAACATCTGACCAGGACCTTCTTACTTTCATTGTTTCCATTGAATAGTCGGGTTTTATTCTGATGGGTCTGCCTTTATAGGTAATTTGGCCTTTTTCCTTTGCAGCTCTTAGTATTTTTTTTTTTTTCTTGTTCTGTAGGTTTAGTGGCTTGATTATTATGTGGTGAGCAGACTTTGGGGGAGGAGTCTAGTCTATTTGGTGTTCTATCAGCTTCTTGTATCTTTATAAATATTTCCTTCTTTAGGTTGGGAAAGTGTTCTATGATTTTGTTGAATATATTTTCTGTGCCTTTGAGCTGGTATCTTCTCCTTCTTCGATTCCAATTATTCTCACGTTGGTCTTTTCATGGTGTCCCAGATTTCCTGAACGTTTTGTGTTATGACTTTTTTGGTTTTAGTAGTTTCTTTGACTGACGTATCTATTTCCACTACTAAATCTTCCACTCCAGATATTCTCTCTTCCATCTCTTGCATTCTATTGGTTATACTTGCCTCTATAGTTCTGGTTCGTTTCTTCAGGTTTTCAATTTCCAGCCTTGTCTCAGTTTGTGCCTTCTTTATTGCTTCTATTTCAAGTTTTAATTCCTGGAATGTTTCTTTCACCTGTTTGTTTTCTTTTTCTTGGTATTCTTTATTTTCTTTCAGAGATTTGTTCATCTCTTCCAATTTTTTTTGTTTGTATTTACTTCTATTTCTTTAAAGGAGTTTTTAATACCCTCTTTTAAAGCTTCTATTATCTTCATAAAGTTGTTTTTAAGGTCATTTCCTTCTGTTTCCTCTTCACTGTTATGCTCAGGTCTTGATGTTGTAGAACCACCAGCTTCTTCTGGTGATGTCTTGTTGTTCTTTATACTGTTATATGTATTCTTACACTGGTGTCTGCCTATTGCTTCCTCGGTTCACTCTTAGTCAGTTGTGAGTCCAAGAGCTGAGTATCTCCAGTAATCGCAGGGTCTGCTCTTAGTCAGCTCTTAGTTGGCTGTAGACCAAGGAGCTTTGTGTCTCCAGTTGTCACAGTGGTCGTTCTTAGTCTGGTCTTAGTTGGCTTTTATTTGACTCTCAGTTAGCTCTAGACCAACAGGCTTTGGGGTCTTAAAATTTCATTTCTTTGAGTACTCTTTAGGTTACTTTCTGAAGGTAGTGGAGTTTGGTTATACAAATAGCAAGTAGGATGTTTCCTTATAATGTCCTTGGCTTGTTGCCAAGTGATAGAAAAATCTTTTTTCAGACCTGAGAGTTGTAAGTTAGAATGAACCCTCTCTTGCCCAAGTTGCTTTTAGTCATGGTCTTTTATTACATCAATAGAAAAGTAATTATGATAATGTATATGAGTTGACTATGTGTATATAAGTGTACTATGTGCATGTCTGCAGCCCCTGGGGGGCAGAAAAAAAACCCTTGGAACTTGAGTTATGGAAGATTGTAAGCTACCATGAGATGCTGGAAACCAAACCCAGGTCATCCTCAAAAACAGCATGGGCTTTAACTACTTTCCAGCCCCTGTGTGTGTTCCTTTAGTCTCTTATTCTTATAGACAATGGCTTAGCTTCTGCTCTGGTCAGAATGAATTTGAAAACCTCCCCACCAAACTCCTTTCCTTTCTTCTGCTCTGACAGCCCCTCAGACCAAGTGTCACTGACGCTCTGCAGCCTTATTTAAATGAGGAACTCACTGTGCTCTGTGCTTCTCTTCCTATCAAGGCATGGGAGAGTGAAGGAAACAAAGGGATCCAGGTCACCGTCTTCAGTGTTGGGCATGGCTAGCACCCATGTTTACATGTCCCTGGGATTATATACAGAATGCCATGGAACCCTGCTCCCTCTCACCCAAGCCACTCCAACGGCCTAAACTGGTCTCCTATACTGAGTTATCCTAATCATGTAGAGGGGGCATAATCATGGAAAGATGGCCAGACCTTCATCCTGGAGCCTTATATATAGGGTCAGACATAGCAAAAGGGACTTAGTAGGTGTGATTAGGGCCTGGACCTTAAGAACTTCTTATATCTCCAGGTGACCAAAAGGAATCATCCTTAACACCAAGAGAGGTTAGCAGGAGAATGGGCCAATAGGTGGTTTGAGGACCAAGCCCATGGTGACTGAACTGAAAAGGTATAAGGCACAGTGACCAAGCGAAGAGTAAGGAGGCATATGAGCTAGCATGAGCCTGCAGTCCTATAACCCTCAGGACCCTACTGAACAAGCCTATCTTCAGAGTCAAACTGCCACCGCTCTCATTAGATCATCTGTATCTGGTTGCAAAGGATCATCAAAGCTGGGTTGCCAGATGCTGGCATTTCCTCAGCAGAGGCACGGTAGGTCACAGGACCCTCACCCAGTATCAGTTACTTCTCCAGACCAGTTGTACACAATCTTGCCCTAGTTCCACATGGCCTCAGAGCGTATAACTGAGAGGAACTGGGGAAAGGGGCTCTCCGTCTGCACAGATACGGGGAACTATCACCCAGCATGGGAAATGACCTGACGTAATTAATGAGAACATGGGACTCACAACCCTGCAAGTCAGCACGGGTGAATCCTCCCTGCATCCCTCCTATGGCACGGAATACAAAGTTCTATGTACCACAGATTTCCTGTGAATGACGGCATCGACACAGTCTTACCTTTAAATGAAATGGGGAAAGCTGGACGCTATACAGCTGGCATTCCGAACTGGTTGTAGAGGCAGGCCCTGCACTGACCAAGAACTGGAGGGTCTCACCCACCACATGACAGATCACGATCTGGAGAGACAGGAACAAAGAATCTTCAGAGGACAGCAAAGACAGTATTTATCATGAACACCTTCATTTCGCTGAATAATCTAGACGTTCAGTTATCAAGGAAAGAATTTTGAGTTTTAACCTTGAATAAATATTTAGATGCACATCTTTCCTACAATGAAACAATTTTTTTAAAACTAGAAACTGCCTCAGATACTCAATTCCTGGTGGATTTTCAAGAGCTAAATTCTGTCCTGCTTAAATCTAGTTGTCATGCTTTTTACATATATAATGGAGGATTTTTTCTTTAAAAAAAAAAATCTGTTAAATATTTTTTCACAACGGCTGCTTTCAAAATCCTTGCAGTTCCCCAGGCTCAGAACCAGGGTTATGAGTTGGCCCACCCCAACATCCACCCCATTTATAATCTGCTAGAGTATGTGAGGGGGCCAGTCCTGCAGACCCAAAGCTGCATGATCTTCACAACACAGGGAAACAACAGTATATCCAAGAGAGGTCCCAGTAGGGGCCCAACATTGATATTGTAGCAGAATCCAGAGGCTCAAACCAGACCAATGACTTTGCAATGAATACTTGGAAGTAAAGATATATGGACAAAATGGCTTACTGTGTGACTCACTGTGTCACACTATAGCTTCCATGATGAGATTAATTTTTCCCTCTTTCATTTTATTTTATTTTGAAGGAGAAGTTGCAGGGGCAGAGGAGGGATACAAAGGATGGGGAAATGAATGGGATCAAGATGCATAATGTGAAAGACACAAGTAATAAAAAGTATTTTAAAAAAAGAATATGTCATAGGTATTTGAAGTAAAAAAAAATAATAAAAATTAGCCAGTGTGGTGGCACACACCTTTAAAACCAGCACTCAGGAGGCAGAGGTAAGTGTATCTTTGAGTTCTAGGACAGCCAGGGCTACACAGAAAAACCCAGTCTCAAAAATCAAAAAAGCAAAACAAAACAAAAATTTAACATGCAATGATAAAGAAAAATATTACAGATTTATCCAGAACATAAAAATTATCTCAATAGAAATAATTTTAGCATATTATTATTTTTTAATGTTAGAATTTTTAAATATATATTAAGTAATTGTATAATTAAATAAGTCTAACAAAAATAGAATTATAACATGAGCTCAAATATAAAGTGGACAAAATTTTAGAACAAACGTCTAGAAGACGGAGATAAGTAATTACAGTAACAATAAACCAAATCACAATCTAATATGTCAGAAGGCATTTCAGAGGGATGATTTTTTGTTGTTGTTTTGTTTTTGTTTTTGTTTTTCAAGACACGGTATCTTTGTGCGGCCCTGGCTGTCCTAAAACCAGCTCTGTAGACCAGGTTGGTCTCAAACTCATGTTTGCCTCTGCCTCTCAAGTGCTAGGATTAAAGGCGTTTGCTACCACTGCCCACCAGACAATGGGGTGACTTTATGACCAAAATAATACAGTGTTTTTTTTTTTTCAGAGTACATCTTCTAAGTCAGACTCCAGCCACACCTGACAGAACCGTTAGCATGCCCCGTGCACACCAAGGCTAGATGCCAGCTACATAGAGGCTGCAGCAGTACAGAGCATTGTACAATGGTATGGCAGCCCAGAAGCTGGACAGTGAGCCACAGGAAGTCTGAGGATGACACAGGATAGACCTCTGCCTTCCCCAAGGAACGGTTAACCCTAATCCTAAGGTTCACTTTGGGAGACAGAAAATTATTTAATTCTCTGGCATATTTTTAGAATCTAAAACACAAAGCAGAAAGAATATGAAATGCTTTGATAGGTCTAATGCACAAAATTCAGAGTTAGGCTATTCACCTCATCTTCTCTCTTCCCTGGCCTCCCACACACAGCTCTCATCCCTGGCTGCCCCTCCCCCAGCACACATGGTATGCTCTGAGCCTCCTTAAAGCAGCTTCTGGAATCTAGGTGTAGAGTCCTGAGTACACAGGCCTAGCACTAGTCCACCTTAAAAAAAAAAAAAAAAAAAAAAAAAACAAACAAACAAACAAAAAAAACACCTTGCTTCTCAATTCTAGAAGAGACTGGTTCACCTTTCTTTCATTCATTCCCATGATGCTGCTCTCCAAAGATGAATGGCAGGGACTAGTTATGTCTCCCCATTCTCAGAGTTCGGAGGGTTGGAACAAATACAAAACAAAAAAATGTTTGGATAAGAAATGTTGCTGATTCATGTTAAAAATAAATGTTCTATAAACAATCCTTCCTGGAAATTTTGATAGCAAAGAACCCCGAACTAATGACCAGTGCAGGGAAATGTCCCTGTTCCCAGGGCCTGTGGCTTTTACTGCTTAAAAATAAAACAACAATAAAACAAACAAAGGCTTGCTGCATCCCTGTCAAGGTGCTCTAGAACTTTCGCACTGTACTGAGAACATTATTGGCTTGGGATGGGGAGGTGTGCTTTAAACCTCATAAGAAGCTTTGGCTTCCAAGGACACATAAAACTGCCCAACAGCCATCCCTTGAGAGACACAGAGCATCGAAGCACTTGGATAAAGCTAGGAAGCAATCAGGCCAATAACTTATTAGGACCTGAAGACTTCTAGAACACTAAACTCCAAAGCTCATGATTATCCACTTGTGATGGACAATGTGAGCTGTAAACTTGACAGGGTCTAGAACCCCTAGGTAGTAGACAAGCTTCTTCTACCTCCCACCCCCACTTCTCCCCACACACACTCATGAGAAATTGTTTGGATTAGATTAGCCCTGGGCATGCCTGTGGGGATATCTTGCTTAAATTAATTGGGGACGACAGACCCATTATAAAGGAGACCAGCAGGGTCCCCTGGCTTGAGCTAGCTGAGCATTCACCACTCTGTCTTCCGAATGTAGAAGCCAAATGACACAGACAAAACCTTTCTTCCCCTGAGCTGTTTTTTTCAGGTATTTTATCACAACCATTGGAAAAGGGACTGAGCTACCACTCACCTCCCCATCCCCACAACTAGTAGAATTACTAATGGGGCTTCTCCGGGTTGGAAAGTGTTTTATAATGGCATCCCGTATCTTTCCCAGTCCTACTGTAGCCTATCAGCCATGCACATTAGCCTTTGTTGTTGCCCCAGTCTACATCCCAAAAGCTCACGGAACAAATCATCTGAACCGGCCATCAGCTGTGGAAGTAAAAAGGCCTTTGTTCTTTCCTTTTTCTCTTTCTTCCTTTCTTTCTCTCTCTCTTTCTCTCCTCTCTCTCCCTCCCTCCCTTCTTTCTTTCTTTTTTGAGACAGGGTCTCACTCTGTAGTCCTTGCTGACTTAAACTCACTGCATAGCTGAGGCAGGTAACAGAACTCTCCATTCTGCCTCAGCCTCAGATGCTGGGATTATAGGCTCATGTCATAACACCTCTCTTAATCACAACTTTTCAAAAAAAAAAAAAAAAATTAAGAGCACTTTGTAGCTCAGCATGGTCGGTCGGTGCACTATGTAATTTAGGCTCATCTTAAACCCATGACACTCCTCTTGCTTTGGTCACCCGAGCAGCTGAGATGACAGGCACAGCCACCACATCTGGCTTACTTCAACGTTCTGATGTATCAGTCAAATCAAATAGCTCTCAGTGGACACAAACTCATCGGGGCTGAACCCCACCTCAGGATCCCACCTCTGATACCTGAGAGCCTCATTTGTTAAATGGAGTAAAACAAAATGGTTTTAAATTGGTAATCTTCTTTACCTATGTTAATGGTGCTCCCTAATAGTCAAGCAACCCCGACAACTTGTCACTCATCTTAAAGGTCCAGAATGTTCAGAGTTGGCACCTACTTCAAGGTCTATGAGGAGCAAAGACCTGGTTGTGAATCTAGAGATCCCCAAAGATAATAATAACTAGGCTATCTAGTTAGGCCCTCAGTGGGCATTATGTGGATCTGACTAAACATAGTTTTTAGGTCCTTCTGGCTTGGGTTCCAAATATCTGTTCTGGAATGTCACTGCATAAATTCATACAAGCTTGCCTATGTGGTTTATGAATGTGTGCATATGTACCAACCCACCCAGGCAAGTGTGAAAGCCAAAGGCTGATGGTGGCTGTCCTACTCAATTGCCTCTCTACCTATTTTTTGAGAAAGGATCTCTCAATGAACCTGGCGCGCACCATTTCTGCTAGACTAGCTGGCCAGCAAACCTCTAGGATCTGCCTGTCTGCCCCCAGCATTGGGTTACAGATAAACACTGTCACATCTGACTTTTATGTGGATTCTGGGGATCTAAACTGAGGTCCTCATGACTGCATGGTAGTCATCTTCCAACCCACTCTGGTTTTTGTTTTGCTCTGATTTAAAGACAGTCTCACTATGTATCCTTGGCTGGCTTTGAACTCACTATGTATGTAGACCATGCTGGCCTTGACCTCTCAGAAAGTCCCATGCCTCTGCCTCCTGAGTGCTGGGATTAAAAGCTTATGCCACCATACCCAGCTTTCTACTTCCTGTTTTAAAACAAAATCTCTCACTGAGCCATAGGGCTCAACCCTTAGTTGAGGCTGTATAGAAAGTGTCTCCACCTCCCCAGCTCTAGAATTATAAGCAGATGCCATCATGTCCAACAATTTTTTTTAAAAGCAAAACAAAGCAAAAAACAACAACATAAATTCTGGGGGTGGAACTCAAATCCCCATGCTTACAAGGCAAACATTTTACCAACAACCATCTCCCCAACCAAGTAGTAGCTATGCTGGCATTTGCCTCCCAAGAATAAGCTTCCTGGATAAAAATAAAATAAAATAAACCACAGATCTGCCTGAGTCCTGAGATCTTTTCACCCCAAAGCACCCACAGAATCCTCGATACCACATTTCAGAACAGAAGGCTAACTATCCTTCCCACTAAATCCTATCCCTTTCAAGGGCAAGAATGCTCAAGATGACTGTGGGAGGCAGGTGATCACTTGAGTAAGCATGTGTATAAGATACTCCTGGATGAAAGAGTGTAGTTTCCAAAGGTAAAGGAGAGAGACATAAATTACTGGCACCATCCTGTCACACAGCCTGTCCTAGCTAGCAAAAAACAGCCAGGGTCTGTGGTTCCCCATTTTTCCTTCCTTCCTTCCTTCCTTCCTTCCTTCCTTCCTTCCTTCCTTCCTTCCTTCCTTCCTTTTTCTTTCCTTTTCTTTCTTTCTTTCTTTCTTTCTTTCTTTCTTTCTTTCTTTCTTTCTTTCTTTCTTTCTTTCTTTCTTTCTTTCTTTTTTGTTCTCTCTGTCTTTGAAACCTTACACCCACACACAGAGAGAGATCCTGTCTTGGAAATGTGCCTTGTGTAGAAGGGGAGTTCCAGATTCCTGCCAAAGGTACTGCTTTTGCTTACCAACAAGGAAGTCCCAAATCCTTTAAAATAACATTGCTATTTCACTTTCCTTTCCAATTAACCTGTGGTGTACCTCCTCTCAGAACATTCTAGAACCTAACATCATCTACTACCTCTACTTCTAAAGGAACGAGGGGCGTAGCTGAGAAAATGCATCTAAAGAGTTACTAGGGGCATTTTTCACTTGGAGCACATGTTATAAGAAAGAAGTCACCAAATAAAAGGAAATAGATCCATTACCAGAGCTGTCAGGTCAGAGGGCAGGCTCTGGCATCTTCAATAAACCAAACAAACCATAGAATAGCAAAGATTTATCCAATGTGGCGATATTGTGAAGAGGAAAATGAGTCTGTCTTGCCTCTCTCCCCTGAAGTGGGGCTGAAATGAGGTTTAGGTTCAAACAGAAGGCAGGAAGCACACACAGCCAAGCACATCACTGCCCTATAATGTCTTAACTTCTTTTTCTCCTGTAATGTAGTCTGACAAATTGTGTGAAATCCTGTTTCTCCTTTTCTTTCCTCATGGGATTCCTCAGGAAACTGCAGTTATTTGGGGTACATTGTTTAAGTGAAAGCCAGTGGGAGGGGCCTGGATATCTTTCTCTCATTAAAGTATATTTCCTACTGGATTACAAACCTGTTATCACCAGTTCCCAAATCAGATGTCTTTTCCAAATCTGCAATTTAGTCTCACCCCTGTCAATATTCTTAAAGATGTGAGGAAGATATCAAACCCAACGTCCTCAGTTTAAAATTAAAATGTAAAACAAGCTAGAGTTGCACACTATCACATCTACACAATTCCCTCCATATAATGGGCAACACTAACTGCCAACTTGATAGGACCTGGAATCACTTAGGAGACAAGCATCTGGGTATGTCTGTGAGGGAGTTTCTAGAGTTGATTAACTGAGGTAGGAAGACCCACTCTGAAGGTGGTCAGCACCACCCCAGGCTGGGGTCATGAACCTAAAAAAAGGAAGAAGTAGAACTGAGCACAAGCATTCATCTCTATCTTGAGGACAGATACAATGTTACCAGCTGCCCCCATCTCCTGCCACCATGCCTTCTCCAACAGGAAGAACTATGTCCTCTCAAACTATAAATAAACCCTTTCTCCCAGAAGTTGCTTTTTTCAGGTATATTGTCACTGTCATGAGAAAGAAGCCAATAAATCCTATTTTCCCACTGAATCATAATATATAGACTTGAAGTCTTATTTCATAAGGAACTTAGCCTGAGTGCTAAAATGAAAAATTTTGGAAACAAGATGGCAGCCAACTCCAAGACATGCTGGGTAGATGAGGTGTGCCTGAACCACACTGGTTCCTTGTTCTGGATTCCATCTCTCACTTCAGCCACGCTTTCTGCTCATATCAAAATAGTATAAAACCAAAAAGGAGGCAGGCTTTTTGACAACACTGTATACAGAAGCATTTAGTATAAGCTTTCTCCCTCAAGGCTCTATATAAAAAGATATGGGAAAGAAGTTTCCTTTAAAAGGAAGGCTGAAAGGAACTGGGTCTTTTCCTTTCTGGCACTTAGTACTTCTTATTAAGGGTCAAGTCATTCTGTCATCTGTCCATGATGTTCTATATTCCAATAACTAACTGATGTAGCAGCTCACCATATTCAATACCCAATGAACATGTTCCTTCAGGGGCAGTATCTACAGTGGTACTCAGAGGGTGGGGCTTCCCAGGAGAAGCTTTCATCTGCCATGGGAAGGATCCCACCCAAAACAATTGCACAATCTATTAGCATTTTAGCATACATACTAGGTTAATGGCACAACTGGAATTTCAAGTCATACAAAGCAAACAAAATGATCGATGGATATTTCTCTTAGGAGAAACGAAGACAAATTCTCCAAATTCACTGCCATTGCAAACCAGAGAGAAATGAACAGAGAAGGAGCCACAATGCTCTCAGGGTAGAGGTCAGCATACGAAAGGACAATAGCCATGCAGGCTGAGTTAGAAATAAGTGTGCATCACCAGCTGCTCGCCATGAGTGGCTGTGGCCTTCCCACTTTCTATGACGTTTGTTACTATGTTTTCACAGTCACATTGAATGCCTCATTCTTTGCTATATCTCCCTTTCTCAAATCTATTGATGAATGTGGGTAGGTGCAAGGGCAACAAAGAGTATTGTACCCAGGGGCCAGAGTGCCATTACTTTGTAGCTCTTTTCTTTGGCCAAGTGACTTGCCCTCTTGCCTCAGTTTCCCCTCCATACAATGGCACAGTCTGTGCTTGTCTTCTAACAGAGGAGTATCTTGAGCCCAAATGAAAAGAAACACAGTCTGGCCCCATCACACCCAAGACTATCACAGGTATGGATGTTGTAGGGCCCTATGGAATCCTACCCCTGCTTTTAATGTCCAGCCCCTACTAGGGAAGGATTTGCAAAACAAAAAACAAACAAAACAAAAAAAAAAAAACAAAAAAAAAAAACAAATGCAGTCCCTGTGGCCTGGTATGAGGAGCAAGCACCCACCCACTCCAACCTAGATGCCTGGGTGAGCCTTTCCTGAATATTGGGCAGGAAGAAACTTTTATCTAAAACTTTAGCCTAATATAGTCCTAATATCATTAGGAACCTTGTCTTGAATCAATTCAAGCTTATTACAGAGTACCAGTTCCTTTATCCAGAAAGGTGACATCATCTGCAATCTTCAAGGTTGGTTCTAAGTGTGACTGCTGTTGGTACTGTTACGTTTTCCAAATATAAGTGACAGCAGAGTTCTCAGGGTAAAAGCTGGGGCCAGCAAACCTAATAGCCTGGCTCAGCTGCATGCTCCAATCCACCTATTAAAGTGACAAATACTGATAAAAGGCAGAGAGAGAAGTATCCACTGTGGCCATATTGAGAAGAGGAACCAATAAAGGTTCCAATGGTCCCAAGTCTTGCAGGGTTCTAATATGAGGATGATGTTTAAAGAGAAGGCAAGGGCTATGTTGTAGATAAACAATTGGTCAAGGTGCTGTCCCATGCAACACTGACCCATCACTGTCTTAGCTTCAATCTCTCATGGTAGAAAGTCTGATAAGCTGTCAGCAGTGTCTGAAATCTCATTTCTAAGAGACAAGTTCCTCCTCTGACTGGCACCAGGCTTCGGTCTTTCTTTTCCCTGAGCATTGGGTTCCTGGAGAAGTTTTAACTCTTTGGGCTTCATTGTTTCACTAGGCTGACAGGACAAGAGGGACTCCAGTGTCGTCTAGAATTTCTCCTCTTCTGTCAGAAGCTGCATTTAAAACAACTCCCACCCCACCTGTTAAAGGAATGTGACTAAGTGGGTAGCTGAGGTATGGCAGGGCCAATCTTGTCATCAGGTTTTGCACCTAGATTGTCAAGATACCAGATGGGGAAGACTCTGTTCTAGCTGAGAGACATAGGAGAGCCACATTGCACACTGTGGAGGATGGACTAGCTCTAGGTCACTCTTGTATGGAAATAGAGCCTTGTGTCTAGTGGGTGGACTGTTCTAGAGCAGACCTCTCCCAGGATATGAGAAAAAAAAAAGAATGTAGACAGAAACTAGTTCCTCTATAAGTATATAATTAAGTCTAGGAGAAATCACCAGTTGGTGCACGCTGAGACTAGCCAAGGAGGCAGGAAGGCCTCAGGAGAGCAAAGCCTAGGCCCATGAAACATCTCTTTACAGCAGGCCTTGCTATGGCCAGTACCTAAGAGCAGAGTCAGGCTTGTGCCTGAAGGAAGTTTCACATAACGAGAAGCCCCTTACATGGAGTTACAACAGGGAAATGCCACTATACTTCAGTGCTTGCTATGGGAGATAAGCAAGTAACTCTTGTGTGCTAATGAAACAAGTGGTGGCTGGGGGTCCCTAGACAGTTTCCAGGTAGGGCTGGTCAGGGAAGCCACGGAACTCAAGGTTCAGGTCAATAAATGACTACTAGTCATTCCGAGTGCTGAAGCCTCTATCCAAGTACAGGTTAAAAAGGGGGTTTCCTGGGAGGAGCCACGTCCAGAGGATCCTGGGGGCTCTGCCTACTCCATATATATCATGTACACATTTTCCACTTGTCTATAGCTTCATGTCACAGCCTAAAAATATGTTGTCTTCACAGAGACCCTTGCATACCAATGTTTCTACAGCCGTATTCACTATAACCGAGTCATAAAACCAACTTAGATGTCCAACAACAGAGGGATGCATAAAGAAAATGTAGTTTAGGTACACATGAACTGACTCCCTTTCAACCATTAAGGAGAATGAAGGCATATCATTTATGGGGAAATGGATACAAATGGAGAGAATCTCACTAAGCCTGTTTCTCTAAGTTGTGGTTCCTAGATTTTATATGGATACAAAAAAATCACATATGTATAATATGCCATACAAGCGTAAGCTAAACTGTTAGGAAGACAGAGGGGACCAAGGTAGCAAGTGGGGAGGAGATTCTTACTTTTTAAAAAGTTTGTTTTACTTTACTCATGTGTGTGCAGATACCCTCGGAGGTGTCGGATCCCCTGGTGCTAGAGTTACAGGAGGCTGTGAGCTGCTTGGTGTGTGTGCTGGTACTCAACCTTTGGCACTCTGTCAGAGCAGCAAGCACTCAACTACAGAGCCACCTCTCCAGTCCAAGTCCATATTATCTTTCTGTGTATAGAAGTACACTTGGAAGCGTTGTAATGAATGGCACTGACAGGGTCCGTTTTCCTCTTACAGACTTTCTCATCTGATGGCCATGGAAACCACAGTTGCAGGGATGTTCCACCGCACATGTGGGGAGGGTCTTTGAATTTGGAAGATAAGCTGAATATTAGGCAAATAAGCCATTTTTAATATGAGGGCACATTTAGGGCCCAAGGATATAAAATGAGTAGTAATAGCAATAATAATCACTAATAATACAAGAAGGTAATGTGAATACAGCAGGTCAAAATTAATCTTTGATTTTTGATATTTTGGACTCAGTATTGAGATTTTCTTAGACTTTCTGGTCAGTTTCATATCTGTATCTAGCTTGAAAACTGAGCAATGGGACTAACTGTACACCACGTCTCACTGGCTCAGAAACTGCCTCACATGGCTGACTTTATATACACACACACACACCAGTTTTACTGAGAGACCACAGAATTCAGCCCTTTGGACTATGCACTCAAATGCTTTCAACATATTTATAACTGGGCAGCCATCACCACCAACAAACCCTCTGCCTCTTGGGAACCACTCCAGTACCCACCAGACCCTTCCCCACCCGGTTTCTCTCATCTCTGGCCTGGTTCTATTAGCTAGCTTATCTGTTCTACGCATTTTAGATAAATGGAATTACACAATACAGGGCTGCATGGGGCACAATGTTTGTTGTTTTTATGGGACAAGGTCTTGCGTAGCCCAGTCTGGTTATGTAGATGAGGATAACCTTGAACTTCAGATCTTTCTTCCTGCCCCTACTTTCTCAGTATTAGGATTACAAGTACGTACCACCATGCCTAATTATATGAGGGACCAAAAGCAGGGTTTCATGCTCAGTGTGGGTGCTAAGGTTTCATGCTTACTAGGCAATCATGCTCCCTATTGAGCTATATCTCCAGCCCCCAATAACATATTTTCCAGGCTCACTGATGGTATGCACACATGTGTTTGTGTTTCTGTCCATCTCAATAATTAATGATATTCTCTTATGTGCAGACTTAAAAAAAACCCATTTATCCAACAATAGGCTGACCATTTTTACCCAGAATAATGGTTCTATATTTTTAGTAAATCTGAAGCAAAGCACTCAGCTCAGCTCCAGCTTGGCATTCACCCAGCATGCAGAGAAAGATGGCCCAGTTCAAACACCCAGCTCACCTTCTCCTGGGCTGACTTGACCACACTGGAGACTTCCCCAACTGTCAGCTGCAAGGGCTGTGGCTGTGGGTTCTGCTGGAAAGAAAGCTGCAGTGGGCCCTGCAAGAGAGAGGCTATATGAGGAGAGAGGCATAAGTGTAGCCAGGTTTTTGTTTCTTTTTAAATACACACTTGCTACAAAATTAAGAAACAAAAAACAAAACCTATGAAGGAACATCCTAGCAAAGGTTAAACATCAGGAGGTTTATACCCCTCGGGAACCAGTCAATGTTGGACTTGTTCAGCACTTGACACGCAGGATCCTGTGAGGAGGGAAGGATGGGGAGGGCAGTAAAGCATCCTGCTGAGACTTAAGATTCAGGATGGGAGAGAAGTATACCCTCAGAGCAGGCTGTGGGGGAACCATGCACCGTAAATGTGTCTCCTCCTTACTAAGAAAGTGCTTTTCTTGAGATGAAAGGAATTACCTCTCCTGTTTTATGAGGTTGTAGGGGCACACTGCTACTTGAGATACCATCTCCCTTCTCCTCTTCCACTGCTGGGCAGAAACCCAGGGCCTGGCATCTCTCTGTGATGTGAAATGACAAAGAAGACTGCTGGCTGGAGAGGAGCTTGTCTGGCAGCTGTGCCTCACAGCCCTCCAGAGCTCCCTAGCTCACAGGCCACTGGAGCTCCATGCATTCTCTAGTGGACACCGTGTCTCTTGCAGTTCTTATTTATTTATTTTTTGGGATGCATATTTTATTATGTGTGTGTGTAAATGTTTGTGTCTGTGAATTCATGCACAAGCCTGTCATAGTCCGAATATGGAAGTCAAATGTTGCACGAATAAAGGAAACTCAGAGCCAGATCTCAGGGAAAGGCTGAGATATCAGAGAGTAAACACCACAGTCAAATCTCACCCAGCTGTCTTCCAGTTTCCTCAGGCTCACTCCTCCTGGCTTCTACTGCCTGCTCTGTCTTTCTACGCCAGCCTTAACCTTCTTCACTCAGTTCTTTCACATCCAGGATAAGACTAAAGGCATGGCACCACCACTGCCTGCTGGGAGCCTGGAACTCCTTCTGTAAACTAAAATGGCCTCTAACTCAGATCTGCTGGGATTAAGGGCATAGGTCACCACTCCAGGATATTTCCTGTGCTGGGATTAAAGTTGTGAGTTACCACTGTCTGATCCTCCTAGACTGACTGTGGGTAGATCCCTCTGATATCTCCGACTGTTTTTATTAAATTTGAAACATCTCCCCACAGTCAGAGGGAAATCTTGGGTTTCAGTCCTCACCTTCTTTCATCATTGTTTAAGAGAGTAAATGTACAAGGCTGTTGCTGGTTGTTTTTGTTCTTGTGGGGGGAGACACCACCCAGCTTCCAAATAAGTTATACACGGAGGTTTATTCTTAATTATAAATGCTCAGCCTTAGCTTGGCTTATTTCTAGTCAGTGTTTCTTTTTTTTATTTTAAAAACTCAATAATAGTTTAAAGGATTATTATGAAGAAAACTCACACATACCCTGAATTCTTTTCTTATTGTAGTCAGTGTTTCTTAACTTTAAATTATGCAGTTTACCTTTTGCCTCTGGTCTTTTCCTTTTCTATTCCTGTATTCCTTTCTTCGTTTCTTGCTCTGTGGCTTGCTGTGCAGCTGGGTGGCTGGTCCCTGGAGTCCTCCTCCTTATCTGGCTACTTCCTTCTTTCCTTCTAAATTTCTCCTTTTATTTATATTCTCTGCCTGTTAGCCCTGTCTATCTTTTTTTTTTTTTTCCTCACTACTGGCCATTCAGCTCTTTATTGGACCATCACGTATTAATACTGGCAAAGTAACACAGCTTCACAGAGTTAAGCAATTGCAACATAAAAGTAACACACCTTACAAATAATAATCTTCAATACTAGACTAGCTGTCAGTGAACTTCCAGATATTTTCCTGCCTTTTATCTCACCAGATGAGATAAGATTATAAGACACATGCTACCACACATGACTTTTACATGGGTTCTGAGGATTCAAACTCAGATCTTCATGCAAGTCGTTTACTCACTGAGCCAATCCTTCTTCTGTGGCAGAGGAGTCTTGCAAGTTAAAAATTTCCACGCGAGAGCTAGTGATATAGCTCAGTAGGCAAAGTTCTTATCTAGCACACATGAAGCTTTAGATTCTATTGGCATGGTACTACATCTCTGAAATCCTAGCACACGAGAGGTGAAGGCAGAGAGGTCTGGCATTCAAAGCCAATCTTGGCTACATACTGAGTTTGATGAAAGCCTGGGCTACATGAGATTCTGTTTTTATTGTTTGTTTGTGTCTTTTTGTTTGCATTTCTGTTTCTTTTTTTTTAATCTTCAAATGGTGTGTGCATATATATACATATATATATAACCAATATTACTATAAGGCAGCAAAATTGATACATTATAAAAGTAAATATGGCTTAGATAGCAAGCCAAGGACTGCCCTCTGAAAATGAGTTATCTGGAAAGTCCTAGCTTACATACCAAGACGTCCTTAGTGTGGAACCTTCTTTAACTTTTCCTGTCAGATGCCTTTCCTGTCTAAAATTCTGACTGAGTGGCAAGAAGTTGCTGCCCTATGTGTGCCCTGTAAGTCAGGACTCCATGGCAGTGAGCTAGTTACCTATATGGGTATGAGCAAAGATAGGAGACAGAACAGGCATGTAATGGGACCAGAGGTACTCGAGGCAGGCCTAGCAAATCTCTCCCTATTTCTTAAGAATTCTCGGAGATCAAAGTCAAGCATAAAGTACATAGTTCATTTTCATTTAGGATTTAGAACCTCACTCTGTGCTAACAGCACCTACCTCACTCCTTACACATCATGAGAGGTGGTAAAATCTACATTGCTGGAGGGATGAAATCACCATCTCCAGGCTATATAGCAGAGCCCAGTACTGGAACTGGCTTTGATGGGAACAGCTGGCTATGGACCCTATGAACTTGCTGAAGCCTCTGCACTATGAGATGACCTTGTGGCACAGAAGCCAGTGCCAGACAGGCCATAAGCAGAGTGCCTAGATGCTGAGGTAAGCCAGAAGAACAGAGCACCCCAGAAAAGCCTAAAAACACAGGCTTTCTCTCCTGCCTCAAAGCTTTTTTGCCATAGAAAACAACCTCTTTATTAACAAATGGTAACAAAGTATATTCACAGCGTATAGAAAGACACTCCACATCAGGTTGCTCTTAAAGAGAATCAAGGTTTGGTTTCCCAGAACCCAACATGGTAACTCTCGATCATGGCTGCCTTCCTTCTACCTGGACACAGACTCTGTCCCAGAGCCACAGCAGGGCAGGTAGGGTGGACATTCCTTCTTGTGGTGTATTCTGGGTAAAATATTAGAAAGATCTTTAATGTCAAGGTATGTTCTTACATAATTGTAAGTTAAAATAAGGATGAGGAGACTACCCTTTCTACTTCTAATCCACCTGCCCCTGTGGGCTTAGGAGTAGAGTGAGCCCATAGCTTCCACCCATCCCTGCACTGCTGATGTTCTGCCCAAGGCCAGCAACACCAGTCTACAGCCACCCGCCTCCACTAAAGAAAGACTCAGGATACACACAAGAAAACCCTCATGTAGGAACTGCCAGAAAAACACATATTCATTCTCTCTCTCTCTCTCTCTCTCTCTCTCTCTCTCTCTCTCTCTCTCTCTCTCTCTCTCACACACACACACACACACACACACACACACACACACACACACACACACACACCATTACACCATTACAAATAAATACACACAACAAACAAAGACAGAACTGAGAAGTGAGGTGGGTGACCCTCAGACCCTGCCCCATACTATAGAGCCTGTGATTAAAACTGTGGCTCTGAGCAATGAGGGGAAAATCCAGAACTAACCAACTGAAATAAAAGCTCAGCCATAGGGCCACAAGTGGAAAATTCCATAAACCTTTGTTTCAAGCATGAGACTGTTTAAAATCTGTGTCAAATTACTTTCAGTATGTGCTGACCCAGGAGCCATGAACTCTCCTTAAGGTGTACATGAAACAGAAGTTCATATTTAGGCTTAAGTCCCATCTCCAAGATATATAATTATGCACATGCAAATATTTCAGAATCAGACATCAAGAACACTTCTAGCCCAAGAATTCCAGATAGGGATGTTGCATGTAGCAACAATAACATCCCAAGGCACTGGGAAGTGTGTGTGGGTGGGTGGGGGTAATATTTAGCACACCTGCAGAAATCATGTGAGTTCCAGGGGGTGAACCCTGAGCATCATGCTTGGCAGCAAGCATCCTCACCCCCTGAGCCTTCTCTCCAGCTTCACTTTTCCCTTAGTATTTTATTTTCTTACATATTTATTTAGTGGAAGAGAGGGCGTGTACATGCCTCAGCATGCATGGGCAGGTCAGAGGACAACTTGAAAAGGTTAATTCTCTTCCACCAAGTGGGTTCTAAAGATTGAATTGAGGTCACCAGGCTTAGCTACATGTACCTTTAAACCAAAATGTGGAAAATAGACAGAAAAACAAACACTCACAAGGAAGCCTAACATGATATATGAACTACATAACAACATAATCCATCCATTGGAGCATGGATATTAAGAACATTCAGATGACCATCCTGACTGTACAGACAGCCTATAATCCAGCACCTGTGTTTCTACCCAGTTAACTATGTGTGAGTTAGCAATGTGATCAAGCAACTGACCAAGCCAAAACAAAACAAAACAAACAAACAAACAAACAAAAAAACCCCAAAAACCTAAAAGTGAAGAAGAGACTGATGTTTCAGTCAGTAAAGTGCTTGCTGTGCAAACTGAGCACCCAAATTGCACACCTAGCACCCACGCAAAACAGTCAGGTGAATTGATGCTTGTTGGCAATCCCAGCAGGGTGGGTTGGGCTGGGAGATACAGGAGGATACTGGAGGGTCATAGACAATGAGTTCTAGCCCAATGAGAGATCCCATCTCAAAAAACAAAGTAGGTGGCACCTGAGATTTTCCTTTGGCACACACAAACATACACATGAGGGCAGAGAACATATACACACAACAGAAGAGAGAAGACCAAAATAAACCCTGCTGCTGAACTAAAAAGCAGAATATTGATAAGCATTCATGGCTTAGAAGGCAAATAGTGATAGATGTAAAAACATACGTGTTTTCATGCCCACATACTAAAGCTCTGTCCACTGGAAAGGTCTAGAATACTAAGAGCTGAGCAGTGGAATGCATACCAAACCCTACATCCTCAACTCCAAATTGGCTTGATCCAGGGTCAGAGGAAGAAAAAGTACAAGGTGAACAACACACACACACACACACACACACACAGAGAGAGAGAGAGAGAGACAGAGAGAGAGAGAGAGAGAGAATTGTGGGAGTATAAAGCAATAAAAGAAACACAAGTGTAGGCTGACAAAGAACACAGTTGGCTAGAAAAACACAAACATGAGCAATTTAGGCAGCAAAGTAATAGTAATGGTACAGGGCTAGGACCCACAGAATAACTTAAAAAACAAGCAAAAGAAATCTACAGTGATGTATGCAACCACCTAAATATACATGGAGGATGACCACTGCATATCTCAGCAGAGGTCCAATTAATAACATAAAGGAGAAATAGCAACTCAATGTAGGTAATTGTTTCTGGTGAGCCACACTAAGGGACATTAAATTGAAAGCAGAAACATCCAAGGATACATCTCCCAAGACATGGTAATTAGAGCCACACGTGGAGACATAAGGCATAAAATCATCTCCCAGGACTCACATTCCCAGAAGAAAGTTATACCAATACCATGAGTTCTTCAACACCGAACAGTCATGGGGTACTGTTTCTGTATATACAGCCTCAATTCAGCAGCAGGGAAAAGCAGACAGATACTCAGCAAAATAACAATAAGTAACACTCCATTCTATCAAGTTCAAAAATAACAAGACAAAATGAGATACCATTACGACTGTGGAAGAGTAAGAAGTACTAACCAAGGGTCATAGAAGACCTGTGGGGGCATTGAGCAAGAGAATGATATGCAGAGGATGCTGCTGAAATTGAAGGACGCTTTGTTTACTTATTAAAGGAACTGTGATAATGTTGTTGTCCCTTGCTGTTACAATGTTAATGTCACTGGGTTTTTAGTTGTAGCTACAGAGCCCTGTTCTATACAATGTTAACTTGATTGCTTGTTTGGTTGTAGTTACACTGTTAACCCCCTTGTTCTACCTGGATCTCTCCATTTTTATATTATAACAACCCTGTAGCAACAGCAATTCTGCTCTAATCATTAAGTGATAGTTATGAGAGGCTGGGTGAGAAACACAGGAACTCAATTATTTTTCCAGTTTTTCTGCAAATCCAAAAACATGTTTCAAAGTAGAACTTACAAAAGAGCAGCCCTGACTCATGATATGCCAGGCCTTGCGCATAGTCTCCTACAGGCTCATAGATCTCTATGGCATTCACTTCTGCAGAGATACAAGAGATCGGACTTGCCCAAGATCACATGGCTAGTGAGTCCAGAGTAAGGATCCAAGCTCCAACAGTGCCTCATACATATCTTCCACATGGTTAAAGAGCCCTCTTCCCTCCTCAGCCACCAGAAGTGAGCTGGAGTTAGCTTTGGCTGACTTTGGTTGGTGTGGACAAGACACCCACTCTTTCCTAAATTCCTGTCTTGTTGGGAGCACAGCTGAGTACAAAGATCAGCTCCACTGGCACTTGTCCTGGGCTTCACACTGGCAATCTGCACAGTCACAGGCTAGCTTCCTTTCATATTTCTGTTCTTCAGAATGATAAAATAGTACATTAAACAGCCTTTTGCTCTACTGGGGGCCTGTTGGCTCCCAAATCTGAGGCCTGCATCAAGATGTCTTGGTGTACATAGTCACTGTCTTTCCTTCTTCCAAGCTCATCATTTGCACCACTCATGCACAGGGCTTGCTCCCGGACTCTCCTGAGCTGGGCATGAAGTCCACCTCTGTGTGGACACAGCCAAGCTTGGCCTCAACTCACAATGCAGAGAGCAGATGGAAGTAAATGATCAAGAGGGGAACAAGTGCAGACTGCAGACTGAATGTGTGGGGTTGGGCAGAACGGAAGGACTGGGCACCTCTAAGATTTCAAGAAGTTAAATAAGGAGAAAGGAGATACACACTATAAGGAACTCTGGGATGCCCTGTGGGAAGTCCCTTGTACTGGGAATAAGCCTGAGTGTTTGAACAGAGAGAGAGAGAAAAAAGATTGGGAGGGGGGGAGATACACAACAGACAGACTGACTGGAATATGGGGTGGGGAACATGGTAGACTTCTCAGAGTTGTCCCAAACCCATTTCCTTCTCAGTGGAGAGTAAGCTGACTCAGGGCCCTCACTTGGAGTGGCTGTCAGAGTCTCCTAACCTCACAGAGTCTCACAGCCTTCCTGTGCACAGCTTCTGCCATTGGTTTTTATAAGCACAACTTGAAAGTCATTGGTGAGGGAAGACATTGCAAAGTTACTAGTCACTATTTACATGCGAATTGCAGACTCTCAGAGAAGTCTGTGCAATTCAGAACATGTTCTAAATTCACACTGACTCCCCATCCTCTAAAGACTAAACTGCCCAACAGTCTTACTTGTGTTAGAGCATTCCTTTGAAGAAATCCTTCCAATTATGGAAATGAACAAATCTGAGAATCTTCCTAATCTAGGGTCACTTGCCAGTTGAGGGCAAGGAGGAAACACAAGAGAATCTCCTAAGACCAGCAGCAGAACATAGGCTCTGAGACCAGCATGTGTTCCACAAACCATCAGGGTGGAAGGGAAGCCGTGCAGCCACAGGTGAGGCTACATGCTACCAGCATGATGATATCCCAAACCAGGATTGTGGAAACAACAACCTTAGGTAATTTTGGGTAGTGTAGGGATATGGGCCATCACTACAACTGATTATTACCACAAGCCAAAGTGTTCATGGGACTATAAGCCAGCCACAGGGTGACCCTGAGCTACCTTCAGATAATACAATACTTTCTAGTTTCTCTGGCTCTCAGTTACAGAAATTCAGTCCCATCAATGTGTGTGGGTTTTTGTAATGTCACACTTGGTGGAGACTTAACATTAAAATCAACTGGGACGTGTTGCTGTGCGCAGCAAAACTCTGACAGACAGATGGCTTAGAGACCGGTGTGTACAGTGGTTCCTCACCCACAGGGAGGAAAGTATCTCCTGTTCTCTACTCTTTAGCTAACCCAAGCCTTGTAAGTGTGGCACTGTACAGAGTAGGCAACACACACACACACACACACACACACAGAGAGAGAGAGAGAGAGAGAGAGAGAGAGAGAGAGAGAATTCCTGCACATTGGAAGACTGCTGACCAGCTTCTGGGACAGTGATGGCTTCCCCTCTTTCCCACCCAACTGATCACCCTAACTTCTGGAGTGATGGTTAGAATCTGATCTGATCTGGGTTGGAACTCATGCAGCTGTACTGATACGAGCAAAAAGAAGCCACCATGAGTCACAGCTTAGTCCTTGGATCACAGAGATCCAGCTACGTGATGGATCTCATTAGCTGGATCTCATTCAGAAGAAACATTTGGGGTTCAAGGATGAATTTGCTTCCCATAGGGCATGGCTGTAGTTTGATAGGATCACAAAGATGCCAGACCCGTCTCTAGGCTTTGAGCTCTCAGGCTTCAGATTCTTACTTCTAGAAAGAGAAAGGGTTTAGCAGAAAAATTTAGAGTTTCTTCCCATTTTCAAACAACTATGTGGCTAGGAAAATAGCTCAAGAAGTAAAGTGCTTGCTGTGTAAGCATGAGGATCTTAGTCTGATTCCCAGAATCCAAGGAACTACTGGGTGAGGAAGAGGAACATGGTTGGAATCGCAGCAGTGTAGAGGTGGATATTGTAAAGGAAGAGATGGGGATTCCAGGGGCTTTCTGGCTAGCCAGCCTAACCAAATCCATGATCTCCAAGCCAATCAGAGACCCTGTGACACAAAGTGAATAGTGTCCTTGAGGTTGTCTTCAGGTCACTACATGTACACATGTGCATGTGCACCTATGCCTCTCTCTCTCTCTCTCCCTCCCTCCCTCCTTGACACAGGTTAATGTTCCTTCCTACTGGGTAGAAAATTTCCCTTTTCATGGAAGATGCTAGATCTCATCAAATATTACTATTACTCTCCACCCCACTTTACCAGTGACAGACCAAGATTGCTTGGCATCCAAAGAGATTTCAGGACAGAGGGAGCAGGGGACCTATAAGCTGTGACTGTTTATGCCTAAAGCAGTATTGGAATGTCAGCGCTAATCAGGGATTAGTGGCCTTGGAAGTTGAGGGAGCCAGAGAAAAGCTCCAGCATGGTTGGCCTCTGGGATCAGGCTCTCGCTAATATAAATGCCATCATCTGTTCCCTGCTATCATCACTGTAACAACAGCAAAAGCCCAAGACTCTGGGATGTGGTAGAGAGGCAAATGACTGGGTTTGCCCCAAAACCTTCCATTTGAATTCAGTCAAGCAGCATCCCCAAGCATCTACCAAGAAGAACAAAATCTATGGCAAGAGATACTCCAACACCAATTCCTATGCAAAAGTACACACAAAATCCCTTCAGGAGCTACCAGTTACTTTGAGCTTGAACCCAATACAGTACTGACACTTTCAGGTAGGAGCTCTCTTGGGATATATGGCTGAGTTTGGCTAAGAGCAGAGAGCAGACAGGACCATGAAAACAAGCCAGTGTCTTTCCAACCCCTAAATATGCCCTCTTCAACCACAAAGGCCAGAGTTACAGGTGAGAGGCTTTCACCTGCCACTAATTCTGTGGAAATTCCTTTGCCCAACAAAGAAGTGCTAAGGAGGGGCTTCCTTTTTTTTTTTTTCTGGTCACCCCACCAGGCACAAAGAACCCTGGGAGCACGCCTAGAGTGATTATATTTTAGGAAGTCAACCAAGGAATGACAGGAAATAAAACATCCAAAATTCACAGAGGGAAAGTCACTGACTCGGGGCCACTGATGTCCACCTCCTACAGATCATACCAAGTACGCTCAATAGCAACCTCTATAGAGAAAGATAACAAGGGCTGGAATCAGCTCAGGCAACTGCCGAGGACAGGTTCTGACACCAGATCAAATGGGGTCAGTGACAGCAGCTCCATGGTGGGATAGTGTTTATGCTTACATCTGAGAATATATAGCTTGTATTTCATGTTGACCCTGAGAAGAGGTCCAGCTCTGATGTCTGGGCACCTATTTTAGGTATCAAGACAAATGTCAACTGAACTGTAGCCTTTGCGTCCAGAAATCTTTTTCCAAGAGTCCAGAGCAAAGTCTCTTCTACTGTTGGATGTGTGCTAACTTATTCTTCAAGTTTCTCCTCCTCCTCCTCTTCCTCTTTCCTCCTCTTCTTTTTACTTCCATGGCCACATGTACCAAGGCCACAGCACAAAAACTAGGCTCATGGCCCACTGTGGAATATTCTGAAAGTGGATAGGTTCCTGGCTAGGTGGTATTCACTGTGTCCAAGGCTGGTGATGTGGGGCTTCTACACTGGGCTGCACAGCAGGTATGGGTGCCTGTTTACTTAAAGTCAAGTGACAGATGCAGCACTGACAGTTGCCAGCTCTGTCCCACCAAGCTCCTAATTCCTCTGTGGAATGCCTCCAAATTGTAGACGCCAGGAACCTGTCCTTACACTAACATTCCTAAAAGTAAAAATAAGTCAGTGAGCAATTAATAATGAAAGAAACACCCACAGGAGTGTGGGGCACAGATACATTTGTGTTCCTATCCTGTCTCTGACACCAAAGGCTGTGCAACTCTAACCTTCCAGACATCAGTTTTCCCAGTTACATGATGGTGAGGGTGCCATGCTGATTTGGAAGTGACAAAAGTATTTACAGTCCCCTGGGCCACATCTGGCAAGCAGTAATATCTCAATGGTCACTATTCTGTGATATGCTCGGAAATACAAACCTTTTAGAATTGAGAAGCTCTAGGCAGAGAGCAACAGATTCAAAAATTAAAGCATATTTGGATCACAGATATCCACTTATCGAGTTCAAAAATCAATAAATGTTCACCCAGAATTCAGTAGGGACCTGCTGTGGAGGCTAAGGTCCTGTGAGCGGTTCACCCACAGACAGCCTACTCCAGGGAGCCAAGGAAGTTTGGTGTGTGAAACAGGCATGTTGTTGATTCCCCGTGCAGGTGCTATACTTTTTCTGGTTCTAACTTCAAGGATGGAACGCCTTCCCTCTGTAGGTTCAGGGTGGCGGGTCAGGGGCTCTGGCGGCCTCCTCGCCCTCGAACACCACGCCCTCCTAGGAACTCACCCCTCTCCTTTCCGCCTCGTTGTTCAGGGAGGTCACCCAGGCCGTTTGCCACTGGCTCCCCCAGCTATCCAGTGTCAGCATCCAAGACAGAAGCGTGTCTGACTCCCGGTGCTGTCGCTCGTCCGGCTCCACCCGCCGCCGGGGCCGGGGTCGCGCCCTGGCCAGCGTCCATTGCGCCAAGTACAGGCCCACTGTGCCCAGGGCCGCGACAAAGAGCGACACCAGGACGAGCCACTGCACCTCGCCGAGCCACGAACCCATGCTGACGGCGCATACCCGAGGCGCGCCCCCGACTTCCCCAGCAGCCTTGGCCCTGGAGCGCGGAGCGGGCGGGTGGCGACTCAGGACATCCGCCGGGAAGCAGGGGTGCGGCAGGGTCCGGGGCCTGAGAAGCCGAGGCCGCGGGGAGGACGCCGGCGACCGGTCTGCGTGCCGGGTGGAGTGCTCCGCACCTGGGACCGGAACACTGGCCAGGGGCCCGCGGCTGGGAAGTGCCGGACCAGGCGCTTCCTCTTCGGTCCCAGCCCGGGGCGTAGGGCCCGCAGCCACCGCAGGAGGACGGTCCTGGGGGCGGGCAGAAGCGGAGTCTCCCTTCACAGCTCCGCCCCCTTAAAGGCCCCGAGGGCCCGCACTGGCCAAGTGCTCAAGGCCTCTCCCACCACAACTCTGGGCGGTGGCAAGGTGGTGATCTCGTCCGGGTGCTGCTGCGTTTGGCGCGTTAGACCCCAAAGGTTACTGCCAGGCGCCCTCGATGGGCTCTGTGCGCGTGCATCTTGGTGAGAGATGTCCCGTTGAGGTGAGAATTCCAAAAATGTCCGTACCACCAGGGTTGGGTTTTTGCAAGGCTAGCTGCAGCATCTAGTAGTTGTCACTCTAAAGTAGAAGTAGGCTCATGGGCTGCCATGTAGGGTGGACACCTGTACTAATTCAAGATTCTGGGATGTGCTTGTCAAACCCAGGCCCTACCTAGTTCGGGATGTGGATGTGCGTGCATGCGTGCGTGCGTGCGTGTGTAAGTGTTCTTGTGCGGTATAGTGGGGTGTGTATCTGGTAGTGTGGTGGTGGTGGTGGTGGTGGTGGTGAGATGTGTGTGTGCCTTGTGTCTGTTTTGTGCATTTGTGACACATTTCTGCATGCTCACCTTAAGAATGTTTAGGAAAGTTGTCAGAAACGATAGCTAAATTCTCCAAGACCTGTCATAGCCTTATCATTTAAACATGGTTCGGCTGTGTTTTTTGCAGCTGCTTCGATGAAATTAGACTTCAAATTGGGATAGCTGGACCTACTATCTAGCCTTCTCTTAATATGTAAGAGTCTGCAAGCCAATGACTAGCTACATCATTTGAGACTAGAATCTGTCCTTCACATCTATCTTTGAGGAGAAAGATTGATGGCTCTTGGACAGAGGGACACCGTGGGGACAAAATGGAATCAGCTCAAAGCTGCCAGTGTCCAGCCTTTTATTAAATTTATATCAGCACATTTCCCAGTCAGGACATGGGATTAAAAATAGGCCTAGCCATGTTCTGTAAGTTACCATAGGTTGGTGAGCACTGGTATAGTCTACAGGCTAAAGGCTCAGAACTACTCCCGTTCCCCCTCTTTACATCTGGTAGTTTAAGCAAACACAAACTTTCTTTCATTTGAGGAAAAGAGTCAATTTTCTGACCTGTAGCTATATCTCTATCAAGTTTTCCAGGCACCTGAAAGTCTAGACCATAGCTGTCTGTGCCCAAGTCTACCTGTGTTCATGTGAGTTCACATGTATGCTGGCTGCTACTGTGTGGGTGGTGAGGAGCTCGTCCATCTTGTGTGACTGGTGCAACCAGTCTCCTTCCTCCATTGACATGTCTCATGGGCTGCTCACCCCACTGACACAGCTACAGGCTTGTAACAAACTGCAAATTAACCACCACCCCTAGTCTGGAATGTGTCATATTTCCACATGTGTCTACAAAGAGATTGTTGACATGCAGATATGCAGGGTGTCAATATTTGCTTCTAGAAGCAAATCGTAGGTGAAATAATGACACTGGCTTATGAGACAATGCAGGTGGTCAAAACGTGCTTGCAAACAGAGCAGAAACGCATTGTTGGTTTGAAGAGAACAGCCCTTCTAGTTTCTGCTCCCAGTGGATGACTCAACGGCTCTGGATTACTCAGTATTCTACCTAAAGCAGCACACATCTTCCTCATCAAACATTCCTTGCTCCCCATGAGGTGGCTGTTTCTTTCTTGTATCTTTCTGTGATATGGGGAGCAGACTATGGTTCTACTGTGAGAGGCACCTGCCCTCACTTCAGCGGATTTGAGGTCTAGTGCTCAGTCACATTCGTCTGTGACTGTTTGCTGGGTTTAGCCACTGCGCGCACGTGTGTGTGTGTGTGTGTGTGTGTGTGTGTGTGTGTGTGTGTGTGTGTGTGTGTGTGTGTGTGTGTGTGTGTGTGTGTGTTTCAGGTATGTACACCCACACAGCAGCAAAGGCTGGAGAAGGATATCAGGAGTCCCACTCTGCTTTCAGCCTTACTCCCTTAAGACAGGATCTCCTGACTGACTCTGGAGCGAGGTTGATTAGGCTGATGACCAGCCTCAGCCTCAGCACTCTTCTGTGCCTCCTTCCTGCAAGCACTGGTGTTACAGGCAGGCATATCCCCACATCTGGCTTTTTACATGAGTTCAAGGAATTTTAACTCAGGTCTTACACAGAAAGTGCTCTTACCCACTGATCTATCTCCCTAGTACAGATTTAAATACTCTTCAATGCAAAACTTTGTGACTCTTACTTTCTAGGAGTATGTCCGGTAGAAGTTGAGGATCCTAGGTGTGCTGGCTGCTGTCCCCCAAGTCCACTCTCCTCTGTGGTAGCTAGTGAGTGATGAATCACCTCCAAGCTGCTTAGCCTGAGCTGCGAGTGTTTTACATCAACCCATAGGAGCCACCAAGAGCAGCTACCTACTTGGAGGACTTGAAGACATCAATATAAACTTGGACCAGATCTTCCTGCATTAGTGTGCTGGATATAGTGGTAGAGAGTAAGAAAGCAGAGAACCCATGTTCTGACTTCCTCTCCAGCATGCTTCTAAGAACTAGCTTCCGGAGCCTGAAGCAAAACGACTCACTGTTCCAATTTTCATTTCAGACATTTCTGAGATGCTCATCATCCAGTCAAAATCTTCCTATTGGATATTTTATCCTGACTCACCATTTCAAGACAATTTCCTCATCTGTATGTCAAAATTGGACATATTCTGCCATCTTACCAACCAAGTCCAAAAGATATAAGAATGCTGTATTTTCAGAAATAAACATATCTAATGTTAATAAGTTTTGTTTCTGTATACAGTTATCCTCACTTATGTGAGAAATTATTCATTATTGTTGACCAGATTATTTTGTGAGGTTTTTCTTAAGAGTCTCATGTAACCCAGGCTGACATTTAATTAGCAATGTAGCCCAAGATGATTCTGAATTCCCAATTCTTTCAGCTCTACCTCCCAAATGCTGGGATGATAGATGTACCGCCATGCCCAATTTTATGTGATACTAAGTGACAGAACCTTGGTCCTCATGCATGTTTAAGCAAGCACTCTACCAAATGAGATATATCCCAAGCTCACTTAAAGGTTTATAAACATACTTCCAAAGAATTGGGACTTTTATTAAATTTCAAATATAATTATCTTAAATGTCTGAACAAAAGAAAGAGGGAGGTCCCAGGAACACCCTAGTTTGCTTCTTTTCCCAGAAGCAGCTGTTGGGATTATCAAATTATGCCCAGAACCCTGGCAGATACAGTTGGAGTGGACTATGATGGTTGCCTCTCAGGCCAGTTAAACCATCAGGACCTATACTTTGATGTCTGTCACCCCAAGAATTCCCTTTCAGCTGACCTTGTGGTGTAATACTCAGGGCTGTGCTGGGGGAGTGACTAGAGAGTGTGGGAAGACATTTGGCTCAGTCAGTATCCTAGCTTCATCCATTTTAGAGCAGTTTCCTGTCATGCCTGTAGAGCCCAAGCAAACCAGGCAAGGTACACACACACACACACACACACACACACACACACACACACACACACACACACACACAGCCCTCCTGTCAGAGCTAGTTCCAAATGAAACATTCCTTCATCATGTCTCTTTCTGAGCTTGAAGGCTTGGTCCTTTTTCCTGTGGCCTTCCTTGGGGCCAGCAACTGTCCCCGGCACTTTCAGTAAGAAAAAGTTCAGCCTCTATGGGTGGAGAATATCTAGCTCCCTTGAGTGTGTTCAACAGAAATAGCAGTATTGTGAAGTAGGGACGATACTCAAAGTCCTACAGATACAACAGCTAGGTGGGACCTGGTAGGCACTCATGAAGTTCATGCTTGAAGCTATTCTGTGTCTCCCTGATTCTGTGTCTCCCTGTGCAGCAGAGACAGCAACCCCCCCCCAAGCATGGACACACAGGTGGTCCATAATACCACATCTTCCTGGATGCTGATGGGCATCTCCAGGGTGGGGTGTGACCACACACACATGAGTTCTAGAGTCAAAAGCCATCTCCTGCAGCATCATTATGCACCTAATCATGTGATCTCTGGAATGTGCCCAGGGGAGGGAAGTGCAGTACTGAGCAGTCACCACTTCCAGGTCCTCAGGTCTTCCAGCCATCCCAAGTTTCTCTTTCTGAGTCTGCTGAATTCTTCATGAGTCAGGGGTCAAAGAGCCAGGACAGTCAGTGTCAGGGGGAAAGTAGTCCCGTCTTCTGTCTCTAGGCTCTTCCTCTAGGCTGCAGAAACACCAGGCATCAGGAAGGAAGTAACTGAGAGTCACTGTACTTGGAAGTTTCTGGCCTGTCCAGCCAAGGTCCAGACCTGCAGTCCCACAGCCATTTAGCCCCAAAATATCACACAAAGGCTTATATTAATTACAAACTGTTTGTCTTATGGCTCAGGTTTATTGCTTGCTAGCTCTCATAATTTAAATCAGCCTATTTAAAAGTCTGTATATGTATTGCCACATGGCTTGTGTTTCTGTACATCTTGCTTCCTTGCGCAGCAGCTCACAGCATCTCCTTGACTCTGCCCTTCTTCTCTTTTTATCTATGCTTGGAATTCCTGCCTGCCTCTAAGGTTCCCTGCCATAGGCCAAAACAGTACCTTTATTAACCAATGATATTCACAGCATACAGAAAGACATTTCACATCAGGCCACAAAGGGAGAGGAGAAGTTGTCCTGTCCTCCTACCCACAAAAGCCTACTTCTAAGATGAATTAAGGGCATTTTTTTCTATTCTTCCCTCCATTGTTTGTATTCTAGATCTGTATGTCCAGAAGGAATAGCCAGTATAACCTGGAGGGAGCTATATTTCCACCCACCTACAGATCTGCTTGGAATCCAGCCAGCATCCTCTGGCCAAATCCCATGGCTTCCCAAGGAACAGAAAGCAAGCAAGCAGGTGGGAGCTTGTACTATCATTGCTCTGAAGCAGGCACAGTAGTCACTTGTCACTAAGGAGCAAGTGTGTAAGGCCACAGAGGAGCAGATAGAACTGAAACCCTAGCCCCAACAGACCCTTCAAGAGAAGAAACAGAAAAAATACTGTGGAGACTTAGGTCATAGTTGACAGTACTACTCTGGTGTCACACCCACACCAACTCACAACCTTAAAAACATGTCAGTCTTATGACAGGAAGTGTCTTGGGTTGGGGTGTCATAATAGAGACCAGTGGCTGATGAACCCATGTCTATAAGTTTGGAGGCTGGGGCTCAAGGGTGGGGTACAGTATGGTGTATTACTGGTGAAGGACCTCTTCCAGTTATAAATGGTCATCTTCTCAGATGTCCTCATGTGATAAAGAGAACTATCCTGACCCCTTGTTTAATTAATAATTTATTATTGTGGTGCTGGTAATATAAACTGGGACTTAGAGCATGCTAGGCATAGCTCTACCTCTGAGTTATATATCTCTAGTTCTCTGGGGCCCTTTTTATAAGGTCACTAAGTATCAGAACCCCCCCCCCCCCATCACCACCACACCTAGTTAATTCCCAAAGGTCTAACCTCGTCAATTTATCACATCAGGTTGGGATATGGATGCAGGAGAGAGGCATGCAGGGGTGTCAGACTAAGAGTCCTTGGCACCACTGTCAGAAGCCCTCTGGAAGTCAATTTTGTTGGTACCCCAGAGACTCATGAGCCAAATTATCCTATGGAACCAGATTCAAAGATATAGAACCTCGGGGAAAGTCAGCAGGCAAAGCAAAGACTGGCATTGGGATCCTGGCCAACATAATTAATTTTGGACTAGCCCATGAGCAAAACTGACCAAAGATGCTTTAAAAAGAATTAGAAACACTGAAGAAATCAGATGCGGCAGGTTCTGAGTTTAGCTCTTAGCACAGTGTGTTATGGAAAAAGCAGATGTTACTATATTTCATTTGTAAGTAAGGAACATTAAGTCCAGAGATTTGGGCTAAAGCAAGGATCCTGTAGTTCTCAACAGTCAGGTGAGGTTGTAACAGGTGCACTCAGGCTGTGCCTTCTCACAAACAGTCCTTCACCTTCACCTTGGGAAGAGCAGGTGCAACGACTAAGCCACTGCTCTAAGGACAGTCAGTGTCTTGGGGTTTATATTGCTGTGATAAAACACCACAAAGAAAAGCAACTTGGGGAGGAGAGGGCTTATTTTGCCTACAGATTATTGGCTTGCTCCTAATGGCTTGTGAAACCTTATAGCACCCAGGACTACCTGCCCAGGGGTGGCACCATCCATAGAGAGCTAGGCCATCCCATACTAATTGTTAATCAAGAAAATGACCCATAGGCTTGCCCACAGGCCAGTCTGGTGGAGGCATCTTTTCAGGTGAGGTACCTTCTTCCAAGATCACTGTAGCTTGTGTCAAAGGGGCAAAGAATAGCACAGATAGTGTCCTAGGATCTCGGTTTCAAGTGCCATACTTTTGAGAATCAGTCAGCCCTCAGCTGCTGCACAGAAGGAGTGCCCCCTGCACTCTTCTACAGCCATGTCTACTCATATCAACCAAGATACCCTGTAATAAAACATGGAAATGTCGTCAGGGGCAGGTACCAGGAGGGCCACAGTCCCATTTTTATATTGAGAGAAACTCAGGGGAAATGCCCTCTGTTGCATTCTGGATGGAAGGACAGAGAACCTGGAGAGGTTCCATAGGTGTCTGTCAGCTGGCTGGTGAGAAAAGCCTTGGCTCAGGAGTGCCAAACCCTGGCACTGATGTTATGGGGATGCTTCGTCCTGGGAAGTCCCCTACCTGCTTGAACCCAAGGCACCATGGGAAGGAGCAAGAGCCTAGGAAGAAATGCCCTTGGTCTCCCAGCTCACTGGCATTCATGTTAGGAGCATGGCTGTGGCTATGGCTGTGATTGTGACTGTGCCAATTTTTAGGCACCTGTGAGCACACCTGCACCTATGGAGGCCTTGAGTCTTATGTGTTTCACGCTGTGGGCACATGTGAGCTAACAGCTCCCTTGCAGATCGAGTCCTTGAGGTGAAGTGGGCTTCTGTCTGTATAGGAGAGAACTGGAATTGAAACACTGACCCCTTATGAGAAATGCCACACAGTATGTGTCCCAAGTGAGTTCTACAAATCTGCTATGAGACTGAGGGACAGAGGGCCACAGAGATGCTTCCAGCAGGCTTTCTTTTGGGCTGAAAGAATTTCTCAGCTCCCTCCCTCTGATCCCCCCCTCTCTCTCTTGTGTGTGTGTGTGTGTGTGTGTGTGTGTGTGTGTGTGTGTGTGTGTGTGTGTGTGTGTGTGATTCAGGGTTGGTTCTTATTCACTTCCTACCTTGTTTTGAGACAGGACCTCTCACTAGTCTTAGGTTCACAAAGTCGGTAAGACTAGCTCATCAGTGAGTACTAGGAATCTTCATCTCTAGAGGAATGGGATTACAAGCACTGGCCACTCTGCATGGCTTTTCTGTGGATTTTGGAATCAAATTCAGGTCCAAAGTGATCACTTTACAAGTTGCGCCCTCTCTCCAGCCCTACCTTTAGCTTTGAATGAAGTCTGCTTTGCTTTTCTTTGACATAGTGTCACAGCTGGGCTTGGGTTCCAGGTGCTGAGAATTCAAGAGCACAGTTCCAATATCTGTGAGGGCTTCATGCTTCCTTATGATGTGAGGCAATAGAGTATGAGAACTAGCAAGAGGACTTAGCCTATGGCATGACCTACCTCTCTTAGCACACCCAAGCCAGCTTCATGACTCACCTCTCTCAGGGAATCACACTAAGAAATGCAGATGAAAGAGGAAACCTGACAATTAAGTCATGAGGATTTGTATGAAAAGAAAAGTCCAGAGCTAGTTGTGGGGGGGCTTGTGCCTGTAATGCCAGCAGTTGAGAGGCTGAGGCAGGAGGGATCATTGTGAGTGTAAGGCTAGCTTGGGTTACAGTCTAAGACCCTGTCTCAAAACAACAATAACAACAAAAAACTAAACCAATGAGTTCTTTATTGTTACTGTGACAAAGGCAGATTAAGGAAGGAAAGGTCCCAGAGCATAGAGCTAACCAGGCTGGGGAAGCCAAGGTAGCAGGAACATGAGTCAGTGGGTCATTCTGTGTCCGTGGTCAGGGAGCAGAGAGCGCTGAATGCTGGTGCTTAGCTCTCCTTTTTATTCAGTCTGAGATGGTAGTACATTGATTACCTTATCTAGGAACTTCATAGCAGGCATGCCTTGAAGTCTGTTACCATGGGTATTCTAAATTCCATCAATTGACAATTGAGATGTCTTTAACTATCAAGCTGGATATGTGCTGATAAAGATGATGTCAGGGCTTTCTGGCTCTTACTCACCTGCCCTGGGTCCTCAGGGATCACATGCCCATAGTGAAGGCTGGACACTGGGTGCTGAGTCTCTGCTTGTCACCTCAAAGAGGAAGGCAAGGTGATCAAAGGACAGATCACAACAGTGATCTGCAAAAGCAAGATGTCTCTGTAAAACAAGATGTATGTGGAATCAATTTCTAATTTTTGTTCTCACTTCTCATGCCATTTCCATTTTTGTTATAGAGTCGGAGCTCACTGACTCTAAACTGACAGCTAGGGAACCTGCATGGGTGTGAACTAGGCCCTCTGAAAGTGGATGACAGTCTAACGGCATGGGCAGTTTGTGGCGCTGCTGGCAGTGAGGCCAGAATTTATTCCTAGTGCATGAACTGGCTTTTTGGAGCCCATTTCCTACAGAGGAGCACCTTGTTCAGCCTTGAAACTGGGGGAAAGGGCTTGATCCTACCTCAACTGGATATGCCAAACTGCATTGACTCACCCTAGGAGTCCTTACCCTGAGAAATGTTTGGGGGATGTGATGTGGGAATGCGTTTATGTATGCTGTGAATCTCAATCTTTAAATAAAGGAGCTGTTTTGGGCCATGGCAGGCACCATAGAAGAAGTAGGAGGAGAAATCAGAGCATAGGTAGGAGAAGCAGGGCGGAGTCAGAGGCAGATAGAGCTGAAGCCACCCAGGAAGAAACATGTAAGAAACACAGGTGAGCCACGGGCCACGTGGCAGACAGATTAATAGAAATGGGTTGATTTAAGATGTAAGAGCTAGTTAGCAATGTGCCTGAGTCATAGGCCAAACAGCATGAAGTTAATAGAAGCGTCTGAGTCATTTCTGGGGGCCTGGGCGGCTGGGCCGCTAAGGGGTCTCGGGCAGCAGGTCTGTGGGTCTTTGGGCCTCCGGCCGCTCAGGACCCAAGAAACCACACTACAACAGGGATGGGGTTTGGGAAAGCTGGGGATGACTGGGAAGAGGGGAGGAGAAACAGTGGTGGGTATGTTAAAACAAAACTTTTAAATTAAAAAAAAAAAAGTTAACTAAAAACAACTTTAAGGGGGGGGGTGTTAGAAGAAAAATTAGTGAGGGAAACCAGTGCTGGGCCTGCATTCTGAAGACTGGCTCCCTAATGACGGTCCTGTGTAGAGTTTCATCCTGCTCAAAAGTATGCCTGACTCTGGGTGCTCAGCTGCAGTTCCTTCCTTGGATACCAAGCAGCTCACTGAATACACAAAGAAAACAAGGCTACTTGCTTATTGTTCATTCTTTACTCAGCATTCTAGAGTCCATGGCCTAGTGAATACCTGGTGTGCAGCCTATGTTCTGAGTCACACCTGAGAAAAGCTACAGTGTTCCTAGGGTTACATGACTGAGGCCACACTCTGCTGTCTTTTCCTACCTTGTGGCTCAGCCTCACTTTGGCATAGCCTGTGACCAAATGGGCCTTGGCATCATTCTGTCTCAGCCGTACCATGAACTGACTCCTTTACTGACTGTAGGGGAAGCTGGTGCTATGCTGTGCAGTATTCACAGGTCTTAAAGTGACATACATAACCCCTGGGAGAAGACCTAGACTAATGGGTGGAAGACAACCGGTGATTCTCACTTCTGTGCCTGTGAGATTCTACGTCTTCAGAGTGGAACCATCTTTATAGAAATTAAGATATTCAAAGAGACATACACCTGTGCCCTTACTTTGGCTGCCAAACCATGGAAACAATGGTTCCCGAGGAATAAGAATATCTGCAGGGATCTTAGCTTGTTACATCTCTTCTTGGGATACTGATGATCTCATTTGAGTTGCACACTGAGAAGCACCAATGACTTGTACCTAACTTGTCATATACCTGTGACTGTGTTGGTAGCACCTAGTATGAAGTATGAAGGGCTTGCCTATCTAAATCTGGCCATTCCTTCTGGGGCTGCAATTCATCTAAAAATGGAAATACACTCTGGATCTCATTGAATAGCTGAATGTAGAAACTCAGTTTTTACTACTAGCTCAAGATAAGTTGAATTGGCTGTCCCTTGCCTGTGACCAGATTTGTTTCTTATTTATCAGATATCTAGTAGTCATCACTCTATGCCAAGCACGGGAATACTAAAAGATACAGTACCATATCCTGAGCCTGTTTTATCTAGTGAAGTAGACCAGAAATGGACAGTACGGAAGGTAGAGGTCAATAGCTGTCAGGGCTTTATGGGGCCATCTAAAGACGAAGAACTACCTTGATTGTGAGGGGTGGGGGTAGAAAGAGGCCAGGACATTATTCCTGGAGGAAACAATGCCACCCACAGCAAGTAGGGCCCATGGTCCTCAACTGGACAAAATGTAGACTTGGGATCCCACCGAGTGGATAGACTGTGGGATCTGTTACATTTCCTCCATCTGAAATGTTCTCCAAAGGCTGTGATATGTTGGTACGTGACCAACCAGGGTCCCACTGGGAGTTCGTATAGTCTCTGGGAGGGAAATCCAGTTGAAGTAAATCAATGTAGTTGTACCTCAAATGGGACCATAGTACCTGTGAGGTGAGCAGCTCTGCTCTACAGTGTGCTCCACCATGACATTCTGCCTTGCCACAGGCCCAAAGCAATGAATGGAGCAGCTTACCACAGACTGCAACCTCTGACACTGTGGGGCAAGTAAGCCTTTCCTCCTTCAAGTCATTTCGGGGTTTCATCATGATGACATGGAGCTAACACAGCCCCACTGTGGAAGACAGAGTGGACATAATCTCCAAAGCAAATCTAGAGCTGGGACTCAGGTGGCTATTCTGTTCTGTAAAATACTATGCAACACCTGGGTGTACTCTCCAATGCCCTGCATGAGCACCTACTACCTGGCCCTCCTGCCCCTTATAGCCCATGTCCATAAGAACCAAGATATAATGTGGTCTCCTGCTGGGAAACCATTAGACACTGGGCATTGCTTTGGGCAGCATGGCACTTAAGAGATTTTTGTGTGTGATGTAGACTGAGGAGGCAGGAGAGCAACAAATCCAAACCCAAAAAGCTGATGTCTGCAAAGAGGAAATGTCTGAATTTTTTAGCTCAAACTTGGTTTTGTGTTGAACTGCTGGGTAAGCAGGGGGAAGGAAGAGGTTAGCAAATGGCATCCTTGGTCTCTGGTGTAGTATGCTGAAGAAATTTAGGTACACACACCCAACAAAGACTGGCTTTGGATACTAGCAAGGGAAGCAAAAGCTGCTGGAGAAAATGCAAGCAGCTCCATCCATTAGTGGAGGAGTTTGCCCCTTTTCTCTGTGCTCTTTCTATTACCTTGGTGACATAACCACAGCCAGGTATCTGCAAAAATAAAGTGGGACTGTATCCCTGTGATAGAAGAGCCTCATTACAGTAAAACATGTTAAAGCCAGGAACCGAGACTAGCTTATCAACTGCTCTACTGAAACACGAAGGCAGGTGCTCAGGAGCTGTCATATATTTACATCCTCCTCGTTAACACAAGATTAGCCTTGTGAAAGTAAACAGTGGTTTTAAACTCAATTTGAGCAAGAATGACACAGACAGGTACAGGTGCCCATGCATCTAGTCTTAATGTTTACATCCTTGTGGTACCCCCACACAACTTAATTCTACATAGGTAACTTGGAATAAAGGGGGGCGGGAGTATTCCCAAACTCTCCATTGCGGCTCCCATCATCCTGACAAGAGAGTCCTCCTTCACTGTCACCAACACCAAAGGTTATTTTCAAAGCACAGGGGATACCAGAGCCACCACAACTCAGAGCAGAGCACAGTACAGATTTACTGACACATCCATTGTTGATACAATTAAGCAAACCAAAAAAAAAAAAAAAAAAAAAAAACTAAAGAATTAGAATAAACAACGGAGCATCATTACATTCCCATTTTACTATGCTCATTCCTTAAAAGGTTATTTCTAAAAAAACAAAAATAAAACCAACCAAACCAAAAAAAAAAAAAAAAAAACCCAGCCAAGCAGTCTATTCTGCAAAGGCTTGTAACAACAAAACTTGTATAGAATTATAAAACCCGTTTGCTTTCAGTTAAACAGAATTTGGTGAAAAACTGCTCTCAGGGAAGTTTGGATTGAAGCCAGCTATAAATGGCCAGCATCTGAGAATCACTATTAACCAGGAACTGCGGAGACTCAATGTGCACAAATGATCCAAGAATGTGGAATCCAATTATTTTAAAGATTTACAGAAAAATAAATGCTTCAGATTTCCCAGTGTCTGTTTCTAAAAGGAATCTTTAAAACACCAGACACTAGCTTTGCTTTCTTCTCTAGAATCTGAACCCCAGTTTAGCTCCCTGCCCCAGAGGTCTTCTTCCCAGCTGGAGTCCTCAGAGGGCACTGAGGGGCTCAAAGTCACAAAAACATCAAATGTCTTAAAGTGCTAGAGCTGCAGAAATAAAAACCTACTTGAATACTTTGACTTGTTTTCTGAAAAGTCCCGCTGTGCTGCTGCTGGGCTCAGCTTCCCAGAGCGTACAGTGAAGAACACTTAGGAAGAGTATACCCTGGCATTATGTGAGTCGTTGATGCATTTCACAACTACCCCTAAACCACCAGATATAGAAATTAACAAACTGTGAATTTATAATAAAGGTAAATGGATAGGATCTATAAAGAAATCTGAAGGAATGAAATGAAAGCTACTCATTTTGAACTAAGGAAATGCACCAATTTCTCTCTCTCTCTCTCTCTCTCTCTCTCTCTCTCTCTCTCTCTCTCTCTCTCTCTCTCTCTCTCTCTCTCTCTCTCTCACACACACACACACACACACACACACACACCTTTAATCCTAGCTTTAGGAATGTGGAAAGAGGAAGTTAAGATAGCTGGGCAGAGGAAAAGAGAAGTTGCTTTTCAGCTTTTCCTGACACTTGTTTGGTGGTCTGAGGATAGAGAAATTGGAATTGAAGGATTTCATGGAGACAGGTCTGAGGAGCAGCTGGGTAAGAATTGGCTGTGGTTTGTTTTTCTCTGATATTCCAACTTTTCCCCCAGTATCTGGTTCCAGGTTTTTATTATAATACTAAATAGAATTCATGCAATACATGAGAGCCCAACTACGGGGAACATAAGCCAGCTGTAGACCTTGTCTTCTGGCCACCAGGCCAGGGAAGGTAGTGTTCAGGCCTCTGTCTGAAGAAAGGGCCCATCTTACCATCTCAGTCACCACTTTTATTAGCTCGAGCATGGGCTACATGTAGGTTCGCGAGGTAAGCAACTGAGTACCAGGCAATCTTTTCAAAGAGAAGGACACATTCTGAAACAGAAAAGCAAAACATAAACAGCCCTGGTCAGCTGTACATCTGGCAGAACCACAGATGTCTGAACTAGTTCTAAAGGGAGAATTTGCTTAGCAACCTGGAAATGCTAATCCTCAGATGTAAGGATCTGTTAGCTTAATTTCTTACTCTGAGTGGAAAAAACAAGTTTTAGGTACTTAATCCTCCCCACATAAAGAAAACAATTCAGTAACAAGTTCTCAGGTTAACAAAGAATATATTAAAACAGTTTACATTCTTTCCACAACTGCATAAAAAAGCAGGCATCTTAAATAATTACAAGAAACAATGTGCTTTCTATACTTGCAATATTAATTACAATCAGAAAAACATTTACAAGAATATCTTTACTATCTAAAGATTTACAGTGGTGAAAAGACCTATTTGTTGAACACCAAACATCTGCCTGCTGGCTGAGAGAAACATTCTCTAAAAAACTGTTTACTAAATACAGTGATTAACATCTTTCACTATTTTGATTCTTAGCATTTAAAATAGTTACATGAGTGGAAGGATAGTCTTTGACACCAAAATAAACTCTTCCAGCCTGACGTCTTTTACGATACAGTATAAAAAGCAATAGGAAAGATGACAACTGCATTATAAATGTTTTGGTTCAAAATTTTATTTCAAATCTTATGTTTTATTCCTAGACAAAAAAAAAAAAAAAAGGTGACAAACACTGGAAATTTGTAAAATCTAACAGATATGCAGACCCTATATTTAAATCAAAAATACTTTTCTTTTTTGCAACAATGTTATTTTATAAATCTTCAAAAATGTAGCATAGGTTCAAGTCCTGGGACACTGAGCTGGTAATGCCAGGTTTGGAGATTATCGCTCTGTAGCTGCACAGAAGATGAGCATGCAGGGAGATGGTCTTTTAAAACGTGACACTGAGGTGTTTAGGAGAGACCAGACACTCACCAGAGGGAATGAGTTCAGTGGACAGCTACATGGCCTGGCACTAGCTTCATTCATTAAAAGGAAAACACTTTTAGTTCATCTCTAAAATGCATAGTTCAAAGAAGCAGATGGCAAGAATCAGTAACTGCAACCTAATTTTATTTCCTTTCTCTGAAAATTTAAGGAACAAAATAGGAAATGCAGGTATATCTGGAGATTTTTAATTGCCTTTTCAAGTGAAAGGATAGAAGTCAAAATTCCACAATATAGCTTTTATATTATACAAAGTCAGTGAGTACTTTATAAAAATGCTTGTTTCAATATAAAGACTACCTTTGCTACCATGGGTGTAGAATGCTGGTGAGCAGATGGGTGGTTATCTCTGCTAGAGCACACTTTGAAAACGTAAAGAAACAGCTTGTGGCAAAAGTAAGGAATTTGTGTCCCCCCAACTTCCTTTCCAGGTGTGATCCTCCCTTGGGAAAGTGAAATAAAAATTTTGTCTTTTGAACTTTGGATATTGCCTATAGAGGATTTTAATTACAACCTACATGGAACAGAAAAAAAGAAGCCCAAATCCTAAGTACCGAGTCAAATTGCAAACATTAATTTTGGACATTTGCTAGTGCTTTAATATACATTTGCATGTCAGATAGTGACATTTTCACTACTCTCCATTTCAATACTCCCATAGAAGTCCTGACAAAAGATAGGCAGGAATGTGTGTTACACATACAGTTCTTGGAAAGAACATGGAAGCTGCAATGTGGCACTTCCTCCAATCTCTGAAGCTCCTAGAAGGAATGGTGGTCTAGGATGTGGTGAGGCTGTGCAAGGCTAACCTCATGCTAGTACTGCTTACCCTAATGACAACCGAGTTTAAGCTGGCAGAAACTAAGCACTGTCGTTCTAAAGCGCCAATTGAAAACCTCTATAATGCAGAGGGCACACCATAAGAGATCAGTGGCTTTTACAACTATTCTGTTGCTGTTGACTGTTGAGCACTTCACAAAGCATGCTTCCATCTCTCTGCCTTCCTTAGCATGTGGCCATCACCGACTATACAAAGTGATTGACAGCTCATTATTTTATATATATAAAAAAATCTAAGGGACTATTGCTGATTTAAATTCTCACAAATTTCATACAAAGTTTCATAGAGCCACAGAATACCAAATATTTGTCTTATCAAGTGTCAGGATAACTTACTAAAGCTGGGGTTTATTTTTTCTTATTGCTAAGGTATTCTAAAACCTGACTCCATACTGCAAACGACTCCCTTTCTTCCTCATATGTTTTTTGGCCTTAGAAACATGGCTAAGGGTTACCTCAAACTTAAGTGTCTGAAATAATAATAAATTAAAAAATCCAACAATACTCTATTATCCCACTACTCTGAAAACAAAAACCAAAAACCTCAGTCAAGTGATTATAGCGACACCTTGGAATGAGGAACCATGCAATTCACCAACATTAACCCAACTTCAACAGTAACAGAATCAAACCCCTGCTGGTTGAGGTCCAGAAGCACAATATTTCAGTTTGTTTCTGAAGCTGTAAGTATATTCCTAGCCAATATCCCAAACCTAAAATTCAAACATAACAATTTCCAAACTTTATTATTTTTTAAAAAATGCTGTCTCAGGACACAATTCACAAGCCAGGGGCCTGCTGTTTTGTGACAAGTGAGATGGGTAGGTCATTTAATTGTGTGTCTGCTCATGACTCCAAAGACTGAAGGCGGTCTTGAATGTCCTATGGCAGAGCTTGCACATGAACTGTCTTTTAAATGTGATTGCTGAAAGGGGAGGGGCATGGTAGAAGAGGGTGTCTGACTCTTGGGGTGCAAACAACTTCTCTGTGGCTGGGGTTGGGTTCTCAGGAAGGCCTGTGGGGCTGTCGGGCTCCAGGGGCTGGATCTTGGGCAAGGGTGGTGGAGGTGGTAGAGGTGGTGGTGAGGGGGAGTTTGTGGGCACAGGGCACACCTCAGCCTCTTTCTGTACAGGCTCCTCTGTGGCCTGAGACATGTGGGACTGAAAGTGACTCCATAGCCGGAAGTTGGTACGGAAGGCTTTGTGGCACACATGGCAGATGAAGGGCTTCACGGAACACAGCAGCTCTTGGTGTCGTTCCAGCTGCTTGTGTGCTGTGAACATCTTCCCACATTTCTCGCAGGGCCACAGACCAGCCTCCTTGCTGGAACCAGCCTCCCTGGGAGCTGCACTGACCTCAGGAGCCTCCTCCTCAACCTCCTCCACAGGCTCCTCTTTGACTTGGACTTTCAGTTGCTTTGAAAGACTCAAGTCTTCAGGGAGGCAGGAGGAATCCTCGGAATCGAAGTTCACTTGCTCTGAAGAGTCACTAAATGCTGTCTCCTCTTTTGGAGCAGTCACATGGTTTACCTTGTTAGGCTCAGTCTGAGGCCTGGGTGCAGCTGCCACTTCACCATTGTGGTCCAGGGTGGGCAAGGAGATGCTCTCTGGTGAAGCCATGTTGTTCTGGTTGTGCACTTCCACCTGGTGCCTCCAGATGCTGAAGGAAGACTTGAAGGTGCGCATGCACTCCAGGCAGGTCAGCTTTTTGTACTCACACCTGTCCTCATGCTCCTGCTTCAGCGCGGGGGAGAAGAACCTGAGGCTGCAGTAAGGGCAAACGGTGGCATTCCGGCACAAGCGCTCGTGGTTGCCTTGCTCTAGAAGAGAAGAGAGCTTAGCATTACAGAGGCGGCACGGATAAACCTCCTTGCTCTCTACCACGCGTGCCAGAGCCCGCTCTTTCGGCTTAGTAGCTCTGCTCACTCCGAGGGGCCTCTCTCCCGGGTGCATCTTTATGTGCTGCTTAAACTGAGAGAGAAAGCGGTATGCCTTGCCACAGTAAGCACAAATGTAGGCCCCTTTGGCTCGGGAGCGCAAGTTCCTCTTGATGACTTGCTGTGCTGGGGAGCTACTCTGTCCCTGGAAGCCAGGCTTGCTGAGCCTCAGCTTAATGATCAGGGCCTTCTTAATCTCCCTCTCTCTCACTATGTCAATCAGTTTTCTTTGGAATTTCTCATCCAAAACTGCATGGGAACTAGAGGCTGGCGATGGGTTCTTCACTATGCCGTGTTGGGTCTGACAGTGTGTCCACACTTTGAAGTTGGTATGAAACCTCTTGTGACAGATGTCACAAACATAAGGCTTCTCTGGGTTATGGTACATGTTAACATGGCGGTGAAGACCCGCGGTTGATCTAAAAATCTTAAGGCAATGTTTGCATTTAAATTTTTTGTTTGGTCTCGTCCCCTCCAACTCACCAAACTCCTCTCTGTTTAGTTCAGAATCTGGGAAGTTGCTGTCAAGGGAAGGAGGGCTCCTGCCCTCCTCACAGTTCTCTTCTGAGACAGAAGGCCCATGCTCATTTGCCCTTGCCTTCTTCAAGGGAGACCTTCTGTCTGCCTGGAACCTTCTCTTTGCTGGGAGTCTGCTAATGTCCCTCTGGTCTTCCTCTGTTTTGAGGGGCAGGTCTCTCGTTGAAGTTGCTGCATCTCCCACGGTGACCCGGATGATGTCTGAGGGGTCCGACAGAGGGCTGCTAGGCTCAGTCTTAATGTGCACCTCAGTCACAGGGGAGGTTCCCTCCCTGTCTGTCGACTGAGAAGCACTAAAGGACCTTAGGCGATGAGGCTGCAGAGCTTGAGGCCTGTCATCCAGAGTTTTTTTTTCACTGCCATCTTTTAAAGATGACTTTTGAGACATCGCACATAACACACTGCCTGATGCCTCATTTGCTGTTGTGGATGATCCCTGGGATAACTTCAAATCTATGGAGGGGGAGTAGACAGGAACCTGACTGTCCATAGACAGTGACCGCCTGAGGAGGCTTTTCACTAATGGACCACTTCTGTCAATGCTCTGGTTTGCAGAAGCAGGCCCACTGGATGGAACCACCAGGCCTAGCTTAGAGTAGTAGAGCAAATTCCTATCCTCCCCCTGACTGCCTCCTTTGCTAGTTTCTTTTAAGAGATATGGAGTCTCTGAGGAGCTACGAAGAGACAGAACAGGTGGCCGTGGTCTCTTCAGAGCCAGCTCTATAGCTTTTCCCTTAGGAAGCTGGCTGCTCACCCCTGGCTTATCATCTGTGGCCTCCCTGTCCTGTGAAGGCTTTGGAGGTAGGACTATATTTCTCTTAACCAAACTGCCCCTGTTAGGATCATCTAAAGCTCCAGGCTGTTCCAGAGACTTTGCATACACTGCAGCACTATCCTTTGGCCAACTCTTTTCAGTGAAGGATAGACTGTGAAGCTGCTCTGCTGGCTTGGCCACATTTGGCTTATTGGTGCTGGTCTTGACTGCATCACTCGGGGAAGCCTGGGCAGCTTGGCTGAGGTCCTGTACCGCTGGACCACTGGCTTTCCCTGGCACTTCGCTTCTGCCCTGACACACGATGACACTTCGCTTTTGAGAGCTGATCTCATCATCTTCCACCGGCACTCTTTTCCTGTTGGGACAGGCTGGAAAGGGAGCCTGAGGGGCTTTGGCAACAATGTTGGTCAGGAAGGAGATACCAAGGCTATATCCCAGCTCCTGAACAGCAGCAAGGCTGCCCTTCTCCACAAAAAGGGAGGAGGAGTAAATGTAGTTCAGAACGTTGTCAAAAGCATCAGGCTCACAGAAGTCCAGCTGGAAGACCGTCTGTGCCTCGTTCTCCTTATTCGTGAATAAACTCTGGAAGTACTCACTGCTGGCAGCCAAGACGTTCTTATGAGCTCGGAACTTCTGGTCCCCAACAATCAGGAGAACATCACACAGCTGTCCTTTGAGGCGCTCCTCATTGAGGGCGCTGAGCAGAGAGATGGCATGTGCTGGGTTGATGTAATGCAACAGTCCCTCCATCCTGCAGTTTATCTAGAAGACAGAAGATGAGACCATCAGCATTTGTATTCTATCGAAGGCCTGCTCAAACTTAATAGGTATACACAGAGGTGACACTTGAAAATGAGGTTTAACATTTAGGGTCTTTATCCATCTGATGCTTGGTTACATTTAGTTTATTCAATTTTGAACTGTCAAAATTTCTCAAGTCCATAATTCTTAGTTTTATTGCTATATTTTATTTTATAAGATATATACTAAAATACAACATAACTGCTAATAATAACAGATAGTGAACTTTTAAAAATAAACTTGGAAAGGGGATAATTGCTTGCTAACTATTAGGTTGAAATGTTCAATAAAGGTGAGAAACATTAGAGAATTAAAAGGTTGTTTTCTTTCTTACACTAATTGCTTGTGATTATTTTTAAATGCTATTTTCTCACTAGATGTTATTTTCAACAGCATAGAGGATTTTAGCCTGGCTGTAAAGCTGACTGAAGAGTTTGAACTAAAGGGTCACTGAAATTCTGTTCAAATATAAAGGTAAGAAAAGGCAACTTGGTGGGTGAGTGTGAGATCTGGAGCCAGACACTTCTCTAAGGTGCTAGCTCTACCCTGTGAGCTGATGCCCTCTGTACACAGGTCTGTGTGTAAAGTGGGGTAACAACTGTGCCCTCTTGCAAGTGTGTGGCAAAGATTAGATGAGCAAGCATCTACAGCAACCACTCAATAAATGTGCAGATAATTGGCAGGACTACAAGAATAAGTTTAACTCAGTACTAAATGAGAAGGTCCAGATTACCATCCCCTTCCTGGTACTCTAGGCAAAAGCAGGCTTCCTATGGACATGATGTGTGGTCCTGCTCTGAGCACCTCCTTTCTGTGGTCTAGTTTTATAGCATGGACTCCTACTAATATTATTGTCATGGAGCAGGGGGGGGGGGGGCTTAGAGGTAGAGTACTTTCTAGCACGTGTAAGGCCCTGAATCTCATTACCAGCACCACAGAGTTTGTGTGTGTGTGTGTGTGTGTGAGAGAGAGAGAGAGAGAGAGAGAGAGAGAGAGAGAGAGAGAGAGAGAGACAGAGAGAGAGAGAGAGAGACAGAGAGACAGAGAGACAGAGACAGGCACTGACTTTTACTATTAGAATGTATCCACAGTGACTAGATACATATTTGACAGGCTTATTCTAGAGAGAATGCTGCCAAGCACCACACCCAGCCCCAGATGTAAGTCAACAAGTCCCTAGCTCCCAGCTCTCCAGGGTCAGCCTTTACTGATCACTTGGAGACTAGGCTCTTCAGTTTTCAAAAAGAACAGAATGTAAGATGCAGACAGGGTCGGGCTCTGCCACTAGAGATGAACCTACCACCCACCAGGTTTTCTTTCACTCCTGCCTGCTTTTCTTTAACAGTGACATATAGCTCGTTTATTTGTAATATGGGCTTGGATAAGATCCTTTTCTTCTTTACATTCCTCCCTCACTCCTAGTTTACTATAAGAACCACATGTCTAATTTTTTTACAGGGGTGAGCAGAAAAACATTGAACTTAGAATGCCACAAGACTGAATGCAATGACAGTCTATAGCACTGAGTATTTCTGAAGATGTTGACACAAGAGAGATAGTGGACCAGAAGCAAAGGCTGAACAGATATTTGCCAAGTGGTTTTTGTTTGTTTGTTTTTAACTCAATTTAATGGTTTGAAACCAGCAATTAAAACAGATAAAGCACTAAGCGAGAAAATGTCAAAAAGTACTGAAAGTGGCAAGGGCTTGAGAAAGCAGTTTCAGTTAGAGATAGACATATGCCCTGTGTGTGAGTATGCATCCAGTTGAGTTGTAAAGATTTTCTCCTGGGAGGTCAAAGTCACCTGTGTTCTGGGCTAGTCAGTCACTCTAAGTCTCAGTCTTTGCCCTGCACACAAAACAGGGATAGTAAAAGCTTCTACATAATGCTGCTGAGGGGCAAATGGGATCATTATTCCATCACTCAGTACCTACAAATAGTGCCAATCATCCATCCATCCGTCCATCCGTCCATCCATCTATCTGTCCATCCATCCATCCATCCGTCCATCCGTCCATCCATCCATCCTTCCGTCCATCCATCCGTCCATCCATCCGTCCATCTGTCCATCCATCCGTCCGTCCGTCCGTTCATCCATCCATCCGTCCGTCCATCCATTCGTCCGTCCGTCCATCCATCCATCCGTCCATCCATCCGTCCGTCCGTCCATCCATCCATCTGTCCATCCATCCATCCATCCATCCGTCCGTCTGTCCGTCCGTCCATCCATCCATCCATCCATCCATCCATCCATCCATCCATCCATCCATCCAATCAGTCATGCAAGTACATTTGAGAAGACTCAAGAAAGCAGGGCACGAACCTGGGGATTATGAAGTAAAAACACAACAGAGGATAGAACCAAGGTCATATAGAACTGAAGCCTTTACAGCTAGGAGTCATGGACAATATCATCTCAGGAGTCACAAGGCTGGGTAGTTGAGAGGGAATTTTACTAGAAATGGGGGGGGGGGCATTGGAAGGTCACAGGGGAAAAGCCTGAGTTATGTCTTAATTATAAAATTTCTGGCTTTATTGTGAACAGCAGATGACAAGGCAAAAAACATAGAGGAAGTCTACTGCCCCAGTGGCTTGGTAGGGTCTGGCATTGGATATAAAGGCAGAACCATTAGGTTTTCTAATAGAATAACTACATGGCAATGGGAAGAGTCAAGGATCCTACAGGACAGGGAGAACGATGGTCTTTGTTGAGATGGATTTGGCAGAGAAAACCTCTACTTTTCTAGGGGATCCACTTCTGACACTCTACAAACTAGTGACAACTTATCACTCTTGCCTCTGCATCTTTTTATTTCCTTTTCTGAGCTACCTAGAATCTCTGCCCATACAAACATCTAAATCTAGACCCTTGTTTCAGGCTCTACTTTTGATAGAAACACAAAGACACCAAGATAATGTAAAACCACAGGTACAAGTTAACATCCACTCAAAATGTGCTAAAATTCTACTAACCACAAAGGATATCAAAAAGACAAGCACAGCCTAGCTCCTGGAGCTTAGTCTTGCATAAGAATAGCACACAGCAATCTGTTGACAGTATACAGTTATGCAGGTACAGAAAAATGACTACGGATATTATAGAAGATGCAGTACAGATGGCCGCCACCAGACTCAGGTGAGAGGCAGCCAGATGAGGGACCAAAGCATAGGAAAGAGACAGGCAGGAAAGATGACCCAAAAAGGGACAGAGGCAGTATGGGCAGCACTACAAACAAGAGAAAACAAAAGTCATCCTGGGAACTGTCATGACACTGATCTAGATGAAAGGGCTTTGGGAACCAAAATGAGGATACTAAAAATCGTAAGCAGAAGAGTGACACCTGTTCCTACAGTCTCTGGAGAAACTAAAGAGAAGGCCAGGTGGTATGGATTCACTTTCACTTACGGGTTGCTTTTACACTCTAATTCAATTATAAAGACTGAAAGCAATAGTCCCAGTCCTGATCTACTTGAAAACAAGGACTATTTGAATTTTTGCATTTTTGATTGCAGCAAGTGTAACTGTTTACTGAGTTTAGCAACTAAAGTATAAACCCTGTCTTGAGAGCAAACAAAGGGGAAAAGCAGAACTTCTGAGTGTTGCCTGGCAATCCAGCACACTGTGGCTGGGGAAGTACAAATGAACCCTCTGGACCTGACCTATGGGCATCTCAGCTAACCAGCCCTCAGAAAAGCAGTTGTGTTTCTGGATGTACTTTCTCAATGAATGTAGGTAGAGCAGACTCATTTTCTTGGATAAGTTAACTCACAATAGCAACAAATCTCATGTACAAACCACATAGCCATTACTGTCGCTGGCCTGATCATCTCCACCTGACTCATTAATGCAGAAATCCTATCACTTAACCATGGCAAAAAAAAAGGGGGGGGGGGGCCTGGAAGGTGCTCAGTGTGGAAGGAAGGGCCCATTTAAGAGTAGAGGCAGCTGAGACAAACTCTCCTAGAAAACTAGATTCTGAAACAGGCTGACTTCCTCATCACTTGGATCACCCTACAAATACCTTCCCAAACTCTGCCTCAGATAGTTCCACTTAATGTTGTTTCCTGGAAATTCAAAGGGGAAGAATGGAGAGACAGCTCATGGAAGACAGCTATCTATGGAGAAGTCTATTGCCATCTATGAGGATTGCAATCTTATCAGGACATCCTTTCCGAGCAGTAGTGTGCTTGCCTGTTCAGGGCTAGCCCTACCTATACTATACCATGTGGAAATCTCATAAGGCATAAACAAAGCAACTTGTGAAAGGTCCAGACTGTAGAGCAAATCCCACCTGGCAAGTACACATCTTCCTTCTCTCCTCCTCTCCAGAGTGTTTGTGAGCCCGTTGTACACTGTGCATCATAAGAGGTGCTGATGATGGGAAGTGATCTCGCTGGCTGGCTTCCTGTTCTCCTGCACCTCACATTCCTGTGACTGGGCAGACAACAATGTGATAAAGAAGGCATAGAGTATGGAAGAACACTCATGTCAGGAGGCTATCAAATTGGCGAGGAGGTAGGAGGGTGGATGAGTGACTGGTGGGACATCAGGAAAGGCTTGGGTCTCACTTGATGCTGAAGTTAAAGCCAAAAGCTCAGAACTTCCAAGAATGTTATCTGATTGGCCCGGGCTTAAAGTTTTTCGAAGCTTGCACTGGCCTCATGTCAACTCCCCCAAAGAAGCCTAAAGACCTTCACAGATGGACTCAATGAAACTACTTTATACACAAATGCCTCTGATAAACGATGCTGAGGTGAGACACCTACATCTTAATAAAAATTAATTCAACCCAAGTCTTTCCATTCTTATGTTACACAGAATGAGGACTTTGGGGTTTATGGGAGGTAGGAAATTCTGGAGCAGAGTATTCTGGGGCAGACATATAAGGAGAAGCACACAGAAATTCAATGGGATACTACAAAGGGAAAGTGAGGAGACGGAGAAGATTCAAAACAATTCCCACTTCAATTTAAGAAACTAGTCCAAAACACTCACACTAGCAGTTCTTTAGGAACCTAAGGCTAAGCTCTGGGAACACTATTTCTTTGCAATGTTGGAAAGTGCTTACAAAAACCTAACAAAATCCTGGAACTCCAGGGATGCCAGTGATACCGGTGATCATCCAACACTTGACTATACACACAGCTCATCCCCAAGCCCTCACTTCTGGATTGAGCCCTCACTCTCTCCACTTGATTTTACTATATGGTGACAGGCTTTGAGCTTCAGCCTGATCATCACTCACCTGGTAACATTGCAGACATCCAGAATTTATCTAAAATGCCTCAGGTTTCAAAGCCAGAGTGGCTTAGGGAATCCTTCACCATGTCAAGTTACTGTACTCCAACATATTTTGGACTCCCCCTCTCTAGTACAAATTTGGTTCAAGGGCAGATAGTCAGCCTCAGCCAGGCAGACAGCTACCCTGTAACACAGTTTGCAGACAGAAGCCTCTGCTGGTCTGTTCTGGCCACCTAGCAGCTATTGCTCCTTCTGCAGAGGCCCTCTGTGTTACTTTGGAAGAACATTCTTGACTAGCAAGTGCAAGCTGATGGTTATAAGCACATACCCAAAGTCAGGTCAACTAGAAACTTTCTGCCTAAACTATGGTTCATGACAAGACAAAGGCAACAGCTGAACAGAGCTGAATGATCTCAGTGTGGTCTGAAAATCCAATGTGCTAGTGCCTGACTCGTACATTCCTGCAAGTGCTTTGGTTTTGTCCTTTGTGGTCCAAGGTTGTTTGTTTGTTTGTTTTTTTAATTTTTCCTCAAACCTAAAGAATAATCTTAAAAACAAACAAACAAACAAAAACCAATAAATTCCTTTTTTAGCCAGCCAGCCAGTTTCTGTTCTGGAATATTTCTGCATTCTGACTGCTCCTGCCTTTCATGCTCATTGTTCATATGCTAGATTCCTAATGCAAGGCTTTCATTAGTGTCCCAGTACACAATCTCTTCCATGAATGCATTAGCTCACTGGCTCTCTCCATGTGCAAGGCATGGATAAATGTAGCTGAACACAAGGGTACTCAAAGCATTAAAGCCCCACTGTCCACAGATTAAAATGGCCTTCAAGCCTCTAATGACATCTGTATTCAGACTACTTTTAAAATCCTTTAGTTACATAGTATGTAACTGTGGCTTTTCCTGTTTCTGTCCCAAAGACACAATCTGCCCACTTAACCTTCTCCATCACACTCAACCTGAACCATCCTAGATTGTGCCAAACTCCCTTTCCAACTCAGCTCAAATTCTAACCCTTTGGGAATTCTTTAGGGCTGAAAATTCTTAGCCAGTACCCCTAGTTTGCATGTTGAAGTCCTAACCTCTGCACCTCAAAAGGCAATCATAATTGGAACTGAAGTCTTTATACAGCTAATTAAGTTAAACTGTGCCTTAGACCAATGAAACTGTTCTCTTTAAACAAAGAATTAGAATAGAGATAGATATGGAGGGAAGATCCTATGAAGACATAAGAAGATGCTGTCTACAAGCCAGGGGGAGAGACCCCAGGAGAAACCTGGCTGTTGTTACTTTGTGTTCTGACAGATAAAAGTTTGTCTGGAGATCAGGAGGGCAGAGCTAGCCGCTAACCATAGAGGCCAGGCCATGGTGACTTTCACCTTTAATCCTTGTACTTGGAAGGAGGAAGCAGGAAGATCAGGAGTTCAAGGCCGGCCACTCTGGGCTACACACACACACGAGATTGAACCCAAATAAAAAAGAAACAAAGCTAGTCCCAGCACACAGAAGGTGGAGACAAGAATATAAGTTGGGTGGAGACAGAATCTCATCCCCATTCAGTTAAAGGATTCCTAGAGACAGGACCTTATTTGGTCTGAGGATTCAGAGGTAAGAACTGACTGTAGCTGCTCCTTTGCTTCTCTGATCTGCAGGCAAGCTTTATTTGTCAGAACACAAAATATCCTAAAATGCTGGCCTGCCAACAATACCTTCACCTCCAATTTCCAGCTTCTGTAACTGTGAGAAAATAGGTCTGTGTTGTTTAGGTCACTATACCATCCACTAAACTAAAACATGTCAATAAACACAGCTCTTAACTTAAGCTTAGAATGAGTAAACAAAATACTATGTGTGGCACATGTCTATAATACCAACAGTTGGGAAGCTATTGTAGGAGGATTATGAGTTCAAAGCCAACATGAGCTCAAAGCCCTTGTTTAAAAAAAAAAAAAAAAAAAAAAAGCAAATGCCTCCTGCCAATTCCTTTGCCACACAAAGCACAACCACCACTACACTGTGTTTATTCACTGTCTTATGCTAGGTGGCTGTGGGTCCCACCAGGACTGCAAGCTCCTTAAGGTCCAATACATTACTTCTGACACTCCATGATGCCCAATTTGGGATCCCACACAATAAATATGTGATTATTTTCTACCTCCATTCCAATTAAATTAAGGTGTAAAAATGAAGCTCTCTAATTGCTTTCTTTAAATACAGCTGGCCACTTTATTTCCCTTCAGCTGGTTTTTAAAATTATTATTTCCTAGAAAAGCACAAACCACAGACTAGCACACAGGGTTTTCTGGCTGATGTCAATTTACCTCTGTACCATACCTGTGGCACTCCTTACCATGTAACCCACAAACCTGCATTTCCAGTTTCTGAAACCTAAAAGTATCTTCTACCCCTCCTTTACTTGGCCACTTTGTAAAAAGATTCAGCTGAACTATAAAGCTTTTGCAATTTGCCAAAAGCAACATTTCATCTTTCTGTAATAACCCCATAGTGATTTCAATACATCAGCTTTTGTATGTGGACCTCTTGGAGGATCCCACATGCCTCCCCACTCCCCAAAGCCCTAGTCATCAGTGAATTCCTAGCACAAGGCTTGGCAATTGTAGGGAAAACTCACTAGACTTAGCTTGCTCACCTTTCTCTTCAGAGCCCAGGCTCGGGTTATTTTCTCAGCTTTTTCTGAGCTTTTTGTAGCTCTACTAACAATTGGACTATGAATCCATCTGTATCTCTGCTCAGAGTTTTTTCAGACTCCAGGCCCTGGTTGCCTTCTGAACAGAACCATCTCTGGGAACTCACTTGTCTCACATGGCACCTGTGACCCATACTCTTACACCTGCTTGGCTTCATACATTGCCTCCTTAGGTTGGGGTGATGCCAGCCAGGTCTCCTCAGGCAGGTTATTCTCTTTCCTTTGCCCTTTGGCCAATCTCTGATACCTGTAAATCCAGCCCTCAATCAGCTCTAGTTACAGGGACAACTAAAATGGCTTCTCAAGTTATCTCTTTGTCTGGAGACCTCTATGTTAACACTTTTGGTGTTTTTTTTTTGTTTTGTTTTGTTTTTTAAGTGTTTCCATACCTAATTTTCCCCCTACAAAATACTGTCAATTTCTCGAGGGAGAGCTTCTATTGACAATTTCTACTTCCTCAGAATGATGCTCTTTATAGTCTCACTGAACAAAAACGCTATACTGTTAAGTGCAGAGGCTGAATTAGAGTCACTTTTAAGTAAGCTAAATTTTTCCTTTAACGTCAATATTTAGGGGTAAGGTTAAGGGTAATGATTAATTACCAGATGTGGAGGAGGGGTTTTTGGTAGAAACGGTAACATGGAATAACCTAATTTTCGCCCTCTTAAACAAGGTGGAAGGATCATGAAACAAACCCAGGAACTCATGACTAAGGGTCATGCTGATGAACAATCACAGAACTATGTTGTAACACTGATGTCCGAAGAGGTAGAGGCGATTGGAGCTCTGACACCAAAACAAAAATTCCAGGCTTCAGAGGGCTACTCAGTGTCCCTCAACACCGGGCAACCACAAGGAAAATCTGTCTAAGGCTCCGTGCAGAGTGCTGCAGTGTGTGCTTCTCACACTGCGGCCTCGGGGACGCACAATGCACGGTTCTTTGATTACAAGGCGCGGTCCCTTCAGAAGGGCACTCGAAGTGCTCCGGATAACCAGGCCTGGGAAGATGGAGAGACCCAGCAAACGTGTGGGCTGCAGGGAGACCTTCCACGCTATGTCTCTAGCGAAGCGAGCCTTTCTCGGAAGGGGGGAGCGGGAGGGCAGGGTCGGCAAGGGCTCAGGAGGGTCTGCCGAGGGGCTGACCGACGGGCTGTCACGCTCCAGCCACGGCAGGTGCTGGGTGCAGCCAGGCCCGGAAGCGGCGTCTCAGCGGCTCTGTAGGGAAACGCGCTCCGAGTCCCCGACTCCCCGGCTACCCAGGCCACCCGGTCTGAGTGAATAGCTCGGCGGGCCCAGAAGCTGAGCGTGCGCAGGAGCGAGGGCGAGGCCGAGTGCGGGCACGGAGCATGCGCAGTGGAAAGGCATGCTCTGCTACGTGGGAGTCTGAGCATGCTCGGTGACAACAGCGGTCCCGCGCACGCGTAGACCGGCTAGGCGCCCGCAACCCACCGGGGGAGGAAAAAAGGAGAGAAATCACCTCAGAGTTACGTCAGGAAAGGCTGCGTTTTGCGGGGAGGCCGTAGCTCCCCGAAAGGGCTCGATGTCCTCCAAGGGCGCGGGGCGTGACGGTTACTCACCGCTCTTCAGCCTCAGGGCAGGTGCCGGGCCCCTTTCCTCTCACATTCGACTCGCGCAACCCGCAGCCGCCGCAGCCGTTGTGATTCCATCCATCTTGAATTTGACGTCATCCCACACCAGGGATGAGGTCATCGCAGGCAGCGCTCGTCACGTGCGCGGCGGTGGGATTGGGTACCGGGCGGCGCAGGGCGGGCCAGGGGGCGGGCCTGCGGGAACGCGGCCGCGTTGGGTGCATCGCGTGGGTGCCGCTCCGAAGAGGCGCGGCCACGAGCCACGGGGCTGGGGACGCCCCAAGGGTAGGTAGGTGGCGGTGTGGCCGCGGGAAGCCCCTGCGTGCGGAGCTATCGGAAGGTGGCTCCGTGAGAGCTGGCCGTGAACCAGTTGAGCTCTCAGGCTCGCCTCCCTTCAGATCAGCAGCTCTTATTCGCTCCACGGCAATTCCATCCGCCTGTCAACCGCAGAGCCAGCCCTCTCCCTTTTAAAACCTTGTTGAAGCTGGGCGGGGTGGCTCACAAGTGTAATGCCATCACCCAGGTGCCAGGCTGAGGCGGAATTTCTGTTAGCTAGTCTGAACTACAAAGTGAGACTCTCTCTCTTGAAAAAAAAAAAAAGTCTTCAAATGAATAGCTCTGAAGTTTTTGTTTCCAGACTTTAGAGTTTCACACTTAGTTTTCTACAATCATTGGAGGGTTTTTAAAATGTCTTTGTATTTTGGACTCTGTGGCTGTTGATAGGGCTTTCAGAGAGCCACTGTTGCTCCTCTTTTTACAGGCCAGAAAATCAAGTTTTTCTGCTGCTGAGCCTGACACCCAGATAGAAGCCAGATTTGTTTGTTTGTTTTCTAACTACGTGGAATGCAAAGCAGCCTCTGTCCAACTGTTCTCTCTAGAGATATTTTTAAATATAATAAAAACAGTAAAAAAAATATCAGATCGACCCACTGTCCACAGCTCATTTGCTGTGTCTCCAGTGCCTGGTCCCTGTACACTGGGCAGCTCCATATTCAACCATGGTTGCCAGTTCTCTGAATCTGACCTAATTGCCAAACACAACAGAACCCTTTGGATCTTTTAGGTGACCTCTGGCGTGGTGTTTTATCAGTTCTTCAGACCCAATGGCAGCAGCTATACCACTTTTCTCTGAGCTTCCTGGATTGCAACTTCTTGGCCTCCTGTGTTTCCTTTGCCCCTTGCCCATCCTCACACTTTGGATTTCTGAGATCTGTGGTCTTGCCTGTCCTGTTACATTTACTTTGTGCTACTTCATCTATGCCAGGGAAAATGCTCTAACCACGCAGTCACCCCATGACACACACGCGCGCGCACACACACACACACACACACACACACACACACACACACAGAGAGAGAGAGAGAGAGAGAGAGAGGCTTTGCAACCAAACAAGTCTTAAAATGTTCTCTTGCTCCAGTGTTAATACTAGGAATACTACATTGTTAATACTCCACTGCTTTTAGGGGAGAGTTGAACTTGATCCTGCAATAACCTGATAGCTTGGCCCACATCAATGCAGACAAGCCTTGCTTGTCTCTTCCCTGAGCTCACCTCTGAGCCTCAGGTGTAGTGGTTTCTCCACTGGATCTAACCTGTCCTGTCATCTGTAATTACTCTGGGATTCTGTCACTTCTGCCCCCTCGCTGTTAGTTCAGCTTTGTTCTTGGGCTAATGCTACACCTTTGTGCTCTTTGGTGCCTTTTGTAGGATTTGGCTGTTGCTACCTGTATGTGCCGTTGGATTAATCTCCCATAGGCACCATGCCTGCCTCAGGACTGAGATAGAAGTCCATCATGATTCTACCCCTTGATAACATTAAGCCGTGCTATGGGATAATACTCTTGTACATTGTAACAATAGTTAACCACAGAGGCCAGGCAGTGGTGGCTCACACTTTTAATTCCAGCATTCAGCAGGAAGAAACAGGAAGTAATATGGCTGGTCTAGAGAAGAAATGATAAGGTGGAGTGGAGACAGGAAACTGACCCTTTTCAGCTAAGGAATTGGTAAGGAGAGAGATGGCTATGGCATGCTCCTTTGTCTCTTTGATCTTTCAGAATTTACTCTGATACCTAGCTCTGGGTTTTTATTATTAAGACCAATTAAAATTATCTCTACAAAGCAGGATCTCTAGCTCTGCCTTCATGTACAAGTTTATACACACATTGTTTATTTAATCACCCCATTAGGAGTTACCACTTAAATGACCCCCAGCCATGGACTTCACAAGCTAGAATCCATGAAAGGGACTCGGCTAAATTTATCTGCTCTGTCTACCCCTAAACCTGTTGCTTGGTGTCCTGTCCTACTTAAGGGGCTACTGCCTGCTCTAATACCCAAGTTGGAAGCTTGGGATTGCTTCTCCATTTCAGCCTTCAGCTGTTGCTAGGTCTTATCAGGTTGCTTCCCAGGTATCCCTCAGGTCTGTCTGTTAGTCTCTAAAGTCATGCTCTCCCCCTGAGTTCTGACATCAAGCCCCATCAAAGAAAAATTTCCACCTCTTAATCTTTCTCTTCCTTTGTCCTCTCAGGAGCACTCCTCCTTCCTCTCTTATTTCTTCATTTATCTCTCTATCCCTCCCTCTTTCCCCCTCTCTTGTTATCATAACCACATCCCTCTATTGTAATAATAAAGTAAGGTAATAATATGTAAAAGGTTATATAGAAACAGCTTCTAAGTGTCTCCTGCTACCCACCGCTTCCTCTGCTGTGTCCCCCACAGGACCTCAGCATTTATAGACATCCCACCACCAGATAACTGAGTAATTCATATTTGTATCATGGCAGATTTGCACAAAATCCTAACACTGTCCTCACTGGCTCTGATAGTGAGAATCGCATTATTTACCTGGACCTAGAGGTGTGGTCTTTAAGCATTGAGGACCCATGTACGGGGCATGGCCAGGCCAGTCTAAGAACTGGCGCATAATGTCTTTTCCTCCTGTTTTGTTCCCTTGTACTGTTAGAAAAAGATCTGACACACCACCATTGTTGGGTGGACCAGTTCAACTTTCCAAGAATTGCCCTATGGTTCAATCTTTTATATCAGTGAATGTTTCATGTAAACCCCAAAATAAAATAATCTTTTAAAAAAATTATAGTCTTAATTACAAACAAACTAACTTTAAAATTAAAATACTTTCTTCTCTAAACCCAAACACATTAATAAAAATTATTTGTTTTAATTTTAAAATTAATTTAATTTATAATTAAATTAAAACTATAATTATTTTTGTCCTGATCTTGAGCTAGATGAGCCAAAAATTTCTTACAACAGGCTCTAACTATTCCTGGCTCCAGTCCTAACTCTGGTCAATCTATAGCTACTTGACCAATTTCTCATTCCCCTTTTCTAAGTGGATTCTGTTTTTAGCTGGATGCATCCTTTTAAATGCATGTGTCATCAGCTTGTGCCCAAGTACTCTCTCCTGTGGCTTCCAGTGGTCTGCTGCCTTAGCAATCCCAGGCATGGCTGCTTGGCATTCTGCCTGTCCTAGACAATACACACCACCCTCATCAAGTCCCCCTTACCAGCTTCTTGCTCTCACTGCAAAGCACATCCACATTCTTTCTCATGGTCAAATCACAACCTCCTTTATGCTTCAGGTGCATAAAGATATGCACTATAACTGTAGTACCTATACTATCTCTTTCTGGCTGTTTGAAGGCCTTTTTCTCCTGGAGCATAAATGTTCCTTTGGTATGGAAACTGCCTAGTAACTTGAGTTCATTGCTAGGGCTATGTCTTGACCCAGTTGCTTCCCCTGGCTAGAGTTTTCCCCCCAGAAACTGGGTTACAATGCTGTACAATGTTGTGGTGTTTCAAAATTCTGTCTGAATTTTTTGTGCTAAACAAACACATTCTTCTTGTAAGCTTTAGAAGGGATTTGAACAAGTTCTGCATCTTTGCAACAGGAAAATGTTACTCAGCTGTGTCTCTTAAATATCACTTCACTTTGAACTTGTACCTAGACATCTAAGTTTGCCCACTTGTGGTTTTAATAATTCTTGGAGTAAAGGGTAGAAGTGATCATTATTGTCTTGTAATTGCTGTGACAAAGTACCCCAACCTTGGAGGCTTCATGCAAGTCTGTCACAGTTCAGGAGGTCGGAGTGATTTTGTGTGTGTGTGTGTGTGCTCTAACAAAACTTGCCTAGATATCATAGGGCAAAGGAGCAAGCCATGTATATAAACTTTTTGTCGTGATTGTAATGGTCATATAAAATGTTAACTAATTTTAGAAAAAGTCATCTAGCTTCCTGTACATGATTTTAGGTTTGAGTCTTTATCGGGTAACTAGGAATTAAGTTTTTGTACTCTGGATGTATATAATAAATATTGATCCTTTAACCTCTTTGAGATCTATTGCATGAATCCTACTTGGTATTGTTAATAAAAATCTGGAGCTAGATATTGGGGGGGTTGAATTATTAGAGAGGCAGAGAAACAAGACACATCCAATTTTCATTTAGCTGGATCATCAGGCCTATTATCCTCTTCACAAATCCTCAGACTTAATGCTTCTTAGTGGGAAGGGTGCAAGCAAAGGGCTGAAGTTCTTTGTCCAGATATCTCACTTCTTCCTTCAACTTTCCTAGTGTTAGAATTAAAGATGTGTGCCACCACCACCTGGCTCTGTTTGGCCTTGAACTCACAGAGATCTAGAGGCTCTCTGCCTCTGGAGAGCTGGTTAAAGGTGTGGGTCACCACTCCCTGAGCTTCATGGCTCGGCCCTGTCCTCTGATTTTCAGAGAAGCTTTATTAAATATACAACATTACCACAGAGATCTGCTGCATATGATATTTAAAATGTTTAAGTTTTCTTCAGTGAACCATAAACACACATAACAGCGACCTTTCAAGTCTCTAAAAGGATGATGGGTACCACGTGGGTTATGATAACACCACTAAGCTGACAAACACTACCCAAAGATTGGCTTTGGATTACAAACTTCTCAAGACAGTTTAAAGGTGGCTGTCTGAGATGGTTCAGCGTCACAGACTGATGATAAGTCCTGCATTTTCCCACTATGAAAAGGCTGGACAACAACTGATAAATCCAGCTCTCCCTGTACTTGACCATTAACCCAACCCCAAGATCCCCTAAAAATGCTGTTGTCCCCAGACAACATGAAGTAATTTTAAGAACATGACTCCCACATGCCCAAGAGGTGGGGTGAGAAATTTGCCATTGTTTAGAATGGTTGGTTACAAGTTGTTATTGGTAGTGGTCAGGAAAAAAGCTAAACAAAGGATATTAGATTCAGGGTTCTTGTTCTGAAAAGAAAAAAGGGGGATATAGATATGATTGGATAAAAGGGTAGATTATTGAATCTACTCTAAAAAGAAGAAGGAAGGATATTGATATGATAAAATAAAAGGTAGATTATTGAATATACTTTTAAAAAGCAACTACTTATTTTAAATATTTTATATTATTATGAATCTTTGTATATTGATACAAAGTTGAGATTATTTTTGTTAGAACATACTGCACATACATTTCTACTTTTGTTTAAGGTATTTATCAATGTAATGCAAATTGCTAGTCCTTGAAAGTTATTATAAAATCTATTTGGGATAATAAAGAAATACAGATTAGTCACCTATTACAATTGAATTTGTAGTCATGTTAGGTATGTTTTCAAGATCAAACAGATATATTTTAGATAGACAGGTAGTCTTCAAATGCTTTAGCGATCTACAGAATATGGCACTTAAGATGTTTTTAATAACATAAGTTCTCTTTTTTATGACAACAAGACATGTCTGCTCCTGGCAGTACCAATCTACTTCAGAAAAGATGATGGGCCTCGAAGAAATTCCATATGGAGCTTTCTTTTTAGCAAAAGTTAGTCACCAGGAAAGAAAGTATTCTTGCCTCAACTGCTGGCAATATGCCACTATCCAAATGGGGAAAGCAGGGTACAAAGAAAGGACTTCTGAACTTTTCCAAGACAAGGTAGGAGAGCACTCAGAAAATCCTCTTTCACAGATAAGTCTGTCAGATATGCTAGGCCTGTAGGCTGAAGATCAATGGATGCCCCAGTATTGCAGAGGAAACTTGGGTGACTGTCTAGGCAGCCAACTGTTTCTGTCATTTCTCACACTTTTGGAAGTCACTTACTTGAAATTCTTGTTTACTTAGGTAATATTATTTCCTTCTCTGGTCTCTAAGGGAGTTGAAGATTAGTTACAGTTTTTGTTGTTGTTGTTACAGATTCACTAAGAGGTGTAAAGTGTATAGGGTTAAGAGACATTAAAAGATAATTTTGATAATACAAATTAGGATAGAAAGGGAATTAGATATAATCTTTTATAGTTAGTCACCAAGATAGGATAGATAATAGGATATTTTCTCTAAATTTGTTGACTGTTGTTGTTAACTAGACATTGTTGATGTAATTGTTGCCTTATATATTATATATAGTTGTACTTATTGTGTATAATTTTCCTTATATTAGTTATAACCTTTTTATCTTAAACAAAAAAGGGGAAATGTGCTGATATTTTGTTTGTGTTCTAACAAATAAAGCTTGCCTAGAGATCAGAGGGCAGAGCTAGTCACTAGTTAACAAGAGATCTTGAAGTGGTGGCACATACCCTTAATCTTAGCACTTGGGAGGAAGTAGGAAGATCAGGAGTTCAAGGCCACCATGGGCTATAGGAGATTGATCCCGTCTAAAAGAGAAACAAAACCAGGCAGTGGAGGCTCATGCCTTTGGTCCCAGTACTTGAAGGCACATGTCTTTAGGGAGGCGGAGACAGGAAGTAATATAGCTGGGCCAGGGAAACAAGTATAAGGCGAGAGGAGAAAGAATCTTTTAGCATTTACCTCTATGTCTGACTTTTTATTATTAAGACCACTTAAAATTAGAGCTATAAGACAGCAAGTGTCTGAAGTTAGTACCAGTAGGCAGGATCCTGCTCCTATAAGATACTGGCACAGTATCCCTAGCCTCACTACTTCTGGTTGCTGCTAGCAACTCTGTCTATATCTGTGTCACTGAAGCTTTTTCCTTCACCGTCAAGTGGCCTGCCTGTCTGCCTCATATTCCTCTGCCTCTTATAAAGATATGTGGAGAGGAACTCCCCCATCCCTATCACCCAACCTTCTCAGCTCAGGTCCAGGTAGGTTCAGAACCCAGGAAACATGTATCATCATGGTCTCTTTCACACGGGTGAAGTTAGATTGGATTAAATGCTTATATCACTGCTGAGAAGCCTGGTCTTTAAAATTAGCATAAACATAAAAGGGGTTAGAGATAGCTCATTGGTTATTGCCCTTGCTGAGGACCTGGTTCAGTTTTCTTTACTCATATCAGGCTTCTCACTATAATTCCAGTTCTAGGAGATCCAACACTCTTTGGCCTAAATGTGCATCTGCATGCCTGTATTTACACATAAACTAGCACAGCCACACACAGATAAATAATACATCTTTATAAAAATAGGATAAAAGAAAATGGGTGCTAGGCTGAGGGATAGCACTCCAACAGAACAGCAGTCACTACTGTGTCTTTCTTTTTGCCTCAGTATCCAACCTGCTTCTCATGACCTTGAGACCAGCCTTTCTGTACCTGCAAGTTAGTAAATAGCACAAGAAATAACTGGATTTAGATAACACCTTCTGCATTTAGTTAAGTAGGAAGTAGGTGTGTGTGTGTGTGTGTGTGTGTGTGTGTGTGTGTGTGTGTGTAGTAATTCTGGATATTTATCATTTTATTTTGTCTTATTATATAATCTAGGATTGCCTCAAACCCATGGTTTTCCTACCTCATTCCTTTGACTACTGGGATTGCAGGCATAGCAACCATGCCTAACTGGTTATGGACTTGGTGTACAATAGGAATACAGGTTGAGATGGAAGGAAAGAAGATGCAGAACAATGCCTTTGAATGCATCATAGGGTTTCTTTGGTAAACCTTAAAGAATGGGATGCAGCTATAGTTTAACAGTATCCACCCTTGCCCTCAGCTGTGACTATGTGCATAGTCATTATACATAAGGGTAGCAGCTCCCATTTCACCCACTGAGAAAGTGAGGCTCACAAAGATGGGAGTGTGAACATCTAGTGAAGACATTCAGGATATCCAAGTCAAGCTACTCTGAGATCATTTCAGATTCCCGAGGTTGAATCTGTTAGCCAAGTAGCCCATAGCTTAGATTTCTCTTGATAGGAAATTTTGAGTTTAAAGCACATTACTCTTATGCAATGACTCTAAAGCAGAACAGAATTCTCTGGTAAAATCAGGTTTATTAGATGATATTAGGTTTATCAGATGATATTAATAAAGAACACTCATGACACAGAACAGAGCTGAAACACCAACGCTGATTCAGTTGTTGAATCCTGTTGTTCTGCCCAGGAGAGATAGCTTCCTCATGACACCTGACCCAGTTCTTGCCACCCAAGAAAGCAATGGATGGCTCTCCCTAAACTCTTAAGGAGCCATGTAGGCAGACAAAGCCACTCTCAAGGGCTTGTACTCCAAAGTCAGTGGCTAAATGAAACAAATTCCCACAACATAAATCTGAAGGGAGAAATATTTACACATCTGAGAACAAGATGAAATAAAGCAGGAAGCCCAGAGCTTCCCACTGCAGGTCCTGTATTTGATCAGTGACTTGTAGATGAGCTGTTTTATGAAAAGGTATATGGGCACAGAGCCAGCCTACCATTGCTGTTCTAGGAATGTAGCAGAGTCCTCAGAAGGTTGGGCAAAACAGACTCACTAGAGACACTCATGTAGTCAGCCCTTTCCTGGCAGTTTTTTTGTTCGGCAGGAAAATGACATCACTCCTGTACTTTAACCATCATCACTAATGCTAAGTGTCCTTACTCTAGATCATTTTAAGAACAGAAAGGAGTTTTGGCTTTCTGGCTTTGTTTTTAAATCTTGGAGACTTTAGGATTTAGCCTCCCTTGTAGTAAGAATCATTTAGCTAAATGTGGTATTATTGAGAACAGAGATGGTAACTGCTGGGTTTCATCTTTACCAGCACTCACATTTCAGCTTGCCAGGCTTACACTGTAAATATGATAATTACAATTTTTCACATAGCCCCTAATATTGTACATCTAAGCAATAGACATTTTTTATGGCAGGGTCTCATGAAGCTCATTCTTGCCTCAAATTTGCTGTGTCATCAAGGAAGATGACCTTGAACTCCTGTTCAGTCTGCTTCCACCTCCTGAATGCTGAGCTTATGAGATGTTGGGGGTCAAATCCATAGCTTCATGTATTCCAGACAAGAACTCTGGAGCACTTTGCATGAAACCAGGTCAAATGACTTAATCTGTTTCCTATGTTAGTGAATAGCCTCCACTTCTCCTCTCCCTCCAGGATGTGACTCAGTTGATCTGGCATACTGTTAGGTCACTAATATGTCTAAAATGACTTCCAAAAATAGATGAATGTTCCTTTCTCACTTAGCTCCCAAGGCAGGCTAATAGCTATGAATGTCTCTGCATCTCTGCACTTTGGAAATTGTTAGGAAGAAATGCCTGGTGAGCGGAAACCATGGTGACATCATCTGTGCTTCAACACAGTCTGCATGTTGAATTCATTGGACATGCTCTTGGTTAGGAGTCTAGAATGTCCTGGCAATGTGTCCCCCCCCCCAAATTTTCCTTATAAAATCAGCTTTTTAAAATCAGGCTTTACAATGAGATGGTGCAAGCATGTGCCAGGGCCAGAAGGAACACAACTTGGCCTCTTGACAAAGCCTACTTTCCTGTCAGTGCTCCATTCTCCTCTTACCATCACTGGACAAGAGTGAGCACTTGATTCCATCATGATGGTCCAGCTGTAGGAATAAACAAACTTAAACTGATTTTCCTACTCCATTTTTGCCCAATGACTTGATTCCTACCACAGTTATTGGGGTAGGAGTGTCCATCTCCCTAAAATATTCACAGATGTCAGGCCATGGCAGTATTATGGGAGTACTTAGGGTCAGAGTCTGAGTCCTGACGCCCTGACAAGCTTGGTCACCTGTTCTCAAAATCCAATTAAAGAGACAAGTATAGAAAGGAAAATTTATTCAGTGCCACTGCTCGAGGAGAAGAAACAAAAAGGTACAGTGAAAACACGCTACATACTCCTTTAGAGTCTGGACTATTCCACACATTTTACTTGGTATTATTAATAAAAACCCAGATTCAGATATTGGAGAAAAGCTGAAATATCAGAGAAATAAACCATAGCCTGTTCTTATGTAGCCAACTCTTGAGGCCTGTCTTCCTGAATCCTCAGACTGAATGCCTCTCAGTTTGCAGTCAAAAGGGAAGTCAGTACTAGGCAAAGGGAAACACTTTTGCCTTCTCCAACCTTATCTTTCCCTGCCCAGCTATCTAGCTATCTCACTTCCTGGTTCAGTTTACCTAGTGCTAGGATTAAAGGTGTGTCCTACCTCTATTTGACCTTGAATTTATGGAGCTCCAGAAAGATCTCCACCTCTGATTGCTGGTATTAAAGATTTGGGACACCACTCCTTGACCTATATGGCTAATAATTTGTCTCTGTCCTCTGATTTCCTGGTAAGCTGTATTAAATTCACAATATATCACCACACTGGACAGGTGTAGGTTTAAGTAAACCAAGGTATGAGTAGCTGAGCAGTCCTAGTCAAGGTGTAATTCTACCTCATTGGCTTTCATTGTCTCAGCTCCAGTGGCTCCTGAAAGGTGGTCTGGCAAGTTGTCAGAACTGGATGAAGTCCATTCTTCCTTTATCTGGCCCCTGGCTTCAGGCTTTTACTTTTCTCAGCAGGTGACTCCTGAGGAAATTTCAGTTTTTTGTAGAGAGTTATTTCAGTAGTAGGACACACACCAACTTTACTTTTATGATGGTGGATACCACTTGTAATTCTTTAATTTAAACACCACCTACTTGGGACTAGCACACAATTCCTGAAGTTGAGGGCTCTGGTCCCCACTTTTAACCAATTGCAAGCTCCAGGTTCTGACCCATCCTTCTGGTGGCCAGGGTTCCACATCCCTGTCCTAAGGTGTGACTGGTAGAATGGCTCATAATACCCAGAGAAATACTTATTTACATTTGCAATTTATAGAAAAGGCAATTTGTTGTGAACTGATCTGATCTGTTCTGATGTGTTTTACCCAGTATGGCTGGCAGATGTCTATAGATGGAGATCTCATGCCCCGTGTGGTGTGTGGTGTGTGGTGGGAGGTGTGGCAGGCAGTGTGGCAGGACATTTAGATTGGTTCTGTGTAGAAAGACTTTATTATTACAAAGAGAGAGAAAAGAGAAATAGAAAGAGAAATAGAAAGGAAGAGAGAAAGGAGGAAGCTGGAGGGGTGGAGAGCATGCTCCCTTTGGCAGGAGAGGGAAAAGACAAAAGAATCCTTAAATGGAACTTGATGTCAGAACTCTGGGTGGGGCGTGGCTTCAGGGGCTAGAACAGAATCCCTAACACAATTACAAGGAACTCTGTATAATTTGGGTTTTAAATGAATGAGTTTTAAGTACAGATGAGAGTCTAGTTTCTAGTTCCTTCTGTAGGCACTTTTATATTATAGGCTAAACAAGAGTGGCATAGCAACCTCAGCTGGATAGGGTTTACCTTGGAGCTGATCTTAAAATCACATTTTTAATCTCTTTATCTGATGGCTATTTTTCCTTCTCCCCATTACAGACCTGGAACTGGTGGGCTGATCAAGGACAGTGAATCTTGGAGGACATAACATAAAGGCTGTTAACCGAAAGGTTGGTGGTTTGAGCCCATCCAGGGACTGTTACAATGAGGTTTCTTGGTCCTGGGCTGCCAGAGGTCCAGACCCACAGACCTGTGGTCCCAGACCACTTAGCTGCCTGCTGTTGCTTAGGCCCCCCAAAATGATTCAGATGATTATATTAACGTCATGCTGTTTGGTCTATGGCTTAGGCACCTTGCTAGCTTGCTCTTTCATCTTAACTCAACCCATTTCCATTGATCTATCCTACCACGTGGCCCGTGGCTCTGTGTTCCTTACCTTTGCTTCTTTCGAAGCTGGGTCCCTCTGTCTCTGACCCCGCCCTTCCTTTCCTACCTATTCTGATTCCCCTCCTACTTTTTCTACGGTGCCTGTCATGGGCCAAAACAGCTCCTTTATTTAAATATTGATATTCACAGCATACAGAAAGACATTCCCACACCAATGTGGTTATGTTAAATGAGGGGAGAGGGAGCCCAGTTTCCAAATTCAGCTTCTTAGTGAGCTCAAACAGTACTGAACAATTACCAATATAATGTTCTTTACAAAAGCACACAGAAGAAGAGAGGGATGGAGTAAGGCATGGGACAGGGTAGACACTTAGCATGTAGACAGTCTCCATGCAGGAAGGCTTCTTCACACAGGATTGACTAGCTCAAGAAGGTTTTATTGTAAATATGAGGGAGAGTCCAGACTGAACATGGCCAGCAGCATAGATTGGGCCACGAGAGGAAGGTAGGGAGAGCAAGAGAAGAAGAGGAAAAAAGAGGAACCAAGGACCAAGAGAGCACGTAGACAAAATGGCTGGGTTATATAGAACAGAGAAGCTGGAGGAAGAGGAAGAGCTCAGGCTACAGAGGTTTAGGCTAGGAGTGGGAATGAGAAGTTCTGAGAGGAGTCAGGACTTCAGAAATGGAAGAGCCTGGCACCAGCATTTGCTTTGGTATGTTAATAGGCACCTCGGCTATTTGTCTGAGATTGGTTGTTAAGCCTTAAGCTTTAGTCTATCAGCTCTACCTGGTGATTGGTGCTGAAATTCCACACACTGAAATACTGTCTTGGTCTGTTTGTGACCTGCCTAAGCCCTCAAGCCACCTAAAGGCTGCTAGCTAGCATTCTGCTCACAGTTTATGTACAGTAAGATGACCCTTACCACTTTGAAGAACACAGGATTTTAGGGGCTGTATGCCAGGAGTAGAGAAAAAGAAAAATACTGAAGATACATTTGATTGTTACATTTGACTATTAAGATCACATTGGCATTAAGCAATATAAGTGTGTGTGTGTGCTTGTGTCATATGTTTTATATATTCATATGTGTGCATTTGTGTCATTCAACCACTTTCCATCTTTTTTTTCCTCTCACTGCATATATCAGGCTGATCTTGAACCTCCAGTGATCACCTGCCTCTTCCCCTCAAGGGTTCAGATGAAGAATGTATACCACCACATTATTCTTCTATCTTTTTTTTGAGGCAAAGTCTCTGAACCTAGAGTTCACTGACTAAACTAAGCTGTCTGGCAAGCATGCTCCTTCTGTCCCCACCCCAGCATTGGGATTACAGGTATACATTCTCTCTCACATTTGGGTTTTGTGTGGCTGTTTGGACCTAAACCCAGGTTGTTATGCCTGCATAGCAAGCGTTTTATTGAGCTACCTTCTGGCCCTGCCATAATCTTCTAAAAGTAAACCCTGCATTCTCTCTTCTGGGTTTGAAGTTAGCTCATCATAATTCAGAATTAAAATGAAGGAGGGGACACTGCAGCTTTAAGTATCTGCTGGCCAGTTCAGGGGCCTATCCTGGGATCAAGTGCCAAAAGAATTTCAAGTGGCTCTAAAACAATTGCCACAATAAAGACATTGTTGGGGTTTGAGTGTGAACTGTTGGAACACCTAATCCCCAAACAGTGGCCGTTCTGAAAGATTGTGGAACTTTCAGGAGGCAGAGTCTTACAAGAGGTAGTTGATCACTGTGGATGACCTTGATGGTTTAAATCTGAGTTTCACTCCCTGTGTACTCTGCTTCCTGTTCAACTTCAAACTTCTGTCACCATGGATATCCTGTCGCTGTGCCTTGTCACGACAGTGGGCTTATCCCTTCACACTGTGGCTAAAATACACTCTCCCTTAATTATTTCCTAGTCAGGGATTTGACCACATCATGAGAAAATAACTAATGAGAATGCCAGATGCTTTCTTGTTTAGTGCTGGGGACCAAATCCAGGTCTAAACATAAATGCACGCCCAGCTTTGGTTGTCCTAGCATGTGAAAAGTGATGTTCTGAACAGCCCTGAGACCAAACAGAATAAAGAATGGAGAACACAGACAGAATGTGTATGAGAACAAAGATGTGTGACAATGAAGAATGCTAATAAAACTAGAAGGCCTTCAGGCTGAAGGACTCATCTGGAGACGGAGAAATTAAGGGAGAACAATGAAAGTCATTTTTATCAGGCACAAGACACACAAATGTATGTATGGTTTACATCAGAAGGCAGAATATGGTGCTGGGCTACCAGCCCCTGAGTTCAAATGCTAGCTCTTAGAAACTGGCTAACCCTGGGAAAGTGTCATGACCTATACAGTGTCATCATCAGTAAAGGGGGAGATTGACAGTATGCCTCTTGACTTGTGAATGAGATGACAAAGGCTGATGCTTAGTACAGAGCAAGCACTGAACCAGAGTCATCACAACCTCTTCCCTAGAACATGATGAGAGACATTTTAAAAAAGTGATCAGATCTGAAATAAGTTACCATCAAGGTGAATGTGATTGCAGTACACATGGTAGGAGTAGCAGGATGTGTGTGTAGGAGTATGGCGGTAGACCTGAATCTGCACATGCTCATTCCAGGGAGATTCTGATATTTGGTTAGACAATAGTGACAACATTAATAACAAATGGCTGTAAGATAAAATGGAATATCTTGTGGTAAATAACCTATGTGGGAATAAACTGGTAGAGTCACTGCAAAATATCACATTTTCACATTCATGAAAACTAGGAAAGTAGAACATATTACTTACAGAAAAATTTAAATACATTCCATATTAACATACAATATTTTAAAGTTAGATGCTAGGGAAGTGTGATGGATGATTTCACTGTTAGATTGATGAAGTTTAGAATTATTGAGAAAATACTCATCCTCCTGTGTCTGTTTCTAAGAAGGTTAACTGAAAAGGGAAGACCCACCTGGAATATGAGTCCCACCATCCCATGGGCAGGGGCCTGATGGAATGAAATGGAGAAAGTGAGTTGTGCATTCATCTCTGCTTTCTAACTACAAGAGGCAGTATGACCAGCCTCCCATGTTCCTGCTGCCATACCTCCCCTGCCATGATGGACTGTACCCTTAAACTGTGAACTAACACAAACCCTTTCTAGGTTCTCCCAACTGGTATTTTGTCACAGCATGAGAAAATTGAATGATATAGTAAAGCTATGAGTTGAGTTAAATTTGGTCAGGTTGAATAGTTTCTTAACGATTATAAGAGGCCGTTGTCTTAGGCTGGGTTTATGCTCTGGGCCTCAGCAAGTTGGCTGAAATATCAAAATGGAATCACTCATGATCAAATTCCAGGTCACTAGGCTTAAGCTGGAAGTTAGCACTAATTAGAGAGATAACATTCTTCCCCAGAGAGGCCACTTTCTGGGTATGGATAATGACCCTTACACAAAAAGGGTAATCAAAAATAACTCAATGTCAATTGGTTCTCCATCTATGGCTCTTCTCCCTGTCGCTGCCAGACATGGAAGTGAGTTTGAAATGAGACAAGCATCTTTTGGTTTTTGGTTTTTGCTGTCTTCCACCCTTCTCTGTTGGCTCAGTGGGATGCTCCAGGTCTCCTATGCAGTGAGGAGCACTCCACTTCTAGAATAGGAGCTAGTTAAGATTTATAAACCAATCTTTGTGGTTTTGACTTTTGACAGAGGAATCCACAAATTGACTAGGTAATTTTGATGAAGGGGGTTACAGAAAGATTACCAGAAGATGCTCAGTTTCCCCTCTCAGGGCTGTGCAAGAGCTGACCTTCTGTAGTTTACATTAACCAGAACTGGATTTTTCTTTCTCCTTTGGCTCACATGATCTATATGTGTAATGTTGTCCTGTCCAGGACAGGAGAGATGGAAATCTGCATTCACCTCCAAAGTGTTGAAGAGGCAGATGTGCTATGTGGGATAGCCTTCCCTGTTCTCCAATCTAAAACCACACCTCTAGCATTTCCAACAAGTACCTCAGATACAAAATTGTCCAAGGAAAAGGCAGTGACACTTGCCTGTCTGCAGCTTTTCTTCTTGAGAAAATATATATTGATGCTACTGTTGCCATAGCCACCATCTTCCATTAACATCAGATTCCACTTTCTTCAGTCTTCCAACATGCACCGAAACACCAGCAACTCTCCAGAGAGTTTCTAGGTTTGCAGAATCGACAAGGACTTCAGTAGTGGATTGAGACTACTGACATTTATTTTCATAGACCTCTCTAGTGCATGAATATTGATGGGCTAGCCAGCCTCTACTATATATATGAACTCATTGGTTCTGTTTCTCTAAAGAGCCTTGCCTGAAACAATGTCCAATGGAAAAGAACACCAATACTAAATAGTTGTCCCGAAAACATATGTACAAGTAATTTTATACAGACTGAGCAGGTTGTATTTAGGAAAAAAAAATATATATACATATACATGGAGGCATATACAGGAGGAGTTGGTTGAAGGAAAAAAAGAGGAAAGATGTAATTATACATGCAATAATAGCAAAAGGGGGGGGGGAATGCAGAAACATAGGGTCTAGATTTATAGTAGGATCTCAATTTCTAGCCCAGGCTACTCTCACGTCACACTACTGCCTCTGCCTACTGCAGTATTACAGTCATGAGCCACCACGCTCAGCAAGAGATTTTCTTTCTAACAGAATGAAAAATATCTGTGGTAGAGATCACCAGTGCCCACCAGTTTTATTTGGAATGGCAATGTACTTTACTAAATAACTCTTTTATAACATCTTGGCTCACATTTGATGTTCTATACAAGAAATGTCTACAGAAACATGCTTCAAGGAATTGTGAGATGTCCTACCCTATTTATCTTAGACTGGTTGTCTTCAGATGGTTTTCCTTATTAGAATTAAGCCTGCCTGCATTCAATGATAGTTCAGTCCTTGTATTCAGCTGAACCAAATCCTAACATCTACCATGATTTAAGATGGAATGAAGACATCTTATTCCATAGAAGTTATTTTAAAAGTACATGAACACACCTGATGCCCAGAAAAACTTCTGTTCTCCATGTGTTTCATTCATTCTATTAGGCACAATACCTAACATCTATTAGGGAGGTGCTCTGGTTAGCTTTTTTTGTCAGCTGAGGGAATGCCTCCATCAGATTGGCCTGTGGGCAAGTCTGTCAGACAATTTTTTGTTGATGTGGGAGGGCCCAGATCACTATGGGCAGTGAGTGCTACCTGTGGCTCTGGATTGTATAAGAAAACAATCTGAGCAAGCCAGTAAGCAATATTCCTTTATGGCCTTGGATTCAGTTCTTGCCTTGACTTCCTGTCCTGACATCCTTAAACAATGGACTGCAAGCTGTAAGCCAAGTAAACCCTTTTCTTTCCAGGTTAAATTTAGTCATTGTGCTGGATAATTTTATGTCAACTTGACACAAGCTACAGTAATCTTCCAGGAGGGAAGCTCAATTAAGAAAATGTCTCCAGAGGCTGGAGAGATGGCTTGGCTTTAAGGGCATTGGCTGCTCTATCAGAGAACCCAGGTTCAATTCCCAGCACCCACATGGACCCTCACAACTTTTTAAACTTCAGTTCTAGGGAATTTGACACTTTTACACTGATGCACATAAAATAAATTTAAATAAATAAATTTTAAAAATATCACCATAAGATCAGGCTGTGGGCAAGTCTAGAGGGTATTTTCTTAATTAGTGATGGTGAGGGAAGACCAAGCCCATTATGAGTGGTGCTATCCCTCAACTGGAGGTCCTGGGTTCTATGAAAAAGCTGACTGACCAAGCCAGTAAGCATCACGTTTCTGTGGTCTCTCTGTCAGTTCCTGCCTCTGCATTTTGCCCTGTTTGAGTTCCTGTCCTGACTTCCTTTAATGATGTCCTATAATATGGAAACAACATCCCTAGGTGATGGATTATTATCTAGAAGTGTAAGTGAAATAAGTTGCTTTTGATCATGATGTTTCATAATAGCAATAATAACACTAACTAGGACAGAACTTGGTGACAGGATAGTGGGGTACACTGCTATCCTGTGGTCTGTGACATACCCGACCATATTATTGGGGGAGGATTGTGAAAGGACTTTGGAACTTTGGACTAGGAAAAAAAAGTTGAATATTGAGAGCTCAGTGAGCTGTTCTATAGGAGCTTGGAAGATAATGTTGAAAGTAGTGCAGATGATGGAGGTTTGACTTGTGAAGTTTTAGAGGGAAGTAAAGACTCTACTGGGCCTTTTAAAGTGTGAAGAAATCTGCGGTATCTGATCAGTTGGAGCTAAAGAATCAACTGCGATTAACAAGAGATCAAAAACAATGAAGTAAAATCTTCGCTTTGATGGGACAATGGATGCTTGTTAGCTGGGGTTGAAGAATCAGCTGTGATTAAAAGGAGACTAGCATCATTGAGGTGAAGTCATCTAGAAAGTGTGTTCTTAGTATCAGCACACACACACACACACACACACACACACACACACACACAAGTGAATCTCAGATATTAGAAGTTGAGTGATAAACACTGTTTGGTCTTGATTTGATCAGATTGTGACTATGTCCTGTTTCTTCCCTCTTCAAATAAGAAAGTATTTAACTTACTTAAAAAAATTATTGGAACCCACAATTAAGACTTTTGGTTGTAAAAGAGATTTGGGATTAAAAATAAACTCTGAATTTTGAAAAAAGTGGGACTTTTAAACTTTGTAAAATATTTATATTGTATTATTTATGTTAATGTGTGATTTTGGGATGAACAAGAAAGAAAAGGTTGTGGCTTTACAATTATTTGCTTGTGTGTAAAGTTGAGAAGGGATCAGTTGTGACCAGGAGTTGTGACCTATACCTTTTAGCCCATAATTCCAGAGACAGAGATCTTTCTATGTTTCTGTGAGTTCAAGGCATAAATACCAAATAGTAGCTCACACCTTTAATCTTAACTCTAAAATATGATGCAGAGTTGAGCCCAGAAGTAAAACAACTGGTCGAAGAAGGTATTTAAGGCAGGCGTAGGAAGACAGAATTATTCTGTAAAAGTGACGAGGATCAAGGCTGAATAAGCTGGAAGATAGCTTTTATCCTGAGAGATTGGCTGGGTGAGATTTGACTGTGGTCTCTTTCCTCTCTCTGATATTACTGTCTCTCCCCCCCCCCCAATATCTGGCTCTGAGTTTTCATTTAAGAACTAGAATTTGTGTTACACTTGGTGACCAACATTGGGGCATGAATTCCCTTCCCCCCAATAGTCACTTGCCAGCCAGAGCAACACAGGGCCAGAGGATTACTTACCAGCTGTCTAGGCTTTCTGTTCTGAGTTAGCCTCCAGGCTTAGGCAGAGCCGGCCACACATGTTTCTTTTCCACTTTCATCTGGTTAAGTTTTTCAGACAGTGGACTCCTTCTCCTCGCAGGTTGTAGTTTTTTTTTTTTTTCTCTCTTTTTGGACCTGTCCTTGCTTCTGCTGCTATCAGGTAGCTACCCCACCTCACAGTCATCTGAATCATCACTGACAACAAGACTGGTGAGTAAATCAGATCTTTTTTAAAAAGGGGAATTTCTTTAAGGCAGTGGAAGGTATTTGGTCTTTCTGTGATCTTACTCTAGATGATTTGATATTGGAACCAGTAAAGGAGAAGATAAATAAAGTAGAGGGAACTATCCTCATAATGTTTATCATATAATTCATTATTAATATTTTTTGTTTGATTTCTGTTTTCTCATTTAAAAAGTCAATGTGAATGCCAATAAGAAAGTTTTAGAAAAGCCTGTTAAGAGGGAACAAAAGATATTCAAACCCAAACAGAGGAATATAAGGAACCAATCTCAGCAATGTCTTCTAATATTACACAAAGTCATCTTAAGGCTATCAAACAGTCAACATTAATATATCCAGTAACCTTAAAGAAATTGTAAAATGATAAAAATCATACAGAAGTTAGTTGGGCTCTGGTACAAATATTAGAATTGAAAAGAGTCAAGGAAGCAATTGGAACATATAGTATACACTCATCATTTGTAAAACAAATGATGAATTCCTGGTCATCATGTAACCAGATCATCCCTAAGGACTGGTTAGTTATGGTCACTACTGTTTTGTGGGCTGGGCCACTTTTACAGTTGAAAATATGGTGGAAGGAGGAAGATAAAACAATAGAACAAAGGAGCAGAGCCAGAGGCATAAAAGTCTCCCAAGACCATTGAGGAAGGGGATTATGCTGATATAGAAAGGCACACATTATACAATGAGCATACCCTAGATTTATGCTGCATAGTAGCCTTAAATGCATGAAGAGAAAGAAAAGAAAACTAAATTCTTCACAAAAGTAATTCAAAGCCTCCCCCCCAAAAAAACCTTTACAGACTTTTTTGCAGAGATTAACTGTAGTAGCAAACAGAATGATACCAGATTCAGAGTTTAGGTGAATAATAATTGAATTACTGGCTTTTGAGAATGCTAATTCACAATGTAAAAGAATAATTAGACCATTAAAAGCAAGGTCAGCACCCTTGGAGGCTTTGATTCATGAGACAATCTAGAGCCTTGTAACTGTGATGACAACTGGGTAGGAGAAGTATAAGAAAAAGTTAAAATGTTAAATGTTATAATTATGGAAGGCAAGGTTGCATAAAAAGAGATTATAAACAAGGCATTCCCAGAAAAGGTATTTTTGTTAGGAATAATCTCAAGAGAACACCCCTCCCTTCTGGAGCATGCAGCAAAGGTGTGGCAAAGGGAAATATTGGACTAATGAGTGCAGGTCAACAAGGGACAGACAAAGTAATTTTCTGCCTTCAGGAAATGCCCCCAAAGGACTTTCAAAAGCTCCCATATCCAACCCAGTTCAATCCTATCCTGCCATCATAGAGGAAACACCGTCCTAAAACAATTAAATTAAAACCTATTCTAAAAAGGCATACTACACAGAACAATATAAAACCTAGAGAAAAGGAAAAAAAGTTGGAGAAAATTACAAAGTGAATATTTTGGCAAACTTCTATTTAATGAACAAAGGCCAAACTTAAAAGTATGAATAAATAATGTTATTATTAAAGGTATATTGGATACCAGAGAAGAGTAACAATAATCTCACCAGAGTCCTGGCATCCAAATTGGCCCCTTCAGGAGGCAAATGTTCAGTTTTTGAGAATTAGGTTGTTAGCCCACATAAAATAGAGTGCAGATGGCTTGAGTGTATAAGACCAGAAGGACAGAGAGGAAGATTAAAGCCATATGTAGCTACATTACTACAAATTTATAGGGATGAGATTTATACAACAATAGAATACACAGATTAACATTCCTCCAAACACAGACATTAACCATAACTATAAACATGTTTCCAGAAAAAAATATTAGAAGGTATTATGAGAAAGAGTCACCAAAATTTCAGGTTTTAAAGAAACAATGCACAATAGCTGCTAATCTTTCAAAGACTCACAGCATGACCTTTAAAATGGTTAACAGAGAAGCCTATATGGGTTCATCAATGGCCTTTAACAAAAGAGAAATTGCAGGCCTTAGAGCAGCTGGTACAGGAGCAGTTAAACCTCGGCATATAGAAGAGTCAACAGCCCTTGGAATTCTCCTGTATTTATTATTAAAAAGAAATCTGGAAAGTGGAGAATTGTAACAGATCTAAGAGTGATAAACAAGGTAATCCAGCCAATGGAGTCTCTACAGGCTGGATTTCCCTTGCACTCTCTGTTGCCTAATGAATGGCCTATTATAGTTATTAATTTAAAAGACTGTTTCTTTACAATACCTTTACAAGAACAAGACAAAAAAATTCACCTTTACAGTGCCCACTTATAATAATTCTTGACCTGTAAAGAAATATCAGTGGAGGATCCTCCCTCAAGGAATGCTGAGTAGCCCAACTCTGCGCCAATATTTTGTACAAAAGCCATTAGAAAATAAATAAAAATTTCCCATAATCTATAATTTATCATTTCATGGACAACAACTTGTTGGCTGATTTAAATATTGATACCTTAGAAAAAAATTCTTGAAGAATTGAAAAAATCCTGCTTAGGGATTACAAATTGCCCCTGAAAAAAATACATAGAGGGGATTCCATTAATTATTTAAGTTATACAATAGGACAACAAAAAAATTAGACTCCAAAAGGTACAGATAAGGAGAGATAGATTGAAGACACTTAATGATTTTCAAAGATTGCTACGAGATATTTCCAACTTACAACCCACTATTGGAATAAAAAAATGATAAACTGGATAATTTGTTTAAAGCCTTAACTGGTGACAAAGACTTAAATAGTCCAAGAGAATTGTCACTTGAAGCTGAGAGGGAATTGGCTTTGGTGGAAAAGAAATTACAGGAGGCACATGTGGATCATGTGGATCCAGACCTTAATTGCATTCTAGTTATCTTGCCCTCTAAACATTCTCCTACAGGAATTTTAATGCAAAGGGAAAATGTTATATTGGAATGGATATTTCTACTACATAAACCAAGTAAGGAATTAAAGACATATGTGGAAAGATTTCTGAATAGATTTTTAAAGGAAAATTAAGACTTTGTCAATTGACTGAAATGGATCACACAGAAATTGTTGTACCTTTAACTAATGAAGAAATTGACCAATTATGGGCAGAAAGTGAATCTTGGCAAAGAGTGTGCAGTAATTTTTTGGGAGATATTAATAACAGATATCCTCAAAGCAAAAGAATTGAAATTTTAAAGAAAACTAATTGGATTTTTCCTTGTGTTGTATGAGATAAACCAATTCCTGGAGTCCCTACATTTTATACTGATGCAAACAAATCAGGAAAGGCAGGTTACAAATCAGGAAATGTAGGTAAAGTGGCTCACAGCCATTATAATTCTGTTCAAAAATCAGAATTATATGCTATCATGATGGTATTAATGGATTTTACTGAACCATGCAGAAAGAGTTGTTTTACACATTGAAACTGCTGATTTTATTAATGATGAGTCAGAATTACATTATTATGTTACAAGAAATAATCAGGACTAGGAATTGTCCCTTCTATGTAACATACATCCAATCCCATACAGGTCTGCCAGGTCCTTAAGCACAAGGTAATGATGAAATTGATACATTATTAATAGAAAATGTGCTGGTGGTGGTGTTGGAGGGAGAGGAGGGTATGTGATAAACCTTACAGGAGTGTAGTTTGTGTAGGTGACCTTCCTAACTTTAGATACCACATGAGGACTTTGAGGTAGGTTTCAGCCTCACCCCAGGCTGTAAGCCCACTGTCTTACCCCATCACACTTGACTTGGTCTCCTGCAAGGTAAGATCTTAAGACAGACAAACATTGGGAGCTGTTTTGGTGAAAATTAGGTGTCCACAGTTTTCCTGAATTCTTGAATCTGTAGCTGGGATCTGCAGATATCAGGCCTAGTATAGTTTGATAGTGAAGATGAGTCTAGTATGTGGATGCCTTGCTGTGATACAATACAGGGACAAAAGTTGGCAGGGAGGGTCACTAGACAACCAGTGTCTATTGATTGTTTCATGCTTATGATGTAACCACAACCCAGATATGAAGTACCCTACGCTGCTCTACAGCAGGTAGTGAGAGTTATCTCTGATTCGTATGGGTGCAGGCTTGTTGGACCAATCATGGTCCCTATGTCTCATGGAAGACTGATGATGGCTTGGTCAAGTGCTCTAAATTAGTTTAGCCTGAGTACTCAGAGCCCAGAGTGATAAGTTTATGTTGGCTACCTCATATGGGACAAAAGATGGGGCCTTATTCTGAGGCTGTGCAAAGGTGAATGTGGAAACTTCAAGGTACTTCCTGGCACTGAGGGACTGGGGTCCTTGCAGAATCCTAAGCTTCCAGCAATGACTGCCATCATGGTATCTACTTTAATGCTTCGACTTGGTAGCTCACAATCATCTGTAGCTCCAGTTACAGAGAATCTGACATCCTCTTCTGGCCTCTCAAGGCACCAGACACATATATAGAGGCAAAACATCCACACATATAAATTTAGAGACAGAGACAAATGGAGAAGAAAGTGGTTTAAACCTGCATTGGGAACCTATATCTGGCCTCCTAATTTTTCCTTGAGAGCAACACCCTTGAGAAAAACTTTTGCCTTTCCCCTTGTCCTGGTCAGTTTTAAATGTCAACTAGCCACAGCCTAGAATCACCTGATTGGAGAACTTTAATTGAAGAATTGCCTAGGTCAGTTTTGCCAATGAACATATCTGTGGGGGATTATCTTGTTAAATGATGTAGAAGGGCCTAGCACACTGTGAGTGGCATCATCTTTAGGCAAGTAGTCCTGAACTGTAAAAGGAAGCTGGTTGAACACCAGCTGGTAAGCAGCATCCTCCATGGTCCTGTCACACTTCTTTGACCTTGAAGTAAATTCCTAGTCAGAGGTGATGGATGCTGTGTGGCAAAGCAAGCAGGCCTGCCTTTGAGGTCCTGCCTTGAATTCCTTCCTTCATTTCCCTCAATGATGGAGTGTGAACAGGAAGTATAAACTGATAACAACATTTCCTCACCTAAGTTTCTTTTGTCAGAGTGTTTTCTCACAATAGAAAAGAAACTAGCATTTCCTGTTTTCCTTTGGTTCTACGTAATTGACACTTCCTTTATCTCTCTATCTCCTGTGGAGCAAAGCTCATCAGGAGAGTTCACCATAATACTGTTAAGTTGGACTCAGCAGCTAGAGTTGAGGTTCCTAAGTAATGCTGAAATTTTATTACAGAAATAGAACCTCGCCTCCTCCAACTGTATCCAAGACTGGCTTGCTGGCCTTATGCTGTGCCTATCCTTAGTGCTAGGAACATTTCCACACAGCCACTGTAGGTAGATGGAGCTGACCCCTTTCTGGTTTGGTGGTAACAGCATGAGCATGGATATGAGGTAATTAAAATTTTTTTTTTCCTTAATGAGAAGCTAAATAAAGACCATCTTAGCCATCAATGGTAAATATGTGGATAGAAAGTGTAAGATCTAAGGAAAGAGTGAACCCAGAATAAAAGCAAGACTAAGACAGGGCTCACAGGGTTCTATGATATGTATATGCATTTAAAAAGAGAAAAATTAAAAAATATATTATTTGTGCTTCTTGTCTAACAGTGTATATCTAGATTTTTTTGTGGAACCATTTATAAACTGTTCTAGAACCAGATAATGAATCAGAAGAGTGCTTATTATGCAACCAGGAGGATAGCAGTTTAGATTCCCTGTACCCCCTCTCAAAAAAAGCTGGGTGTAATGGCAAATACTTGTAACCCCAGTGCTGGTATGAGGTGGAACAGTGAAGAGTGACTCTGGAGCTCCATGGCCAGCCAGCCTTTCTAGCTAAATAGACGAGTTCCAGATTCAGTGAAGTATTGTTTTCAAAACATAAGGTGGAGAGCAATTGAGGAAGATACCTGGTGTCCACTTTTTGCTTCCATATGTGCATGTGCACCCCCTACACACTGTTCTTAGCTTGAGCTACGTGTTTCATTTCTTTATGGTGCTTTCAGGAAGTCCCATTGCCTGACAGTTATGAGAAATAAAAAAAATACTCTAGAACATTTGTCTCCATCTGAATGAGAGGAAGGGGAGGCGCAGAGTGCATGGAGTCAGGCTGCTGGGCTGGGGGAAAGCCAGTGTGACTGTTACTTTGATCACTGACTGGATTAAGAATCACCTGGGGCATTTGTGAGAGATACCTCTGGATGTCAGTAAGAGCATTTCCAAAGAGGTTTACTGAGGGAAAAGATCTGCCCTAAATGTGGATGGCACCATCTCATTGGCTGGGGTTTTATTCTAAATAAAAAGGGAAAAGTGTGGTGATATACTATATATTTAATAAAAATAGTCTGAAATATCAGAGGACAGAGCCACCTACAAATCCAAGCCATGAAGGTGAGGGAGGGGTGGCCCATGTCTTTAATCCCAGCACTGGGGAGTCAGAGATCCATTTGGATCTCTGTGAATTCAGGGCCTAGCAGAGCCAGACAGTTCTGGCTCACACCTTTAATCCTAGCTTTAGGAAAGTTGACTAGGAAGTAAGATGGCTGTGCAGGCAGGGGTGGGAGAGAGGAATTCAGCTTTCCCTTCCATTTCCCTGAGGAAAGAGAGGTTTAGAGCCCAAAGATTTGTGGACAGGCCTGTGGAGTTGGCTGGGTGAGAACTGGCTGTGGTTTGTTTCTTTATCTCTCTGATATTTCAGCATCCCCCAACATCTAGCTCTGTGTTTTTATTAATAATACCAAATAGAATTTGTTGAATAGAAAAGGGAGAAAGAGAGCTGATTACCAACATGCTTTTCTCTCTGCTTCCTGACTGTAGATGCCATGTGACAGTCACCTCATACTTTCCCCACTGTGACTGTCCCAAACTGCGAGACAAAGCAAACTCTGCTTAAGTTTCATATTGTAAGATATTTAATCACAGTAATGAAAATATACAGCCATGTCCCAGAGGCCCTCAGAAGTCACAATTAAAAATTTCATCCAGAAACCATTAATATAAAGGCCGTCAGCTTTTGGAGTTACCACAGTGTTACCCTGCTTAGGTCACTGGTAGAAGGCTCTGAGATGGGGCCCTGGGGACTGACAGTGCTCTGGGGCCACTATGGTAAGCAGCCACAGCATCCTGCATGTGAGAATTTCCCTTAACCCTGGCATCTATCGATAGCCCATAGTTTATATAAGGAAGGGGGCCTATTGGCACATTTTCCTCTTGGCACAGGGTGTAGTTTTAAGGGTCACACAAAGGAAAGCCACACACAAAAGCATTCAACAGTTTGCTTAGATTGTGACAGGCTCCCAGGAGAAATAATAGATTACTACACAGGAGAAAAACGAGGCTCAGGAAGGTGTGACCATCTCTGTGCTTTAGGCATCAGCTAGAATTTTCTTCTAAGTATTGCAGGCTGTTATTCTGTTAGTCACCTCTGCACCCTTATTCAATGACATGGTCTCCTATATTCTGTGCATACTAGTTCATGGCTCTTTGTCTTCATAGGATCTTACTATGTAGCCCTGTATGGTTTCAGACTCATAACTATCCCTCTGCTTCTGCTCCTAAGCACTTGTGACACACACTACACCCTGCTTTTCCGTCACTATTACCATTCATCAGGTTGCATTTCCTGCCCCTGCAGTTACTTTGCATATGTTTCTGGCCCCAAAGGCTTTCCCAGTGATGCATCTATGGGTAAAGAATTTGGGAAGGCTTTAGTTCTTCTTAGTGAGGGTGTGGTGGAGACATGCTGTCCCACTCTCTTCCACACCTGGCTTCCTTTGGACACTTTGAAGTATCACAACCAGCATTATTGGCTGCTGTCTTCCTCCCACAAAGCTCCCTTTCCACTCTGGATATAATCGTTTCCCCCTGGGGACTTCTGTGTTGAATGCTTCAGCAGTTGGGCGGTTCATTGCTCCATGTGGACTGTTGCTGCCCAGCTGTCCCTATTACAATGTCTTCCCGATCTGGGGATAGAATGAGTCAGGGGAAAGAAAAGGTGAATTTAGACAAAGACCTTGAATGGGGGCAAGAGGAGCGGGAGAAAGTCCTCCAACACAGTGGAGTAGAACTTCTCTGCCCACCTGCTCACTGGTAAGCATGCCACTGTACCCAGAGGACACCCCAAATACTCCTGCACCAGATCGTCAGTGCAGGTCCCTGGTACTTGGGCCATTCCGGGTGATGAATTTGGATGGTGTCGAGCAGGCCAGTGAGAAAGACCTCCACTTTTCCCCCTTGAGTCTCTAGAGTGTCTGGCTGAAATGGGTGTCATTTTTAAATTCCCAAGGCAAGTGGGAGAAGCCATTCTTTGCAGAAGCCTCTGCAGACACGAGACCCACAGCTGGATTCACAGTTAAAGGCAGTTTGAGCTCTGAAGTGGGATAGAATGGATATGGAAGAAGATAGCCTCACCTCCAAACAGATTCCCCTCATTTTCTACTCTTTTATGTTTTCTTCCATCTTTCCTTTCTTCTTCATCTTCATTCTGTTCTAGGAAATGCAGACATTCCCAGGAGGGTAAACTGGGTCCTTATGAGTGATTTTATTTCCATCTTATAACATTACCAAAAGGGGAGAACTCGAGTCTATTCACATCCTGTATTGCTAGGTTTCTACTCCTAGGCCACAAACATGACCCCTCCCCTTGACTGAGTATACTGGAGGTCACCATGGTTACAGGATAACAGCACTGGTGCTGGTCCCTCAAGGCAGACTTGGCTGGCCACTTAGGTTCTGCCTTCCAATTTGGCAGCTTTTTCTTGGATGGAGCTCATGAAGTACTGACTGATATATTCAAGAAGTAAGGCTGAAGAAGGATAGAGCCTGGAAGTCAGAACGGTGATGCAGAGGCCTGAGTGGTGTTTATGTCCCTCCGGAGTAGCCAGCAGGTGGTTTATCTCCTCATTTTTCTCATAACATCTAGCAGATTTTTATTTATATGTTTTTTTTGAGATATTGCCTCTCTATGTAATACAGACCATCATGAAACTCAGCTAATCTACCTTAGCCTTCAAGCATGCTAAGCTTACAGGCATACACCAGCATGCCTAGCTTAAGCCTGATCCTTGAACTATTTGTACCAGTACTGGTGTCCCTTCTATGGACAGGCAGATCTTGCTCATATATAAGTGAGACCCCCTATTTGTGCTTGGTGGGCCCACAATATTCTCTCCCTGCTTGCTGCTGGTTTTCTTTTGCCCCAGGCTAAGTAACTACTATACTCCTCTGTGTGTCCTTTCCTGTATCTTATTTCCAATTCAGATCAACTTGATCCACTTCCTTGAGTTAGTCTGCTAAGACTTTTTCCAAATATGAAAATTGCTGCCTGAGACTCTGAATAAGTATGAATTTTTAAGGGACACTGTTTAAATAATACAACCACTGCTCTCGTTTGGCAGCTCTTCCTTCTTAGAATGCTCCCCCTTCCTTTCTATTCAAACATTCTGTGGAGATCTGAGTCTGCACTTGTTCCTAGTTGGCAAACTCAACAGGTCACACTATAAACTGGGATATAGATACTTTTCTCAATGATATGATAAAACACCTGATGAAAACAATGTATAGGGGAAAAGCTCATTCTTTAAAGGTATTGTCCACAGTGGAGGGTATGGTGTTGTATTGTATATTTAATAAAATCAGCCTGGAATATCAGAGAACAGAATCACCCACAGTTAAGCCGTGAATGTCAGAGAGTGGTGACTCATGACTTCAGTCCCAAGTGGTGATTCACACCTTTAATCCCATCACTCAGGAATCAGAGATCTTTCTGGATTTCTGTGAGTTCAAGTTTTAACAACCAAAGAGTAGAAACTCACACCTTTTATCTTAACTCTAGGATTCTGATACAGAGTTGAACCAGAAGTGAAACAGCTGAGTGGAGAAGATATATTCCGCAGGAGAAAGCAGAAATTCAGGCATTTTGTAGAAGTGACCAGTCAGGCTGAAGACCCTTGAAGACAGCATTTATGCTGTTTAGCCTGAGAAGTTGGCTGGGTGAAAACTGACTGTGGTCTGTTCCCTCTCTCTGATATTCCAGCTTTTCCCCATAACTAAAATTTGTGCAATAGGAGGGAAAGGTGTGGAGGCAGGAATGCAAGACAGGTGGTTACATTGTATAACTACAATTAAGAAGCACAGGGTGATACATACTGATACTACCTAACTTTTTTTTTTTTAATTCAGAAGTTCAGCCCATGAAATAGCACCACCCATATTTAAGATGGGTCTCTCACCACAGTTAATCCTTACTAGAGTCCCTTTCACATACTGCCCAGAGGCACATCTCCTAGGTAATTCTAACTGTGTTAGACTGACAAGACTAACCTCAGCTGCCTTTTGTCTTTGGGGATGGAAAAGGTGAAAGGACCTGAATCAGCACAGAATACATCAAGACAGTGCTCAGCACAAAGAAGATTTATTTGCCCCAGAGAGCCAAAGGTCGGGTAATAAGAGACAAACAGGAGATGAAGGATGAGGTAGAAGGGGTATTTGCCCTGGAGGGACAAAAGGCTGACTCTGGATACACGTGGCCCTTAGGCAAAGGCAGTTTATAAAGGGAAAGGCAGAAACCCCGTGTTAGGATGAGGACTTAGCTAGGGTTTCTATTGCTATGAAGAGACACAATGACTACAGCAGCTCTATAAAGGAAAACATTTATTTGGGTCTGCCTTACAGTTTCAGACGTTTAGTCCATTATTGTCATGGCGGGAAGCACAGTGTGCAGGCCGATTTGGTGCAGGAGAAGAAGCTAAAGTTTCATCTAAATTTGCAGACAGCAGGAAGAGACTGCCACCCTGGGTGTGACTTGAGCATCTGAGACCCCCAACACTTCCCCTCTAGTCATCACTCCCTCCACAAAGCCACACCTACTCCAAAAAGGTCACACCTCTTAATAGTAACTCCCTATGAGCCTATGAGGGCCATTTTCTTTCAAAATACCACAGATGAGTTGGTTAATTTTGAATGGGAATATTCACTAGGGTAACCACAATAAGGCATTTGATACTTTGATATCTGGGCCTTGGTGGTCAGCCCCAGGAAAAGAAAATGGCCAAATAAGGGAATATACCTTGGTAGCTAGCTTTAGGAATGTAATCTAACAGTTTTTAACAAGGGTGGGGGGAAGGAAGGATTTAGGGAAAATCCTGCTAGAGACCTTCAAGAGAGTTCTTTGTGGCACCATCCATCAGTGAGATGTCTTGGGTTAGTCTGTATTTGGGCTTTCCTGTCTGTCTTTTGTTTATACAAGTTTCAAACAACAGAACCCTCTTGGTAAATAGCTAGTTGTAGCCCTAGTGCCCCATGTTGTCCATTCCTTAGGAGAGCTTTAAGGACTCACCTCACATACGATATAGTTTGACAAATGGTATGTTTCTCCTAACAACATTTAAGTATATATTTTAACAAAACCCTTCCAGATTTTGGGAAATGGAGCTGTTACATGCCTAGAAGGAAATTATTAGTTTTAAATTTCTGCAGCCACACCTGTCAATTGTATGCAAGACTGTCTCCCTTATGTGAGTATCTATGATGCCAGAGATACACATTTCCATTCAGGTCTAGGGGCTTTCCATGGGATCTTCTCACCCTCCAGAAAGGCCCTGTGAGTCATACCAGCTCTGCATCCAGCTTCTCTTGCTGCTGTATTTTACCACTGCCTGGAAATTCACAGGGGTATGAGCAAGAGGGTCAACCCAGTTTTCCAGTTAGTCACTATTTGGCTCTCTGGCACAATGCCTAGTGTCTTCCTCTGCTAGTAATATGTAAAGCAGCCAGCTCTGAATGGAATGGTCACTGTTGTGCACCTATTTCTTACCTGAAAATAACAATGTCTTTCACTGGATGTTCTTGTCTAGTAGGTAAAGTAGGTAAAGAAAGCTTCAGAGAGCCATTTTCTCTGTGAACTCTTTAGGAAAGGCCATACTGGGTAAGCCTTAGGTTCAGGGTTAGGGTCAGGATTAGGGTCAGGGTCAGGGTGGGGGTTAGGATTAGTGTCAGGGTCAGGGTGGGGGTTAGGGATTAGGGGTTAGGGTTAGGGTGAGGGTGAGGGTCAGGTTCGGGGTCTGGGTCAGAGCCAGGGGTTAGAAATAGGATTAGAAGTTTTTAATTTAAATAGAATTATATTGCTTTTCCTCCTCCCTATGTTCACTCCTGCATCTCCTTGGTGCACTCTGTAGTATCCCTTCTATTTTTTCCTTCATTCTAAATTTGGTGGCTTTTTTGATCATTATCATTGTATACATATATGTATATAAGAATTATTTATGCATGTACATAAATATATTGAAATACAAACTACTCAGTCTATTTTTGGTGTTGGTGTATATATGATTTGAAGGCTGACATTCTGCACTGAACAACAAATAAGTGTTCAGTTTGCCAGAATGAGATACAAGGAAAGAATATTCTCACAACAAATAGAGACCTTCATAGGAAACCACAACTGTGTAGGCAGACTTTTCTTTCCCATCAGCCAGTTTCCTCCCCACCTTCCCCTCCCCAAACCCAGCACAAAGACTTAATACTAATTATAAATTCTCAACAAATAACTCAGCCTGGTCACTAGCTACCCCCTGCCATGTAGTCAGACATTCTTTCAACATGGCATGTTCATCTTGCTTCTGTCTGTGTCTTTCATGACCCCTCTGACTTCACCTTTTTCTTCTAAGCATTCTGTTTGGCTCTCCCCCTCTCCTTATCCTGCCTGGCTATTGTTCAGTTAATTTCTTTATTAAAGCAATTATAGTGTGTTGGGAGCCGCTGGCCCCAGCTCCTCAAGGTGGCGCCATTATCTGGTGCTGGCCAACCCGCCTGAGTCAGTAGAGAACGCATGCGTGCTCTCGCGAGACTGGTTTCTCAGCCTCTTCCGTGGCGTCATGTGGGATACTGGACTGCAACCTATAGAAAGATGACACGTCCAAAGCAGGGGCCTTTGGTCTGTATAAAATCAGACTCTTCCTACCTCGTGGCTCTCTCTGCCCTCCCCTCCATTTTCCGTAAGCTGAATGCTCTCCCTCAAGATGCATTAAAGCTGTACTGCAGAAGGATCCTACAAGTGTTGCGTCTTTTCTTGCGGGCGAGAAGCGGGCGCAGGACATTTGGTGCCGAAACCCGGGAACTAAACACCATTTGCACCGTCGGAGAGCCCTCGGAGACGAGGTGGATTCAGAACTGCAGGTAAGTTGCTCGGAGAGATATGTCTGAACTGGACTTTAGTTTGGGATTTTTGCCGCTCTGGAAAGGGTTTTTTGAGGCCTTAGTGCTTGTCTTGGCAGTGCTGCTGATTTTCTTCGTGGTTGTTTTTTGCTTCCGCCGGTCCGTGGGATCCTCCCAGTCTATCGTAACAGCACTAGACTCCCTGCTTAGGCAGCGTGGTATTGAGATGGCACAGGGTACCCTAAAGAACTCTGTAGAAGATAAAGCCTGTAAAGATCTGATAGCTAAAAGGCGAGATGTGATAGGAAAAGTTCGGGACAGCATGTCAGAAACCGAGCGCCGTGTGAGGTTAGGCGCGCGCCGTAATATAAGAAAAAAGGACCCGGTAAATATGGGGGAATTGAAAAACCAAAAACTACTTCATAAGGAAAAAGGACCCCCTGGTAAAGTAAAAAATTTGGGGGAGCTGGGGAACCAGAAACTAAAGCCTGGTCCCCCCACTTTGTACCCTGTACGGGAACTTGAAAATTTAAATTTAAAGTTTGGCTCCTCTTGGTATGAGGAAAGACAGGGCCTGGGGCAGTTGCGGCAAGGACAAACCACGCCCAAGATTCCTAAACAAAGACAAGGCCTGGGTTTTTTTGTGATTAAAAAGAAATCCGGAAGATGGCGTCTGTTACACGACTTAAGAGCTATTAATGTGCAGATGCATCTTTTTAGGCCTGTACAGCGGGGACTCGCCATGCTCTCTGCCTTGCCAAAAGATTGGCACATGATTATAATGAAGGTCCAATTAACTCGGATTGATTATGATAAGCCATTTTCCCTATGTGTTTTTAAAAAAAAGAATATTGCCTACTGCTGTATTATGGCAGGCAGGCCCCTTATTGTAGATTCATCCCTATAATTTTTTTTTTAATGGAAAGATATTTTGGAAAATAAATAAAAAGACCCGGATTCTATTTTAATAAGATCCCGGGGAGCTGTCTATGTTTTTCCACAGGATAAAAAAAATCTGGTTTGGGTCCCAGAGAGCCTCACCAAGAAGATATTACAAGAAAAAGAGCCCTCGCCTTCTCCAGTTGACGCGTTGGATGTTACTAACATATCACACCCAGAGAAAACAGTGGTAGAAGATAATGTCCACCTTCCCTCTGCCAATGCCGGTGATGTATAATACCACTGATAAAGATTTAGGCATAGCTTTAAAGAAAATAGAAGTTTGGGGTTAAAGAGAGGTTTATGTTTTAGTTAAAAATAGTTCATATATATTACTAAAAAATTTCTCGGCAGCCTGACAAAAGGAAACAGAGTTTGATAAAACCAAAATTGGCTCCCTTTTGCTCAGGCAGGCCAGATAAAAATTCAATTTTACCATGTAACAGTTGCCAATCCAGGAATATAGGTTGGGCCACGCCTAAAATATTTTCATTTCCTCCCAATTTGGCCATCATTTATTTAGATTGTTAGCAATGCTTCAAAAATTATAGATAAATTGAGATGCAAATTTGATAATTGCTTTTATGCCTTATGCTGAGATGCTCAGCTTTATTTCTTTGCAGTAGTGGCCCACTTTTGTGCCCATACCAATAGAGACCCCCAATAGCTTGCAGCTATTTAGACAAAAAAGAGATTTTGGAATCTCTGCTGTTATTATAGAGATTGTTGCCACAGCTGGCATGGGGGCCTCGGTGACTGCCTCAGCTCTTACACTTTCAGAAATAATGCAGACTGCGCAGGCGGTTAATGATTTGTCCGCCTCAATAAATGGCACAGTTGGGGTGTGAGCAAAAACTTGCTGACTTATACATAACCTCTATTCAATATAAAAATTTTACAAAGACAGCTAATCTTTCGAGAAGCCTTTCTCAATTTTTATTACAGAATTGGTCGTCTGAATTTGAGCAGACCCTTCGTGACCTGCAGGTGGCGATCGTCCAGGTCAATTCCACTCGGCTAGACCTGTTGCTGACCAGAGAGTTTTCTCCGTGGATTTCCTCAGCCTTCTCCTACTCCAAGGAATGGGTGGGGGTGGGTATGTTTGGCCTAGCCTTTTGCGGAGGACTGGTCATTCTTCTCTAGATGGTTTGCAGGCTCAGAATCCAAAGTCCGAGAGACAAAACAGTTTTGGCTCAAGCCTTAATGGCTCTAGACTCAAGAGCCTCGGTAGATGTATGGCTACCTATACTAAAGCAATAGAGATGTTTTGGCTCGAACAGCTCCTGCACACCTAAGACAGTCCTGTCTTTTGCACTGGGTGGAGTGTTCGGCCTCTTTCCTGAGAGGAATGTTGAGCCAAGGGCATCGCACAGGACATAGCTATGTCCTGGGAGGTATGTTGTCCTGCATAAGGGTGTCTGCCTTAATTCCCTTCCCAACAAAAGGCAGAGGACAGGCTGGGGGCATCTCGATCTGTCGAGGGATTAGAGATGACGCCCACGCAAATCCACAATGTTTTCTGGGGGATAACCACTGTCTCCACCCTCTTACAGGATTCTCTCATTGCTTAGAAAATAAAAAAGGGTGGGATGTTGGGAGCCGCTGGCCCCAGCTCCTCAAGGTGGCGCCAATATCCGGTGCTGGCCAACCTGCCTGATTCAGTAAAGAGCGCATGCATTTGGTACTCTCGCGAGACTGGTCTCTCCGCCTCTCCCGTGGCGTCATGTGGGATAATGAGCTGCAGCCTATAGAAAGGTGACACGTCCAAGGCAGAGGCCTTTGGTCGGTATAAAGGTTGGGCTTCCTACCTCGTGCGCTCTCCATTTTCGTAAGCTAAATGCTCTCCCTCATGGAGCATTAAAGCATTGCTGCAGAAGGATCCTACGTGTGTCGTGCCTTTTCTTGCGGGCGAGAAGTGGGCGCGGGACAATAGTGACATTTATTCACACAAGTGGATCCAATTAAGAGATCAGCGTAGGAATGAACTGTTTGTCAATATTATGAGCATTCTTAATGATGACCATTCTGACTGGGAGGAGATGGAATTTTCAAGTTGTTTAAAACTGCATGGATCCCACATGGCCTCTGGGACAGACCATGGACATCAACACCACCCTCTGCCCCAGCACAGACAATACCATAGTCCCTGGTGGGAGCACAGGCCAAGGACACCAACAGAACCTCAGATGGGAGTTCTTGCTACTCATATCAGCATGGTTTCAGGTGAAAGCACATACCATAGACATCCACATGACCTTTGGTGGTAACATAGACCATGGATGTCAACATGGCCCCTGGCTGCAGAAAGGCCATGGACCCAAATATGGCCCTTGGTCACAGTACAGACAACAGACATCAACATGGCCTCAGGTGCTGCACAAGCCACTCACTTACACGTGGACCCTGGTCAGATGATGATACTTTACACAATTAACTTTCACTGCTGGAGGAACATTCCAAGTTTTATGAGTTGAAGCCTAAGACGTTAGAGAGAATTTTGAGGCCTCTAGCTTAAAGTACTTTTCTTCTCATTCAACTAATCTTGCTTTTCAATTATGTGTCTTTAAGTTTTGTTTTAAAAGAATTTTCTGCACTTACCTCAAGTTTTTACAATATTTACTGTGACCATTAATATCTAGAATGGTAATAGTTTCAAAGTTGTGTGAGACAAGATACTTTTACCCTTGAGGAAGAAACCAGAAACTAGGCTTCAAAACGATCTCACTGATTTAGCATCAGGACAACACAACTACTAGGAAGAAAGAAGCTCTCCAATCTGACGGCTGCATAGACTCAACAATGCTTGTTTCCAGAGCAACAACAACTCTAACCAAAATTTTAGTATGAAGACTGAATACAGACAAGTTATATCACATAATAATGCAATCAGGAAAATCCTCTAGAGCCTAACTTTGTAAGTCACATGCTAGTCTCCCTTAAAATTTATGACCACCATCTTCTGACGACCTATAATTCTTTCAATTAAAAAATTATAGTAAAGTGATCTCTCTAACATTTTCCCTGACTTTGTTTTTATGACCATAACTTTAGTAAGCTTGACATACTAATTATGACCTTTATCCATACCAGCTTCTTTCTTTCCTTTATTAGTATGCTCATCTTTAAACTCTAAAAAGTATTCCCTCCTCTACAGTTTACCTTCTCTATCAACCAAACCATTTTTCCACTTGTCATCATATCTCATGATGCTCAAGGCACATAGATGAGCTAAGTTGACAGGTTTCAGATAGTATACATATGAAATCAGTTTTGGATATTTCAGTATTTTCTAAGTACAGTAGAGAAATATTGGTTTTTATCCTTAACATGTTGCATTCCAACAACTCTAATAGAATTTACTTAAATCAGAGAATTTACAGTCTTCCTAATCAGTGGGAACTCGTAAAAATTCTGAAAATACCAGTATAAATAGTTATACTATAGAAAAGTGTTAGTGTTCTGCTGTGAGATAATGTTTTTATATTCTCTAAAGATCTGTCACTCGTATTGGTTTAATAAAATGCTATTTGTCCGGTAGCTAGGCAGGAAGTAGAGATGGGACAACCAAACTAGAGAATTCTGGGAAGAGGAAAGGCAGAGGAAGCAAGATGAGAATGCTGGACTGCGAACAGGTGCCAAGCCATGTGGATAAACATAGATAAGAATTATGGGTTAATTTAAGTGTAAGAATTAGTAACAAGTGTGAGCTACTGGATAAGCATTTATAAGTAATACTAAGCCTCCAAGCCAATTAGTTGGGAAGTGGCTGCTGAGTATTTGACAATTATTGGTGGGACATAAATTTTCAACAAACAAATTGCACCCAACATGGGGCATAAACCCACCACCCTGAGATTAAGATTCTCATGCTCTATTGACTGAGCTAGCCAGGCTCTGTCCCACCAACAGTGACATTCGTTCCAGAGTGACTCCCAGCATCAATGCTCAGGAATATTAACCGTTCATTGATCTCTATATTGAACCATAAAGTAATCTGCCATTTACTTATGTAACAACACTGAAAAATATTAAGACTGTGAGGGCAGCAGGGAAGACTAGATAGATACACTCATGAAGCCACAAACAATAGATAATCCCACAGAAGGAAACTCCAAAGAAGGGAAACACACACACAAAACCACCAAAAATAACAGGAATTACCAATCATAGTCATTAATATCCCTTTATATCAATGGACTCAATTCATCTATAAAAAGACACAGGCTAATATAATGGATATGAAAACAGAATATATCTTTTTGCTGCATACAAGAAACACACCTCAACAGACATGGGCTCAGAGTAAAGGGTTGGGCAAAAACTTTCCAATAAAATGGACTTAAGAAATAAACTGGTATAGCTATTTTAATATCTAACAAAATAAACTTAAAACTAAAATCAATCAAAAGAGATCAGGAAGGACATTACTTAATCATCTCTGAGGGAAAAAAATCCATCAAGATGAAGTCTTAATCTTGAGCATTTATGCTCCCAATACAAGAGTACCAGATATGTAAAAGAAACATTACTAAAGCTTAAGAGAGAAATAAAGGATCTAACAGATATTATGACTGAAATGGATTTAAGAGAGATATATACAGTACATTCCACCCAAACACCAAAGAATGTACCTTCTTCTCAGCACCCCATGGAACTTTCTCTAAAAGTGTCTATATACTCAGTCATAAAGCACACATGAATAGATTAAAAAAAAATGGAAATAGACCACCATGGACTAAAGTTAGAGTTCAATAACAGCACAAACCACAGAAGTCATACAAACTTACGGAAATTGGACATCTTTCAATTGACTCACCCCTGGGTCAAGAAAGAAGTAAAAAAAGAAATTAAATTTTTTTAATTTCCTAGAATTCAATGAAAATTAATTCACAGCATATGCAAATTTACGGAATGCAGTGTTAAGTGGAAAGTTCATAGCACTAGGTGCCTACATAAAAAAGTTGGAGAAATCTTACACAAGAACTTAACAGCACAGCTGAAAGCTCTAGAATAAATAGAAGCAAACTCACTCAGAAGGAGTAGATGGCAGAGAATAATCAAACCAGGGCTGAAATCAATAAAATTAGAACAAAAAGAGCAATACAAAGAATCAATGAAACAGAGTTCTTTGAGAAGGTCAACAAGATAGACAAACCCTTCTTGAAACTAACCAAAAGACAGAGAGAGAATATCCAAATTAACAAAATCAGAAGTGAAAGCGAGGCATAACAACAAACACACAGGAAATCCAGAGAATCATTAGGTTGTATTTCAAAAACATGTACTCCACTAAATTAGAAAACCTAAAGGAAATGGTCAACCTTCTGGACAGGTACCACTTAGCAAAATTAATCAAGACTAGAAAAACAATCTAAATAGACCGATAGCCCCTAGGAAAATAGAAAAATAGAAGCAGTTATTAAAAGTCTCCCGAAGAGGAAAAAAAGCCCAGGGCCAGATGGCTCCAGTGCAGAATTTCAAGAGGAACTAATGATCCTCAAATTGTTTCTCAAAGTAGAAACAATAAAAATATTGCCGGATTCTTTTTATGAGGCTACAGTCATCCTGATACTCAAACCACATAAAGACGCACCAAAAAAAGAATTACAGACCAATCTCCCTCATAAACATTGATGCAAAAATCTTCAATAAAATGCTGGCAAACTGAATTCAAGAACATATCAAAAAAAATATCAGTGGCCATGATCAAGTAGTCTTCATCCCATAGATGCAGGGTTGGTTCAATATACAAATAACTGTCAGTGTCATTCATCATATAAGCAACCTGAAAGAAAAAAACACAACATCATCTCATTAGATGCTGAAGAAGCCTTGATAGAATCCAACACTCCTTCATGATGAAGGTTTTGGAGCAATCAGGGACACAGGAAATTTACCTAAATATAATAAAGGCAATATACTTTAAGCTGACAACCAAAGTCAAAGTAAATGAAAAAAATCAAAGCAATCCCACTAAAATCAGGAACAAGACAGGGCTGTCCACTCTCCCCATATCTATCCAATATGTTCTTGAAGTTGCTAGAGCAATAAGACAACAAAGGAGATCAAGAGGATACAAATTGGAAAGGAAGAGGTCAAACTATAATTGTGGATGGCATGATAGTATTCATAAGTGACCCCCAAAATTCTACCAGGGAATTCCTACAGCAGATAAAGACATTCAGGAATGTGGCAGGATATAAGATTAACTAAAACAAGATCAATAGCTCTCCTACACACAAATGATAAAAGAGCTAAAGAAATCAGAAAAACATCACCCTTTACAACAGCTTCAAATAACATCAAATATCTTGGGGTGACTCTAACCAAAGAAGTAAAAGACCTATATGACAAGACCTTTACATTATTGAAAAAAATGAAGACATCAGAAAATGGAAAGGTCTCCCATGCTCTTGGATAGGTAGGATCAACATAGTAAAAACGTCAATTTTACCAAAAACAGTCTATAGATTCAATGCAATTCTTATCAAAATCCCAACACAATTCTTCACAGACCTCAGAAAAACAATACTCAACTTTATATGGATTAAGAAAAAACCCAGGATTGCCAAAACAATGTTGTTCAATAAAAGAACTTCAGGAGGCATCACCATTCCTGACTTCAAGCTCTACTATAGAGCTACAGTAATAAAAACAACTTTATACTGACATAAAAACAGCTTGGTTCTTGCATAAAAACAGACTTATGGATCAATGAAATCAGATTGAAGACATTAATCCACACACCTATGAACAACTGATTTCTGACAAAGAGGTCGAAAAATATACAATGGAAAAAGGAAAGCTAGCAAAAAAAAAAAAAAAAACGGGAAAAAATGGTGCTGGAATAACTGGATGGTTGTATGTAGAAGAATGCAAATAGATCCATATCTATCACCCTGCACAAAACACAAGTCCAAGTGGATCAAAGACCTCAACATAAATCCAGTTACACCGAACCTGATAGAAAAGAAACTAGGAAATAGCCTTGGACACATTGGCACAGGAGACCACTTTCTAAATATAACACTAGTAGCATGGACACTGAGAATAACAATTTATAAATGTGACCTCCTGAAACTGAGAAGTTTCTGTAAGGTAAAGGACCCAATCGATAAGGAAAAATGACAGTCTAAAAGATGAGAAAAGATCTTCACAAACCCTACATCTGACAGAGGACTAATCTCTAAAATATATAGATAGCAAAAGAAAATACAGGTCAAAAGACCAAATAATCCAATCATCAAGGGATAAGAAAAACTTTGCCACTGCAACTACCTTGTCTCAAACAAACAAGAAATCAAATCTAAACATTAAGTTAACCAAATTTTGAAAAGAAAAAGAAATGCACAGAAAAGATACCTGTGGTAGAGATTTTAAAATGTAGTTTGGCTGGTTGGTGATGGCACATGCCTTTAGTCCCAGCACTTGGAAGGAAGAGCCAAGTGGATCTCTGTGAGTTTGAGGCCAGCCTGAACTACAGATTGAGTTCCAGGACAGCCAAGACTACACAGAAAAACTACAAAACACAAAAACAACAACAAAAGGTGCAGTTGGAGCAGGGAGTTTAGGTACACACCTTTAAGGTCAGCACTCTGGAGGCAAGGGTATCTCCTATTTGGACAGCCTGGTCTACAGACTGAGTGCCAGGGCAGCCAGGGATACACAAAGAAAACCTGTCTTAAAAAACTGTAAAGACAGGAAGAGGACGAGGAGGACGAGGAGGACGAGGAGGAGGAGAGTATTAGAGAAAGGGCCAGAGCAGTGAATGTATAGGGGCCCAGTCATTACACCAATGTAATGATGAGGCCTCCTGAAGTTCTTTTATTGAAGAGAATTGTTTTACTGAGTTGTTTGTTTTTCCATATGAAGTTGGGTATTCTTTTGAGGTCTGTGAAAAATTGTGTTGGAATTTTATGGGGATTGCACTGAATCTGTAGATTGCTTTTTATAAAAGATTGCCATTTATAATATGTTGATTTTACCTATCCATGAGCATAAGCAATCTTTCCATTTTATAATATCTTCTTCAATTTCTTTCTCAATGACTTTAAGTTCTTGTCTTTTACTTCTTTGGTCAGAGTTACCCCAATATATTTTATGTTATTTGCAGCTATTGTAAAGGGTGATGTTTCCTCTGATTTCTTTTCCAGTGCTTTTATCATTTGTGTATAGGGGGACTATTGATTATTTTTTAGTTAATCTTGTATCCTGCCACATTGCTGAAGGTGTTTATCAGCTGTAGGAATTCCCTGGTAGGATTTGGGGGGGTCACCTATGTATACTATCATACCATCTGCAATTAGTGATAGTTTGACTTCTTCCTTTCCAATTTGTATCCCCTTGATTTCCTTTTGTTTTCTTATTTCTCTAGCTAGAACTTTGAGAATTGTATTGAATAGATATGGGGAGAGTGAACAGCCTTGTCTTGATCCTGATTTTAGTGGATTGTTTTGAGTTTCTCACCATTTAATTTGTTGTTGGCTATCGACTTGCTGTATATTGCCTTTATTATGTTCAGGCAAATTCTTTTATCTCTGATTTCTCAAAGACCTTTATCATTAAAGGGTGTTGGGTTTGTTGAAGGCTTTTTCAGCATCTAGTGAGATGATCATGTATTTTTTTCTTTCAGTTTGTTTATATGACAGATGACGTTGACAGATTTTTTCTATGTTGAACCATCCCTGCGTCTCTGAGATTTTCCATACTTGATTATGATAGATGATTTTTGATATGTTCTTGAATTTAGTTTGCCAGTATTTTATTGAGTATTTTTGCATCAATGTTCATGAGGGAGATTGGTCTGTATTTCATTGTATTCGAAGATTTTTCTGTATTGTGTCTTTGTGTTGTTTGGGTAACAGACTGAATGTACACTCATAAAAAGAGTTTGGCAATATTTCTTTTGTTTCTATTGTATGAAACAATTTTATGAGTATTGATATTAGTTCTTATTTGAAATTACGGTAGAATTCTTTCACTATCAGTGTGTGAGGTTTGATGTGTGATTTAAGCTTTGTTAATGCTTCCTTTACATATATTGGTGACCTTGTATTAGGGCAGAAATGTTCAGTACTTCCTGAGAAGTCTCAATAGATGGATTTTTCCTGAGATGAATATGTAATTTTTAATCACTTTTGATTGATTTTATTTAAAGTCTATTTTTTAGATATTAGTATAGATTCTATTTGACTAGAAAGCCTTCTTTCAACTCTTTACTCTGAGGTAGTGTCTGTCTTTGAAGTTGAGCTGTGTTTCTTGTATGTAGCAGAAGGATGGATCCTGTTTACATATCTATTCTTTTAGCCTGTGTATTTTTATAGGTAAATTAAGTCCACTGATATTGAGGAATATTAATGACAAGTGATCATTAATTCTTGTCATTTTTGGTGGTTGTGTGTATGTTTCCCTTCTTTTGGGGTTTCCTTAGGTAGGAGTTTTCTTTCTAGTACTTTCAGTAGGACTGAATTTGTGGGTAGGCATTGTCTAAATCTAGTTTTCTCATGGAACATCTTATTTCCTTCATCTATAGTGATTGAGCGTTTTTCTGGGTATAATAGTCTGGACTGGCTCCATGGTTTCTTAGTGTTTGTATTAACATCTGGCCAGAATTTTTTGGCTTCCATTATTTGCATCAAGAATTCGGGTGTTATTCTAATGAGTCTGCCTTTGTAAGTTACTTTGCCTTTTAAATTTGCAGTTCTTGATATTCTTTCTATTTCTTATGTTTAGTGGCTTGATTATTATGTGGCCAGTGGGCTTTTTGAGGGGCTCTAGTCTATTTGATGTTCTGTAAGCTTCTTGTATTTTTATAGGCATTTCCTTCTTTCGACTGGGAAGGTTTTCTTCTGACTTTGTTGAATAAATTTACATGGTTTTGAGCTTATGTTATTCTTCTATTACTATTTTTCTTAGATTTGGTCTTTTCATGGTATCCCAGATTTCCTGAATGTTTTGTATTATGATTTTTTTGCTTTAGTGTTTTCTTTGACTGATATCTCTATTTTCACTATCAAATCTTCCACAGCAGAGATACTCTCTTCCACCTCTTGTATTCTATTGGTTATGTTTACATCTGTAATTCTTGTTCAGTTACTTAGACTTTCCATTTCTAGAAGTCCCCTGGTTTGTGTCTTCTTTATTTCTTCTACCTCAATTTTTAAGTCTTGAACTGTTTTCTCCACCTGTCCAATTGCCTTTTCTTGGTTTTATCTTATGAAATTATTGATTTCCCCCAACTTTTTGTTTGTCTTTTTATCTATTTCTTTAAGGAATTTTAAAAAATTTTCTCTTTAAAGCCTTCTACTATCTACATAAAGTTATTTTAAGGTCATTTCCTTCTGTTTTTCTACATTGAAACATTCAGGTTTTGTGGTGCCATATTTTTTATGTTATTATAGAAGCACTGGCATCTGCCCATTGCTTCCTCAAATTGATACAGAATTTGTCTGTTTCTCGGGAACATAATCTTGGTCTAATCTGCTCTGGCTCTGACTGTGTCTTGGGGAGCCTATTTTGGCACAATCTGCACTCTTAATATACTTGAGTTGGCATATTCTGTGTCTCTGGGAGGCACTTTTGGCTCAATGGGTGCTAGCTGATTCTGAGTCTCAGGGATCCACTCTTGGTCCAATAGGAGCTGGTGAAATCTTTGTCTCAGGAAACTGCTGAGGATACAGGGAAATGGGTGAGTTTGGGGAATGGGGAGGGTCTTTTAGATTGCAGGATTGGAGAAGCTGGGTTGTTAATGGGGGATACCACCCCACAGGAGTCTCCCCTACTGGCCTGGGATTGGGACAGCAGTGAGTGAAAGTGGGGGGTCCACAGATTATGCCCTAGTTTCAGAGACCAGGCTCTTTGGCTGGGCTGGGTGAAGTGTCATTCACCTCTTGATTCAATGGGAGCTGATAAATCTGTCTCAGGGATCTGCTGAGGTTGCAGGGGGATTAGGAGGCTCTTTTAGATTTCAGGATCAGACAAACCAGGTTGCTAATGTGGTGTACCAGTCCACATGAGTCTTCCTTGCAGGCCTGGGGTTGGAGCAGCAATTGACAAGAGTGGGCTCTCCTTGGTTTTTCTGAGACAGGGATTCTCTGTGTAGCCTTTGCTGTCCTAGAACTAGCTCTGTAGACCAGGCTGGGCTGGAAGTCGGAGATCTGCCTTCTGGAGTTAAAGGATATGTGCCATCATCACCCGACTACATTTTTACATTAACGTTTTCATCACCTCTGTTCTTATCCTCCTGGTGGCTTATGAATGTTTCCTTGGCATGTTTAAGTTTGTTCTATACTCTGCATGCAAAAGGGACACAGTGTAATATCTGCAATAACATGTTCATCTTGGCTCCAACTACTGAATTTTTTTTTGTAAAATTATCCTGGAGCTATTTGTGTGGACCAGGATGTTCTGCTCCCTAAAATATGCCCGCCTCTGCCCTTCTCCTTATATTCTCCACTTGAGAGTGGGTTCCACCATGGTAGGTAGTTTTTTCTTGCTGTCCTATAACCACAAAGTCACGTTTCCATTAGTTCATTATAAAATATATTATTTGTTTGTGGGATTCAGAAGAATGACTAAATTTCTACCATGACATTGAGTAGAACTTTTAGCTGGATATTTGGAGAACAGTATCCCATTGGACTAGACAGAAGACACTGGCCTGAGCTGTCCAATGATATTCAGTAACCTTGGTTCCCTAGTGTGACCATGGGTCTGAAAGACCTTCAGACTTTTACCAAGTGGAATGGTGAGCATGGACCTCACCAGAGAACAGGTGTGCCTGTCTGTTATGACTAAGATTGGGTTTCTTTTAAAGAGAGAAAGCATGTTTATGGATCAAGACAACTATGGGAGAAGACACTGAGCAGGTGCTATTAGTTCTTACTTCCAGAAGGTGGCACCCCACACCTGATATGCATGTCCTCATTTCCAGAGGACAAGCACATGACAACCTTTGGCCAGAAGAGGGCACAGCAACACTACTCATTTATTTTCATATCATATACTTTTCTCTCAACCAGTAGCCTAGTAAACTATTGGAAAATGAAATAATACTGGTCTAAAAGACAAAAAAGAGACATATTAATAAAATGTCTCCTAATGCTATTCTAATAGATAGATAGATTGATTACTACATAGATCAATCCCTTGCTCAGCCATCATTAGAGAAGCTTCATCTGGCAGCAGATGGGAACAAATACAGAAACCCACACCAGACATTTCAGAGAGTGAGAGATCTTGGGACATTCAGCCATAAAAATAGAATGTCTTCATAAGTTCTATGTCCTCAGAGCTCAGGAAACCCTGAGGAACTGGACAATAGTTTACTAGCCTGAGGGAATGGTGGACATCAAGAAAATAAGGCTCTCTATAAACACAAGGAAAGCTTTATGGAATCACAAAGAGTGAAGCAGCATAGACAGAACCTGCACAGCTCTGCACTAGGTTCTCCAAGTACATATTATGCGGTCCAGTTTAGTATTTTTATGTGATTCCAGAGTGTGTGAATGAGTGGGCCTCTGATTCTTATGACTTCTTTTAGGATCTTTGCCCACTATTGGGTTTGTTTTGTCCAACTTTGATATGATAATTTTTGCTTCGTCTTATATTTTATTTTATTATAATTTAAAAACTAGTGAATGAAGGATATAATAAATGAAAGCCTAGGTGCTGCTATAAAAGTTAAAAACTGAATTGTTATTTATATCTGCTGGGAGAGGAATAATTACTTTTCTCCAATAGAATGAAACAATATTCAGGAAAGGCTTCCTTTTCAGGAGTAATTAATCAGCACATAACGGACTCCTCATTTTGTGTGTGTGTGTGTGTGTGTGTGTGTGTGTGTGTGTGTGCGCGCGAGCACGCTTCCCATAGACCAAGATGACTTGTTTATTAATGGTAATAAAGTATACTCACAGTGTACAGAAAGACATACCACATCACCTTCTGGTCTTGCATGGAAGCAGCTATGGCCTACTGTGAACCAATCTGCACAGAGGTAATAGTAGCTTTATTCTGAGGTTAAGACAGATCATTATAATATTCATCCAGGAGCAGAGTAAGCAGTGCTGTTAAGTGTCTTTTTCTTAATGTTTTCTGTATTTGTGTTCTCTATTTTTTTTTTGTATCTGTGAGAATTGTGGTAATGGTACAGTTATCTGTTAGATCAAATATAAAGACTGATAGGTCAAATAGGCTCTAAACTATTCTATTTTCCACAGTGTTATTTACTTGATTTTTAACTAAGACCCTGTGGCAAAGAGGAACATGCCAGAGTCATTTTCCCATCATTTTAATCATTTATATATCTTTCTGCATGACTTTGAGGTAAGAATGTTTCCAAATGTCTCTGTTTTTATATTGATATCATGTTTAGATGTGGATTTGTTAACTGAGCATGCTTAGGAATAGGTAGAGCTCTATGTGAATGTGTACAGACTCCCTAACTGAAATCCACATGCTTCCTTTGCTTAGGAAAAGCACTGTTTTGAGAATAATTTCCATAGTTTATGTGCCTCCTGCACATAAGAAATATTTTTCATTTTTTTTGTCTTGGTTGTTGTAATGGCAATTTTTAGTTGTCAAGGTGACTACTTCTAGAATTAACTAAAACCCAAAGAGGTGGATACACCTATGAAAAGTTTTTCTTAAAGGTTTTGTAGTTAAAGACCCATATTTAATCTGGATCATTTGAGGTGATATCTATCTTTAATGGCTTTGTGGCTATGCAAACCTTTAACCCCAGCACCCAGGAGGCAGAGGCAGTTGGATTCGCTGAGTTTGAGGCCACCTGGTCTACAGAATGAGTCTCAGGAATACACAGATAAGCCTTGTCTCAAAAATTACACATACATACATACACACACACACACACACACACACACACACACACACACCAATCAAACAAATAATAAGATCTACTTTTAGTCTGGCAGCAGTGGACATATATAAAGGATACTGAAGAAGGAAGTTCTCTCTTTTTGCCTGCTTGCCCTAGCTCTGGCTAAGTTTATTCCTTTATTAGCATCGGAGCCTACTTCTTTGGATTTGGTGGGTCCTGAAGACCAGCTGAGACATCCAGCCTCATGGACTGAACAAACTACTGGATTTTTCAAATTCCCATTGGTAGGCAGCCAGTGTTGGGATACATGGACCACAGCTTGTGAGACATGCTAATAAATCTGCTTCTACATACTTGGAGAGATTTATTGTCCCAGTCCTGTTCACGTCAAGAACCTTGAATAATGCAGGTGTGTGTGTGTGTGTGTGTTTACCTACCCATTGAGGAAGATGTGATGGCTAACAATAGTGCTCATAAACACATTCTTCCTGGCTTATTATTCTCTAAGTATTCGACTTTTTATGAAGACTACTCCTTTTACTATTATTCATTTGCCAAGAGTTTGCTCTGTGTTTCAGGAATAAAACTGCTAAAGCAGTGGAGCCATCATTCAGCTTTCTGATGGGAGAGAGCTCTGGTTGAAATCTTGTTTGAGATCTGGTTCTTGTTTTTCTTTCCTGGTTGTCTGAAGTCCCCGTGAGTACCAGGTAAAAAGTTCCTTTGGTTTATTTTATCTCAGCATGAAACCACATAACAAACATCTCCTTTTGTGTTCTTAAATCTCTCTTTAGTTGTTAGTATTGTGGGAATGCATCACACAAACATCTGTGTGACAGAATCACTCCATCTCACACAGTAGAGTGGCTGTGCAAGCAGCTAGTCACATTGTGTAGAGAAGGAAGAGAGGACGTGCCCATGACATATAAAGACGGCAGGATCTGCTATTGGAGATAAGGGCTAGAATCATTAAAATGCATATTTCTGCAGATTTGGGAAAGGTTTGTGTCTGGGTGGAAGGCACGGTCACAAAACATTGTGCTTTAATCACACTGGAACCCTAAAGGAGATGCTCTTGTCACTCAGGCCTCACTAGCCAATCAGGTCCTTCAGATAACCCACCAGTCAAAAGTGGTGCAGGACTCTTCTGGAGCTAGTCTTTGGCTTGCTTTTGAAGAGAAGCTGACTAGTGGGTTTGTGTGTTGTGCTGTGAGTGTTGCTGCAGGCAGCTGAGTGTGGAGAGCATGGGCGAGCTGGAAAACCATGACATGGTGAGGGAAGGGCTGCTGTCCCCAGACAGGGAGGAACGTATGTGGTGGGCCCTCCCTGGATCTGGGTGGAAACCTGCAGCCAGATGCTCTATTTTGTGAAGTCCCTTGCAGTCTGTGCAACTACCTGGACCCAGGAACAAACCTCTGAATAGCTTTGTTACATGAGCTGGATCTGCTCAGAGCATTGGGAGTGGGGAGCTGTGTGTAGAAACATATTTTTATTCAACTTCTACATGTGCTTGGTGCATCCATGGAAAGTTGGTTGCCAAATTCAGAGAAGCCTAGTTTCTCCAGTATGTTCTAGATATTCTATATAAGTCTAAGCTCCTCTTTGAGCATTAGCCAGAGATGGAGGCATATCATCATTAGAGAGACCTTTCCTTATTAATTTCTTTAGTGTGTAGAGTGATTTCTCCCTGGAAAAGCATATTAATTCTAGAACAGCTGCAGTTCCATCCTGTTAGCTTGTTTCTGAGAAAAGCTTTTTTTATTTCGACTCAGGTGGCCTTGATTCCAGTCTGGTGCTCTCCACGGTAATGACCTTTCTGTCCTCTATATTATACTTCCAAAATTTTAAATTAAATGCCTGTACCACCTCAGAGTTTTAAAATGTATCCATTTGAGTCAAGTAGATGACGATCCAATGCAATTACAGAAAAAGTATTCACATGTGGAACATTGCTTCTGTCTTCAGACCAAAACCAGAGAAATAGTTTATTGTGTACAGGTTAGGGGATTAGCTGCTGGAGTAGTCACCATTATGAAAAAGGAGTTGATTGTGGTAGAGAGAGTGATTTTGTAATTTCCTAGTATTTACTAATTAATGTCTTGAGAATGAACATACATTCTTGATTCTTGTATCTTTGTGTTAAATATAGACGTCATATTATGTCAATCTGCATACTATTTTTCATAATCCCATTTGTAGGGGGATTATGTTGTTCCACTGTAAATAACTGTCCCACCCACTGGTTTAATAAAAAGCACAGATTGGCCAAAGGCAGACAGGAAGTATGGGTGGGGCTACCAGACTAAGAAGACTCTAGGAACAGGAAGAACAGAGTGGAAAGCCAGAGAGAAGCCAGAAGAATCAGAGGACAACTATGCTGCTCTGAGAAAAGGCACCAAGCTGCATGGCTGAACATATGGGTAAAGAGTTAGCAAGTTATATGCCTGGGCCTTAGGCTGATCAGCCTAAAACTATTGTAAACATTTGTGTGTCTCTATGGGTTTTTAGGTCTGCAGGCCTAAACCTTGAGGCTAAGGTTGGAAAGTCCAGGCCAGAAACCTCCTACTACACCCATTGATCATTCTGAGTGTTTCCACTGTGAATGTAGCCTTGTAATCAGCTTTCCTATTGTAAATTATTGGGCATTGTCATTGTATTGAATTCATTCTATGCTGCAAATTTACCATACAACCTCTCATGTTCCCAGGGATCATTTCTTTACTTCCTCATTGACTTATGTTTCTTTGTTCTTCTTGTTGTTAATCTGTAAAAGACTTGGTTTATTTGATAAAAGGAATTAGAGTCTTGGCATGTGGCTTAGCAATACTCTTTTTGGGAATGACCCGAGTTCAGATCCCTACACTCAAAATGGGAGGTTCATAACTTTCTACTATTCCAGATTTAGGGTATCTGATACCCTCTTTTGTATGTCACCTGTATACATATGGAAGTCATTTTCTCTCATGCAGAAACATACAAAAGTAGCAATAAACTTATCTTCAAAAGTGCTTGTGACTTATAAAGCAATTAGAGTAAAAACGTTGCTTTAGGTGTAGACTGATGCTTTCAAAAATCTATTCTCTTACATTGTATTTTAAAATTTTTTCATTTTCGCTTCCTGATGCAGACTTATAGCCAACCATTGATCACAGGAAACAAAATGGTGTCTACATCATCCTAAAAGATACCCTGTTCTTTATCATAAAAGAATAAGATTCTTTTAGTAGTCAAAACTATTTTCTACAAAATTAAAACATAAGAAGGTTTCAAGTGAATCTCTCTAATTTTAGTGGAACAGCCCTCCTTACCCAACCCATTTTTCTGTTACTGGTAAAGAAGAGAACTGGAGTGTACAGAATGAGAACTGGTCAGTGCTTTTTTGGAGTTTGATATTGATTAGACTCTTGTAGTTCTTGTTTAAGAGAACATTATATATATTTGTAGGTCTCTCTTTGTGCCTTATTCTGTCAGTGATGCCATCTATGTTGTTGATTTTATTAACTGTAACCTAATTATATTGCTCATTTTCTGGAAAGTGATGGACCTTCACCAATTTTGTTTTCAGAAGCTTTCTTGGTATGAGTTCCTTGAGTTCCTGGTTTTCTAAGTTCCTGTGGAGATACAGTTTTAGTTTTCCCTTTTTGATTTTAGATGCCTCTTTCCATTTCCTGGTGTATCTGTGTTTTCCAGTTGTTGCTATTTTTATATTTGTGTTTTTGCTGCTTAGGTGATTGATATGATTCATACATTGGCTTTGGATCTTTAAAACCTTCTTGTATATTATTGTCTCTTTTTTTCTAACTAGCCCCAAGTATCATTACGACATAGTCTAGAGTCATCTGAAGGAACATCAACTGAGGGTGTGCCTGGATCAGAGTATCTGGTTACTGTGTCTAAGAGAGACTCTATTGATTTGATTGACATGGCAAAGCTCTTCCACTGAGTTCGCAATGTCTCCAAGCAAGTGGGCCTGGGCTTGATAAAAGAGCTAGCTTAGCACAGGGCAGTGGCAAAGCAAGGAAGAAAGCCAGAAAACAACGGTTCCACGTGTTTTGCTTTTGTTTATTAGCTTGAGTTTCTATTCACAAGGAGGGACTGTGACCTATGGGTATCAATCAAATAAACCTGTTCATTGCCTGAGTTACGTTTGGTTAGATAATTTAATCACAGCAACAGAGACGAAAGCTGGAACAATAAATGGTACCTCAAAAGTGAATTTGTTGCTGCAGAGGACCTGGTAACAATGACTTTTTAAAGAATGCTGAAGATAGCAGGACTTGAGCGAGCAAGCCATAGAAAGCTAGACACAGAGTTTAATCTGCTATTCTTGTAGGACCTGGAAGATGGGAATGTTGAGAGTAATGGCAGATAGTGGAGGCCAAGGTCATAGAATTTTAGTGGGCAATAGTCTCTCCAAGGAACCATGGACTTGGCCTGGACTATCTGCCTTGAGAGACATGTGTCATAGGTTTTTCAGGTTAAAGACCATGATTCATGAAGCACACTGTGCTTTTCAGTTCCTGACAAACTGTTGCACTCCCTCAGGAAGTGAAACAAACAGGCTAGTTTGTGTTTTTCTGTGTGATCCCCTAGTAGCTAAGGAAGCATGGAAATTTAACAGGACAATTGGTCTTAGACATTAATCTTGTGCAAACTTCATTGTATCCTGAAAACTACAACTGTATTGATCCTGGAAATTGCCTTATCTTCTGTTTTTAATAAAGATATAAAAAGTCTGATTGCTCTCAATCCAACAGTCACAGCCTTATCTTGCTGTGGCCTTTCCACCCCAAGCCTCAATTCATTCTTCATGGCCCTATCAGGTAATCTTGGTCTGGTTAAGTAAGCACAGGTGTTTAGAAGCCTTCATGAAAAAGTTAGGTAGAATTCAGTTCTGTGATATCTTGTCCCGAAATCTTTCTTATTCTTTCTGTGTCCTAAGAAAGTGAGTAAGGCTGAGTTAAAAAGTAATGGGCTGATTTAGACAAGACATTGCTTCTGTTGTGTGGTTGTTACTATTGATTCATTCAGGTCTACAGAGAAAAAGAAACAAATTGAAATAAATAAAAGTCTGTGTTTTGTTGAGAAAAACAGCACCAGGCAGTTTCAGATGGCAGTCTAGTGGTGAAGAAGAGACAGAAATTTTCAAGGACTTTAGCACCAGTAAAGGAAAAGCCTAGGAAGGTGCCACAAGTGTAAAATTCCATTCAGCTAAACCCTTCATTTACGGAAGGAGTACGAACAGTAATGTCTTGTTCTAGAAGCAGCATCATACAGAACCTGCTACAAATTTGGTTCAGGCTTGGTAGGGTCCATTAAATCTTGGCATAATCACCTATGTTTTACTAAATCTGGTGTTGTATGAGGTTTCTGGCCTGGACTTTTGGGTCTAGCCTCAAGGTTTGGATCCACAGAACCACAGAGACACACAGATACTTACATTAATTTTATGCTGATTGACCTGGGACTCAGGCATATAACTCACTAGCTCTTGCTCTTAATCTAACCCATGACTCTTATCCTGTTCAGCCATGCGGCTCCGTACCTTTCTCAGAGCAGCATAGTTGTCCCCTGCATCTTCTGGCATTTCTGCTCTTCCTGTTTCCAGAGTTTTCTTAGTCTGGTAGCACCGCCCACACATCCTGTCTGCCTTTGGCCAATCAGCACTTTTTATTATACTCATAGGCAGGGCAATTACTTACAATGTAACATCATAAATCCATTACAATCTGGAAAGAAAAAAATATGCAAAATGTAAAGGCCATGGATTCTCCTTCTGTGGCCTGTTTATTACCATTGTACCCATCTATGTTTGGCTGAGTCAGAGCTTCAGTGAAGAGATTGTGAAAGTTTATTGCACAGAGCAGGAAGATGAAGCTGGGTTGCATTTCAGATCACAGAATACTGAAATGTCTAAGCTATGAGACATCTGCCATGGAGAGTTGTATATGGGGAATGGAAGTAGCAGAAGAGCAGGATAAATGAGAAGTTGGAGAGTGTTGTATAATATTTTAATAACAAAGCTTGTTTGGAGTCAGAAAGCAGAGCTAGCTATTAGCTGACCAAAAGATACTATAGTTTGGAGGACTGTGAACAGATAGAAAGCAGTGTAAGGTGGGCTGAGAGGATCTTGGCCGTATTTTGGATGGAGGAGCTGAAGAGATGGGAGTTACTGGGGCTGTTCCGCCGCTTCTCTGATCTTTCAAGGTTTTACCTCCAAATTTAGAATGTCTGTCTCATCTCAAAAAGCCTTCTGATAGGAGACAGAAGAAAAAACAAAATTAAGAGACTATTCTATTGCCACTAATCTCATAATTTTTTAAATTTTAACTCTTTAAAACTTAATGAATGTTTCAATTTTTCTAAAATTAATATACATACTAAATTTCCTATTATGATATTAATGGTTATATAGAGCATTAACTAATTCTAAAAAAAGTCTTGCAACTTTCTGTCCATGATTTTGGGCTTAAGTCTATCAGTTAACTAAAAATTAAGTTTTATATACCCTGGATGTACATAAAAAATTATGGTCCTTTAACCTTTCTGAGATTTACTACATATAATATTTAAAATCTTTAAATTTCCTACATTCAACCCCGATCATTCTTAACAGCAACCTTTGAAGTCTCTAAAAGAAGGATGGGCCTCCATAACAACGATTCCACATACTTGTGATAATGCCACTAAACTGACAAACACCAAACAAAGATCAGCTTTGGACTACAAACTACTCAGGACAATCTCAAGGCGACTAGCTGAGGTGGCCCAGCCTCATACATTACTCTAGCCAGGAATTGAGAGAAGACCTAAGCTTTCCCATTATACAAAGACTGGACAACGAATAATATAGTTAACTCTCTCATAACTTGGCAATTATCTCAATTTTCTTCTGGGTCCCTAAGATTCTGTTACCCAAAGACAACAAAAAATAATTTTAAAAACATGATGCCCATATTCCCAAGAGGTGGGGTAGGTTGTTTTGATTGCTCAGTAGGTTGTATTTGTCATAGTTTAGACGGGTTGTTTACAAGTTGTTATTGGTAATGATAAAAGTAAATCTGAACAAAAAATTAATTAAAAACTTTTATTTCTTATTTAGACAAAAAGGGAACATATTGTGGTATTTTAGTCATATTCTGATAATAAAGCTTACCTGGAGTCAGATAGTGGAGCTAGTCACTACCTGATTAAAAAAAAATCCCACTGAGATATGGAGAGCTCTGGACAGATATAAGACAGGATTAGTAAGGCAGGGCTGAGAGAGGATCTTGACATTTTCTGGATAAAGGAACTGAACAGGTAGAAGTAACTGATGGCTGCTCTGCTGTTTCTCTAATCTTTGAGGTTCTTACCCCAATATCTGACTCCCAAATATTTATTGAGAAAGGTTAGTTAGATTAATGCCTCATCAGGAATAGGACCATTTAAGTTCCTTTGAAAATGAAGCCCAGTGTGTCTGAGACAGAGCAACGGGAGTTTGACAGTTGTCCTGCTGAGTTTCAGCTTGCCTTAATCCAGTCTTCTCTCGTCAGTCTGTATTCCTCTCTTTTGTTTATTCTTCATTTATTCTTCTCTTGACTTGCAACCAATGCCTTCTCCCTCTCCTCCTCTCGTTCCCTTACCTCCATTTACCTTTAGGGAAGAACAGGTCCCTAATAGATATCAACTAGACATAGTATCTTAATTAGGGCTTCGTTGTTATGATGGAACACTGTGGCCAAAAAGCAAGATGGGAGAAAAGGTTTGTCTTACACTTCCAAATTGCTGTTCACTTTCCTCCTGTTTTCTTACATTTTTATTGAGTTCTTTCACATATCTTCTACTGTTCCCCTTTATCTCCTTTCCCCCATAGTTTCCATCCACTTCTTACAGAGGGTCAGTCTCCCTTGAGTAGTCAACACAGATAATATACGAAGTTGAGGCAGGACCCATCCCTTCTTCCCTGTATCAAGGGTCAGGAAGGCATCCCACCATAGGGAGTGGGCTCTAAAAGGTTTTCAAAGGATGATTTTCTCAGTTTTTCTTGTTCTGTCCCCCTTTTCATTTCTAATTTTATAGATTAAACGTTCTCTTTCTACCTTTTGGTTAGTTTGGATAAGGGTTTGTCTATCTTATTGATTTTTCTTAAAAATCCAATTTTTTGTTTCATTGATTCTTTGTCTTGTTCTCTTTGTTTCTATTTTATTGATTTTAGCTGTCAATTTGATTATTTTCTTGTGTCTATTTTTCCCGGGTGAGTTTGCTTTATTTTGTTCTAGAGCTTTCAGGGGGGCTGTGAAGTCCCTAGTGTGAGATTTCTCCACTTTCCTTATGTAGGCACTTAGTGCTATGAACTTTCCTCTTAGCACTGTTTTCATGGTGTCCCATAAGTTTGAATATGTTGTGACTTTATTTTCATTAAATTCTAGTAAGTCTTTAATTTCTTTATTTCTTCCTTGACCCAGTGATGATTTAAATGATTGTTGTTGGTTTTTCATAAGTTTGTAGGTTTTCTGCAATTTGGTTGAATCCTGACTCTAAGCCTTGGTGATCCAATATGGTAGAGGGGGTTATTCCATTTTTTTTCAAATCTGTTTAGCTTTGCTTTGTTATCAAGTATGTGGCCAGTTTTGGAGAAGGTTCCATGAGGCTGAGAAGATATATTTTCTTGTGTTTGGGTCAAATGTTCTATAGATGTTGTTAGATCCATTTGAGTCATAACATCTGTTAGTTCCCTTATTTTTCTGTTAAGTTTTTGTCTGGAAGATGTATCCAATGGTGAGAATGAGGTGTTGAAGTCTCCCACTATTAGTGTGTGGGGTTTGGTGTGTGATTTAAGCTTAATAATGTTTCTTTTACAAATGTGGCTGCCCTAGTATTCAGGACAGAGCTGTTCAGAATTGAGATTTTCTTGATGAATTTTTCCCAAGATGAATATGAAATATCCTTCTCCATCTCTTTTGATTATTTTTAGTTTGAATTTTATTTTGTTAGATATTAGGAATGCTACACCAGCCTGTTTCTTAGATCCAATTGATTAGTAAATCTTTTCTCAACTCTTTACTCTGAGGTGATGTCTGTCTTTGAGGTTGAGGTGTGTTTCTTGTATGCAGCAGAGGGCTAGATACTGTTTTTGTACCCATTTGGTTACCCTGTGTGTTTTTATAGGTGGATTGAGTCCGTTGATAGTAAGAGATATTAATGACAAGTGATTATTAGTTGCTATTGCTGGTTTTGTTGGTGGTGGTGTGTTTCCCTTCCTTGGGGTTTACTGGCATGAGGTTAGCTATTGCCTCTGTTTTCATAGGTTTAGTTAATTTTGAGGGGTTGTAGTTTTCCTTTTAGTACTTTCTGTAGGGTTGGATTTTTGGATATGTATTGTTTAAATTTGGTTTTGTCATAAAATATTTTGTTTTCTCTGTTTATGGTAATTGAAAGCTTTGTTGAGTATAGTAGTCTGGGCTGACATTCATGGTCTCTCAGTGTCTGCAAAACATCTGTTCAGGACCTTATGGCTTTCAGAGTTCCATTGAGAATTCAGGTGTAATTCTGATAGGTCTGCCTTTATATGTTACTTGGCCCTTTTCTTTTGCTTCTTTAATATTCTTTCTTTATTATTTATGTTTAATGTTTTGATTATTACATGGTGAGAGAACTTTTGTCCAGTTTATTTGGTGTTCTGTAAGCTTCTTGTACTTTCGTAGGCATGTCTTTCTTTAGGTTGGGAAAGTTTTTGACTATGGTTTTGCTGAATATGTTTTCTGTGCCTTTTAGCTGGAATTCTTCTTCTATCCTATTTTCCTTAGGTTTGCTCTCTTTATGGCTCCAGATTTTCTTAACAGAGAAATAAGGGAACTAACAGATGTTATGACTCAAATGGATCTAACAACATCTATAGAACATTTGACCCAAACACAAGAAAATATATCTTTTTTTGTTAAAGACTTGCTGGATTTAACATTTTTTTTAAACCAATTAATCTATTTCTTCTGTTTCCTCTCTTTCTCAATGCCTGAGATTCCTTCTTCCATCTCTTGTATTCTGCTGTTGATGTCTTTATAGTTTCTACTCATTTATTTGGATAGTTCTTCTCTATACATCCCTCAGTTTGTTTTATTTATTGTCTCTATCTCAGTTTTCAAGCCTTGGACTGTTTCCTTCATCTGTTTGGTTTTTTTCCTTGACTTTGTTGGATTTCAGTAGCAATTGGGAAAGACAGGTCAGCCCCTGAACTCTTGACTGGTCCACTTAGTGCTCTAGCCCCAGGCACCAGGAGCATATACTTTGTCCCTCTCCCACACCCATCCCAGTCCCAGAAACCCAGCAGAAACCTTTTCTGCCCCTGCACCTAACATCCCCAAGGCACCAGAGTCTACCAGAACTACAGACTCCAACTGCAGCAAATTGGGAAGAATAGTCAGGAACCACAGCAATCAAGAAGGCCAGCAATTTGGAAGGATGGATTGAAAGAAGCTGGATACACAGGTTCCAACTGTCTAAATCTGAGGGAGAAATGGGTAGAAGGCAGTGTACAAATAAAGTCAACAACATGGGGAGCAATATAACACCTCCAGACACTGGAGGTTTGACAACAGCAAGACCTGAACATTCCAATGCACATGAAGCAGAGGAAAATGACCTTAAACATAACTTTATAAAGGACAGGAGCTCTTAAAGAGGAAATGAAAAATTTCCTCAAGGAAATGGAGAAAAAGACAAAAATCTGGGAGAAATCAATGAATCTCTTAAGAAATGCTGTTCACTTATAGAGGATGTTGGAACAGAAACTCAAACAGGACAGGATCTTGGAGGCAGGAACTGATGCAGATGCCATGGAGGCATGCTGCTTACTGGCTAACTTCACATGATTTGCTCAACCCAGGACAACTAGCATAGTGATGACATCACTTTCAATGGGCTGTGCCCTCCCTCATTGATCAATCAAGAGAATGCCTCACTGCTGGACTCACGGAGGCATTTCCTCTCCTGAGGCTCCCTGTTCTCTGATGTGTCTAGCTTTGTGTTATGAATACACACAACTATACATGGTACAACAAGTTACAGTAAGACTAGGCATAAACCATTATATCAAGGCTGGATAAGGCAACTCAATATGAGGAAACAGGTCCCAAGAGCTGTCAGATGTGTCAAAGATACCCCCTCCAAACACACACACACACACACAAACTTCCACTTGTAGAAATTCCACAAAACACCAAAGTATGAAATAATAGCATATATGTAAAGGATTTATCACAGACCCCTACAGCATCATGATTTTGCTGCTCCAGTCTCTGAGCACCTATGAGCCCTGCTTTTGATTCTGTGGGCTGTGTTATCTTAGTTTCCTCCTCCTTACCAGCTACCAGCAGGGTCTCTTGAGCTTCTTTTAATATTTTGCTGCGGGTATCTGCATCTGCCCTCATCACGTGCTGAATTAAGCCTGTCAGATGACAATTGTAGTAGGTATCATTCTATGAGTTTAGTAGAATATCATTAGGAGTCATTTCATTGAGTTTTTACCCCCCAGTCTTGTTTGTTTTATCCTGGACCTCTGGGCTATTGAGTTTCAGGTTCTTGGACATGCAAGCAGTGTTGGGCATGGGATCGTTCTCACGGAATGGGCTTGAAGTTAGACCAGTTACTGGTTGTCCACTTCCATAAGTTCTCAGGCACAAATAACCCAACACATCTTACAAACAGGACTAATTGTAGGTCAAGGGTTTTGTGGCTGAGTTGGTGTCCCAGTCTCAATACTGACTGCTTCTCCTGGTTAGAGATGGCTAGTAAGGCTCCTTATCCTCCACGTCTAAGAGTGCATGCTCTGGTCATTTTCATAGAATCTAAGGAGTATCCACTGTACTAGGTGTCTATATTGACTCCCGATTGTCCGCTAATTCCAGTAGTCTCTCCTCATACTCCTTCCCTTCATCCACCCTAACCTGAATTCTCCTGTTCCCATCCCTATCCATTCTCATTCCATTCAGAAAACATTTTATTTTCCCTTTCCAAGGAGATCCACATTGATCCTCCTTGAGCCCTCATTGGTAATTAGCTTCTCTGGGTCTATGGATTGTAACATGATTGTTTTTTACCTTACAGCTAATATCCACTTATAAGTGAGTTCATACCATGTTTGTCATTTGGGTCTTGGTTACCTCACTCAGGGTGATTTTTTGCATCTCCTTTCATTTGTTTGAAAGTTTTGTAATGTCCTTGTGTGTTTTTTTTAATAATTGAGTAATACACAATTTTGTAAATGTATTACAGTTTTTATCTATTCTTTGGTTGGGGAACCTCTAGGTTGTTTCCAATATCTCATCATTAGAAATAAAGCTGTATGAATGTTCTTATGGCAGGATGCAAAACTGAACAAACATGGATACTTTAGGGCTATTGTAACTTTAAAAAGATGTAAATGGAAATCAAAAATGCTTTGGAGAAGAGGTTTTGCTTTTATTTCCATGGGAAACAAGAGACTGTCAATTTGTTTCAGATTGATATGAATAAGATTTGATCAGGGAAGAAACCATGAGTCTTGAAATTTTAAAGATTCTTTAGGCAGTTTGCTTTTTGTGCATTTTGGCCCATAAATACACAAATTAGTTCTAAATTATCATTATTACTCAGCTTTTCTTTTTAAAAAGCCTATTTGCTTTTAAAATTATCATTTTTCATAGCTAGGATTTTCCATTATTATAGATAATTTTCTGTGTAGGGAATGAAACCCAGACAGGGCTCATACTAGGCAGTTGCTCTACCACAGAGATACTCCCTTCCTTAAAAATACTTATTGATGTTTAAAAATATTTTTTGATATGATTTTAGTAAATAGATTAAGCCATTTGCTTAATAAATATTTTGTATTAGTTTTATTTCATCTGTGGGTTTTGTCACAATAGGATAATTGTGAAGTCAGATAGCTTCATTTTTTAGTTTTCTTTAGTTCATTTTTTTTTTACACCGTCTGATCCCAACCCTCGAGGCTCCACATACTGCCCATGCCAGTCGACAGTTGCCCACCATGGTTTCCTGATTCTTGATTCAGTGAGCTCCCCAGAGCTCCAGCAAGCCATCACTGTCAGAATTTTTCTCATAATCCATATTCCCTTGCTTATACAAACTCTCCTCTCCTGCTCTCAGCTGGACCAGGAGCTCTGCCCAGTGCTCAGCCATGGATCTCTGCCTCCACCTCTGTTCATTTTTGAATTAGGTTCTGTGATGACACTTAGGGTGGTTGTTCATTTGATTATAGGGGGAAGTCCTGTTTAGACACCCCCTCCACTATTGGTTGGAGACCTAGCCAGGGACATCCACTGAGTTCTTGGAGGTTTCCCTAGTACTTGGTCTCTTTCCAACCCCACATTGGCTTCCTCTATCAAGATATCCATCTCTTTTTTTTCCTCTCTCTCTCTCTCTGTTGCTCCTCTCACTCAACCATCTCCTTTTCTCATGATTTGTTCCCACCTCTTCTTGGTTGCAACCCATTATGATCCCAATTTGCTAAGGTGATCTTCTCTATTTTATCTTCCTAGGGGAATCACTGGATGTCTTTCTTAAGTTCCTTCTGATCCCAAGCTGTTCTGTTGTAGTTTGCAGCGTGGGTATTTTTTGCTTCTTGTCTAAAATCCACTTATGAGTGAGTACATCCCATGCCTATCTTTCTGGGCTTTGTGATACCTTGCTCAGAAAGATATTCTCCAAATCCATGCACTTGCCTGAACATTTTAGGATGTCTATTTTTAACTGCTGAGTAATACTCCATTGTGTAGATATGCCACAGTTTGTTAATCCATTTTTCAGTTGAGTGAAATCTAGGTTGTTTCCAGGTTCTTCCTATTACAAATAATGCTGCTATGAACATAGTTGAGTTAATGCCTTTGGGGTGTGAATGTGCATCCTTTGGGTATATGCTCAATAGTGGTATTGCTGGATCCTTGGGGAGATTGATTCTTAGTTTTCTGAGGAACTGCTCTACTGCATTCCAGAGTGGCTGTACAAGTTCACACTCCCACCAGCTATGAAGTTTTGTTTCCCTTGCTCCACCTTCTCTCCAGCATAGGCGGTCATCTGTGTTTCTGATCTTAGCCATTCTGAGAGGTGTAAGGTGGTATCTCAAAGTTGTTTTGAATTGCATTTCTCTGGTGGCTAAAGATAATGAGCAATTTTTAAAGTGCCTTTCAGCCATTTGTAATTCTTCCTTTTTTAGCTCTGAATCCCACTTTTAAATTGGGTTATTTAGGTTTTGGGGCTCTAGTTTCTTGAGTTCTTTATATATTTTAGAGATCAGTCCTCTGTCCTACATAGGATTGGTGAAGATCTTTTCCCATTCAGTAGACTGTCACTTTGTCTTATTGACAGTGTCCTTTGCCTTATAGAAGCTTCTCAGTTTCAGGGGTCCCATGTATTTATTGTTGTTCTTAGTGTCTGTGCTAATGGTGCTATATTTAGGAAGTAGTCACCTGTGCCTATGAGTTAGAGGCTATTTCCCATTTTCTTTTCTATCAAGTTCAGTGTAGCTGGGTTTATGTTGAGGTCTTTGATCCACTTGGGTTTGAGTTTTGTGCAGAGTGATAAGTTTGGATCGATTTGCATTATTCTACAGACTACCATCCAGTTATGCCAGCACCATTTGTTGAAGATACTATATTTTTCCATTGAGTGTTTTTTGCCTCTTTGTCAAAAATCAGGTGTTCATAAGTGTATGGATAATGTTAGGGTCTTTGATTCAATTCCATTGATCCACAAGTCTGTTTTTATGCCAGCACCTGGCTGTTTTTTATTACTGTAGCTCTATAATATAGCTTGAAGTCAGGGATGGTGATTCCTCCTGAACTTCTTTTATGAGCAGGATTGATTTGGCAATCCTGGGTTTCCTGTTATTCTGTGAAGTTGAGTATTTTCTTTCAATGTCTGTAAAAATTTATGCTGGGATTTGTTACAATACGGTTTCCTGACCCTGGCGGCCGGCCAGAGGTCCAGATCCACAGACCTGCAGTCCCAGACTCCTTAGCCGCCTGCCACTGCTTAGTCCCCCCAAAACGATTCAGACACTTATATTAACTTCATACTGTTTGGCCTATGGCCCAGGAACATTGCTTGCTAGCTCTTACATCTTAACTAAACCCATTCTCATTAACCTGTCTGCCACGTGGTGGCCCGTGGCTCACCTGTGTTCCTTACATGTTTCTTTTTGCATACATAATTGTTCATGCTTATCCTTCTTCCCCTGGCTTTAAAGTATCTAAAGTAAATGTATAAAGAACTTGTTACTATTTCCTTGACTCATTTTATATTTATACTTTTGTTCAAAGTATTTGCCATGAGTGCACTTCTTTTTCTGTATGTACACTTTTTCTTTTACACCCAGTTACCAATTTGCAGGTTTTTTTTACCTTTATTGAGCTCACTTCTTTTGATTTTACTGCTATGTTTTCTTGTCTGCCTAGCCCCATGTTGTGCATTGTCAGATCCCCAGTGAACAAGTCACTGGGGTCGCTATGTGCAGGCTATGTGCAGGCTATGTGCAGGCTATGTGCAGGCTATGTGCAGGCTATGTCAGGCTGTGTGCAGGCTGTGTGCAGGCTGTGTGCAGGCTGTGTGCAGGCTGTGTGCAGGCTGTGTGCAGGCTGTGTGCAGGCTATGTGCAGGCTATGTGCAGGCTATGTGCAGGCTATGTGCAGGCTATGTGCAGGCTATGTGCAGGCACGCAGCTGTTGGAGAGAGAGGGAAAAGAAATCAAGAGGACTCATGTTCAAAACCACGAAGACCTCGAGTTTATCTTTGAAAGTGCTTACATACATTTTCAGGCCAGAATGCAAACAAAGCACAGTACAGACATTCAAGCACTATCTTGAGAAAGCCCCATGTTGTCCTTGAATCAGGCACCTGGCAGTCTAACTACCACCTCATGTACCTTCTGCTAGCCCAAGCAGCCTACATTGGCAAGGTAATATTCCCCCCCCCCTCCAGGGCTTATCAGACCAGTCCCAGACTGTCAATGTTAAAGCAAGAAGCAATCTAAACTCATTAGAACTCTATCTGAATCACTATGACTCTTGTACTCTGTGAGTCAGAAAAGACTCTTGAGGGCTGTGGTACTATGCTTTTGTGTACTGTAAATATGGTTTAACAAAATGCTGATTTCCCAGAAGAAGGCACCCAGGAAGTATAGGTAGGGCTACTAGACAGAAAACTCTGGGAAGACAAAAAGAAGGAGCAGAAGCCAGCAGACACAGAGGAGGCAAAACAAGGAAGCTGGAATGAGAAAAGGTACCAAGCCACATAAGCATAGGGAGGAATAATGGGCTAACCCATAGGAGTTAGCAAGTAATGAGCCTGAGCCATAGGCCAAACAGCTTGTAATTAATATAAGCCTTGTGTGATTATTTGGGACTAAATGGCTGTGGACCAGTCTAAGCAGGACAGAAAATCTTCTGACTACAAGTGGCATTCCAACATGGGGCATGTTGAAAATGTGTTCTAGAATACAGAAATGGAGCCAAAAACCAGCTTCCTAGTTGTGTCTCTTGGGTGGGCCTTGACACAGAGAAACAGTGGCCTGTGGTCTTAAGCTACAACATGTTAGGTTCCCACAGTGTCACAGAAGCCTTAGTACAAACATGAGGTTTTTGTTCTCACAGACAGTAAAAGAACAAAGTCAAGCATGGCTTCTTGGTAGCAGCATTTTTCTCAAGTGGCCTCTGTTGGTGGTGAACAGAGGCATAACTCCTTTAAGAGAAGCTCCATGACTCAGCATTAGTGGCAAAATTCTCAAAAGAGGCCCTGCTGCCAAATGCTTAAATGGTATTTATGAGCAGTGGGTGGTTGTGCTCTACTTGGTGGCTATGTGAATCATATTTGCCATCCCCAGAGTTGGGGTGGTAAATATGATTTTTACTGGTACCTCTGCTGTGAAGCTTAAGTTTTCATAGATCAAGGAGCTAAGTGGAGCCAGCCACCATAGCTGAGCCTTTAATCCCAGCCAAGCCTTAACAGATTAAAGATGTGGTCAGAAAAAAAGATAGAAATATCATGTTAAAGACAGATTCAGAAAAAAGAAAGAAAAAAAAAGAGAAAACCCCTCAAATAGTTTACAGTGTATTAAAAAAAATATATGTAGGCTTTGGAGAGAAAAGAAAACAATAGAGAAAGATTTTTAAAGAAATAAAATAAAAAAGTAATAAAATCACACAAAAATGGAACATACACAGAATGTCTGAATGCTGAATGTTATTGTTTTGTCTTTGAGATTTTTTTTTTTTTTGACAGCAAAGGAAGTAGTGAGAGCTGATGCTGGATTGATCCAATCCATATATTTTGTGAATGCTTTGACTTCAAAATTGAAGTCAAAAGATATGTTAATTTGGAGAAGGGGTTTTGTTTTATTTCCATGGAAAATGAGAGGCTGTGAATTTATTCTGGGTTAAAAAAAATTAGATTTGAAAGAGGAAGATGCCCTGAAAAACCTCATATGGGAACAGATGACCCAACATTTCAGACACCTCTGTTGAAATTCTCTTGGAGGTCTGTATCCAGAACAGCTTCAAGGCTAAGGTGACCCAGCTTTACAGAATACTCCAGTCAGGATTCAACCATAATCCTAAATTTTCTCAGAATCCCCATAAGATTACCAGTGTCCCCAATCAAAAGGAAATAGTCTAGAGAACTGTGCCCACATTCCTAAAAAATAAATTATGGATGTTTGTCATTGTTTACAGTGTGAGTTACAAGTTGTTATAGATAATGGTGTGGAAAAAAGATGTACAAAGATTAAATTTGGGGTTCTTGTTTTTTTTAAGGGGAGGAATGTTGTGGGACTATGCTTTTGCACACTGTCAATATTTGTCACTGTAAATATTGGTTTAATAAAATGCTGACTGGCCAGAAGAAGACAGGCAGGAAGTATAGGTGGTGCTTCCAGACTAAGAGAACTCTAAAGAGGAGGAGGAGGAACAGATGCCAGCAGATGCAGAGCAAGCAAGACAAGAATGCTGCAAAATGTACCAAGGCACATGTCTAAGCACAGATAGAAACAATGGGCCAACCTAAAGCATACAAGTTAGCAATTAATAAGCTTGAGCCATAGACCAAACAGCTTGTAATTAATATAAGCCTGTGTGTAACTATTTGAACTAAATGGCTGTGGGACAGTCTGGAGGACAGAGAAACTTTTGATTACATTTGAGTCAATATGAGAAACTGAGTCATTGTATGGATTTCACATTCCACCTCAGGATCATGTCATCGGAAAATGTCCTGCTGTTCCCACGTCACTGGTGTACTTATAAAATAATTCTGGAAATATTATGTCTCCCATCTGTTTATGTGGGTAAATTTGCAGTCTTCTGTTTCTATTTAAATTATTCAAAGTGTAACCTGGAGCCTTTACCTAAAAGACACAAAGATGACAGCATATATGGAATGTAAAATCTGTTATAAGATGGCTCCTTTTTGAGCATTATCCAGAATTGAATGTATACTATTATTAAAGATATTTTTCTTTATTAATTTCTCAATTGTGTGAAGTGATTTTTTTTCTGGGAAGGCATATTAATTCTGGAACAGCTTCACTTCCAGCCTTTTAGAAAAAATGTTTCTGATCATGTCCCTTCCAGTCAAGCCACACCCCTTCCTTCTAAGGCATGCCCCCTCTGGTCCAATAACTCCTGGCCATGCCCCTCATGGTCTATTTACTTCTTCTGGTCAGGACCCTAAGTAAGCCATGCCTTTCTGGCCTAAGCCTCACTCATTCTGGTCCAAGTGCTTCTGGCTGTGCCCAGTCTGGTCTAAACCACGCCCTTCCCAGTCTAAGCAATCCTGGCCAAGGATTGGATTTTTGTACTAAACCATGCCTTCTCTGGATTAAGTTCTCCCCTTCCAGTCTATATCACACCTTTTCAGTCTAAGCCACGCCCCTTCCTCTTTGTGCACTCCTGGCCCCACCCTTCCAATCTAAGCCATGCCCCTTCCAGTCTAATCACTCCTGGCTATGCCCCTTTTGGACTAAGCCACACCCCTTGGTCTAAGCCTTTTCAACCTAAGTCACACCCCTTCTTTTCAAGGCCACACACCTTTCAACATGAGCCACGCCCCTTCTTTTTCAAGCAGTGCTGGCCACTCCCCTTTTATACTAAATCATGGTCCTGCTCTAAGCGCTCCTGGCCATGCCCCTTCTAGTATAAGCCACGCCCCTTCTGCTCTAAGCACTCCTGGCCACGTCCTTTTTGGATCAAACCACACCCTCTCTGTCTAAACTCTCCTGCCCATGCCCCTTCCTGTTTATGCCATGTCTCTTTCTTGTCTAAGCCATGCACCTCCCCTCCGGGTTTTAGCACTCCCAGCCAGGCCCTTCCTGTCATGGCCACGCCCCTTCAGGTCTAAGCACTCCTGACCACGCCCTTTCGGTCCAAGCCATGCCCTTCAACTCTAAACTATGCCTCTTCTGGTCTAAGCCAAGACTCTTAAAGCCTAAATCTAATTGCACTCCTGATTACACCTCTTCAGTTCAAGCCACGCCCCTACCGGTCCAAGCATTTATACAAAGCCCCTTCCAGTCTAAGCCGTGACCCTTCTGGTCTAAGCACTCCTGGCCATGCCCCTTTTGGGCTTCAAGGACCACTTGAGACTGTACAGGACCGAGGTTCTTACTGCCCCTTCCCACCCAGATCCAGGGAAGACCAACCACACTGGTTCCTGCACCTCATTATCTGCTCCAGCCCATCTGAAGACACCAGCACTTTACTCACCATATTGTAGTTTCCCAATTTGGCCATTTCTCTTTTCAGCTCCCTACAGCAGCACTCACAGCACACTACACAAACCACTGGTGCAAGCTCCTATCTAAAGCTAATCCTGAAGCAGGTGGCTGTGTTGGGCCCTCTGGTGAGACCCTCTGTCTTTTCCCTCCCCTCCTCATAAATAATCAGTACTAGCAAGGCATGTTAAGTCAGGGAAAAGGCTGGAGTTAAGAACAGCACTAAATTCAGGTCCAAAAATACCTAGGGTTTGGGGCTGGGTGGCAAACATTCCAGTTCAAGCTAATAAAAGCCTTAATGCTAAAACAGCAGTAACGCCATTTTGCAAGACTTACACTAAAAACTATAAAAATGCAGGATGGTAGTAAAAAATAGTTTTAGATAGGCCCCAGCCCATGACCAAGAAAAGCAAGCTAAGGCCTTGAGATAACCAACATACAGGGTGACCCCGACCGAGGCCAGCAAATCCAGGAAAACAGCTTACGAGACAAAATATTTTGGGAAAAATAACCGGTGGTCTTGGCTTGTGGTTTGGCCCCGGCCTCGGGCCAAGACCAACATCAGCCACCTGGGCTCTGACTGCCCCTCAGAGGTGGTCCCATTGAACTAACCAATCAGAACCCTGTAACCATGCATCTGCTTTTGTACACATGCTTCTGCTTCCCAAACACTATAAAAAGGCCCTAAACAAAGGCCTGGGTGCTCAAGTCATTTCCAAGTGACTTGGCCCATAGGATCCTATGTTTCCTCAAATAAACCTTGTGCTGATTGCATCTGAACTGTGGATTCGGCTCGGTCCTTGGGTCCTGGGGTCTCTTCCTGAGGGAAGATCCGTTCTGGGGGTCCTGCACCCTCGGGGGTCTTTCAGCTGGAAGAGCCCTGCATCACTTCTGACTTAGAGGGCTAGTGAGGCTTGAGTGACAAGAGCACCTCCCTTAGGATTATATTGTGCTTAAATACACAGCAGTATGGTATTCTACACAATCTATTTGGTACTATAATAAGAACTCAAAGCCAGATAATGGGGAAAAGCTGAAATATCAGAGAGACACAAGCCACAGCCAGTTCTCACCCAGCCAACGCCTTAGGCCTGTCTACCAGAATCCTCAGACTAACTACCTCTGAGTATTCAGCTGACATCAAGCAGCTTGAAGGCAAAGGTGGAGCACTGCTCAGTTTATCTTTCTTTCCCCGGCCCAGATAACTCACTTCCTGGTTCAACGTTTTTAATGCTAGGATTTAGGCTTGTTTTTACTAAGTTCTAGGAGCAGATGTGTGGAAGCCTAGACTTAACTTTGCAGACATTATCTTAGAGATGGGCCATTTTCCAGATCATCTGGTGCTTAGAGGCTTGGGTTTAGATATTGCAGGAATCTATGGGATTTTCCTGACAGTGAGATTGGAGGAGATGCCCTGGAGGCAGTGAAATTTAACAAGATCCACTCTCCCTGCAGACATCCTGCCTGGTGGTTTTGGTCTTTGCAGATACACTGCTAGCAGATTTTTTCTTTTATGGACAAAGTTTAGCCAGTGGATTCAAACCTTGTTCTGAGCTGAAGGTTCAAGCAATAGTTTCCAGGAATCACTCTACTCCATACCTCTTTACCCAATCTGAAAAGGTCAAGGCCTGCAGCTCCTCACTTGTATTTTTTCTTTAAAACTATCTTATCCCTGAGTTTACAACCCTGTTTCTTCCTTTTACTGTGTCAAAACTTATGAAATGGGTTTGAACCTGTCCCTGAAAATAAAAATGAAGCTTGTATCCTTTCATTGTAATCTGGCTCCTTGGTCTCTGGGGTCTCAAGACAGGAGGAAGCAAAAACATGGGATTATAAGTGCTGAGATTGAAAGGTGTCTGTCGCCCTGCATGGCTATGTTAGGCCTTGAAGTCACAGAGATTCAGACAGATCTCTCCTTCCTGAGGGCTAGGATTAAAGGCATATGTCCTACACTTGGGATGTTCCTCAAATGACTGGCAGGCCAAACCAGAAGTGATGTTGGGGTGGACCACCTAGAAACACAATACTGTAAATACAGAGCTTGGACTTGAGTGTGTGCTATCTTGGTGACATTATTATGGGCAAAGGTTGGGGTGCTGGAACCAGAAGTCACACCTGAGGCCCCACCCTTACACCAGAAACAGGACTCACCTGAATATTTTTATTTCAGAAGCTTACACAAAAGGGCTATCTGTTGCTTCTACAAAGGAGATGGTTATAAATCACCCACTGGCACCTTCCATAAACACTTTTGAGGTCACTCATTGGTGCCACCCACAAATAGGCAGTCATCATTCCTGCCCACAGATAATCTGTCAGTCACTCACTTGCCTCAACCACACACATGCTGTCAGTTCCACACTGGCTCAGCCCACTCTCCTCCTACAGGCTGTCAGTCACTCACTGTGTCATGGAATCCCCCAACACCTCGCCTCCCATCCTCAAACACTGTCAGTAATTCTCTATCCCCTCCCACACACATGCTATCAGTCCCTCATGATTCCACCCACACACCTACAGTCAGTCACTCACTGTTTTTGCCCAAAAGGAGCTCAATTACCCAATGGCTCCACCCACAATAGGGTTGTCATTCCATCAATGTTCTCAACATACAGAAGCTGTGATTCACTCACTGGTCATGCCCCCAGATGAGGAGAGACTGTCAGTCAACCTGCCCCACCCACTCTTACACATCAGTTATTCACCTGCCCCAACCACTAACTCCACTCACTATGTGGTGTCAGTTATCCCCTGGCCCTATCCTTTCCACAAGAATGACCCTTGATCCCTCCTTCACTGTTCTTTCAGGTAGCCCAGGCTAGACTTTACAGGAGGAACCAATTTTGACCTTTCATTCCTGACCTTTTACCAAGTGCTTAAGTCACAGCCCTCAATGAACTCAGCTTAAGGCAGAGGGACGGTAGCTTGCCCTGTGACCCCATGCATTACCCTTGACATCTACTCGAGTCAGAAAGTACCTAAAAAAGAAAAAGAACTTTTTAAAAACTTTTCATGTATGAGGAATGGAAATAAAGAGATGCCAGAAAATGCATCAATTCCAGTCACAGAAGTTCTTTTATAATTTTTAATCTTTCAATCTTTAAAACTATAATATTCATTTTTTGTATTGTAAAGTTTGATAAGAATGTGGAAAAGTGTAGGAGTTTTTCTATCAAGTTTAATTTTGTTCATTTCCAGTTCATTTTTATACTTTACTTCCTGTATCCTTCCCGAACCCTAAGATTCACCAGCTCAGAAGCCCATGCACTTGTGCAAACACAATTCAGAATTAAACATTTAAATATGACTTAAAAATAAAATAAAAGTATGAATTAATAAAATAAAAAATTAAACTCAAATTTAAAAATAAAAATTATAGAAATAAAGATATTTATCAGCTCCCTTCTTCCCCCACAATGTTGGGTGAAAAAGTTAAAACTGTATTTCCCCTTCACACATGCTTTACTTTCCCACAAATAATTTTTGTAGAAACTACTGTAAAATAAAAACTAAAATTTTAAATATTTTCTTTTATTCTTTTTAAAGGTTTTTAAAGAGAAAACATGTTCTTTTTCTGGTTTTGACTAAAATTTGTGACATTTGGGGCAATGCCTGAAGAATTTCCAGGTGCTTTTTTTAAAAAAAAAGGTTCGTTTTTTTCTAAAAGTTTCTTTCATTTTTTTTCCTGACCTGAAGTTTTTATGGTTTTTATCATTTTTAATTATTTTTTTTATCTCTTTTCTTCTGACCTCTGGGGCTGCAAGAAAAACAAACCATGTTTCCCACCATGCCTTGCAGTTATTGCAAAGGGCAAAACAAAAAAAAAAAAAAAAAAAACAAAGCAAAGAATGAAGCTTATTTAAATTTTTTAAATTAAAAACCAAAATACTTAATTTTTTTAAAAAATTAGAATTAAAATTGAAATATTTTTGAATTTTTAATTAAATTATATTTTAAATTTTCAAACCTCCAGGGAACAACACCAGGGTTGATGACAAACACTTAGAAATGTGACCAGAGAAGGGGTTCATTGAGTGACTATGTGAGCTCTCCAGATAATTTTAAGGTTTTTCTGGCCCAGCTGTCAATCTGTCAGAGTCAAAGGTCACCCTGACAGACCTGGAGGTCAAAGGTGAAGGCAACCCACTCTCATTTCTGCTTTCTATTTTGGAAGACCTCTCCCCCCCAACTTATTCATTTTAAAATTTCTCCTCAGGGGCCTGTGACACTGGTGTGACCCTTGTGGGTGAAAGGTTGAGTGGTGTCACTTCCCACCCCTACTGAGGCCTTGAACATCTGCACCAGCTTAAGAGAATAACCACAGAAATCAAGATAAAACTGGCCCAGTCTAATCTTAGGGGAGAATCTATCAATCCCAGCATGCCCTGGGGCTCGCTCTCTGTCCTTCCCAACCCTTCTCCACATTAATATGTCAATGAGAGGAGGCCAGGTTGTCATTTTTTAATTTTATAATTTTAATCGGTCACTTCTTGACATGTCTGTTGTAGTGGGGTTTCTTGGATCCTGGGCGGCCAGAGGCCCAGATCCACAGACCTGCACACCAGACCCCTTAGCCGACCGCTGCTGCTGCTCAGGCACCAGAAATGACTCAGACACTTATATTAACTTCATGCTGTTTGGCCTATGGCTCAGGCACATTGCTAGCTAGCTCTTACATCTTAAATCAACCCATTTCTATTAATCTGTCTGCCACGTGGCCCGTGGCTCACCTGTGTTCCTTACATGTTTCTTCTTGGGCGGCTTGGTCGATCTGCCTCTGACTCCGCCCTTCCTTTCCTACCTATTCTGATTCCTCTGTCTACTTTTTCTACGGTGCCTGTCAAGGACCAAAACAGCTCCTTTATTTAAAGATTGAGATTCACAGCATACAGAAAGACATTCCCACATCACATGTCTACATGACTATATCAATGAGAGGTAGAATAAACTTCCCATCCTTCCCCTCTTCCCTCCTCTCCCCCTCCTCCCTCCTCTTCCCCTCTTCCCTCCTCTCCCCCTCCTCCCTCCTCTCCCCCTCCTCCCTCCTCTCCCCCTCCTCCCTCCTCTCCCCCTCCTCCCTCCTCTCCCCCTCCTCCCTCCTCTCCCCCTCCTCCCTCCTCTCCCCCTCCTCCCTCCTCTTCCCCTCTTCCCTCCTCTCCCCCTCCTCCCTCCTCTCCCCCTCCTCCCTCCTCTCCCCCTCCTCCCTCCTCTCCCCCTCCTCCCTCCTCTCCCCCTCCTCCCTCCTCTCCCCCTCCTCCCTCCTCTCCCCCTCCTCCCTCCTCTCCCCCTCCTCCCTCCTCTCCCCCTCCTCCCTCCTCTCCCCCTCCTCCCTCCTCTCCCCCTCCTCCCTCCTCTCCCCCTCCTCCCTCCTCTCCCCCTCCTCCCTCCTCTCCCCCTCCTCCCTCCTCTCCCCCTCCTCCCTCCTCTCCCCCTCCTCCCTCCTCTCCCCCTCCTCCCTCCTCTTCCCCTCCTCCCTCCTCTTCCCCTCCTCCCTCCTCTTCCCCTCCTCCCTCCTCTTCCCCTCCTTTTTCTTCCCTCACCTCCCTCCACTTTCCCCTTCTCCTTCATGTTCCTCCTCCTTTCTCCCTTGAAAACCACATTTATAAACCCCTGGTATTTTAATCCAGCAGCTCAACTTGTTTTTCTTTATACCCATAATGCACCAGGAGCCTTGTGACACTATTCCCCCCGAATTTCTCCTGAGATGAACCCGTCACCTTCAGGAGGGAAACCTGAAGTAAACACTGAGTTTCCTCCCGTTTAAGCATGCCTCAGTTTCTTTGGATGTGTTCATGAGGAAAGTAAAGGATCATGGGAGAGAGAAAGGGAAGGATCATGGGATGGAGCTCTAGAGCCACAATCCATCGGCTCAGCATAGTCAGTTAACAGGAGTGAACTTAGCACCCAGCACTCAACACCTTGTATCCAGCACAATCATTGAGCAAGCAGCATCCAGCACCTAGCACCAAAATCTTAGCAAATATCTACACCCACCACCCAGCACTTAACCACATAGTACCTGGCATTCACCACCCCAACTCATCCTTTAGCTACCAGCACCAAGCACCCAGCACCTAGCTCCAAAGTTTTAGCACCCACTCCCTAGCAGCTATCAAAGATCATATAACACCCAGAACCTACCAACTAGTATCTAGCACCCATGACCCAGCATATAGCACACAGAAACTGCAGACCAGCATTCACCATTTAGCATCAGCAACCAACACTTAGTACTTATCATGCACCATCTAGCATACCTAACACCAAAATAATCCCAGATAGTACTCACTACCTGGCACCTAGCTGTCAGTACTTAGCACCTAACATCTGGCACCTAGTACAAAGCAGCTAGCACCTAGCAGCTAGCAGCCAGCACCAAAATCTACACCTCATGTGTGGTATGTATGTATGTATGTATGTATGTATGTATGTATGTATGTATGTATGAGGGCAGGTCACTTGGATTTCTTTTCTTTTTTATTATTTTATTTAAAATTCATATTTAATTTTTATTTTCTGTTGTTTTTTACTTAGCTGTGAGAAAACTTGGGGCTATGAGTGGGAGAGTGAGAGGGGGAGGGTACAGGGGAAAGAGGAGATAGGTGTGGTGTGATCCCAGAGAGGGACATGAATCAAGTGTGGAGTGACCTTTGACCCCAAAGAGGGGATGTGAATTTCCTGTGAAGTGACCTTTGACCTCAAAGAGAAGACTTGGGTCACCTGTCAAGTGAGTGACCTGTGACCTAAGAGAAGGGACATGGGTCACCCATGAAGTGATCTGTGACCTCAGAGAGGGGATGGAGTCACCTGTGAAGTGACCTCTGATCTCAAATAGGGAAAATTGAACATGCATGAAGTGAGTAAACTGTGACCACAGAGAGGGGACATGGGTCACATGGGAAGTGATTTGTGATCACAGACATGGGATGTTGGTCACTTTTGAGTGTCAAGAAATGACCTGTGAGCTCCAGAATGTAGCCCATGAGGTTGCCATGTCAAACACAGGGGTCCTCCATTGGAGCGTCTGGTGACATCACTGTGATGTGGACCCTCAGTCATGGACAGGGCAGGCACTGGGTGCAGGAGAGAGGGTGTCAAGAGGTCACAGGGTCATGGGGTCACAGAAGTAAATAGGGCAGTTGACTGCTCCTGACAGGTGTCACGTGTTATTAGGACAGACCAGTGATGTCATAAATGCCTAGACCACATTGCTGACATCATAATTATACAGAACCACCTCAAGTCACTCAAATCTTCCAGATAATCCTATCCTCCACCGACTCCTGGGCTGCAGCTGCATATTTTGTGTTATTTATCTTGCCCAGTGCCATCTACAATACTTTTCCTATTTGCTATAATATAGTTTTTGGAGGAGGGAGTATTATGGATGAAAAAGTATATCATCTAAATGTAATGATTTGCTAATCATTTGAAAAATGGAGAAAGGTGTAAGCAATATATTTTGAGAGGTATATTAGCTTTTATTTAAAAGATTATCTACTGAAATGAAGACTTGTGAGAAGCTTCTTTGGTTCTTACATGTAGAGTCATTTTATAAACAGAACCATTTCTCATATGTGTTACCTCATGCCTGTAATCTCTCCAGTTGGATAAATGGAATTGCTTAATACCTATGATTTAGAAGACAGCCTCAGCTGCAGAGTTGTGTCCAGGCTAATACAGAATACAGTTTGAGTTCCTGCATTACAAAGTGTGTGTATGTGTGTGTGTGTGTGTGTGTGTGTGTGTGTGTGTGTGTGTGTGTGTATGTGTGTGTGTGTGTGATGACTGTGGTTCTTTCTTTTCTAGTATTATCATGGAATAGTTAATGATATTAATATACTGAGTATATGACATTGGCATTTACATAAAGTTGAATTAATTTTTCTCTACCATAAAAAGGTAGAGTAGTGGGCCTGGTTTAGCTTTCATGTCTATAAATCATTTTCCAGTTCACAAATAAAATGATTTCTTAAATATCAGAGAATCTTTGAGCTCCCATTTCTGGCCAGGACTCCAGCATCTCTGTCTTCTCATTAGAAGAGACCTTTCTAATGAGTGCATGGATTAGGTTCACTGGTGTGCTTTCTTCTCGCTACATTCTAGACTATCAGAGGAATGTAATATAAATTCATACTAATAATATATTCCATGTGTCTGGAAGATGGTTCACTGGTTAGGGTCTCTGTGTCATCTTCCAGTGATCCTGGTTCATTCTCAGCTTCAGGGCTTGCAAACTTCTATAACTTTAATTCCAAGTGACCTTATATCTCCTTTTTGAAATTTTGTGCACCCCCCACATACACACATTCTGCATGCATACTTAATTTTAAAAGCTCTCCAGATACCATACACAGAAGTGGCCTGTGAAAAATATTTTAGGCAATATTTTACATATGTTTATGATTGCCTAACAATTGTTATTATACTACAAAACATATCCTTTTCTTTTTCTGTGTACTTCCAGCTCTATAAAATACATTACATGTAAAAGAGACAGATACATTTTTCTTAGTCTTTTACTAAAGATGCTGACATCAAATGTTCTCTTTAGACATCTTATCAGTGTATTATACTGATTAAATTTTGTTAAGATTAAAATTTTATCATCCATTATTTACCTGAGAAATTATCATTTATCAGTTTTCACAGGGCCAAATGTTGGATATAAGCCTATGTATGTCCTTTAATTCAGGATTTAGAAATGATATCTAATAAAATTTATGTTGACCTCTTGTTTTGGGCCTTTTAGAGTCTTCATTTTGATACTGTAATTTTGGGTAATCTCATTTTTGGTAATGAATGCTTTTTGATAGTCTTCCTCTGGGGTGGAGAAGGCATTGACCTAGTTTAGGAGAGTTTGGGAAGGGAGATAAAGTGAGTTGGAAGTAAGCGAATTTTTTAAATAAAGTTTGTTTGAGAATTCAATCTACCCGAATCTTAGAGATTAATTAAATATAATAACAGAGACAAGTTCTGGTTCAAAATAATAATATTCAGTGCTGTCGCAAAACACATATCTGGTTCAAGGAAAAAGATTTGAAATAGCTAGAGCAAAAAGAATACAGAAGATCTGAAGCCAAGGTCTCCTTTCTTCTGTCTTGGCTGTTGTGATTGCTATTCTAGATAGTCTGCATGTCTGTGGTTTTCCTAAAATCCAAGAAGTTGGGCCCACCTGTGAGAGATTTGTTTTAAATGTTTTGAAAGTTAAGAGCCCTCTTTAATCTGGATCATTTGAGGTGATGAGATCCATCTTCAGCTGCTTGGAGGCCAAGCACACCTTTAATATCAGAAGGCAGAAGGCAGAAGCAGTTAGAATTTTTGAGTGTGAAACTAGTCTGGTTTACAGAGAGAGTTCCAGGACTACACAGATAAATCCTGTCTCAAAAGTATCAAAAACATAAGAAAATCAAATGAAGTGTAAGCTCCAGCTTTAATCTGGTCCACATATTTTGGTTTCAGCCTACATATATAATAATTGAAGGAGAAATCTCTGACTAAATTTGCATCGACACTGTAGTGAAGCATCTGAAACTAGCAGTATTTTTAAACCCTAATCAATGATGACATATATCCATAATCTGTTGAATCTGGATGACCAAAACCCAAATTTTTTCTCTATGGAAACAAAAGCTGGTTTAAAAAAAAAACAGTTTCAGACAGAAAGGTACTTGTGGCATCAAGGACCCTGGTGAGTAGAGGTATCACCACCTGCCTAAGTAAGTATACTTGTGTCTTTGCAGCCACTCAATCAAATCCACCTGTGCCTATATCAGGTTCACCAGAGAAGCAGATTGAAAATGAGTTCCTATTTTGGCCTGGCCCCACTCAAAGTAGGTCTCTGTAGGCTGTGTGTCCCATGGGGCATTTCTCCACTAGCTTTGAGTCTCAGCTGTGCCCTAGTTCAGGTAAGATCTGGGTTCCAAAAAGCTCCCTCTTGCTTCTGCTTCCTTTTCACTGCATAGTTTCTACTGTACAGAATCTTGCACAGGTGGCAGGTCCCAAACTAGTAATGTCTGAGCCCCTAGGTTCTCAGGGCCCACACACAGCACCCAGCAACTAGGCACCAACAGCCCTCACCCTGGCAACCTTTTCTTGCTTCCCTAGGCTTGCACCACTACCTCTGGTTTTTGTCAGAAATCTTGAGAACAATGGGATGGAGGTCGGAGTCCTCTTAGTCTGTCTCATACTGTAGGTCTCATGAGTCAGAAAAAGGGCAAACAGAGTCATAAGATATAAGATGACGAACAGAACAGACTTTCTGCTGCCTGCAGTCAAAACCAAAACTGAGGTGCCAACTTCCAAATCAAATCCAAATTAACCAAAAAAAGACATCTCTCCATTCCCCAGCCTGTGCACTGTCTGCAGGGCCAATTAGACCATTTGCAGACATTTACAAATTTTGGACACATTTACAAGAAAATACTGAGAAGGCCAATGACTCATTTACAAAAGGATATCCAATGCCCTGGCCTGTGGGTAAAGTCAACAGAGACCCTGGAGGAGGGGAGTGACAATGAGAGAGGGGACACAAAGAATAGGACTGGACAAGGATCTGATCAAGCCCCGTCTATTAAGGGAATGAACTGAGTACATATAGAGTGAAGGGGTTGGTTGTCACTCTTGCTGCTAACCTTGAAAGGAAAAGAAAGTTTCAGCTGGAGAAGGGGGAAGGCAGTTGAGATTATGAGAGTGATAGGGTGGAGGAGCAAGGACACATTCCATCTCCAGCAAAAGTCTTAAGCAAGATGTAAACAAGATCTGCTATAGGCCTGATCCTGTTAATTGCCAGTGAATCATGTGATGTGACCTTGGGTCAGAGTTAGGCAGAGCTTTGCTCTCCACAGGTCCCCCTTTTCTTTAAATTTATAACAATGGTCAGACAGAAACCTTGAGGGGGCTGTGCCTGTCTTAGGTCAGGAATTGCAGTAGCAGCCCAACACACCCGTCCTTGAGTACAGAGCAGCTAAAGGCCCTGCCTCTGTCTTAGGTTACAGGGGCCTGCAAGCATTCCAGTTGCCCGTCATTGACTAACCATCCCATCTCACCAAGGCAGGATTATTAGAAGTGTATCAAGGCCACCTTAGGAGCAAGCATAAATCTTCTTCTCTGTCTGCCATCTCCAGTCTATGGTAGTGGACCTGTATAGCTTGCATTTTCACAGCATTGCAAGCATTCCAGTTGCCCGTCATTGACTTGTAAGGGTCAAGAAACTTGCCATGTAAAGACTCCAAGAGACGTTCTCTCATGCAACAAGCAAGGGAATTTTTATTTACTAAGTATACCTGGGGTTAATGATATAGGTTCCCTCTGAAATCTAGTTTTGCCCTCTATCCTATCCATTTTTGAATTTTTCACCTTGATGATATCCCATATGGGGAAATACCTTTAACCATGACACAAAAATGAGCTGAGTTATTGAATACCTAATTCCCATCCTGAGGCCCGCTCACCCCAAGCGGCAAATGAGGTTTACTTTTCCCCAGGGGGGAGGGAGGCCCCCAGCCACATGATGAACCCATAATTTGAGAGGATTATCAGTCATTTCCAGCTTCCTCTGGGACCCTGGGGGAAGGGGCGCTGGCTTGAGGTGAGATGCATGGATCCAAGATGCGATGCCATCGACCTTGACTGTGCTGGGGGTGGAGAGTTGCCGCCACAAGAACCTCTGGGCTTTTTCTAAAGCCCGCAGTCTGTCAAGCAAGGGGGTGTGAAAGGAGTCATTAGCTTCTAGAATTGGGGACAAATCTCTTACTGGAGGGGGTGTCCCATATAAAATTTCATAGTGGGTTATGTTACATATAAGAGAGGAGGGGGTATTCCTGGCTCTAAATAGAGCGTAAGGTAGGAGCATGGTTCAGTCTTTTAAGCCAGTCTCTATATAGCCAGTTTGGTTAGGGTCTCTTTTATTGTCTTATTTATTCTTTCTACCTGTCCTGAGCTTTGGGGTCTGTATGCACAATGTAACTTCTGATCAATCCCCAATCTCGTTGTAGACCCTGCTGGCCGGGGCAGTAGCTTTGTTTGTGTATATAGAAGTCATATGGTGTCAATATGTGTATTGTTTTTTTCATAATTCTATTGTGCATTCTGAATGTTTCCACATTGCATGTAACATCAGAATCAGGAATCTTGTTAATAAATTTTTGAGAATTTTCTTTGGATTGTATTCAATTCATGCTGCAAATTTACCACACTCAACATCTTAATATTGATGCATCATGTTCTCAGGGATCATTTATTTACCTCACTTATTTATGTTTTATGTTGTTGATGTTAATCTGTGAAAGATTTTTATTTTATTGGATAAAGTGTTCTATGGGGTTGGGCAAGTGTCACAGCATAGATTCTTCCTGGGGGTGACCTGAACTTATATCCCAACATTTAAGTTGGCTCATTACCACCTGCTACTCTGGGTCCAGGAAATCTAACACCCTCTTCTCTTGTATGTCACTTGCATATGGAAGATATTCTCCCTCACACAAACATACAAAATGTGGGGATAAACTTGTTTTCATAAGTTCTTGTGACTCAGCAATTAGAGTAGAACAAGTTGCTTTAGGTGGATAACACAAATCATACGCTGTCTTCTTAAAAATCTGGTATCTTGCATTTGGCTTATTTCTTCATTCTGATGCAGATTTGCAAGCAGCCATCATTCATAAGAAACAAATTGGTGTCTAAGTGATTATAACAAATATCCGTTTATTATAAGAGAATGAGAACCTTTTAGTAATCAAAACTATTTTCTACAAAATTTACACACCATTCAGCTTCAAGCAAATCTCTCTCACTTTTTGTAGAATGGGATCTTTGCCCAATCCACTTTCTGTTATTGTCAAACAGAACTGAAGTGCACAGGATGACTGCTGGCCAGTGATTTCAGTGACTTCTTGAGTTCTAATTTTTATTAGAATCTTGTTCTTTTTTTAAAGGATCATGATATATATTTTTAGGTATTTTTTTGTCTTGTTTGGCCAGTGCTGCCAATTATGTTGTTAATTTTATTAATTACATAAAATTTTTGTTGTTTCTCTGGAAAATAATGAGTGTTCACCATTTTTTCAGAATATTTACTATATTATGTTATGAGTTCCTTGAGTTGTTGTTGGTTTGAGAAATTTATGTGTAGAAACAAAATTATTCATCAGTTTTCCCTTCTTGATTTTTGAGACTCATTCTCATTTCTTGAGATAATCTGTTTTCCAGTAATTGCTATCTTTATTTGGGGGATTTTGCTGCTTGCACAAGTGACATGGTGAATGTATTGACTTTGTGTTTTAAAATAGTCTCATATATTATTATTCCTGTCTTAATTAGCTTCAGTTGTAAACATGATTAGCCTAGAGTCATCTGAGGGAACGTGATTGAAGCTTTTGACTATATTAGAATCACTAGTTACTATGTGAGAAATTTTGTTGGTTGATGTGGGAAGGCTCTGTCAGTGAGGTTTTAATACCCTAAGCAAGTGAACTTGAGATGGATAAGAGATCTGGCTTAGGACAAGACACTGACCAAGCAAGAGATACAACCAGTAAACAAAGTTTCCCTGTGTTTTTAGCCTTCACTTCCAAGCTTGTTTTTATCCTAAGCTCCCACATTTGTGGGTTGTGTTCTAGCAATATCAGCCAAATAAACCTGTTCATTACTTGAGATGGTTTGGTCAGAGAATTGAATCACAGCAAGAAACAAGTAAGTTAGATAAACATGTGGTACAGCAAAAGTGATTTTGTTGCTGGGTAAGATGTGGGAATGTGGAGAAATATGGAAGATATTAGGACTTTAGATGGCAAAGCCATAGAAAGTTGCGCACTGAGCTTAATTGACTATTTTTGTAGAACTAGGAATATAAGAGTTTGAAAGTAATGCACACAGTGGAGCTAGAGGTCATAGTATTTAAGTGGGAAGTAGACACTATAAAAAATTTAGCTAGAGGTTTTTAATGTAATATTTTGTCCCCAAATCATTCCTGTTTGCTCCATTTCTTGAGGACTTGGGTAAAGTGGAATTAAAGGTAACTGGCTCATTTCTTGAACAGAGACTGATTCTGTTGGGTGTTTATTACTATGACTAACTCGGGTCTACAGTGGAAAAGAAACTGGTGTAGAAAGAAATGAAAAGTTGATTTCATAGAGAAAAACAGCATGAGGTAGTTTCACACACCAGTTGAGTGGTAAAGCAGAGGCAAGAAATTTCAAGAAGTTTGGCACCATTAAAGAGAAGGCCCTTCTCAGTATCCGATGCCAAGGACAGTATCCTCAGGGTAAGACTCACTCCATCTATCTAAGCCTTCAGTTTATAGAAGAAATGGGCAACTTGATTCCTAATCCAAAGAAGCAACTTCATATAGAACCTGCTGTAACTCATGCAAGCATGGTAGCATTCATCATAACTTAGAAGCCAAATTTAGGCTTATAAATCTTTTATTTATTTGGCTTCTAAATTTTTTTATAAAAAAAATAGTTGTGCTTTATCAACCTTCATTTTCTTAAGTGGCTAATCTTGCATTTTCCTGTTCCTATGTAAATAGTTAAAAGTGTAACCTTGGGCCTGAACCTAAAAGAGACTTAAGGATCACAGCATATGTGGAATGCAAAATCTGCCAGCATGGCTTCTCTTTTAGCATTAATCAATACAGTTATTAAAGAGATTTTTGTTTATTAAACTTTTAAGTGTGTGAAATGTTTTAGCTCTGGGGAGGCATAGTTCTAGAACAGCAGTACCTCCAGCCATGTAGAAAAATGTTTCTGTAACAAACTCTCTTATGTTGAATCCAGTAGCCTGATCCCACTCCATTACTCGACAGGTCAATGACCTTGTTGTCCTTGTGATTAAACCAACTAAGATCTTAGATTAAAGAACTCAACTACTGTTGTGGAGTATTATTTTTCTTTATGCTATATTTGTTTAACTATGAAGCTGTGATTTTCTTTCCTGTCTAACGTGCCTGATGATCTGATAAAGAGCTGAATCACCAACAGAAAGGCCGAGAAAGGATAGGTGGGGCTGGCAGGCAGAGAGAATAAATTGAAATATGAGAGGAAGGAGGGGTGTGGTGTTACATTTCATATTTAATCAAACCAGCTGGAATATCAGAAAATAGATCTACACACAGTCAATACAGAAGGAGGAGAGAGTGGTAACTTACACCTTTAATCCCAGCACAGGGAATGACTGGAAGTGGTGACATATGCCTTTAATCCCAGCGGATCTGGGTTTACAGAGGGAGTTCCAGGCTCCCAGCAGGCAGTGGTGGTGCCAGCCCTTTAATCCCATAATTCCAGAGACAGAGGAGCTCTTTCTGTGAGTTCAAGGCTAACTACCAAATAGTAGTAGCCCACACCTTTAATCTTAACCTGGATGTGAAACAACTGGGCAAAGAAGGTATTTAAGGCAGGCATAGAAAGACAGAGCAGGCAGTAGAAGCCACAAGGAGTAAGGCTGAGGAAGCTGGAAGACAGCTTGACTAGGTGAGATTTGACTGTGCTGTTTCCTCTCTCTGATATTCCAGCTTTTCCCCAATATTTGGCTCCGATTTTCATCTAATAACAACCAGAATTTGTGCAACAATTGACATCCAACTTTGGGGCACGAATTCCCCAAAAACCCACTTTCTGGCCAGAGCAACTCATGGCCCGGGGAGTAATTACTAGCTGTCTAGGCTTTCTGTTCTGAGTTAGCCTCCAGGTTTAGGCAGACCGGCTACAAGTTTTTCTTTTTCACTTTCATCTGGGTAAGTTTTTCAGACAGGGCCTCTTTCAAAATCCTGGTGGGTTGCAGGTTTTTTTCCTCTTTTTGGAATCCTCCTTGGGCTGCCCCACTTCACGGTCATCTGAACCATCACTGACTTCTAGATTGGTGAGTAAATCAGATTTTTTTTAAAGGGGGAGATTTGTTTAAGACAATGGAAGGTGTTTGGGATTTCTGTGATCTTACTCTAGATGATTTGATATGGAACCAGTAAAGGAAAAGATAGATAGAATAGATGGGAATATCTTGTTTATATTATTATTTATTTAGAATATTTTGTTTGAGTTCTGTTTTTTTGTTTGTTTGTTTGTTTAAAAAGTCAATTAATGTGAATGTCAAGAAGAAAATATTTAAGAAACCTGCTAAGAGAGAACACAAAATATTCAAACTCAAATTAGGGTCAGAGTTACGGGTTAAAGTAAGGGGTGTGGGTTTAAAATTAGTGTTAGGGTTAGAGTTAGGGTCTGGGTCGGGGTCTGGGTCAGGGTTAGGGGTTAGGACTAGTGTTAGGGGTTAGGGTTAGCGTTAGGGGTTAGAGTCGGGGTTGGGGTTGTGGACAGGATCAGAAGTTAACGACAGGGTCAGGGGTTAGGGTGAGGGTTAGGGTCAAGGGTTAGGATTAGGGATTAGAGTCAGGGTACAGGGGTGAGGAATCAATGTCCAGGGGCCAGAGGCAGGGTCAGGGGACAAGAGTCAAGGGTTAGGGGTTAGAGTTAGGGTTGGGTTAATGGTTTGGGGTCAGGGGACGATTAAATGCTACATTTTTAGGGGCCAAGCCATTTTTGTAATATATGAATTTATACAGTTTTCTCAGGTAGGTCAGGTCACAAAAACCAGGCCATGTAAATGCTTGTCCTTGCACATTACTTTTTCCTCAGAAAGAGCAGAAACACACAAATAAACTTTATTGTGCAGCTTAAATCATTAGTGACCCTCAGTCACTAACCACCAAGTCCCCTAGGAAAAAACACAGTAATGGCTAATTTAAGGTTGATTTCAGGAAAAGACAAAAAGGCCTTACTTAACAGTTATGCATGCCCCAGTTTCAGACCCTTTCCCTTCTTCTCTCCTCCCCATATTTAACTGTCTACAACCCTAGTACTAACCTCCCAACGTCTGATAGCAGAGTACCAGCACTATACCATTATGAATTCTGTCACTTCCCAGGGTTCTGTCACTAACTCTTTTTTTCTGAGCTACAGAAAATCAAATATCAACTTAAAATTCACCTGGAGTGCAAAAAGTGTGGCACAAAGACCAGCAGAAATGAAGCAGTAAAGACCGACTGCCTGAAAATCCAGCTCTCATCCCCGAGAAACAATCATTGCCTTTCTAAGCCAGCTTGAAGCAGCCTCAAGAAATTGTCACCCTGCTCCCATCCAATCCACAAACCTCCTTCCCTTACACAAATCCTGCTTCTTCTTCTTTTTTTTTTAATAGCAAACATAAGGGTATAATGTTAGGATTTCTGGCTCATGGTAACTACCTGGTAAATGTGCTATTCCAACATGGCACCGCCAGAGCACACGGAGTGCAGGGGGCACATCCCCTTTATCCATATACATGATCAGGTGTGACTAGGTAAACCTGTGCCCACCTTCTCCCTTATAACTCAAAGACCTCAATGCCTCATTCCTCATTTTTTTTATTATTATTATTATTATTATTATTATTATTATTATTATTATTTTACATCTCCATCTCCTCTTTCCTAAATAAGCTCTAGAGAGGGTTACTGGTATGGTGGTTTATTCTTTGTGTTAACAACAAGAACAATTTCACAATCAACCTTAATTGTCTTGTATTTATTTTCCTTGTAATCAATATTTACAACACAAGCTAATGTGTAGCTTTAATCTTAAATTATGTAGTCTTCCATGCTCCACATATACAATGCATGTATATAACTTATAGAAAGTAGCAAACAGTTTAATAAACTGAATATCCAGCAAAAAAATGTTGAACCAAGCAGCATTTGTATATTTGTAAATAAATAACAATGTCTGTATTACTGTTTGTCAACTTGATCCGTTAGACTCGGTTTCTGGCTTATTCTCTTGCTAGACTCTGTGAATGATTCCTTCCCTCTGCGATGCTGTCTGTGTCATTCAATAAATAAGAGAGGGGTAAAAAGAACAGTCACACACAGGGTCAGACACAGACACAAGGAAAGATTCATGAGACAAACTTCTAGACATGCACAGATTCAGATTTAGGCAATAAGCAGGACAGAGGACACAGGAAGCATTTAGAAGAGAATTCAAATCTGGACTTAAGCTTGGTTATATGATTCCGTTTTCTTCTTTAGCGAAATACTAACTAACGCACGAATGATGACTCAGAGTTAATCGCTGATGTGCTTAATCTACTCATAGGCCCTAAAGGAGAACTTCTATTGTTGTTTGGTTATAATAACATTGTGCCAATCTGCCTTCTAAATACTTAAAATTTATACCTGTATATTGGGACATCTATCATCCCTCATCAGAGACACACATTTATGCAGTGGGGTGTAGTGAACGTAGACTCAGAACTGGTCAAAGTGTAGAGATTGCATATATGTCAGGTGCTCAGACCTCAACACAACACCTATATCAGATCCTCCCAGGCTCAGGGACTACTTTTGAAGAGGGAGGTAGAAATTGTAGATGAATGCTGGGAAATGGTATATACTACCCAATGACCACATTCATGTGATTACCTAATCTACACAAGACCTCCATAAAACTGGACTATCATCATTTCATCATGCATAGAAAGGGGCTCGTAAGGCCCCACCCCTCAGAGAGATACTATGGCCAATTATCAGGTGGTGGGAGAAGGGGTGCCACAAAATTAAAAGGAAAAAATTTCAGGTAGGTGTATTAAGGACAACATGGCTGGTTGGCTGGAGTTTACATCCATTTTGGGCAGTTTGAGTATGTAATCCTCAACAAGGCTGGTTTTTGACTTGCAAAATCCAGTAAACTTCATTGGTGCCTGTTATGTCCAAAGGAAACTCCAATTCCCAAAACTCTAAAAGGTAGCCCAGAGATTCAAGCTTGAGTTCAACCTGGACCATGGGAGGATTTCTACAGGTTATGTAACAATACAGCATTCCTCAAGTTGTGAAGCTGTTTTCCCTTTTCCTTATGACCTCATGGAGGGACAAATGGCTATCTGTGGTGTCTGTTAGCATACCGAAGTTCATGCTGACACCCAAGCTCCCTTAGTATCACAGGTACCTATTACACATTTAAATGTGTAAAAAGACATTACTTCCCACCCTACCCTAAACTCTTTTCGGTTTACAGGTTTCATATCCCCTTATAATCTTATTCTCTCTCTCTCTCTCTCTCTCTCTCTCTCTCTCTCTCTCTCTCTCTCTCTCTCTCTCTCTCTCTCCCTCTCATTGCCAATATCATGGAGTGGTGATAGTGTCAGTTTATCTAATGCCAATAAATAGTTTTAAGCTTTTAAAGTATATTTTAATTGAAAACTATTAACATTTTTTGTACAGAGTTTAATTAATACAGTGCCCTCTTTCAAAGAGATATTCTTTATTTCTGTTTTTAATTTTTTAGCATAGATAATAATTTGATTGCTTCAAAGTATTCTTGATCAACTGTAGCAGCAACTAGAAAGAAAAGTGATAATTATTAGTATCAACAGGAACATTGGTGGCATCATCAGGGTGATTATAGGCAGCGGCATCAGGGTCATAATTGATAGCATCTTATGTAGTACCATCAATATCATGGTGTATAAGTAGGTGTGGGAATTGAAAGCTCATTTTGCTGTTTTTTTTCCCCTCATATGCAGCTTCTTTGGATGTGTTTGTTTCCTAGGTAATGCTATCCTTACAAGTCAGTGTGTGGACACAGAAAAGGCAGTTAGCGATTAATACGTAGCAATTATATATCTCTGTATATAATTAGCCACTCAGAAAAACACAAAGTTATCACTTGGAGAGAAAATAATTCTCATTCCAAAATAGAAGACAACCATGAACCAACTAGCATCGCTTGGTCAGTTTTGGTGGACCAAACTGACTTTCTTATATATGGTACATTTTAAATACAATTGGGGGAAAAGAATCATTTTATTCTGGTACTAAGTAAAGCCTGTGTTGCCCTATATGAAGTATGGAATTTATTAATCATAAGTATTAGTACCGAAGAGAGTCAGTTTTCTAGAACAAAAGGCATTGACTATTCTAAACCATTTTTGTGGGCTAACTTACCCTATCATTCTTTTTACTGGAAGCTTCTTGGTAAGATTCCCCAGACCACCCTTGTAGAATTTGATGTATCCCATGTCATCAGTCAACACAAGAAGGACAGTAACCAGATCTTGATCATTATTATGATCAGTGATGCCCCCACTGCCTCGAACAGGAGCAGGCCTAGTATTAGTATTCATGGTCCGGCTGAAGTGGTCAGTTGGATGTGTAATGTGAACAGCTAGGTCAGCATCATTAGTATGGTCCTCGGTGTCCCTGGGGCCACATAGAGGAGCAGATTCTGGGTTAATACAGAGCTTGTCAAGAGCCAGGTCAGCATTGTGAGGAGGATCCATGGTGTCATCAGTGCGGTGGCCAGGAGCAAGGTCAGTGTCAGTGTGTGTTTGCCATTTTGGGTGCTCAGTGGGGACAGATAGAGCAAGTGGGAGGGCCAGTTTAGCCTGGAAAGCCTTGCCCATGCCACCCATGTCACCTGCATCACCAGCGCAGTCAACGGGAGCTGGTTCAATGTGTGCAGTAGCCCTCAGTGCAGCAATCCTATGCTGGAAGGAGCTAAAATAGGGCGTACACAGACACCCTGACTTCTCTTCACCCTTTGGAGAAATACTGAGATGTTACTTTCATTCAAAATGCTATTCACTCCTTTACCACTTGTCTATTAGTATTACGGTCTTGATTTTAGTCCCCAAATGTTTGCTCTTCAGCTTAATTTTATCAGTACAGTCACTGATACTCTATAACCTCTGCTCCCTTTCTCCTTGAGTAAGGGTTTTCATAAAGCTTTTGAGTAAGATTCTCCAGAAAATTCTGATATCACAGGATTTTCAGAAACTCCAAAAGAGAACCTGCTTATATTTATGCTTCTCTTCCCGCTGCTTCTTTGCTACCTAATATCATCATCATCTGTAGAATGTATAAAAAGAAAAGAACAAAAAGTATTCTCTCTGAACACCGTGACCAGGATTTTACATTTCAGCAGAGGGGAGCTGCTGAGCAGCAAATGTGGACTCTGGAGATGCCATCTGACCTCTCATTCCTGAACCATGACTGTTACATGTATGAGCAATGGTCTAGTCCACAGTCCGGCACCACTGTGGTGATTTGAATGAGAACAAACCAATACACTCAAACATTTGAATGCTTGGTCGGCAGTAGATGGAACTACTTTGGAAAGACTAGCAGGTGTGGCTTTGTTGAGGAGATATGTCACTGGGGGTGTGCATGTATTTGTGTGTTTATCTTTGTTATGCGGCCATGTGTTCGAAGACTAGAGAACAACTTTCAGGAGTTCACGCTCTCCTTCCCGGGGTGAAGCAGGGTCTCTCACTGCCTTTTCTGTTGGTGTATTCCAGTCTGACCGGCTTGTGAGTTTCAGAGTTATGCTCTGCTCTCAGGCTCCAATACGGATTTAGGGGTGCTGGGATTATATGTATTGGATAGTTGTTACTTTTAGTGCTTTCTGGGATGGAAGGAACACTGGTCGTTAGGCTTGCAAGGCAAGTGCTTGGACCTTCTGAGCTGTTTTCTGGTGCATGTATGTGTATGAGTTTGTTAGCCGTTCAGAATGAAAATAGAAAATAATAAAGAACAGCTCCTCCTTAGCATGGGAGCTTTCTCTTTTTCCAAAGCCAGGCATCACCCTTGTAACACACCTGTGTCATTGTAAACCTTATGAGACTGTACCTCTTTATGGAGACTTCTATTTGGTAATTATTAGCATGCGGTGAGAAACTGACATTATCTACCTCAGGTATCTAACTTTATACTATTTATACTACAGTTAGCAGGTAATAGCTTCTAGGAAAGTCTTATGTTAGCTTGGTTTTCAGTGTTTTTAGTAACAGAAAAGCAGTGATGCATTTCAGTGGTGATTTACTCCTTTGAAAAATGGAAACCACAGCCCTTTTAGCTTAGTAGACTCTGACAAGTCTAACATCTGTTTGCAATTAGTGATGCTGGAGTTTGTATTCTAATTATTTGCTTATCAAAGATGTTGGTTCTTTTGTGCCCACTGTAACTTCTTCATTGTCATCATACTTAACACCATTATTATTTATTTTCTGTGTCATCATAAAATTCTGTATTAGAATAAAATTCTCCTATTTGTGTTAAATCTGTTAACTTCTTGGGTTGTTGCTCTTATAGTCTGATCAGTTTTCACTTAAAACTTAGATGATGACTGGGAAGTGAGTTTCTGTAAGAAAGATGCAAGAACATTTTCAAGGCTAGGTTCCTTTTGTCAGGGACAATCCACAGTGAATTCTTATCTTAGAGTAAAACATTGTACTTTTCAACATGGTAGTAATTACCTTTATGCATATTTCTCTTCTAGAGTCATCAGGTGGAAACTCTTCCTGTTTATGAACTATCTCCTTTAAGTCTCTTCTGATGTAATTTTTAAGATGTTTGTACTGCAGTGCATGCTGCTTGCTTATTATCACCTCATCTGTTTTCACAGAAGGCCATGGCCATAAAGATACACATTCAGCATTGTACTTCTCCATTTCTTGTTCTTGAGTAATTTCCTGAAGATGAGAAAATGGAGTGTTACTCTCATTGATTCAGACTTACAGGTTTTGTGTTTTGGTGTACCTTTTTTCAAAATAGCTTTTTTTTTGTCCTTGCACTTTATAGAATATGGGCCTGTAAAAATATAAGAAACTACATAATATTTAACAGGAATTTCTTATAAATGATTAGCTATTCAAAAATCACTGGATGATTAATGAGAAATGTGAATAATTTATAGCCTTAGCTTAGGAAAGGAGAAAAACATGATTTAACAAATTTAACCTAGTCAATGTTGATTGGAATGAACATCCTTATATCATTCATATTTTATTAACATATTGATTCTTTCAGAAATAAATGGCATGGTTTTAAACACTATGAAGCACTTCTAGTGTGAAACAATACTACCTCATTTTTCTTTTTAAAAAAATGCCTTGACTGTGCATGTAAGCCTTTTTTATAAAATGCTGTAACTAGGCAACAGACAATGTTTAATAAAAACAAAATACCAATTAAACAACAAAAAAACCTGAATGGTTAAACTATAGGTTATGTATTGTGTATTGTCATATATACATATGTGGGTGGTCTATCTGTATAGAGCGTAATTCTACTGTTGTCTGGCATTGTACACAACTTTCATAACAGTTCTGATTTACCATGTGAAAATAAGCAACTATGGTCTGAATGAGGATGGCACCTATCGGCTCATATTTTTGAATGCCTGCTCTATAGACGTTGGTACACTTTTTCTAAGGATTCAGAGATGTGGCCTTGTTGGGCGAGGTATGTCACTGAAGGTCCCATCCTCCACCTCTGCCTCATGGTTCTGGATCGGATGTAAACTCTCAGCTGCTACTTGGCTGTGCCTGCCTGACTGCTGTGATAATCCCAGGCATGATGGTCATAAATTTTCCTTCTGAAATTGCAAGCAAGCCTATTGCATGAATTCTAGTTGGTATTTAATGAAAAGCCAGAGCCCAATATTGGGGAAAAGCTGGACTGTCAGAAAGAGGGAACAGAACACAGTCAGTTCTCACTCGGCAACTTCTCAGGCCAAACAGGGTGAGTGCTATCTTTAAGAGTTCTCCACCTGGTCCCTCCTACAGAATCCTGCATGTCTGCCTATACCTGCTTTAAATATACTCTCTGCCCAGTTGTTTCACTTCCAGGTTCAACTCTGCATCATAATCCTAGAGTTAGAATTAAAGGTGTGAGTTACTACTGTTTGATTGTTAGGCTTTGAACTCACAGAAGCCCCCAAAAGATCTCTGTCTCCCGAGTTACGGGATTAAAGGTGTGAGTTACCATTCTCTGACCCTCATGGCTTGACTGTGGTGATTCTGTTCTCTGATATTCCAGGATGATTTTATTAAATATAAAATATATCACCATACAAACCATCAACCAAATGCTTTCTTTAATAAGTTGCCTTGGTCATGGTGTCTTACAGCAATAGAAAGTTAAGTAATGTTAAGAGTCACTGGCTTAATTTTATGTTCTTATTCCCTTTCTCAGTAAAAACACTGAAGACACCTAGAGACCAGGAGACAAAATTAATTCTCTAAAATTGACCTGAGTGACTAATAATAGGAAACTACAAATTTAACCCATTGGAATGATTATTTTTCATTCAAACTAACTTAATGCCTATTACTGACACATTGCTCATAACATTAATCGTTAATCAGGAAGCTTAAATTTTAAGATACATGTATCATTTGGTGACATTTTATAAACAGTTATAATAAAGTGTTATACATTATAGCAAACATATAACAGAACTTTATAATAAAGAGAGCATTATAATATTATACAATATTATATATATAATATTATAACAAAGAGAACTTTAAAAAGTTCTAATGCTTATAGTGGCAAAGTAAGTGACATCAAGAAGTAAAGTTGGGTCCTTAGCACACTGGTACACATGTATGTCTCATCTGCAGGGTACCAGTCTGTAGCAATGGATCAAAAAACATCAAGTTCAATTCTTTAAGAGCAACTGAAAACACTGATTGTTAATAAAAATTTCTGGAAGCTTAGCTGATAGTTCATTTTGTGGAAGCAGTAAGTGCTATCAGCTCTTAGCTACACTAAATCCTTCATGTCAGTGGTTTTCAACAGGTTGTATACAAACAAAGCATTTATATGTAAACTTTTCTTTCTGTAATATCATTTTTATGCTAGAATAGACATAAAAGGGTTCAAAACAACTTAACTACTTTTTAACTAGTTGTTAATTTCTTTCCAGTTTATATTGAGCTTCCCCAGATTGTTAAATGAACAACTGATTCCACAGAATGAGTGAAGTTAAATTACTAAAAGGAGTCTTCCTGCTGTTCTTGTAGACTGTACACTGCATGTATCTCAGTGTGGAATGCTGCCACACTGATGATGTCGAGGTCTATGAGTTTAATAGATATGTTGAGACAGGATACAGCCTAGCTTTAATCAGAACAGAACAAAACAACTGATTATTTTAAGTCATTCTGTTGTTGATTGAAGACCTGATTAAAAATGATCAAGAAATCCTTAAGGGTTCAGACTTCACTCATTAAAAGAACACTCAGTAGAAAATTTTAACAGCTCTTACAAATGTCTGAAAATGACTAATCGCTAAAAGGAAAATAGTGTTACACTCTAAGCAAATGTCAATTGACATTTCCAAATATTCTTCTCCAACTTCTCCAACATGGAAAAAAAGCTAATGAGTGGGAATTATATGAAATATGAGAAATGGAAATAAGGCCTCTATCATAAAATCTAAACTGTTTCAGAGATGCTTCAAGTAGCTGAGATCTAGGAGTCCCCATACCATACTGATCAGTGTTTCATATCTAGTGTCAGAGGCTGGGGGAAGTATTTTTACATAAATATTTTAATATATCTATATCCAGTCTCTATGGGATGCTTTATACTCTACAATATTTTATGTCTGTCCTTTTTTACTTAGAATTCTGAAGTATTGATACCCTTCTGGCTATGTACTATGTAATTTGCTAAGGGACATCTATCAAGAGTCTCACTCAGCCATGAACTCTGTGAACTACAGTAATGATCAGTATGCCAAGACAGGACATGCTATAGTGGATGGTTTCTCCTTAGGAGTAAACAGATGCTAAAAACATATACATATATTCATATAAGAGGGGTTTACTAGAGTTACTCTATAATGCGCATCAGTTTTTCTCCAAGATACCACAGTCTATCAAAAAGTGCAGTGCTAAGCATGGTAATCCTTTTTTGACTCCAATACATAGCCCCATCCTCAAATTAGGGAATATTTTGATGGCACTTGATTAGCCTTTAAAACATAATGGGATGATTCTGTTGCTGAAGATATTATATGCTTGAGTCATAGGACATAGAGAAATCAACCTGGTACTAACCTGGAAGCTTCGTCTCTCCTGGCTAGCTTTCAAAGTATTAGAAGGTAGTTGTAATGTTACCAGGGAAGAAAAATAATCAATGATCTTACCCAGCTGTAAACCCTGTGAGTTACAATGACCACCATGCTCACAGGTGCAATAGTGGTATGAATGAATAATCAACCACTTTCTCACTGGATTTATAGTTCCTCAAGCACTCATAGCTGATACTGTTGGCAGGGACAGACACCCACAACCAGGTAGAACATAGGTCCTAGGGGATATCCTACTACTATTATCCCGCTATATAATGAAATAGTATTCAACTGTCTTTTAAGTTTTAACTTTATACACACAGTGTGTTGCATTTCCCAACCATCATCAGAGAAGATCCTTTTTACACTAGACAACCTTTATTAGATACCTACAACATTAGTTTGTCAGAATACATAGAATAAGAGACTATGGAGTGTCAAGCTCTGTATGAAACAACTATATCAAATCCATATGCTTAGGGAGCATATCAAAATAAAGAATTCCATAGGTTGTAAGATCCATAGCTATTGATGTCCTGCCAGCTGTGACAGGGCTGTTGCACAATTAACTCTCAGTAACTCTAAGTGTCTGTACTAGACACACACGACATGGCCAACCACCATCCCAGTGTTAGTGAGAGAGGGGCTCATTAGGTCCCACTCTTAGGTGAGGAGCTATTGAAAACTGATGAATGCTAAGGAACGAGACTCAGTTTTCTTCAGGGATGCATGCAGCATTAAAGCTATCCGTTGTTTATTAATTTTCTCATACCCTTGCACACTGATTGCACTCTGTTGTCTTTTGGAAATAAAAACATGAATTTGGGAAGAAGTAGTGTTGGTGACAGAGAATATTTTGATGGCTGAAAAGTGTGGTGCATCTGATCAAGTTTATTATATGTATGTGTAAGACTGTGTAAAATGTTAAACATTAAAATGTTCTCTCTATCAGTAAAGACAGGGTACAAACACAATACTTACCGACAGGCTATAATGAATGACTGAAGCCCCAAACTCCTCTCTGTCAGTATTTTAAAACAATTTACCTGCTGATATTAATTAAGATGGAAGACAGCATCTGACAGACAAGTATCAGAACACTATCTTCAATTTGCAATATGAAATTTAAGGCACCAGAGGACTTGGAAGAACAAGCTGAGTCAATGGAGGGGGAGGGAGTAGCTTTACTTGGAAAAAGTAAATGGATTTAAGTTATTTGCAAAATGTGCTTAAAATGTAAATCTGCACAGAGTTCTGAAATATTTCATTTGAAACACCAAAGCAAGGGGAGCCAGGACATACCGTTATCCGGTGACGTCGGGATTTCCAGTAGGATCACATGCTGTCTTATAGTCACATGATTCAGTTCTTTGAATTACGGGAACCATTGCTCTTTTGGTTTTACTACAGTTAGGCACATGTCAAATATTGAATTTCCTTTGATTATTTTTGGGTGTATAATGTATTCATTTGTGTATCAAACATATAAGTTCTTCTTATTTCAACTATAACTACTCTAGATGTTGTTTATTATCATTCCCAATATTATTATTGTTGCTTATTTTATAAGAATTCTCATTTATGTAAAAAGCATATTAATATCTGGTTTGTTATATTCACAGTTTTATTTTTTGCATAAACTTTTAAAGATTGATAAGGATGCAGCTGGGACTGAAGGTATGAAGAGCGTGGCGGACTGTACAAGGTTGGGGCCCTGTTGTCTGGACACTGCAGCACTGTATAGATGGACTCACAGATTCATCTTCACCCTCAAATGAAATATACTGTTTTTAAAATTATAATTACCTTTAATTCTGGTTTTCCTTTAGCGGCATGGGGTAGTCCTTCTTCCTTGGGGCAAACATTATTTTCATATTTTCCAAGCATGTCATAAATTTTTACCTTTAAATCATTTTCAATGACTTCCTTAAGATGCATGTACTGCGATTCACTGTGCGCATGCTTTTCTTCCCTCGCTGTCTTGGTAGCAGCCTGCTCTGAATAGAGGGATTCGCTCTCATATCTTTTCCTTAGCTTTTGTTCTGTAGATATTTTCTGAAGATGAGAAGGTGAAATGTTTTCCAAATGACATTGTTCTTACATATTATAGGGTATTGATGAAGATAAAAAGGAAACTACTTAATATTTACCAGTTAAATATTATCATAAATGCTCTGCTATTCCCACTATCACTAGCTATTGATAAAAGTGAAACCAATTAACTTTCATCGAGAGTAGAAGAGCATGAACCAATCAATGTGCTTATCTTAGTATTGACTACAGTGTTGATTGCCATTAAGATACCTAATGTGTTAAATCTTCCAACAATTGATTACATGACTTTTAATATCACAAAGGTTGCCTTGTGTAAAAGATATTACCTTACTCTACCAAAAAATGTTGAGCCTAAACAGTACCTTTAGGGCCTTTTTCTTTTTATCAGCACATAACTAGTAGGCAAGCCTAAGTTATTGAGAACTGAAACCACTGAGACTCTCAAAGAGCAAAACAAGCTGCGAAATCTTACTTTACATTATACACTGTGTAGTTCCGTCATGTGGAATAATGTGTAGCGTACGTTAACAAATGAATCTGCTTCTTCTAAGAGGGAGAACAGACAGTAGTACACGTTTGGGAAAAGGCCACAGAAAACTACTACGTAGAAAGCTGCTAGGAAATTAGATGGCCATGAAGACAGATGGAAACAAAGTAAAAAGATGAGAAGGCCCAAGAGCAAATAACTCTTAAAAGATTAAAGAGGGAAGGGTAAGACACCAGCTGTTGGGTGCAGCTAAGTCTAAATTGTACGTCAGATTATACACTGTGAGGGTCCTGCATACATGTAGACTATCTGCACCGAGTCATGTTCTAACATGGTCTAATGCGCACGTGATATAATAAACAAAGTATCTGATGACCTTTACCATTTTCCCACTACAATAAACTAAACAAAACGCTAGTGTGTGAATCCTAATGTCATTAAATGAATATGTTCTCTGCAAAAGAGACGCACGTTAAAAACATCTTGGTGGCTGGTTGGTGCTTAAAGGAGGTCTGGAGGCCAGGTCTTCTTGCTTTAGTGTTTGTGTGCAATTTCCCAGCTGCTATTTACTACAATGGACACCACAGCAGACAGAGCAATAGTGAGTCAAGATACAGGGAACGGTGATGAATATTTTAAGTTTGTAACATGAAATTTAGGCAGAGAGGCTCAGAGGACACACTTCAGGGATTCCAAAAGATAAACATTCCTAAATATAATTCAGACTTAAAATGCAAGCTTATGCAGAATTCTGAAATACTTAACTGACGATATCAGAGGCAGAAAAGCCAGGGGTTCCAGGTGCCCAGTGATGTCGGGTTTTCCACTAGAATCACATACTCTTTTTAAAGTCACATGATACCTATCTTTGAATTATTGAGACCAGGGCCCTTTGATGTATTAGACTTAGGCGCATGTCTAACATTGAATTTTCAAGTCATTACATTTAGCTTATGATGTTATTGCATAAAAAGCACATTAGTTGCTTTTTCTCAACTGAAAATTCTGCAGAGATCTTTATCATTTTTCTATATTATTATTATTATATAAGAGGTCTCATCAATTTATCTTAAAGTCATATTTGTTATATTTGTTATGGTCTAATTTGTTTTCACTTAAGCTCAAGGTGAGTGGGAAGAGTCCTGGGACTGGGAAAGTATGGGGCACGTACAAGGCTAGGGTTGTTGACTAGATGCTGTCTGCAGCATGGCAAATAAGGGCTCACAGATGCATCTCCCACACACACATACAAAATACACTGCTTTTAAAATGAGAAGAATTTACCCTTTGCTGTTTTTTTTCTTTAGGAATATGAGGTAGCTCTTTATTTGTACATGCACCATATTTATATTTTTCAAGTATTTCACAAAATGCTTCTTTCAAATCTTCTTTAATGAGTTCTTTTAGAGGCACATACTGGGGATCATTCTGCCTATCCACAGCTTCCTCATAAGTTTGCACTGAGTACGAGTACTTTGCTGAACTTGAAGGGGCCCTGTCATGGTCACCTTCATACTTTTTCTTTTTTTCTTGTTCCAGAGATGTTCCCTGTGGAAGGGAAGGTAGAGGGTTTATTTATTTGGATTTCCAGCAGAAGGTTGTGTGTGTGTGTGTGTGTGTGTGTGTGGTATATGTGTGTGTGTGTGTTTGTGTGTGTATGTTTTTTTTCAAAATTATTTTATCTTTACCAGTCACAAGTTATAGACCCTGAGAAAGTAAAAAGTGCTTAATATTTAACAGTTAAACTTCTTCATTTATATTCGGTCTATCTCAAATAACTAGGCTATCATTAAGAACTAAAAATAAATTAACTTCTAGGATTGACTAAAAATCATGAACCTGTAATTTTGTGTCAGTGTGGTTTGGAATAAGCTTGTGTCATGTGTCACATTTCCAAAAGCATGAATTAGATGAGATTTAACATCCAAAAGCAATTCTCACTTCTAAATATTGGACCTAACCTACACGTTTTCTCGGAGAACATGTAAATTGCTCCCCAGGACCAATTATTGTTTAATAAACAATAATTCTCTTCCTTGAATTAATGATTATTATATCTCAAACTTATGGCTACCTTAAACTACACATATAAATAAAAATGATTTTTAAAGTATCATAGGATTTTTACTTCGTTTAATTAACTTTAGCTTAAATATTTTTTAAATTTTAGCATATTTACAGGATTACAGGAAGAATGTCATTCATGATTTCTAATAGTACATATTAGACAGACTTGAGGCTATGGACAGTGGGGGTGGAGCTATAGTGTGTCAAACAGCTAGAGACACCGCTGTTCCTAAGAAACGGGAGAAGAAGCTGATGCTAACCTCTGGGGATAACAGTCAAGGAGTAAAGCCATACGCACCCATTACATGGGGAGCTATAACTAAGTCACCCAACAATAGAAACAGAAACAGTAAGAGAGATGGAATGAGTTCTGCAAAGGTATTTTAGTATCAGTGTAAAGCACTTTTAAAAGGCCAGGGAGGGAAGACAATAATATAATAGAACTCTCTATCCAAAGGACAGCAAGCAGGAGGCACAGCACACAGAACATCTAACGGGTCTGCACGTTTCCTGTCAACAGTAGCGACTCTCTGGCTTGTTACTATTGTTTATTGTATGTACTATTGCAGGAACCGGGCTCATTTGTGTTAACAGCATGTTCACTTCCTGACCAGCTATTTTCATAATTCATTCACACTGCAACCTCAGAGGATTACCAGTCACCGGACTCTTAGATTAAGAACATGAGGGGCCAGGAGGTGATCAAGGTTTGGTGCCTGGTAATTATCTGCAGCACTGCAGACACAGACATACAGATGCATCTTTCCCTTGTCAATCAAATAATAGAGTCTTTGCCCATGAGAGGGACCTACCTGGAAGTCTGCAGTTCCTTTAGAGGGACTGGGTAGTGGCTCTTCTTTTGGACAAATGATAATTTTGGAATTTTTAACCTGTTCACAAACTATCTCTTTTAAGTCCTTCCTCAAGAGGTCATTCAGCTGTAGGTACCGCAGATTCTGGTGCTCCTGCTGTGCCTCCTTGTCCTGTTCTTGTAGCAGAACCACCTGCTCCATATATATTTGCTTTAATTTGTCACTGAGCATCCCCTTAATTTCCTCTACATTCTTTCTAAGGAGTTTTCTCATCCTTGCATGCTCTACAGCCAATTGCTCCTTCATTATTTCCTTTACATCATTTCTGAGGAGTTCCTTCAGTCGTGTGTGATGCTGGGAAGTTTGCTCCTTCACGGTTTCCTTCCTCTTGACCAAAGGGAGCCTTGACCGCACATGCGCATCTGTTCTGTCCTGTTTCTTCTTTTCTTCCGTATTTTCCTGCTCATGAGAAAAGATGAGATTAGTTTCCTTGGCTTCATTAAAATTCGCTGTAGTCGTTTTGAGATGATTGTTTTCGAAATGGCTTTGTTCTTACATGTTATAGGAAACAGATGGGAAAAGCACATTCTAACAGTTCAGTTTCTTCATGAGTTTGGCTACTCAAATTACTAGGTGATTGTCAGAAATTGAAAATCATTTACCTTAGCCTGGAGTAGAAGAAAAACCATGAACCAACAAACTTACTCAGTGTTACTAAAATAAACATATCTTATTATATGTTAAATTCACCAAAAATAGTGACTTGCATAATTTTTTACATTACAAAACAATTCTCAAAAAATTGCCTTTGTATTGTCAGCCTCTGATGTCTAGTAGGGTCATTGTTGCCTTGTTATAAACAACTTCATTTTAGCTCTTTTTTTATGTATGCATATGTATATGTATATAAGGGGTGCGTCTGTGTGACTGTGTGTGTGTGTGTGTCCTTCAGCCCTTTAGCTGCTCTTTCTGCAGGGTTACCTGGCTAAGTGTTGATTTTCTCTCTCAGTATAGGTACTAAAGACAATTAGAAACTGTGACAGAACTATCTGTAAACTTGGAATGGGTGCAATGAGACTACAAATTTTAGTCCTGGAGAATTAACTCTAACTTACTCTAATGTGCTAGTTATTACAGATACATTGTTCATAATGTCAATGACTTAGTCAGGAGGCTTAAACTTCCCATATATCATTAGGGGACATTATACAAGTGAGACAATGCAAATTTTTCAGAATAAAATTTACTTTAATTGTAAAGGCAGTTTAAGATAAGATTATTATTATTATTATTATTATTATTATTATTAAGATCCTAAACATTTATGTTTATTTAAATTTGTGTCTGTACATGTGTACCTGACTGTGTGCATGTGTACCATGTATGAGTTGGAGCTCTTTGAGGCCTGAAAAAGACATCAAATTTCTTGAAATCAAAATTACAGGTGATTGTTACTATGTGGGTTCTGGAAACTAAACTCGGGTCCTCTTGAAAGAAGAGTTAGTGCTTTAAATTCTTAGCTATCTCTTCAACCTTTTTTAAAAATGAGGTTTATAGTTTATGTAAAAGAGTTTTATGCCTTATAAAATATCTTAGATAAATGTTATGCAAAATATTCAAAACAAAGATACAATGCTTTGTGAAGAAACGTTCAGATATGACTGCTATGGATTGCATATAGAATGGTAAATTCACCAGGTCACGTGCACACTTTAGGCATGAGAATAAAGAAAGGGACATGATATATTTGAGAGTACTGCATACCCTACAGACTACAATCGCTACGTGTTTCATGGAAATATGATTATAGTGTAAATGAGGTAAGAGAAGTATTTAGTGTTTCATTCAAACCCACTGTTTCATGCTAGAGAAGATTCCAACACCCACTGTCCTGTAAGCAAAAGTTTTCAAATTACCAGCTTCTAGTATGCAGCCTGATATTCAAGAATTACCACATAATTTAAATTCTCATAATATAGATTAAGACAACCCATCTTAAAAATACTAAAATTTTTATCGCAATGAATGACAAATCAGAGTGTTAAGTTTAGCTATTTACAGAGGGAGAGTAGATGATACTTGCTGTGAGAGTGTGTTTCCTAGAAACGTCAAGGTAGCTACACCCATCAACATAGATGCCTACATATGCTGAGCAAAGATGACATCAAAAAGCACACTAACAAGGAAGGGGCAAAGCTCATGGAGCCTCACCTCTGCACAGAGCAATGGGTAAGTGTGGACACTGAGGAGGGGAGAGAAATTCTTCCCCAAAGAAGCACCTCCCTTAGTGAATATTCTAACACCAGTAGTCAGCCCTGCGATATATGTAAAACTACATTGATCGAGCAGATTGTGTTATATATTTAAGAGTGTGGTGGTGTGTATGTGTAAAACATAAAGAAAAAGAGGCTATAAATTTGACAGCAAGAGAGATCTATGGAAGGAGTTGCAGGAGAAGAGAGAAGGGAAGTAATGATGTGATTATATGAGTATTTCAAAAAATTAATTAAGAAAAAAGCAATGGTTGTGGTGGTGCACATCAGTAGGATTTGCTGAAGGAGGTGGAGGCAGGAGGATCATGAGTTCAAGGCCAGCCTGGGCTACATATTAAACAAAAATAAAAAAAGCACAAATTGGATCTTTAGTAAACCAATGCATATGTATGGCTCATATACAAAGGAAACCTTATACATGGATGCTGATCAATGATATAGCTCAAACTGCACTGGATGCAGTTCCTTATGGGTAATTAAAAATCCAGGTGGTTGAATAAATCTCTGGAATTTTGTTGGCTAATTCAGTTTCTGTAAGCAATTATATGTATCCTCTCCAGATCACATTTCTCTTTTGGTGATTTGATTTTGAAACAGTGTCTACAAGGCTAATATATACACGTGAAATATTTTCTTTTAGCATCCGGTTTTCTCAATAAAGCTGCAAGATGAGGCTAGGGTGATGGCTCGATGGATGTCTTGGTTTTCTTTCTGCTGCTGTGACAAAAAGTGGGACAGCAAGCAACATGGGGGGGAGCAGAGTTATTTGGCTTCTATATCCCAGGCCACAGTGCACTAAAGGAAGTCAAGACAGAAGCTCGAGGTAAGAATCAAGCATAACCCATGAAGCATTAGCTCTTTATTGGTTTACTCCTCGTGGCTTCTTTTCAGATACAACCCAGAACTGTATGCCCAGGGATAGCACCGTCCATCCCTCACACATCAGACACTGAGGAAATGTGCCCTTCCACACTTGCCTACAAGAGATCAGGTGGAGAGACTTTCCCAAATGAACCTTCTCTTCAGTGTCATGGTGCTATTTGCTTGGATGGAGACTGATGGGCAGGTAAGAATCAGGAAATGGTAAAAAGCCAATGTCTTCAGTTTGTTACATGAAATCTGAGGTACCCAGAAAACTTAGAAGGCACAAACTGAGCCAATGTACACATAGTGATAGATGGACCTACTTATAAATATACATATGGATTTAAGATGCATTTGTAAAATTTAATAAACCTATACTTTTAAGATGCAAACTTATACAAATTCTGGAATAAAAAAGAAGGGAGAAACAAGCCAGAGTATTCAACTAATCAAGTAAATAAGACAATAGTGGGAAAACTATGGCACCATTTTTACTTCAGTCAGATGACCCTGGTACCTTTGGTTTACTAGATTTTTGTCGTGCATCTACTAATCCTCACCTCAGTTCCTTATTATAATATGCTATGTTCTATTATCACTTGCAGTGCCACCATGTTGGTTCTTTTCATAAGCTATAATGACTGCTGGGCCTTTATTTTACTATTACTTTCAGCATTATTATATTATTAATTTTCCTTATGGTGTTAAAAGCATATTTGCTTTTTAGTTTATGATCCTCAGAATCTATTTTACTTTTTTCTTAAACCTTAGATGATGACTGGCTGGTGGATTCCTGGGACTGGGAGAATGGAGAAATGCAAATTATTTTCATGATTTGGGTTTTGCTGTAGTTTGGAAAATATCTACCTTACTTCGGAGATGGGCAGTCCAGATTCATCCTTCTTTATACACTCAAATATGTAATTTTTCCGATTACAGGGAGCAGAATTACCTTTAAGTGTACCCTTCCTTTCGGCTTATTGAGAATTGATACTTCATTGGAACAGATGTTACTTTTAGACTTTTCATACATTTTACATATTTTCTTCTTTAAGTCTTGCCTGAGTAGCCTGTTAAGATATGCGTACTGGTGTGCACTCAGCTGGGCCCGCTCCACCTCACTCTTTCTAGCAGAGAGATGTTCATCCCTTACGTCTTTTGAGGACATTTTCTCCTGAGAAGATGAGCAATTAATTTGATTTGTTTCGGTCTCGGTGCTTGTGTTTTAAAACAACCATAACTTTATGAGACCATAGCGTTATGGAGACAGAGAAAGCAGAACATAACTGGTAATTAACAGTTAAATTTATCCATATCTGTGCTCAGCTACCCACAAATCACTAGACTATCATTAAAAGCTGAAATAGTTTGCATTAGGTAAGAACCTATGTCTTCCACATTCAGCACTTTAATAATAATATTTACCAGGTATTATTTACTATGATGGAGAAAATGGTAACAGAGCAGAATACTAGCCAGACAAGTATCAGGGAACAGTAAAGGGTAATGTCTTCAAGACTGTTCCATGAAGTCTGAGGTACCCAGAGTACTTTCAAGGCATAACTAAATCAGTACCAAAAGGAATAAGAGCTTTAGTTGCAAAATGCCTATGTTCTTCAGAAGATATATTTGCAAGATACACTGAACATAACTAAAAGTATTGTGTGTATGTGTTTGTGTGTGTGTGTAGTGTAGTGTAGTGTAGGCCTGTAGCTCAACATTTCTACGGCAATCTTATTGTTGACAAAGAGTCCAAAAACACACCTTGTTGTAAAGACAGTATCTTCAACAAATGGTACTGGTCAAACAGGGAAGCTACATGTAGAATAATGAAAATTGATTCTTATTATTTCACCTTGAATAAAACTCAAATCCATATAAACGAAGAACCTTAACATAAGATCTGGTACCCTAAACTTGGTAGCAAAAAGAACAGGGAATACATTTCAATTTATATGTACAAGAAAGGATTTTCTAAACAGGACCCTGACAGTACAGACATTAAGGCCAACAACTGAGAAACAGGAACACATGAAAACAGCAAAGGATACCACAATTGAAGTAAAGGAGCAGCCTACAGAGTGTGGAAAACCTTTACCAGCTATCTATGTGACAGAAGGCTGCTGTCTAGCATACAAAATGAACTAACAAATACATACATAAACATCAAGAAAAAAGTACCTTATTTTAAAAATGATGCATGGGGTAACTAAACAAATAATTCCCAAAAGATTAAAAACCAAATGTTCAATATTTTTTAGTATTCAATATCCTTAGCCATAAAAAATACTATTTAAAACTACTTTGAATTTCATCTCACCTCAGTCAGAATGGCGAAGGTTCTTAAAATTACAACAAATGCTGGCATTGATTTGGGGAAAGAGGAACAGGTTTTCACTGCTGGCGGGAGTGAAAATTGGAATAGCCAACTATGGAAATCAGTGTTCCTCATAAACCTAGAAATAAATTGACCACACCATTCTGCTATGCCTGTCCTTGGGCATCTACCTACGGGCTCTATATTTTTCTACAGTGATATTTGCTTATCCATATTCATTTCTTATTCCCAATTTTCAGAAAAAAAAGGAAACCACCTAGATATCCATCAGCTAATGAATAGAGAATAAAAATGTGTTGCATTTACACAATGGAATTTTATTCAGTTGATAAGAAAATTAAGTTATAAAATCCACAGGTAAATGTTTGAACCTTGAAACAGTCATTCCAAGTGAGGTAACCCAGACCAAGAAAGACAATATTGTAAGTTTTTTTCCCATTTGTAGATATAAGCTTTCCATGTATAGATGGTCAGGTTTCATTTGGAAAACCCATAAAGGTCAGCATTAAACTTGTTCCTAATGACTTTCATTAATCCTATAGATCTCTATTAATGTCTATTAATCCTCATCAGTGAAGCTTCTTTTGCAGAGATGGTGATTGACAGAGACCTACAATTGTCTTTGCAGAATGACCAGCCCTAAATGTAACACCTATCTCATACTCTTTCCTAAGGTTCAGGCATCTATTGTAAAAGAGGGGAAAGAAAGAATGTTAGAACCAGAATGGTAGATACCTACAGGGAAGTGGTATTTTCTGAACAAAACAGAGTAGTTGCATGTATTAACTTAAGAGCAGTTATAAAGTATGTACAAGACCTGTGTAATCTCAAAAAAAATCATGAAGAGGGGAGGTGAACCTGCAGGCCCAACCTATTGAGGAGCTACTGGCAAAACTGCTCCAAGAAGAGGAAGAGGTAGTTTTCTTTAAGGGTCTTTGTAGCCCCTACAAGGTGGATTATGCTCCAGTATGTGGCAACACAAATCTGACTTAATGCAATTTAGAGAAAAACCTAAGGACACAAAATTGGGTGAGTAGAGAAGAATGCAATCTGTGAGCAACTGTGGGATAAATTCAATCAAAATACATTTGTATGAAATTCTCAATGACCTAAAAATTCAAACTTAGACAAATTTAAAAGCAAGAGAGAGAAAAAAGTGTGTGTGTGGGGGAGTGATTCAACTGTTCTTATACATATACCTTTAACTACAAAAATAGTGTTTTTTATTTCAATTAATTAAAATTATATTTTTGAAGTGCATACATGATTGTACTTTAGGTTTACCATATTTAGGCTTATGTCAAATACCAAATTTCTGATTACTTATACTCTGGTTCACATCCATCAAATACCATTTCAGCTGTAATGACTCCCAGTTTCTTCACCATTACTGTTGTGGTTATTCTTATTTATTTTTATATCAGTAGAGAGTTCTCCTTCATGTTTAAACCAGGGCAGGCTTAAGATGTGTTACTTTCACAATTTAAATTATTTGCATGTAAAGTCTGGATGACTAACAAGAGTTCTCCTATGGCAAAGACATGTTCAAGGCTGGGTTCTTTTGTCTGGAAACTCTCTGCAGTAGCACAGACAGAACGTCCACATTCATCTCTCCCCTCATCATGAAATAGAGCACCTCTTAAATTAGTGGGAAGTTCTTACCATTGAGTGTGTTCTTCTTCCAGAGGTACTATTTAGTGGTTCTTCGTCAGATTCAGAATGTCCAGTGCCTTTCTTTATCCCCTCCTTTAGTCTTTCCCTGAGGTATTGGTTAAGAAACGAATACTGCGTTGCAACTAGGTGGGCCCACTTTTCTTCATTTGAGTCCTGAGAGGAAGGCTGAAAACGGACAGCTTTATAGTCACTGTCACATCTAGTTTTTTCTCGGTATTGAGTTATTTTCTGCATATCGGAAAGATGGAACATACATTTGCTTGGTTATATTCTCACTTTTATGGTTGGGGTGCATACCTTCAAATGACTCTTTTTCTCTTAGTAATCATCAAATACTGACACAGGAAAATAGATCCTAGTAATCATGTCTGAATAAATGCTTAGCTACTCACAATTACTGGCTTATCATTAGGACATGAAAATAGTAACATCTACCCTCATACCTACCACCTCAACACCCAAAGACCTACACTGGACCCTCAGGCCCTGACTTTATTTGGTAAATTCCTCTCCTTGGTAAATCCCACCTCTACCCCGCCCCCCACCTTGCCATATCCACACCCATGAGCATAGCTCCAGATCATTGCTCACATTGGCTTTGGCTTTGTTCAAACACCAGCTTTACCTGACCTATCTCCAGTCACACAGCTCTGGCAGGCTAAAATATGACATCAGACAAACAACCAAAGGAAGTCTATCCAGAGACTAACGGAATCAAAACAAATAAGACAATAAAAAAGAAGCAATAAATATAAGAGCTGTTTTTTTTAAGACCTTTGCCAACAAACTGCAAAAAGAGGTGAACAGGGAATCATTATAACAAACATCAAGAAATTCAAAACATAATAAAGGCCTTGTTCTGGGGATAAAGAGATGACTCAAAATTTAAGAGCACCTGCTGTTCTTTCAGAAAATCTGGGGTTCAATTCCCAGTACCTGCAATGCGACTCGCACCAGTCTGGGCCTCCAGTTCCAGGGCATTTAGTGCCCTCTTCTGGCCTCCATGGGTACTGTATGGACATGGTGCACATACACACATACAGGCAAAAGACCAATACACATAAAAATAACTAAGAAATAAGGTGGTCAAAATTATTTTTAAAAAGTGTCCTCTGTTAAGTTGAAGGTCAAAAAGAAATAAATCAATTTCCAGATCCATCCAAACTACAAAGAAATTAAACCATAATGAGATCAATAGCCTAGACAGACCCACAACAGGGGCAAAGATTGAAAGAGTAACAAAAATACTGATAAAAAAAAGCCCACGCCCAGATGGAATCACAGCAGAATCCCACAAAGAATTGTGTTTGTTTTTTCTTTAAAAAAAGGAAACAGAAATAGAAAAAGTCTTTCTGAACTTTTATGAAGCCAGTAGTAATCAAATACTAAAATAAAACTACAGAAATATAATAAAGTAATACAGAAAATAAATAATAATCTTAGAAAGGAATAACATTTTATATACCAATAGCAAGTATGCCAAGAAATACATCATAGGAACATATCTAGGAATAAACCTAACCAAGGATGTCACAGAGGCTTTGGCAATAAAAATGGTAAGATACCAAGGAGGGAGGAATGAATAATATACTAGAAGGTGCAAATATATCTCATTGTCATGGATTGTAAGAATTCAATGTTTTTGAAAAATGACTTTTTTTTAACCATAAGCAATCTAGAGATTCAATTCAATTCCAGCTGAAACTTCAGTTGCATTGTTCACAGAAATGAAGGAAATAATTTTAATATTACTATAAAAACACACAAGATCCTAGATAGACAGACAAAATAATCCCAAGTGAAAAGACCAATCTTGGGGATGTCACCATGTGTTCAAGTTATGGTACAGAGTCATAGTAATAAAACTAGCATGGTACTGACACAGAAGAAATTCAGAGAATAGAATAGAGAACCTGGTTATAAGGCCATGCAACTAAAGCCACATGCTGTTAAACCAAGACACCAAAAATACACAAAAGTGGCCCAAAAGTTAAGGATTGAATCTGAGGCCTGTATCATAGGTGGTAATTCATGCATGGTACTGTGAACCAAACCCAAAGCTTAGATTTGGGGAGTCACAGGCCCGAGGGAGAAAGCTAATAATGTTTTCTTGTTTATTCACATAGGATAATACTTTTCAAATTAGTGGGGATTACCTTGTCATGTGCTTGGTCTTCACATGTATTAGGTATTGGTTCTCCCACAAGAACATTAACTTCAGTTTTTCCCAAAAATCCACAATCTATCTTTGTTGTTTCCTTTTTTATGGAGCAGTTGCCCTGCAAATACTTTTGCCCCATCAACATAACCTCATTCCTATCCTCAGGAGGAAGTTCTGGAAGAACCGATTCTCTGACAAGTATTTTTGTTTCTGGGTCTGGAGAGTCATTCTGCAGATGAGAAGGTGGATGATTAGTTTTCTTGATCTTATTACCAACATTCTGATGTTGTTTTTATTTAAGAGTACTTGTCTTCAAAATGACTTAATTCTTCAGAGTCATGAGGTATGCTCAAAGGGAAAAAAAACAAGTTAGTATTTAACAGTTTAATGTCTCTGTACATGCTTTGTTATTTGCACAAAGTTCTCATTTAGAAGTCAGAATATTTTATATTAATCTGGAATAGGAGCAAACACAAACCAACCAACATAATTTAAGTAAAATAACACACCTAATATGCATTAAGTTTGCAAAAAATGACTTGGGTAATTTTTAACATGGCAAAGTAATACTTGCATTAAAAGATTTTTTTTACCCCACTCTGATATGGGAATGTCTTTCTGTATACTGTGAATATCAATCTCTAAATAAAGGAGCTGTTTTGGCCCATTGCAGGCACCATAGAAAATGTAGGAGGGGAAATCAGAGCATAGGTAGGAGAAGGATGGAGTCAGAGACAGATCGAACCAGCTGCCCAAAGGAGCAACATGTAAGGAACACAGGTTAGCCACAGGCCACGTGGTAGACAAATTAAAGAAAATGGGTTAAGATGAAAGAATGAGGTAGCAATGCGCCTAAGTCAAAGGTCAAATAGCATGAAGTTAATAAAAGCATCTGAATCATTTTGGTGGGACTAAGCAGCAGCGGGCGGCTAAGGGGTCTGGGACAGCAGGTCTGTGGGTCTGGACCTCTGGCAGTCCAGGGACAGAAATCTATTGTAACACCACTCTGAAATACTGAAAGGTAACTACAGATTTAAGGCAGCAGAAAGGAACACCTCGTCAGTGTCACATTGCTCGTAACTCCAATTACCTAGTTCATGTCTCAAAGTTGGTCACACCCTTATCTTACCATGAGTTTATGTACATAAATACAAAAAGTCTGTTCATAAAAAGAAATTGACCTTGAGTATAAAGATTTTTCTGAAAATAAAAATTTACCTTGAAGTTACCAAAGATTATAATAGTGCAGTGATATATATTTAATAAAAATTAATATGGAATATGAGCGTTAACCACAGAGCCAGGACAGGTAGCATGTGGTGATCCATAACCTTAATCTTCGCTTTAGGAATGTGGAAGAAGAAGAGAGCTGGGTGGAGCAAGACAAGGGGTTTTTCAGCTTCCCAAACACTTTTCTCCCTTTTCATCTGAGAACTCAGAGGCATTCATTTGGAGTATTCCTGAAGATGGGCCTGAGGAGTTGGCTGGGAGCTGTGATTTGTTTCTGATGTTCCAGATTTCCCCCAATATTTAGCTCCAGGTTTTCATTATATACTGACTGGAGTTTATACAATATTTAGCACTCTACTTTTGGGGCACCGATTCACAAAAAAGTCACTTGCCAGCTAGAGCTACATGTGGCTGGCTAGGTTTTCTGTTCAGAGTTAGCCTCCAGCCTTGGGCAGAGCCGGCCACATGTGTTTCTTCTCCACATTTATTTGGATAAGTTTTTTAGACAGCAGCTTCCTTTAACTAGTGGGTTTTGTTTTTTCTGTTTTTGGACCTCCTTCTTGGGCTGTTACAACACTAGGTAGCTGCACACTTTACAGTCACCTGAGTCATCACTGACAACAAGGATGGTGAGTAAATTGGGATTTCTTACAAAGTAAAATTTGTTTAAGGCAGAGAGAGAATTTTTCCCACATTAAAAACAGAAAACAGTAATATGATGGAAGGTGATTGGTCTTTCTTTGATATTAGTATAGACAGTTTGAAACTTGAACCAGTAAAGGAGAAGATAAATAATGTATATGGGACTAATAATAATAACTATTATAAATATTATTTGTTTAATTATTTGTTTTATCATTTAAAAAGTTAGTTAATATGAGTGCCAAGATAAAACTCTTAGAAAAGCTTGTTAAAAAGAACACAGAGATATTCAGACACAGAGTAATTTAAAGAATCAATCATAACATTATCTTATAAGATTACAGAGAACAAGACATGTCTCTCGAATAAATGAGACTCAGGAATAGATCTCTGAGAAAGTCAGAGATATTAGAGAGAATAAACACCATAGTCAGATCTTACCCAGCTGCCTTCCAGCTTCTTCAGCCTGGTTTCTCTTGGCTTCCTCAACTTCTGTCTTTCTATGCCTGCCTTAAATACTCTTGGTAAATTAAGGCGTGGCCCCACCACTGCCTGCCTCCTAGCCTGGAATTCCTTCTGTAAACTAAGATGACCTCAAACTCAGTTTGGATTGAGGGCGTAGGTCACCACTCCCAGGATACTCCCCGTGCTGGGATTAAAGGTGTGAATCACCACTCTCTGATCCTCCTAGACTGACTGTGGTTAGATCCCTCTTATATCTCCAAAACTTCTGGAGCTTTTATTAAATCCCCACATATCCCCTTTTGTGTCAAATTAAACAGAAGGTGATAGCTAACATAAAAACCATATACAATAGGTACAATAATTATGTACAATATACACAAACAATAAATGAGTAATGTCCAGTTCATTAACAATTGACAATTCAAAGAAAATATTTAAATAATTATCCTATTTTGTTGAGCCCAAAGGATTATACCTAATTCACTTCCTTTCTAACTAAAAGCTATTATTTTGATGTATCTTAAACTTATAAACTTTAACTTCAAAGTTTCTTTTCTAAAACTGTCACTAGAAAACTATAACTATAACTAACTCATCTTCAACTACCTCAGAGACCCAAGAAGGAAATAATATTTACCCAAATAACCAGGAAGTGCAAGCAACTTCTAAAAACTAGAAATGACAGAGATGACACCTATCTGCCTGGACAGTCACCCAAAGTTCCTTTATAAAGTTGGGGCATCCATCTTCAGCCTACAGGCCCAGAGTCTCTTTTTATCTCAGTGAAGCAGGAAATCTACTCTGCCCATTTTGGTGTGGTTCAGTCACTTCTCCTTGTGTCCTGAAGATTGAAGTCTCTCTTCAAAGTTCTTTTCCACTTTCCCTTATTGTGCTGGTATTTAGCCTTAGATGGAGTTTACCACCAGTTTGGGCTGCATTCCCAAGCAACCCAACTCTGGGAAGACCTGGGCCCAGCGCGCCAGGAGCCTACCAGCCTCACACTGTCCACAGGCCATCTCTGACAGTTTTCTCTGAAAAGCAGGAACCTGAAGGACCATCTCAGCTTGTTCTGTCAAAGTTCAGAAGTCACTTTCCGAGGGAACCTGCATGTTCAGTTTAAACAGCATACTGTCAAGTAGTCAGTACAAGAACAGGTTCTTGTCAAAAGGCTAACCATTGCCACAAAGAAAGTAGACTCCATATGGAGTTTCTCCAATGCCATTTTTTCTCTTGAAGTAGATTGGTGCTGCCAGGAGCTGACCTGTCTCACAGTCCAGAAAAGTCTAAGTTCTTAAAATATTTTGAATGTCATATTCTACAGATCTCTGAAGTGTTTGAAGATGACTTGTTCATCTAAAATATATTTGTTTGATCTTGAAAACATATCTAACATTTGGTAATAAAAACTTTCATGGACTAGCAACTTGTATTACAATGTTAGATGAACTGAATAAGTCTAATACCTTGAATAAGTGTAGAAATATTTGTACAGTAACACAACTAATCTCAATATACACAATTTGTATACAATATACAAAAAACCAATGCAATTGTAAAATATTTAAAGCTAGTAAATCCTTCTAAAAGAAGATTCAGTAATCTATGCTTATAGCCTATATATCTGTATCCCCTTTTTCTTTCTATTTTTTAAACACAAATCTTGAATCTAATTGTTCTTGTTTAACTTTTTTCTAGCCATAACTACTAACAATTTTTAACAAATTAACCTAAACAATGACAATCATCCATAACCCATTGAACAGCCAAAAACAACCCACCCCACCACTTTGAAATGTGGGTGCCGTGTTCTTAAATTTACTTGCTGCTGACTGGGGGCAACAGCATCTTTTGGGGATCCTGAAAAGAAAAGTTTTGTTAAATGTCAAGTCCTGAAATAAGTAGCTGTGTCATTTGTTGTCCAGTCTCTGCATAACAGGAAAGTGCACGGCTTGTCTCAAGTTGTGGCTAGAGTAGTCTGTGAAGCTGGTTCATCTCAGCGAGCTGCCTCAAAATTGTCCTGAGCAGTTTGTAGTCCAAATCTGATCTTTGATTGGTGTTTGTCAGCCTAGTGGCTTTGTCAGAGTTGATGTGAAACCATCGTTGTGGGGCCCCATCTTCCTTTTAGATACTTCAAGTTCGCAATTAGGCCTTGTCCTGGATCACTGCAGAAAACTGATAAGAGACTAAAACCCAACACAATGTACAGGAAACTAAATATATAACAATTTATTCAGCATAGGATTAGTAACAATAGAATGGTCCCTTATTTTTTGTTATTCTTCTGTCCCATATCAGGTGACTCTTCTGATATGATACAGAGATTTTGTATTTTCCTTTAACAAGTATGCTTGAGTTTAGAGAAGGAGAGAGCCACAATCCAACCCTAAAGCCAGCTTTAAATTATAATTAAACTGGGACTTCAACTAACAAAAAAATTTGTAGAGGTTAAGCAATGAGATTTTACCCTATGAAGTATACTGGTACCAATAGTTATGATATTCTTTTGCTTGTAAGTTTTTCTGGATAGCCTCCCTTTTGCTTTAGATGTCTAGATGTCCAAGGTCTTTTCACTTCTTGAAGATGGGTATTTCCAGTTTTCTGTAAAGACAAAAACAGAAACCTGCCCCCACCCTCTGTTTTTTCTTAAAACTTAAAGAATTGTAATATGGGTGAATGAGCTATCAGTTCTTAGTTTCATGAAGTTTCTCTGGTTCAAATGGATTCTTTACTAATTTTGATGGTATCCATAACCTTTCTTCACCTGTGGAAACAAAAGAAAAACCCCTTCCCCAAAGTAGCACATACCCTGGCTTCCATTCTGAGGTCAGTACATCTTTGAAGTTGACAGGCTGATTTAGTTCAGCTGGTTTTTCTATAGTCCAATGCCTTCAGCAGCTGTTGTTCCTTTGTCATTAGCATTGAGAAAATTCAAAGTTAATAAAGCATTATGTAGTCTATCTCTGGGGAGCTTTGTTATTCCTTTCTGTTTATTTAGAATATCCTTTAGAGTTCAATTTGATCTCTCTATGACTGCTTGTCCTGTAGGATTGTGTGGTATTCCTGTAATATGCTTTATATTATAATAAGCAAAGAATTGTTTCATTTTACTACAGACATATGCTGGAGCATTGTCAGTCTTAATTTGTACAGGTATTCCCATGATGGCCATAACTTCTAGCAAATGTGTGATTACAGAATCAGCCTTTTCTGAACTCAAAGCAGTTGCCCATCGAAATCCTGAAAATATATCTATTGTATCATGGACATATCTTAATTTCCAAAATTCTGTAAAATGAAATACATCTATCTGCCAGATTTCATTTCTACATATGCCTTTAGGATTACTTCCTGCTGGTGATGGAGTTTGGTTATAGAAAGAACAGGTGGGACACCTTTTTACAATTTCTTTGGCTTGTTGCCAAGTGATAGAGAAATCTTTTTTTTAGTCCTTGCTATTGACATGATACTTATTATGAAATTTTAAGGCCTCTATTATGTTTCCTATTAATAATTCATCAGTTTCATCATGACCTTGTGCTAAAGGACCTGGAAGACCCATATGGGATCGAATGTGTGTTATATAGGAGGGATAATTTCTAGTCCTGATTATTTCTTGTAACTAAGTAAATAATGAAGTTAATTCTGATTCATTATTAATAAAATCAGCCATTTCAATGTATATAACAACTCTTTCTGCATACTGAGAGTCAGTGACTATGTTAAAAGGTTCAGTAAAGTCCATTAATACCATCACAATAGCATACGATTCTGCCTTTTGAACAGAATTTTAAGGCACTGAGCCACTTTATTTATATGTTCTGATTTGTAACCTGTCTTTCCTGATTTGTTTGTATCAGTATAAAATGTAGGAGTTCCAGAAGTTGGTTTATCTCATACAATACAAGGGAGAATCCAATTAGTTTTCTTTAGAAATTCAATTATTTTGCTTTGAGGATATTTGTTGTTGATATCTCCCAAAAATTTACTGCAGGCTCTTTGCCAAGGTTCACTTTATACCCATAATTGGTCAATTTTTTCATTAGTTAAAGGTACAACAATTTCTTCTGGGTCCATTCCTGCCGATTGACAGTCTTAATTTTCCTTTAAAAATAAGTTCAGAAATCTTTTCCACATATGTCTTTAACTTCTTACTCAGTTTATGTGGAAGAAATATCCATTACAATATAATATTTTCCCTTTGCATTAAAATTCCTGTAGGAGAATGCTTAGAGGGCAAGATAACTAGAATGCAATTAAGGTCTGGATCCACACCATGCACATGTGCATCCTGTAATTTCTTTTCCACCAAAGCCAATTCTTTCTCAGCTTCAGGAGATAGTTCTCTTGGACTATTTAAGTCCTTGTCACCATTTAAGGTTTTGAACAAATTATCTAGTTAATCATTTTTAATTCCAATAGTGGGTCATAATTTGGCAATGTCTCCTAGTAGTCTTTGAAAATTATTAAGTGTCTTCAATCTGTCTCTCCTGATTTGTACCTTTTGGGATTTAATTTTTGTTGACCTATTTTATAGCCTAAATAATTAATGGAATCCCCTCTTTGTATTTTTTCTGGAGCATTCTGTTATCCCCAAACAGGCAAAATTCTTTTCACTTCTTCAATTTTTTTTCTAAGATATCAATATTTGAAGCAGCCAACAAGATGTCATCCATGTAACGATAAATTATAGATTGTGGGAATATGTTACATATTTGTTCTATTGGCTTTTGTATAAAATACTGGCACAGAGTAGGGCTATTCAACACTTCTTGAGGGAGGACCCTTCACTGGAATCTCTTTATAGATTGAGAATTATTATAAGTGGGCACTGTACAGGTGAATTTTTCTTTATCTTGTTCTTGTAAAGGTATTGTTTTTTTTTAAAAAAAAAGTCTTTTAAAACAATAACTATAATAGGCCATTCTTTAGGTAACAGAGAAGGCAAAGGAATCCCAGGCTGTAGAGAGCCCATTGGCTGGATCATCTTGTTTATCGCCCTTAAGTCTGTTACCATTCTCCACTTTCCAGATTTCTTCTTAATAACAAATACAGGAGAATTCCAAGGGCTGGTTGATTCTTCTATATGCTGAGCATTTAACTCCTCCTGTAAAAGCTGCTCTAAGGCTGGCAATTTCTCTTTTGTTAGAGGCTGTTGATGAACCCATATAGGCTTCTCTGTTAGCCATTTTAGAGGTAGTGCTGTGGGTGTTTTTGAAAGATCAACAGCTGTTTTGCCTTGTTTCTCTATAACTGGAATGGTCTGTGACTGTTTCTCATAATACCTTTTAATGTTTTTTCTAGAACCATATTCTAGTTTATGGCTTATCTCTGTTTGGAGGAATATTAATCTGTGTGTTCCACTGTTGTAGTAAATATCATCCCCATAAATTTATAGCAATGTCAGTCACATATGGCTTTAATATTCCTCTCTATCCTTCTGGTCTTATACACTCAAGCCATCTTTCACTCTGTTTTACCTGGGATATTGAACCAATACCCAAAACCTGAACAGTTACCTCCTAAAGGGGCCATCTTGGATGCCATGACTCTGGTGAAATTACTGATAAATCCGTACCCATGTTCAGTAAGTCTTCAGTAATAACATCATTTATTTGAACTTTTAATTTTGGCCTTTAACAAAAGAAAAATTGCAAGCTTTATAATACCTGGTACAGGAGCTGTTAAATGTTCAGCATATTGAAGAATCAACCAGCCCTTGGAATTCTCCTGTATTTGTTACTAAAAATAATCCTAGAATGGAGAATGGTAACAGATCTAAGAGCAGTAAACAAGGTGATCCAGCCAATGAGCTCCCTATAATCTGAATTTGTCTTCTCTGACACCTAAAGAATGGTCTACTATAGTTATTAACTTAACTCTTTGGTTACTATACCTGTATAAGAACAGGCCAAAAAAGTCCTTAATTCTTAACCTATAGAGAGATATCAATGGAGTGTTCTTTCACTGAGAATGTTAAAAAGCCCCCCTCTCTGTGCCAATATTTTGTACAAAAGCCATTAGAAGTGATACATTAGCAATTTGCACAATCTATTAGTTACCAATACATTGATTATATCTTGTTGAGTGACTCAAATATAGATACATTAGAAAGAATGTTTGAAGAAGTAAAAAGGATTTTGCCTGCTTGGGGATTACAAATTGCTCCTGCAAATAATATGAAGAGGTATTCCATTTACTATTTAGGATATAAAATACTTCTTCAAAAAATTAGATCTCAAAAAAGCGCAGATCAGAAGAGATAGACTGCAGACTCTTAGTGATTTCCAAAGATCGCTAGAAAAATATTTCCATTTTATGAATTACTATTGGAATAAAAAATTATGAACTGGATAATTTGTTCAAACCCTTAGATACTGCATAAATTCTAGTTGATATTTAATGAAAACCCAGAGCCAGATAAAGATGGAATATCAGAGAGAGGAAACAGATGACAGTCAGTTCTCATCCAGCCAACTTCTCAGGCTAAACAGGGTAAATGCTATCTTCAAGAGTCCCCCACCTAGCTGACCACTTCTACAGATGCCTGAATGTCTGCCTCATCCTGCCTTAAATCCCACCCAGTTGTTCCACTTCTAGGTTCAACTCCGCATCATAATCCTAGGGCTAGGATTAAAGGTGTGAGCTACTACTGTTTGGTTGTTAGGCTTTGAACTCAGAGAAATACAGAAAGATCTCTACTTCCTGAGTAATGGATTAAAGCTGTGAGTCACCACTATATCATTCCCTGTGATGGGAATTAAAGGCATGGGTAACCATTCTCTGACCCTCAAGTCTTGACTATGGGTTATTCTGTTCTCTGATATTTCAGGCTAATTTTATTAAATATTAAATATATTGTTGTAGGGTTACACTCTTGTACATTGTAGGTATTTGTCCCTCCTACTGGTTGAATAAAACACTGATTAGCCAGAAGGCAGTCGGGAATCATAGACAGCACTACTAGACTAAGAAAACTCTGGGAGGAGGAAGAACAGAGCAGAGAGGACAGCAGATGCAGAGGAAAGAAGATCAGAATGCTGCTTTGAAAAAAGGCACCACACCACTTGGCTAATCATGGGTTAGAAAGTTCAGAGTTAATAAGTTATATGCCTGAGAAATAGGCCAATCAGCATAAAATTAATATAAGCTTCTTTGTGTTTCTCTGGGACTTTGGGACTGATGGTCCAGATCTTGGGGGCTAATCCATACCAGAAATTCATACTACAATATATCACCACACTTATATTGTGACAAGGACATGAATTGTCCATGGAAATTGTCAGCAGAAGCATAGAGAGAATTGGTTTTTGTGGAAAAGAAATTACAGAATACACATGTGGATTGTGTGGATCAAGACCTTAATTACACTCTGGTTATTTTACCCTCTAAGTAATCTCCTACAGGAATTTTAATGCAAAAAAAGAAAATATTGTATTGGAATGATTATTTCTACCACATAAACTGAGTAAAAAATTAAAGACATGTGGCAAAGATTTTTGATTTGATTTTTATAAAAAGATTAAGATTTTAATGTGGGAAGTATTTTTATATGCTGTGAATTGGTTAATAAAGGGATTGTTTGGCTTATGGCAAAACAGCTTAGAGGCATGTAGGAAATCCAAGTATAGATAAAGGAGGAGAGTCACACAGAGATGCTGCAATCTGCCATCTGATCAAGCAAGATAAAAACAAACACAGGTAAGCCATGAGCCATGTGGCAAGACATAGATTAATGAAAATGAGTTTAGTTAAATTGAAAGAACTAGCTGATAATGAGCCTAAGCCATAAGCCAAACAGCTTGTAATTAATATAAACTTTTGTGTGATTATTTAGGGCTAAGAGGATATGGGACTGCATGTCCAGACCTTGGACCACATAGACCAGTAACTTCTAACTACACTTCATCAATTGAAAGAAGTATACCCAACAGAAATTGTTGTACCTTTAACTAATGAAGAAATTGACCAATTATGGGCAGAAAGTAAACCTTTGCAAAGAGCTTGCAGCAATATTTTGGGAAAGATTAATAACAGCCCCAAAGCAAAAGAATTCAATTTATAAAGGGAACTAACAGGATTCTTCCCAGTGTTGATACACCAATTTTTAGAGCCCCTACATTTTATACTGATGCAACAAATCAGGAAAGGCATGTTGCAAATCAGGAAATTTGAGTAAAGTGGGTCAATGCCCTTATAATTCTGTTCAAAAATCAGGATTATATGCTATCATAATGGTATTAATGGATTTTACAGAACCTCTTAACATAGTCACTGATTCTTAGAAAGTAAAAAAACAGAAAGAGTTGTTTTACACATTGAAACTGCTGACTTTATTCCTGATGAGTCAGACCAGATACATTATTTATTTTTTAAAAATTATTTTAAAATATTTTTAAAATTATATATATTTACATATATATATATATATATATTTAAAAAGCAAACAAGAGAAAAACATGACACCTACATTCCCAAGTGGGGTGAGTGGTGTTTGGTCTTTCAAGGGGTTATAAATGATTGTCATTGTTTAGGATGATTAGTTAAAAATTGTTATGGATTATGGTAAAGAAAAAAGGTAAACAAAGAAAATTAGATTCAGAGTTCTTGTTTGAAAATAGGGAATACAAATATAATAGGATAAAATGGTAGATTATTAATTCTACTCTGAGAAAAGAGGAATGTGAATATGATAAGATATAAGAATAAATTATTAAATCTACTTTTAAAAAGCAATTATTAGTTTGAAATATTTTACACTGGATTGAATTTTGTATATTGTATACAAACGATGTATACTGATACAAGGTTGAAATTAATTTTGTTATTGTACATATATTTATATGCTTGTTCAAGTTATTGTACCCATACAGTTTATCTAACAATATAATACAAATTGCTAGTCCTTGAAAGTTATTATTACCAACTAATTAGACTATAAAGAAATTCAGGCTAGTAGTTAGTTAGACTTTAGAATCAAACTTGTAATCATATCAGATATGTTTTCAAAGTCAAAAAGAGACATGTTTTAGATAGATGGGTCATCTTCAAACAGTTCAGAGATATAAAGAATATGGCCTTTAAGATATTTTAATAACGTAGGTTCTTATTATTTTTATGACAATAAGACATCTGCTCCTGGTAACAACAATCTACTTCAGAGAAGATGATTGGCACTAAAGAAACTCCACATGGAGCTGACCTTTTTTGTGGCAAAAGTGCCCTTGCCTCAATTGCTGACAGTATGATGTCCAAAATGGACAAGCAGGACACACAAAAAGAACTGCGGAACCTTTCCAGAACAAGGTAGAAAGGTCTGCTTCACAGAGAAGTCTGTCAGATACACTAGGCCTGTAGGCCAAAGATGGATGCTCCAACACTGCAAAAGTACCTTAGGTAACTGTCCAGGCAGCCAGATGTTTCATTTTTCACGTTTTGAAAGTTGTTTGCATGTTCTGCTTACTTAGTTAATATTATTCCCTTCTTGAGTCTGTGAGGGAGTTGAAGATGAGATAGTTAAAGTTTTCTAGTGACAGTTTTAGAAAAGAAACTAAGAGGTTAAAGTGTATAAGTTTGAGAGACATCAAAAGATAGTTTTCAGTTAGTAATACAAGTTAGATAGAAAGTGAATCAGGTACAATCTTTTGGACTCACCAAAATAGGATAAATAATAAAATATTTTCTTTGAATTTGTAAATTGTTCTTAGACAGGACATTACTGATGTAATTATTGCTTATTATTGTATATAGTTATTTTACCTATTGTATATAGTTTTTCTTTTTATCAGTGATAACATTTTTATTTTTGAAACAAAAATGGATATGTGGTAATATATATTTAATCAAGTTTAATCTGGAATATCAGAGTCAACCAGAGCCAAGCCAGATCAGGGTGTAGCAACCCACACCTTTAATCTTAGTTTTAGGAAAGTGGAAAGAGGAAGTGGAGAGATGGGCAGAGCAGGGGAAGGTGTTTTAGCTTTCCCAGACTTTCCTTCCTTTTCAGCTGAGGATTTAGAGGCATTTGATCCCAAGATTCCTAGAGATGGGCCTGAGGAGTTGGCTGGATGGCTGTGATATTCCAGGTTTTCCTCAGTATCCAAGTTTTCATTATATACTAACTAGAGTTCATACAATATAATAGTTTATACTTATTAAATGTTTCTGTGCTGTAGTTTTTCCCCTAAAATAACAAAGCTTTAAATCTTTTGTAAATTTGAGATAGATAAATGTCAAATTTAGTTTTAAAGGTAAAAATATATCTTTGGTATTTACTTGCATTTTTAAGACTGATTTTTAAAAAATGATATGTGTGGGTATATATAAACGAGTACATGTGCCTATGGAGGCCTTAGGTATTGTGTTCTCTGAGCCTGGGATTCCAGGCACTGATGAGTTACCTGGTATGGGTGATAGAAACAGCTTGAGTCCTCAACAAGGGCAGAATATGCTCTGACCCTCTGAGCCATCATCCCAGCTCCTCGCTAGAGTCTTCAAACTACACACATCCTAAAATTTTCTTCTTCTGTCATTAGGGATGGAGGCCAACATGTCTGTCAACAGACAGATCATTTATTCTGTCTGACCTAAAATGGCGTTGCCGATTTCTTATTAAAAGTACTTCAGATCTATCTTCCTGAAAAGTCCTCCCTTGACCATAAATTACTAAATTTGATTACATATTGACTTAGTTGGGGTTTTATTGCTGTGATGAGACACCATGGTCATGGCAACTTTTGTAAGAAAAAAAAAAGTTAATTGAGGTTAGTTAAGAAGTTCAAAGGTTTAGTCCGATATTAGCAGGAAGCATGTTATCACTGAGGCAGAGCTGATACTGAAAAGGTGTGGTATTATATTTCTGCCCAGACTTTCCGGCCTAGCTTTATGGCCCAGACTTTCAGACCCACAGTCCCATAGTCCCACTGAAACACTCAGACATTTGTATTAATTGTACACTAATTGATCTGAGGCCCAGGCATATAACGTCCTGGCTCTTGCTCTTAAACTAATCCAAGACTCTTGTTCAGCCATGAGGCTCAGTACCTTTTCTCAGAGCAGCATTTCAAGTTCTTTCCTCTGCATCTGCTGGTGGCTCATCGTGGTGTCTCCATGGCTTCTCTGTCACATTTCTGTGGCATTTCTGTTCTGCTCTTTCTGTTCCCAGAGTTTTCTTAGTCTGGTAACTCTACCCACACTTCCTGTCTGCCTTTGGCCTATTAGCATTTTTATTAAGCCAGTAGGCGGGACAATTATTTACAATGTAATATAACCCCCCTCGGTTGGCAGGCAGCAGGAAGAGAAAGAGGCCTGATCCTGGCTTGAGCCTCTTATACTTAAAAGCTCACCCCCCAGTGACACACTTCTTATAACAAGGCCACACCTATTCCAACAATGTCACACCAGTTGTATGAGGTTTTTGGGCCTAATGTCTGGCCTAGCCTCGAGGTGTAGAGTCACAGACCCATAGACCTTAGACTGGCCGACATGTAGTCTTATAGAAACATATAGATATTTGTATTAATTTTATGTTGATTTGTTTATGGCTTTGGCATATTGCTAGTTAGCTTTTGTTTTTAAACTAACTTATGATTTGTATTTTGTTTAGTTATGTGGCTTGGTATTTTTTTAGAGTAGTATAGTTGTTTTTTGTATTTGTTGGCTTTTGGGGCATTTTGGGACATTTTTGCTCTTTTCTTCCTATTTTAGAGTTTTTTAGTCTGGCAGCCTGCCTACACTTTTTGTCTGCCAATCAACATTTTTCTTAAATTAGTAGGTGGGACAATTATTCACAATGTAACAACATCTTTTGTGGAAATAAAATGATTTTTTAAAGCAGCATATTTTTTATTTTAATTTAAAAGTTAACTTATTTATAAAATATATAGGTTGGATTAATTTAGTAGTATTTATAATTAAATGGCTTTTAGTAGTATTTATTTTAATTTTAGTCAAAAAACTTAAAGATAATATATAGTATTTAGACATTTTGTAATTTTTATTTTATGTGGTTTATTTTATTATTTTGTTTTTAAAGGGTTTTTATTTTTTAAGTTTATATATATTTTAATATATTTAGAGTTTTTTAAATTTGTTTTTATCGTATATATTTTTTCAATTATATTTTTGGCTAGGGTGGCTGATTTTATTTAGTTTTTTTATATTTTAATTTTTGTTTTGGAATATACCTTTAATTTGTCAAAGTGTGGCTAAGGATTCTTGATTATGGTGGCTGGCTGAGTCTACCCAGCTCCTAGTCTCATTTCATATAACTTAGTATTTTAGCCAAGGTACTGGTAGGACCCACAGTTACCACTCTAGGGGAATTTTAGGATCCATAATCACCAAGTAAAACACTGCTATTGGCTATTTATTAACTTTATTTAAGTGTTTGGCAGTAGGACCTCTTAAAAGATTCATAAGTGTTTTGTCTTTAAGGCTGATTTAGGAAGCTTTTTTAAAAACAAAAGTTTTTGTTTGTCTCTAGTAAACAGAGTTGATCTAAGAAAACATTGTTACTAAGAAGTTATTTTTTATTTTGTTTTTTATTGATAGAAATCTTAAATTTATTATATATAGTTTTTTATTTATATAAAGGCTTAGGAACTGGTCTTGTTTAGTTTAAGTTGTATGTAGTAAACATATTATTTTGTAATTTAATCTTATATATTATTTTTTTGTCATGGCCCACTCGAGAGACTGTGAGGCTAGTCCAGGCCAAAAACTTCATGTTACACACATCTCCTAAGAGTGCCACACCCTGTGAGTCTATCATGTCCATTTTCTTTCCTCATATCAGGACCACTTTTATTCAAACAATCACTCACATAATAGTCAATGTTAATTTGAAAACAAAATTGAATTAGGCTTAAAAGAAAAAACATTTGGTTTTGATTTCTGACCATATTAAAGTCACAATGAATAACGGCTTCTTAGGTACCGTAATTATGTCTAATCTTCCCCTTTTGTCTTCTAGTGTTGAAGTTAGATGCTTCAAAGAAATTAACTAGCTGCAGTGGAGATGAGCATTTTGAATAAGTGAGGTCTGAAAAAAGATCGATCTCTCTTCTTGACTTACACTTTTTGTGTGGGTTATTAAAACAGAAAAGAGGACTGTTACCTTTCTAGTTGTTTTGACACAAATCTAACAGAAATTTCTTAATGTAGGAACGCTCATGGCTGTCTGGAGTTTCTAATACTGAAGGACGGACAGGATGGCTTGGTTGTCTGTGTCAGTGGCTTCCACATTGTGATAGACTAGGAAGCAGACAGTTCAAAGCTGGTACCACAGGTGGTGATGACCATTAAGACCCATCACAGGTAACCTTTTTCTGATAGTTAGGCCATACCCTACAGGTTAAACAATCTCCCCAAACAGTAATTAAGTGTTCAAACACATGACTCATGTGTGTGTGTTAATTCTAAAATGTTATAGCCAAATTGTAAATCAGAGGGTCCTGAGATGGTTAAGTAAATAAAGACACTTGCCAGGAAAATAGGCAATTGAATTTAATTCCTTAGACTGACATGGTATGAGGAGAGAATTCACTCCCACAAATTATCCTTTTTACCTCCATACTTTTGCTATGGCACACACGTTCTTTGCCTTCTCCCATCCCCCTCCCCCAAATAAATTGAGACCAGGCTGTCCTTGTACTCACAGAAACCTGCCTGTTTCTGTCTTCTCAGTGCTGGGCTTAAAGGTATGTGCCAACATGCCTCACCTCCTGTTGCTTTTCTTCCTGCCTATATGTTCTCTGGATTTCAATAGGCAGGTTGATGATGTCTGGGTTACAGGAAGGTAGCAATCATCCTGAGACTAGTTATTTATTTCTACGTGTGCTATCATGGCTTATACTCTAGTCATTTTCATATCAAATATATTTGTTCTGCTGGCTAGAGAGATGGATAAACAGCTTAGAATACTTGTGGCTCTTGCAGATGACTAGGTTCAATTTGGAGCATCCACATGGCAGCTAACAACCATCTGTAAATCTAATTCCAGGAAATGCCATCTTTTGTCCTTCATAGGCAGCACATGGTGCACGGACAGAATGCTAGCAAACATTCATATACATAAACAAATCTATAGCACACAAACATTTTGGTTACTTGAATGTTGACTATAACTAATTCAGGAGTCTTTATTATTTGTTCTCTGTATTTTGATGAGTTCTGACTTCTGTTAAAAGTGTGTTCACTTTCTGAATTTTTATTCCCATAGGTTAACTTATTTTCACTTATACCTTAGAAAATGACTTGGGAATGAAAGATGTTCTTGAGAATGGGGTGTGTGTGACAGAGGTATATTTGAGACTGGGCTCCTCTTTTCTGAAATCATCTTCAGAACTGCAGACATAAGCATATAGGTGCATCTTTCCCCAAACAAGCAAATATTTTACTTTTCAAATTCATGGGAAATACCTTTATGGGTATTTGTCCTTCAGGAGTATTACGCAATGGCCCTCCCTGAGGACAAATAACTTCATATCTTCCTAAAAGTTTTGAACATTCTTCTTTACTCTTTTTCTGACTAGGTTACTCTCATGTAAAAACCGTGATGAAGTTTCCACATGGATATATTCTATGTTGTTTATCTCCATTTCTGCATCTTTACTTATTTTCTGCAATGGAAAGATAGAGAATTAATTTTCTTGGTTTGTTTCTGAGATTAACTTTTTAAGGAGTGTTTTTAAAAAGTGTTTTTGAAACTACTTTATTTGCTAGTACTCCTAAGATGTTGACACATAAAGAACAGAGACTAATATCTAACAAAGAAGTATCTTCAAATGTATTTATCTGTTCACAAATTACTAGGACATTGTTAAGAAGTAAAAATATTTATGCTAGCATAGAATATGAGAAAATTATGAATTAAGAAGCATAGTCTTGCCCTTGTGATTTATACTAAACTTAATTCATTGCATTTTAAGACATAAATCCTGTATAAGATGATTGAATATTAATATTACTAGTCCCTCTTTTATGAATCTTTCTCTCCTTTTATGGTTGGAAAGTGAAACTGTACATTCTTTTTCACTTATGTTTTTCTTTAAGAGGAAACACCGATTTAATTCCGAGTGTTGTTCTTATAGCACCTGTGAAACTGCTTTAGAAACCCGTTTGTCCATTATTCACACTAAGAATAATTAAAATGCAACTTGAGATTCACACAAATTCTCCCTCTAGGGCTCCAGGTCACACACACTTCTAGGAGCTCATGATTATTAAGTAGTTTTAATACGAATATTGTGCATTTAAATAAAAGCTTTCTTCTAATCCAAATCCTAGAATGTAAGAATATATTATTTTTAAATGGAAAAACAAAGCTTAAAGTGATACTATATGGTATGAATAATCACTAAAACTGCCGGCTAATTGTGGAAAATCACATATTGTTTAACTGGATAAAGAGTTTTATACACACTTCTGTGGAATTAGATGGAAACATGGGGCAAACGCTCCATAATGCAAATTTTGATGAACAGATTACACATGTCTAAATTTCCACAATTTCTTCTTAGTCTAAATGTAGTAGCAATAACAGAAGTAGAAGAGATGCTCTCACATATGAACATAGGATTGACTGAGAGAGCATAAACCTACCTGCATTTGTGCTAAAAGTAAAGGCAACTGGAAGAGTCCCAGATCATTGAAATTATCAACTGAGCAACTAAAATGTATTTAGGTATATTGTCAGAGTTATGTTTTAAAATCACTCTTAATGTGCATTTATTTCTGCAAACAATCCTTGGTCAAGCATCAGACATCTTCTGTGGTGGGAAAATAGCACTCAGTCTTCCACTCATAATATGTTTCCAGGCCATTCTCTTCATTGGCCACCACTACCTGAAAGGACTTACTGTTTCCTTGGAGTTTAAGGAAGAAAGGATACGTACAAATGGTATCCTCCGACCAACTTTCCATATAAAACCACGTTAGATAGATGACTGCTGCATTTTAACAAACTTCATAAGAAAATGAATTTCACAAAAGAGAATTTTTTTACCTTGATAACAGAGATACTGTCATTGTCCTCTATTGCAGGCCCAGGAACATCAGAATCGGGTTTGTCAGAGGGCCTTTGGGGGAGGGGGGAGAAACATGCAATAACGGGAGGATTTGTTTGTTTGAGCAATTATGGTGAAAGATCCATTATTTATATATTTAATGACATCTCTACATTTATGTAAGTAAAAGTTGATCTGTGTTTAAAAGCTGTTGGTTGTCTTTGTCATCTTTAACGTATATCAATCTATAAAGCATTCCACCAAGACTTACCCATAGTCCCAGTCTAAAAACATAATCAGCATCTTAGGAGATGACTCAGAAAGAGGGCTTGCTACTCACACCCAATGACCTGAGTTTGAAACTGCATCATACACATAAAAAACTGGGCACATTTGTAGCCACGGTACTGTGGGTGGTAGAGACAGGAGAATGATGGGGCCTTATTGGCTGCAAGTCTAGCTCCACATTCATGAGATACCGTATATCAAGGGACTAAGATAAAGAATGGTAGAACAAGATAGCAATATCCTCCTCTTTCCTCCAAGCCCACGCACAGACATATGCCACACACAGAGAGAGAGAGAAGGGGGAGAAAGACAGAGACAGAGAGACACAGAGGTAGGGGAGAAAAAGAGAGAGGTCAATTACCAATGTATTGACTTTTGCCTGTACAAATTGCTTCTCTTAAAGTTGGAACTGACAATTTCACTAACAAGTATGTACATTTGCTATCTGAGCTGAAATAAATCCATTGTCTAAAATAAGACAGAAGATTCTGTATCTTCTCCTTTGTCCAGCTCAGGCTGAAGGACACTTCATGCCCTGTCCATTGCCCACACCTGGGTAAAGACTAATTCCTTTATTTATGTAAACTAATAAAAAGAATATCTAATACCAAAAGCCTATATGCTTACAGAGACCCCTTTAAGGGATTCAAATTACCTTCACATCTTTGTGTGTGTGAGAGTGCTTGCACCTATGTACAGATACATATGCGCCAGTATCTGCATGTGTGCTTCCTCCTTAAGTACCATCCACCATACAAAGGTGTTTCACTGTACCAAGTAACAAATCAGTTTTTCTAGGCTGGTTTTTTAGCAAGCAATTAGGATAACTATAAGTGTGCCTGGGTTTTTATTTGTGTTCTGGAATCAAGCTCAGTGTGTCATGTTTACAAAAAAAATTGTACTTCATTGAGACGGCTATCTCTCTAGTTTAGACTGGTACCTTTCAATGGACACCTTAGTATTTTCAGGTCCTCCAATTTTGCATCTAATCATCAGCAGTATTTTAGGATTTTTAGGATTCTCTTTGATTCCTGGTTGTGATGTGCTTTGGGGATAATTTTAGTATCTCTAAACTTGAATTTCACTATTATCCCTGTCAAATCTGTCATACACCTCATTATTTTAACTACTTTTTAAAAATCTTCATTGCTATCCAAACTAATATTCTTCAAGCTTCACTTTCCATTATATACTCATTCCTTTGTGGGATTAACCTGCCAAGTCCACACCTTTCTATGGGCCTTTCTTCCTATTTTATTACTAAACACTCACATACCTTTCAATAAATAAGGAGACTCCCAGATTTTTTTTTGAGACTACCAGCTGTACAACTAAGGAGAGAAAGTACAAATCTCATTTGTAACACATGCTGTGTCCACATAAATTGCTTTCATGTGTTTCAACTTCAGCCCCTTCAACAGAAGAAATATTTGGGAGGGAAATTAAACACAAGAAATACTAACATGTATCTTGCTACACCTCTAGAGTTCTTAAAACCCTGAAATTCTAAGTGTTTTTAATCTGTCTACAAAAGAAAATGAATATTTAATTCTCAAAAATGAAATAAGAAAAAGGTTTTTTTTAAAAAAAAACCTAAAGTGTGTAGTTCCAGAAACAGAAATCTACTACATTAGTAAGAAATCAATTACAAATAACCTCTAAGATAGAAGTTAGAACTTAATACCTTTAATCCAAGAACTCAGAAGGAAGAAAATATTTTGTATCTATGATTTTGAGGCCATCCTTGGCTACAAAGTGAGTTCTAGTCCATCTAGAATATTTAGGGGACCCTTTCTCAAAACCCTCAAAAATCTCTAAGCTAATTTTAACTAGTATTCATAGGACATGATCTACATATCAACACTTTTTATTTATCTACGAAGTCACCTGATTCTGCCTGTGTAAAGTCTATGGATGTCTGCCACATCCAAGATCTGCCTTTAAAAACCTTTAGTGATAAAATGAGCCATGAGATTCAACTGCAGTTGTCAAAATTTTTCAGATAGGCTTTCAGGCTGTATAACCTAGCTTCTGAGGAAAACTCTAGATCAGAGCCAAATATTACAACATAACCTTCTAAATTGATATTAGGGGTTCTGTACCTTGAAGCCAGTAAACATGTGTCAAATCAATCTGTGCAAAAGGATATTGCCCACGCAGGACCATAAGTCAAGCTATGGAGCAGCATTTGTGTAGTTAGTTCTAAAGAAGCTTTAGTAACATAAGATACTTTGCAAACTGGCTGTGGTTACTATAAGACACAGCAAGCATTAAACACATAGTATTGTGTCTATCTCAAGGAATACTCAACAGTAATACATTTTTATCTTTGGACTCACCAATTACTTCATGTATTTTTAATTCATGTAGTCTTACCTGGATAAAGACTTCTGTTCGATATTGTCATCCACTTCTAAATGTAAATGAAAAGTACATTTTATAAAGACCAGGTAGGGATGCCTGCAGAGCTTTTCTGCTCTCTTTGTTCTCCTTAGAGCTTCTAGAGAACTAGCTCCAGTGTTCCTTCCCCTACCCCGACTATATCTTCTTTGGACCCTGTATGGCATCCACTCTTAACATCCTTCCTCCCCCCCCCCCTATTCATTATACCCCAGACCCCAACTTAAGCAGGTACCTCCTGTTCAGACACAGGCCACACCTGCCAGAAAACCAAATGCACTGACCACAGACCCTCTTATCTCTCACCTGTTCCCTAGACTCAGTCACTCAGTTTCTTTCCTAGAGCATTAACAGATCACCAACTCCAGCCTCCTTCCTCCCGACCCACATCTCCTGTAGAACCCATAGAATGTCTCCTCCTAACCTCCCTCCCCAACTCATAGTTGCATCCCAGCACCCAAGAGTGGAAGCCATTTCCTGTGAAGACATCATTTGAGCAGGCCAGTAAAACAGGCAATACACAGCTCTCACACTCTAGGAAGATCCAGAGAGAAAACAAGAAAAAGAAAAAATAACACCCACCCAGCTAAGACAAACCCAGAAATCAACACCTAGACCTAAAATCATCCCAAACGCAGATGTCTGGATGTCAGCATAAGAACATAAGACCTGCCAGGGTAATAATCTCCACCAGAGCTCAGTTATTCTGCCACAGCAGACACTGAATTTTCCAGCATACTGAAGTATACAAGCAGCCATGTGAAAGTTAAAGAGGTATTTTGTAAGGAAATTATTTAATCCTTTTTTTAAAAATCTAGGAAAATGCAAACAGCAATTAGAAGACAAAAATAAATCCCTTTAAAAAATAGGGTGGGGTAGACACAAAAAGAAACAGTTAAAGAAAAAAAAAAAACCAGTTCAAGACCTGAAGATGGAAAGAGGCACAATAAAGGACACGCAACCTGAGGGAATTCTAGAAATGAAATTTTTAGAAATTCAAACAGGAAATAAAGCTAGAATATAAGAGATGAAAGAAAGAATCTCGGCCATTTGAGATACAATATAAGAAATGAATAGACCAGTCAAATAAAACGTTAAATCTAACATATTCCTGAAACAAAACATCCAGGAAATTTGGGACACTATGAAAAGACCAAATCTGAGAACAATATGAGTAGAGAAAGGAGAAGAATTCCAGATAAAAGGCCCAGAAAATATTTTCAAAAAATCATAGAAGAAAACTTTTCTAATATAAAGAAGGAGGTGCTTATAAAGATACAAAGATCATAGAGAGCATCGTATAGGTTACCATATAATAATCAAAACACTAAACATACAAAACAAAAAAGAGCATTCATGCTGTGAAGAAAGAAATCAAGTGGCATAGAAAGGTAGACTTATTAGAACTACACCTAAATTCTCAATGGAGTCTCTAAAAACCCAGAAGGGCCTGAACAGATGTCCTGCAGACCATAAGAGACATAAGATGCCAGCCCTTTGCTGATGACTAATATCCTCGGCAGAATTTCATTAGAGGGAGAAAATAAGATATTTTATAATAAAGATGATATCTATCTATAAATACAGCCCTACAGTAGGTGCTAGAAGGAAAACCGGGACCCAAAGAGGTTAACTATACTGAGGAAAGCATAGGGAATAAATAATCTCACAGCAGAAAACCAAAAGAAGGAAGACGTACCACGTACATACACTCAGACACAAGCAACAGCAACAGCAAATGACAGGAATCAACAATCACTGGTCACTGATATCTCCCAATGTGGACGGTCTTGATTCCCTAATAAAAAGACATGGGTTAACAGGATGGATACAAAAACAGGATCCACATTTTGTTACATCCAAGAAACACACCTTAACATTAAGGATAGGAATAGCTTCAAGCAAAAGGTTGGAAAAAGAAACTCCAAACAAAAGGTAGCTGGTGTAACTATTTTAATATCTAACAAAATAGACTTCAAACCAAAATAACTAAAGTAAATGGAGTACTACACACTCATAAAAAGGGAAGATCTAACAAGAAGACATTTCAACTAGCAATATCTATGCCTCAAACACAAGGATCCTCAACTTTTTAAAACAAAAATTCTGACAGCTTAAATCATATATTGACTCTCACACATTGATAGTGGGTCGATACCCTGTTATCACCAATGGACAGGTCATCCAAACAAAAACTACACAGAAAAACATTGACGCTAACACACAAAATAAACCAATGGATCTAGAGATATTTATAGAACATTACACCCAAATACAAAAGACTATACCTTTTTCTCGATACCCATGGATCTTTCTCCAAAATAGATCACATTCTTGGACACAAAGCATGTCTCAAGATATCAAAGAACATTAAAATAACTCCCTGCAATCTATTAGACTACCAACAATACCAGAAAAAAACAGAAAGATTACAAACTCATAGAAACTAAAGAACTCTATATTGAATGAAAAATGGGTCAAAACAGAAATAAATAAAGATATTTAAAACTTTGTAGAAAAAGATAAAAATGAATACATCGCATACCCAAACTTATGGGACATAGTGAAAGTGGTGCTTAAAAGAAAGTTCACAGCACTAAGTCCTCAAAAGTTGGAGAAATCTCAGACAACTTAACAGCACACCTGAAAGCTCTAGAACAAAAAGATATATAGCCAAGAGGAGTAGACCACAGGAAATAATCAAACTAGAAGCTAAAATCAATAAAGTCGATACAAAGTAAACAAACAAAATCAAATCAATGAAACAAAAAATTGGTTCTTTGAGAAAAATCAACAAGATAGAGAGAAACTCTTACCAGAACTAAATAAAAGACAGAGAAAGAATATTCATGTTAACAAAACCAGAAATGAAAAGGAGGACATAAAAACTGACACCAAGGAAATCCAGATAAAAACCAATAAATTGGAAAATCCAAAAGGAAAGAATAGTTTGATAACAAGTATCACTTATCAAAGTTAAAGACCAGATAAATAATTTAAGTAGATTATAGCCTTTAGTGAAATAAAAGCAGTCATTAAAAATCTCCCAACCAGAAAAAGCCCAGGCCAGACAGTTTTAGTGCAGATTTCTATCAGACTTCAAAGAAGAATTAATGCCAACTAAGTTGTTTCACAAAATTGAGACCAAAGGAAAATTGTCAAAATTATTTTATGAGGCCATAGTCACCCTAGCATATTCCTGAGTGAATATTCATGGATAGACAACTAATACTTCTACTTCTTTGTATATTTCCAATACAAAAATATATCAATTTATTGAAGGCCAATACTAAAAAAATAAACCACTATGTACAGTGGCCATAACCCTAGTTGATCACCTTCAGACCAACAGAAAGTGGCATGCTTACCAGAATCAGTACTATAGCATGACTGTACAAAAGAAACTGCGTGTTTTTGGTATAGTAGTTGTTACCTATCTCTGAAATAATTGTGTCCAGAGAATACTGAGTAGCTGTTTTTAATTCGTAAGGAAACAAGCTTCATCAATTACTAAGTTAAAAATTGTTCAGTTTAGATGAAAACTCTCTGATATAAAAAAAAAAAAATCTAGGTTTACAGTGACTGTCCCTTGAAGCATAATGAAAAGAGGAGACAGAAACAAACCAGGGACAAAGGTCTTTGCAGGTAATATCTAGAACAGGATATGGCGGCACATGCCTTTACCGCCCAGTACTTGGGAGGCAGAGGCAGGTGAATCTCTGTAAGAGGCCATCCTAGCCTACAGAGTAAGCTCCAGAACAGGCAGGCTAACTTAGAGGAGTCCTATCTGAAAAATTCAAGTCATCATTATCATCATCATCATCAGACTGCCAGTGTAGCAAATCTCAAGAGAGGTGGATGGACTTACTCTAATCGTTCACTTCTGTAAAAGATACTAAGCTCTTCAGTTCAGACTCTGGTCCCTGTCCTACATGCAGTATAAAGGATGATCTTGATCAGCTCCCTTTGCTTCTCATTAGAAGAACAAAGGGAAAGACCCTCCCTTAACAGCAGTTACCCCGAACTGTGCCTCTTAGTGAGAGAGAAGCAGGGAAGCAAGGCAATAGCTTTTGTGACAATATTATCTTGCTTGAAATAAATTTATATGGTTACACGTATAAACGATTGACTCTCCATAAGTCAACTGGTGCTCTCCACAAAAAGAGACCAGTAATATTTTATATTTCATTCAGGTGAGTTAATTATTTTATTAAACATAAAAAATGCCTAAATATTGTACTTTTGGTTTGTGACATAATACTTTAGTGACTTTTAGCTATGTAATAATGAACATACACAATACAATATGTCTATTGTTAAAAACTAAAGTAAACATCTGTTTTTACATAGTCAACTTATCACTGTGTGACTATAAGGAACCCATATTGTGTAGTAGGGTTTTTTTCCTTATTTTTACCAAGATATCAGTTACTAAAACAAAATACATCAATATTTTTTAGAAAATATGTTTTCAGATTTGAATTTTTTCTTAGTAATTCTGCATTCAAAAATGCTAAGAAACACACTAAGAAGCAATAACTACAATTTTGTGGTTTCCTTAACTCCTTTTTTGAACTAACTGTTTACATTTTAATTTTTATTTAGTGTTAAGACCACTTAAGAGTTACTCATTTTCAAAAATGTACCTAGGGCTGGAGAGATGGCTCAGCAGTTAAGAGCACAGGTTGCTCTTAAAGAGAGTTCAGGTTCAGTTTGCAGCCACCACATGGTGGCTCACAGCCACCCTAAGTTCAGTTGCAAGAGCTCCAACCTCATCTTCTGACATCCATGGATACCAAACATACATGTGGGATTGCATACACATGTGCAGGAAAAATACTCATACACATAAAATAGCCTTTAACTTTTTTATCTTACCTTCACTGATCTGTACAGACTCAGATGCTTTAATTATAGATTTCATCTGCTTCAAAGCTATAGCTTCACTGTAAAATATTTTAAAATAGAAATTAAAATTTATATTAAAAATATTTACCAAATGCTCTTAATTCTTTCTTTTCGGTTTTCTAATATATTTTACACTAGACATTTCCAAAAACTTAATTTGTGCTTCCGTGGTTGACTATGACTATTAAATGCTTCCCTTGCAATTTTTCCTCATGTCAAAGAAAGGGGGATAATTTATACCCTGATTAAAACAACAAAAACATCAGTGTGTTGTTCCGTCTCCATACGTTTGTGTGTGTTCCGTGGGCTTCTAAGAATGTATATTCTGAAGTGTTTAAGTGGGATGCTCTGTTAGGTCTATTTGATATGTCATTTAACTTATGTCTCTCTCTTTAAACAATGAGTTGTTCATTGTTGACTTTAAGAAGAATAATTTAAATTCTCTAAAATTGAATGAATATAAAAAATAAATCATGATAGATCTTTGGCATACAATGAAAGTCATACTCAGAAAGAAATCAATAGCTGTAAGTACCTGTGTTAAAAACAATCAGAAATATCTCAAATAACTTAATGAAACATCTTAGTGCCGCAGAGAAACAATAATACAGCAAAGCCAAATTAGTAGGTGGAACTAAACATGAGGGTATATATATATATATATATATATATATATATATATATATATATATAGAGAGAGAGAGAGAGAGAGAGAGAGAGAGAGAGAGAGAGAGAATATGGAGGTTCTTCCACACATGTTGTTCTGATGCCTGCAGTAACTGATGACTTTTTATTTATATATTCAGTGTTCCTATTTTATTCTTTTCCCATACCCCTAGAGCAACATAGCCCCTTTACTTTTTAGGCATTTCATTGATCTCATGCTCTCTCTGAAGAAATTGGTTGATAGAACATGAAATTGATTTCTACCTCTAAACATTGAAGTGCCAGCAGTCTCAGAAGCCACCATATATTTTTGATGCTTTACAGCTGCTTTTTGATAGTGTATTCACATATGATGAAACTGTCATATGGCCATTTTATGCTCAACAAACACTTCTATGTACGCTGAGTCTGTACAGAACACTGGGGCTGCCTCTCAGTTTCACTCCACCTGAACTGTAGTTCAGAGCTCCAAATTTTAGGGCTTATAGTAGGTAAACTCTGGACCAACCACTTTGTTTTCCTACCATCCACATACTTTTGCTTCCACCACTGTTGTGGAACTCATTGAGGGGGCTGTTTATCTCTGTGCAGAACCATGTCCATAAGGCCACTCTGAAGAGACTTTCAGCAAAGCCTGGAAGAGTCTTAAACCCTACCTTGTTACTTACATTCTTGCCAGAAGATAACTTGCCCCAAACATATTAGTGACCTTAATTAATGCCCTGAAATCTATTCTTTTAAATACATGTGCATGGCATGTTACGGGCAGTGCACTTGCATGCATGTGTGATTTCAGGTACATACATGCATGCCAGAATGCAACTGTGGCAATTAGAGTACATACTGGGGGAGTCAACCCTTACCTTCAACCTTGTTCTTGATGCAGGGTCTCTTGTTCATGAATACCCTCAAATAATCATTTAGTGAACTTCAGGGGATTATCTGTCTCCCTTCCATCTCACTCTCACATCCCCAAAATTACAGATGCACACAAGACCATCAGGCTTCATCTGAGTTCTGGGCATCCAAACTCCAATTTTTACACATGCATGGCAAGCATTTTATCTACTGAACTATCTTTCTAGCCATGAATTCTTAACATTATTTCATACTGTCCTGTAATCAGTAATTTCAAAGTTGCTCTACAAATAATTATTCAGCTGTGATTAAAGGAGATATGAAGATGGAGAAATTGACCTACACAGAGGAAAACACAGTGTAAGTTTTTAAACTTTATATTTTCCAGACACTCGGTGTGTTTTAAAATACATACACTCTTACCTGACTGAAGTCTTCTCTTCAGCTTTTCCAGTCACTGCTAAAGAGAAAAGCAAAATATGCTATAAATAACTGTAAAAAATGACTATTTAAATTCTAACGTTAATTTTGATACCAATACTTGGTAGTCTTTCATGTAAATATTGACTTTTATACAATAAATACATGGAGAACTCTTAATTTCCATTTTTCTGTATATTTCAAGGCAAAGAGACAATGTTACCAGAATTATTATTACTTATACTTATTAATACTTATAATAAATTTTTGTACAAATACCTATGACCCTGAACACTATCAGACAGAGAAAGTGGTGTCTTAACCAGAATCCATATCTCAAATTGAAGTGTTAAAGAGATAGCACTTATTGCTGTTTTTGTCTCTGTACTAATGGTTCTGGGAGAATTATGGGTAATATACTCATCTCGTATAGAAGTGTAAAGAGCTTCTCCAAGTATTGAATTGAACTTACTCCATTGAGGATGGAAATTCCAGATACAAGGGAGCTAAATCTATGGCGACTATCATTCACAGCATAGCAAAACATAGGAGATGCAAACAGACCAAGGACAAAGATCTTTACAAAGAATTTTCATCTGCCAGTGTGGCAAAGCTCCAGAAAGGTCAGTGTGGATAGCCTTGTTCCCACCTGAGGAAGGCACTAAAAAGCTCCCTGATGCTAACTCTGGTCATGTGCAGTATAAAGTAGCTCAGAGTCATATTCCATGGCCTCTCACCATACGAACTATTGGAAAGGTCCCTCCTTAGTAGGTATGCACCCTGAACCATGCACATCTCCATTGAGAGAATCATAGAAGAAGCATAGGGACAAAGCAACAATTTCAAGGGAATAGTATATCACATGAAACATTTTTATGTGTTCTCATACAAACCACTGAATGAATTGAGATTTCACTGTGTGCAAACACTCTGCCCTCCAAAAAGGAATAAAAACAGTTCTTGTTTATTTCAGTTACAGTATGTAAAATTCCAGTGTAATTTCCGTAACATTGCCCATGACTGAAGTAGAGCATTTCTCCCACCAATAAATGGACTGACAATGCGGCTCAATGGTAGAGCCTGTACTCGCATGCTGGAGGCCTCAGTCAATGCTCATCACCACAGGACAAGTCCAACAATATCATATGAAAATAATATTAAAGAAAGTCACACATGCTATAGTAATATAGACTGCTTCTCTTCACCTCATCTCTTATGTGAAAAGGGTCATTCTGATTCTTCGACAACATTCACTCCCTGGTGTGATTCCAAGGGCAAGGTAGGTGTGAAAGATTCTGTGACGATGGTTGCTGAAAGCACACGTTCTGTATTGTTCCTTCCACTGTTCCAATCTCATCCAGACTCAAATGGACCAGGATGCTGTAGTCAATGCTGTCTACTAGATAATGGTGTTTTCTCAGCTTTCCTGCTACAGTACATAAACCAAGTGTCATCATACCCTAAGTGCTGACACTGTAGCCAATAGGGAGAGAGTTTGCCTAAAATGATCACAATGGTAGTGTATCTTTAGTACTGCCTACAAAGCTCAAAATCTATTGATTTTTTTAAATTATTCAGTGAGCCTATTAGACCTTATGTCAAAACATATTCAGATTAAGTGGCAGATATTTAAAGATAACAGTAAGACAATATGTGAATTGGCCAATGTGTCTAAACTGATAAATTATAGAATGGAAAAACCCAGATAATCTTAATTACATTTAGTTACAACAAATTAATAAAGGTAATTGATTATTGTATTTGGGCATAATCATATTTTACTAACACCTATAATAACTATATAATAATATGTAGCACAAAATTCAATGTATTTATTATACCAACTGAAAAACAATCTATTCTATAACAAAGTCAACTTGCTTTTAAGTGTATATAGAAGATACTGTGGACTAGGTTAAAAATCTTTTTCTTGCTAATACAAAGATATTATACTCACCAGTGGCTCATGTTAAGTAAACAAGCATGTTTCAGATTATATGGTTTGAGATTGAAATTTCTTAGAAATAATTTAACTGATTCTGAATTCTATAAAGGTTAAAAGCAAATTAAGAAAGAATATAACTATATTTAACTTTAATGGTTCTTTTTTGCAGAAAAAATTTATTACTATTTTTTATTAGGGTAGGACTGGTAGATTACTCACTATTAATCTTACCTGCACTGGTCTGAACAAGCTTTTTAAGTATAGACTGTTGCTGTTCTGGAGGTCTTACTTCACTGTGGCATATTTTTAAAAGAGATAATTTAATAACCATTTAGAAAACATTTACACAATGCTTTATATCTGTTGTTGTTTCGGCTTATAACATACCTTACACTGTACTGGACCGTGAAAGACCAGCTCTCACAATCTACTCCAGAATAATAGAAATAGCAAAGCGATAAGCAACGTTTCTATCTGAGGATAATTAAGAATAAATCTCTATCCAACTGGTTAGTAAAATAAAAACACATACCCACCTTCTGACGGCAACATTCTCTTTTACTTCAACTTAAAAATGATCTCTGATTCTTTCTGTCTCCATTTAGCTACATCCACATTGCAGCATTCTATACATACTATATGTCTTACTTTACATACATATGGCTGTATTATCTCTATATGCAGTTATGTCTATTTTCTCACATCTTTCTTTTGCAGACATTTCTATATCTCCTTTTATGTGGTTTCATTTTTCTTGCCTCCACACAGCTACAACTCTCCGTACGGCCATAGCTATTCCTCTCGGACACAAAGCTCTCTCACCGCATAACATTTTGCATTGTTCTTACACGTTCTCATATAGCTCTTTCTTTCGCACAGCTTCACCTCACACATTCACTCACACACAGATGCTTTTTCTACATTATTCACTCACTCTTGGCTCATTCTCTCGTTCATTCCCTCACGTCTCTCACTCTCTCTTCTTCATCGTCATCTCTAGTTCAGCACACACACTCACATCTGCACAGCTTTGTCCCTACACTGCGGCTGCTCTTACACACTCTCACTCACACACACTCATCCCTCCTTCCCTCTTCCCCTCTACATTGCAGCTGCTCCCTGATTCCTTAGTTAACACTGGAAAATTATATGTTACATTTTCAGGGACCAACACATGAAGTCATGCAGTTTTTCTCAGGCTAGTAAGGTCACAAAGACTAGCCAGTGTAAATTCTGGCCTTGCAGGTAAGGTTTTTCCCCAGACAGAATGACACTGAAATCCAGGACTTAACAAAAACAGTAGCAGGTTGAACCTTGAGATCGGGTACGTGCAGAAAGTCAACTATTGCAGAGGAGTCTCAAAACAACCTGACCTTGATTTAGCAATAAACAATATTTGAGAATTAGTCTTTGTGTATTTTCTGCTAGAGCAGTTTCAACTGTATGAATTTGTTCTAAAGTTTAAGATTACTTGTCTTTGAGGTGAAAATGTTATTATTTTACTGTGTCAGTAAAGAAGATTAGTGTGGTATTATTTCTATACATCAGAATTACATAGCTTAAACAGAAATCAACTTTCCTGACTATCCATAACTATAAATGTGCCCAAAGACATAAAGCACACTACCAATGGGCTGTGGAAAAAACCCCACAGCTGTTCTTATTAGGAGGAAAAGCAGTGGCACCTGGGAAAGTCATGACTTTGCTAGGTGGGGCTCCCCATCAGGGAATTATACATCTGATGGGTCAACTTGTTAAATACTAGCTGTCACCTGTTGTATACTCCCGTGGCCCTTGACATTGCATTGTAAATTTATAAACAGCTACTAATTTGTTCTTCAACAGGTTGACTACAGTGAGTGACTCTTTTCTTATAACTTTTTCTTGCATTGAAAACAAGGAAGGAGTTAGCTCACAGAAAATTAGCTCAATAAAAGCACAAATACACAGAGAGAGAAGAGATGCTGGTCTTTTCACAGCCTTTGTCTGCTGACTGCAGTAACTGGTGGTTTTATAGTTACGTGCTCAATATAACTGGTAGCCTAAGTCCATTCACCATCTTAGAGCACCTAGAGCATGGCAGAAGATCCTCTGACATATGTTTTTGGTATTTTACTGACTGTGATGTTTGCAGACCATGGATCAGAGTCCTTCTTCTGCCATCACTTTTCCTTCCCACTATGCCTTTGTTATGCCCGTTCACCAGTCAGTCCTGAAGCACAATCCAGCGTTTCTATGCTTAACAAGAATTTTTTTTTTTTTTACAAACAAGGTAATAACGTGAAGACAAAATTAAAACCTAATGGTTAATTTTTGTCATCTTCTGTGGAAATGTTTAGAATTCCAAGTAGAAATTAACATGATTTTTTTTGTGTGTGTGAGGTGTGTCTTTGAAATTTAGCTGCTGGAAAATTATAAATCTTTACATGGAGAATTAGCTGTGATGATTTGGGGCTTTTCTAACTTGGAGCAAATCAGCTACTTACTAATGTGTAATAAATGTTGCACATTTTATAAAGAGCCCCATTAAAGTAGATAATGTAATTGTCCTCTACTATGGACCTAATACAGAAGACAGAACTGGCTTGAAATGCAACTTTAAGCTCTTGGTCTCACCAGTGTCTAAGCTAGCAGATCATAGGCAGAAATATGCCTTCAATTCTGTGTTTATTTCCAAGTAACATGGAAGGAAAAAAGCATTTTATACAGAGATAACAGTCATGTCGTGGTTCAGCCCTCTTCCATTCAGATAATCTACTAAAGATTCAGAGAATTCACTGTGGTGGAAAACAGGTCACTTGAAAGAACAATGGGTGGACGGAGTACTTCAGGCGGAGGGGTGGTGTGGGTCTTCTGCTGTCTATCAAATGGTGCTATACAAGGGATTTTGCATGGAAAGCTGGTATCAAAGAAGGAAAGCAAGATGTTGACTGCCTGTGATACTGTCTAATAACTCAGAATGATCCCAAATCATATATGCTCTCAGGAAAGATAAATGCCTCAAAGGATAATTACTAGTGAAATTCTAGGTTTACATGCTGATTTCAGAAAGGTTTTGAACAAGGAAGGAGATTCAGTTTGATAATAATAAGTGTGAGTAACACAGAAGGCTCATTTTCCAAAGCAGAGAGTTAGTACTTAGGAAATTATGGCTGTGCATAAAACTCATGTTTATATGAACAAAAAAGTTTTTAGTCTAAAATTATATTCCATAATACCATGGGAACTGTATATGATACAGTACCTATCTCAGAGCACACCCAATATGAATTAATCTCCTATCTTTGGATTTCCCTAGTGTTAATGTATTGTTAAATCTTACCTGCAGAAAGACTTTGGATCAGTACTGTAGTGCACTTCTAAAAATAAAGACAAATGTGCTTATTACAAGTCTAAAAATACATAAAAATTATTAGCCTTGTTAATATCAGTTCCCTTAAGACAAATCTGGAGAGTATTCTAGAGTAAATATTCAGTTGTAAGCAATTAATTCACAGAGTAATTTTAACTTCCATTCTATGAATATTTCAAATCAAAGAGAGAGAAATATAATAAGCATTAATGCCTAAAAATAAACTCCCATGCACAACTGTAATGATCCTAACTATCTCAGAGAAAGCAGCATCCTCTTTTGGATAGAAACCCCTTAGTTCCAGCTCTGTTCACAAACTTATGTGCAGCTGAAACCATGATCCATCATCTTACAGTGTCCATCATCTCTCATAAAACAATTATTAGAAAGAGCAACAGAGAATCAGCCATGAAGGTGCAGCACCCCATTCCATGGATCACCTTTTGACATGGAATCAACATACATGTTTATATACATAAATTAGGGACTTACTCAAGTTCTCACTGTACACCAACAGTTTATTTTTCATAAATAAAAATTACTCCTTTTTAAAAATCTTGTTTCTAGAGAAACTTGGTGTGCTTTCTTAGCATTCCCTGTGACTCAGGAGGGGCATCTGTCCCATTAACAAATGGACTGGAAGTGTAGCTCTGTAAGGCCCAGGCTTATCACATGGGAGCTCATCAGTCAGTCCTCATCACTATAAGTGCAAAGAATAACAAAATTCACAGCAATGTGATAACTTGCTGAGACACAATCTCTGCAGTGTGTCTCCCACTGTTAGAGTCTTCCTAGATTCGGTGAAGATGTAGCTAACACTTTAAAATGCAGAATGATATCATTTCTCAACTCTCTTCCTCATGTCCAAAATTTTTCTAGAAATTGTGTTTTTTAGTGTGTACATCATATTTTATCATACCCTGATGTGCTTAACAAAACTAAAGGGAAGACATTCTTAAGAGTAAAGTTAATAGGAAGGATGCATGCCTAGAATGCACACACAGCCCTACAATCTCCAGAACTCAAAAGTACAAAATCCAAAAAAAAAAAAAAAAAAAAAAAGAAGAAGCAAAGAAAAGGAGAACACATAGGGATTGAACAGTCTTCCTGATGAGGTCTGTTACACTTACTGTGGCACAGCATAGTCTCTCTACAATGAGAGGTGAAGGGATTGAACAGTCTTCCTGATGAGGTCTATTACACTTACTATGGCACAGCATAGTCTCTCTACAATGAGAGATGAAGGGATTGAACAGTCTTCCTGATGAGGTCTATTACACTTACTGTGGCACAGCATAGTCTCTCTAAAATGAGAGGTGAAGGGATTGAACAGTCTTCCTGATGAGGTCTGTTACACTTACTGTGGCACAGCATAGTCTCTCTACAATGAGAGGTGAAGGGATTGAACAGTCTTCCTGATGAGGTCTATTACACTTACTATGGCACAGCATAGTCTCTCTACAATGAGAGATGAAGGGATTGAACAGTCTTCCTGATGAGGTCTATTACACTTACTGTGGCACAGCATAGTCTCTCTACAATGAGAGGTGAAGGGATTGAACAGTCTTCTTGATGAGGTCTATTACACTTACTGTGGCACAGCATAGTCTCTCTAAAATGAGAGGTGACTGAAGAACCTTTAAAGAGTGTGAGAAAACTTTCTCAAGTAAGAAATCGCAAAGTTTTCATGACTTCATTAGGCAAGAAATGAATTAATGAAAGTGTTTTGATCGATTATTGAGATTTGTTTGTGAAATCATTATGCAGTACAAAGAACAAGGCATTTGCTTAAAAAAATTAAAAGAAAAATCAGTTTTTCTAACAGTTCAACACGCTACAGCGTGGTTATGAAGGTTGCCTGCCAGAATAAGACATTTTCTCATTTATACAAAATCAGGACACATATCAGTGTCAAAATCAAAGAAGCAGCTTTTTTTTACAGTGTTAGAAATAGTTTAATTAATTTTGACTTTCCAGAGTATTTGTAAACAAATTATAAAACAAAATACATGCATTTATACTTGATTTCCTCAACTCCTTTGGAGTGCTAAAATTTTTACTCTTATTTTATATAGGGTAGGTAGGACCTGATAGAGTAGTTCACTATAAAAAAGAAATCTTACCTTCATTGAATCTGACATGCTTTTTCTTTCTCTGTTCTGGCTTTTTGGAAGATGTTCCTTCACTGTGGCATATGCTAAAAGTGATTATTATTTTACTATTCATATGAAAAACATTTATCAATTCTTTATTCTTGAGTCCCTAGCTGATACAGGATCTCACTAGGTAGCCCAGCTGACCTGAAACCTAGAATGTGGACCATGGAAACCTCAAACTTACAATGATATGCATGCTTTTCCCTCCTGCGTTCTGAGACTAAAGCCATTGGCAAATCCCTGGCACAGACAATTTTGAATTCATTCTTCAGCATGTGATTGTGATTGAAGACTGTGGTAACATCTTTCTTCATGTAGAATAAATGGCAAAAATTTGAAAACTTATCTTTTGACTAAAACAACAGAGAGAGAGAGAGGAGGGAGAGAGAGAGAGAGAGAGAGAGAGAGAGAGAGAGAGAGAGAGAGAGAGAGAGAGAGAGCAAAAAAAGAAAAAACCAACAACAAAAAAAACCAAGTATTTTTTTATTTTTTATTTCACCTGACTGCTAACTGATTTAAGATAGCAACATTAATGAACAACAGCAAATGAATTATTTGGTTTTTAATACTGAACTCATTTTGATTAGCAGGTAAGCCTTAATGTACGATTCTTGCAAGATGTAGCCTTGAGATATTGCAAGTACTAGAAAATTGTAAGTGCCCACCTTGGATATTAATTGTTATATAAATTTTGGATCATGTAATTTGCAATATATTAGAAATTTAATAATGTGTAACAAATTTATATTGACACATAACCTGCCCCCATTAAATTAGGTAAAATAATTGTCCTTGACTTTGGAACTAATGAACCAATGAGGATTGAAAACTAATGCATATAAAAGCCTGAATTTTCCTAATTCTCTTAACTCATAACATAGCCAGTTGATCTGAACATGAACGTTTGATGAAAAAGAATGGCCCTTTACCTCTGTTATGTTTTCTAGTTGACATAAAAGATAAACTTTCTTTAAACACAGATGATGAAGCGTCATGACATGGTTTGACTATTAAATCCAAATAATATACTTGGATACAGAAACTTCACTATTGTGTAAAACAGACAACTGAAGGTGTAATGGAAAGTCTTCGTCTATCTGGGAAGCTATGAGGTTTATACCACACATCAGCAAAGGTTCTCAATAAAAATATAAAGTGCCTTCTCAAAAAGATCTGGTATGAAAGAAGAAAGGCAACTCTGGTGATTGTCTGTAACTTGATGTGCTAAGAATGGTCCCAATTAATGTATTCTGCCAGAAAGAAAAACAAAGAAAAAGTTAAGGTTGGCAGCTCTATATGAAGGTCAGGATCACATGTGGACTACACAGAAGGTTTTGAATATGACACTGGAGTGATATCTCATTAGGGAATTTAGCTTATGATCTTGCAGAGGACTAAAGATTGGATCATTGAATCACAGCACTCAAGTTGTGTAACTCATTAATATCTGTAACTTCAGAAGACATGATGCTTTACTGACCACTTCAGATACCACATTCTTGGGTACAAACACACATACACACACTCAGAGAGAGAGAGAGAGAGAGAGAGAGAGAGAGAGAGAGAGAGAGAGAGAGAGAGAGAGAGAGAGAGAGAGAGACTAATACACACAAACTTTCAAAATAAATAGGTAGGGAGAGTTAGTTTGCCAGCAGTGAGAGTAGCCAACACTGGAATCTCATCTTCAAACATATTTACTAAACACAATATGTACATGTATACTAAAAAGAACTTTTCAGCCTTAGAAATGTATTCCTTTGTCTGTGAGACAAATGGCTCTATAAGGCCAATTTTGTTCATAGCTAAACATTGTCTTAATTCAGAGCAAGCTTTATCATGCTGAAGTATCAGAATTTGCAAAAAGAAAGTAACTGCTTGTATATTGACTTTGAAAGCTCTATCTGAAATGTGGAAGGAAATTGTTTGTATTAAACTTCAGAAATACCAAAAGATTCTGAGTAATTCTAGAATGATAGTGTCGAGGAAAAATCCCAGTGAAAGGTAATTTTCTGCCAAGTTGGACATTTTAAGAACCAAACAGATAATTAGGAAATTCTATTTGTTACATATGTATATGGAGTGTATGTTTTAAAAAGAAATGGCAAATGCTGTGATCCTCAGAAACAGAAGTTATAAAATTTCTTACATAGTGGCTGTGGACACACCTCCATGGTTCAACATACGCCAATTATATATGAGGCCCTGAATTCAGTGACACACACTGTCAAAAGCAAGAGTACTACAGTACAGCAAAAAGCTACATTGATCTGAGTTACTCTTTTACTTGGTTGATAGCTCATCAAGTCCACTAACTAACTGCCATTGCAAAACTAAACCACACAAAACTTAGGTCAGTGAATCTGAATGACAAGTGTGATTTGAGTTACTCACTAATCCCACCTATTTGTCCACACAAAGTCTTTCATTAAACCTGGCACTTAATGATTGGATAGACTGATGCCTGAAAAGCTCAGGAGAGTCTCTTGTCTCCACTTTCCACTGTACAGGGGTTATAAATACAGTTAGCAATACCCATCTTTAATGGCTCTATGAACGTAAAATTGTTTGGTAGACCTTTACCCATAAAGCTCTAGCTCTAACCCAGCTTTATGGGATAATTTTAATATTTTTATGTGTAAATTTTAATATTTTCTTTGTAAAAATCATTATACACTGGGGTGATATTATTATCCCTTCTCTAAAATGCTCACTTCTGCACAAACCACTGCTGTTACTCTTCAAGCTCTACCTTGCACTACCAACACATGCCCATCTTCCTCTGTGTGAGTAACTTGCTAATGCCATACTCGGTCCATTCCATGGCTTCACTACATGCACTACAATCTTATTATTAGACACTTGCATCTGGTGGATACATAAGGACACCTGCAGTCTTACAATTGAGGGACTTGAGTGAAAAACCTTATTTGTGCCATTTACTGTATTTGTATAAGTTACTTTAGTGTGCTTGAACTTCAGGGGTAAGTCTCTATGAGTCTTTAAAATTCCTGAAATTCTAAATTCTTTTATCTGTTTTCAGAAGAAAATGAACACTTAGCTCTCAGAGATGGAAAAAAACACAGGATAAAATATAAATAATAAAAGGGTAAAATTAAAAAAGGAATATAGTCACAAAATCAGATAGCCAGCAAGAAAGGAGAAAAATCTAGAGAATCATAGTAAGTATAAAAATCAATAAAAAAAAAACAACATCATCTAAGAAGATTCTAGTAATTACTCTTCACTTAGCATAAAATGCCTGCACAGAATTTTACTCATAAGTAAAATCTATGAAGATCTAGCTATATCTGCTCTGTGTTTAAACCTTTGATGCCAAGAACAAACATCAGTTATAGCTGCAAATGTCAAAAATATTCAGACAAGCTAGTGGGTTTTGTAACTTGGGTTTCTTTCAGAGCCAAATGGCACAACTTAATCTCGCTTTATGAACTGATATGAAGTAGATCTGCATCTTGATGGGAGAGCACAGGAGTCCTAGTCAATCTGTATAAAGGGCAAAAGATGTACAGAGAAGCCAGTGTTAGTTATAGAATTGTGGCAAATTAGTCAGGCTTTCTGAATATTATTCCCAAAACTGTGAAGCTGGGTAATAGAGCATATATACTGTGCAATCCTGTTATGATGACTTTAAGGCATAGCAGGAATTGAGCAGATAGTAGATGTCTGACTCAGAAGGATCAGCTACTTATATTTTCATTCCCTAATGACTTCATGAATTTTAAAACATGAAATCTTACCTAGATAGTGATGTGTGCTCAGTGCTGTCATCCACTTCTAAAGAAAAAAGGTAAATGTATTTAATAACAACTGTAGAAAATATAACATCATACCGACAAAACTAACATCTTGTTAAGACACTTTCCTTGGAGACCATTCTGAATATGGAGAACATTCTATACTAGATATTGTTTTTAGGTAATTAATACATTGAGAACTCTCGCTTATATTTTCTTGAATCAGGAAAATGCAGGGGAAAGAAAGAAATTTAACAAAATTTAAAGCTGAAAAAATAATCTGTGACAATTGCTTTAATCCCAACTGAGTATTGATTGGCATAAAGTGGCATCTACTGGTATAAACTGACAGTGTCAACACTTAGGCATTTTGTTGTGGTGATGATAGTGGTGGTTTTGACCAATGGTGCTAGAAGAATTTTAAAAGAAAATATTTAATTTTGTTAATATTCCAAGAGTTTTCTACACTTGATCAGCTGAAATTGTTTAGTTTAGGACGGAAGTGCCCTATACAAGGAAGATGGATGTATTGTGACTCTCCTTTGCAGTATAGCAAAACACAGAGGACAGAAACAGACCTTTGCAAAGAATTCCCAGCTGAGAGTATAGCAAAACTCGGTGTCCTCACCTTTCCGCCCCCTCACACACACTTATGGAGAAGACACTGAGCTCTGCTTATGTGCCTTCTGTTCTGCATGGTGTAAGGAAGTTCAGGATAAAGTTTCATTACCTCCCATGACAAGAACTACTGTAAAGATCCCCCCCTTAGTAGTAATGCTGCCTGTGTTATATAGTAAGAAAACAGAAAAGCACCAGCCCTAAGGACAGACCAGCAAGTGCCCAGAAGTCTTGAGGGATATTAAGGTTTCTTTAAATATTTATGAACTACTCATTTACTCAAGTTTTCACTAAATGCTCCCAATTTTCTCTCCATAAAGGATAAAAACAATTTTTTTCACTTCATTTAAAGTGAACATCTCAGCATAACCCAAGACCAAGATATGAACCCTCCAGACAAATGGACTGGGATTGTGTCTTAGTGACAAAGCACATGCTGGACACTTGGGACTCTCTGATTCTGTCCTCATTCATACAAATAAAACCCAATACTATTCAAACTGAAATAATTCAAAAGAAACTTTCCCATGTTATTGTAATTCTGACCCTGTCCGTCTCATCTGTTTTAGAAAGAGCATTTACACCCTGGTGTGGTTTCCAAGATAACGTAGAAATATGTGAGGTCAGCTGCTGGAAGCACAAACTCTTGACAACATTCCTTGTTTCCAGAAGCTACAGAAGACTCAGTGGACCAGGACAATGCAGTTAATGCTGTGTATTACAGAAATGTGTCATTTGCTCACTCTCCCTTCTACTGTGAGAAACTGCTATGAAAATTATGATTTAGAGCATGGAAATCATGGGTCAGCATGTCCTATATTTTTAATAAACAACAGGAAATGAGATGGTAGAGGTATAGTTAATATGGAGAGTACTCAAAAGAGAAAAAGAAAATGCAAGATTGTTTTAAATCATCTTTAGTGAATCTACTGTAAATGCACTATAATAAAACAGTTACATTTATATGGGAAATACTTAAGGATACTACTGAGAGAGTATAGAAAACTATCTAAATAGAAATTGTATAAAGATAATGATTTAGTTATATATTAGACAAGAAATTAATATAAATGATTGAATATTGTATATTATCTTGTGATGTATCTGTGGTCACCAGAACAGCTAAACAGCAATATGGGCCTCAGAATGTGGATACACAGCTGCCGTGACAAGTTTAATGAAAACCATCCAGACAGCAGGCCTTAGTCTCTTGCTGGCAGCACCTGGTAGTTTTAGGAAAATATAGGCAGGGCGGGGCCAGCAGGGAGGGGCCAGCAGGGCGGGGCCAGCATCTAAGGGGAAGTACTTGATCTTCCAAACATTTCGATCATTAGGTAGCCATTGAGCTCAGCACACACCTATTCTTCTCGATCTTGCTAAGCTACCCCTAGACAAAAGTCAGACAGTCATGGTCCTGAACCCTGGAAATCTCCCCACCCCAACGTCTACTATGATTTAAAAAACAAAAACAAATAAAAAAAAATCACACTTGGGCTGGGTGTTCTCTGCTCTCACAGTTGCATAAGACAGACAGAGACACCAAGCTTAAGCTTGAATAAAGGTTTTTTGCTTTTACATATGGGATTCGGTCTCCATGGTGGCCTTTGGGGGGTCTTCTTGGGGGCATAACAGTACCCTCATTTTAATGAAGTTGGGTTATACCATTATATGTAGATACAAAATATAATGTACTCTTTACATAAGCTATAAGAGAATGGCTGAGAAGATTTTTATAACAAGTCAAATTTGCTATAACGTACCTATAGAGGATACATGCTGTTTTAAAACCCTTTTTGTTTATTAAAAGATAGTCCATATACCAGGGCCCCAAACTAAATAAACCCATAGTTTTCAGACATTACTGCTTGGTATCTGAAATTACTTAGAGATGATCTCTGCGTTTACACTAGATTCTCTTACTTCATCCGGAAGGTACTCAAATTTTGTATTCTTCTTTACAATCTGTTTATTCTGGGTAAACCACTTACAGAAATAATTCTCAGCCTTCCTAATGCTGCCACCCTTTAACATAGCGCCTCATGTTACACTAACCCCCAACAAAAAATTATTTTGCTGCTACTTTATAACTCAATTTTTGCTACTCGCATGAATTGTAATGTAAGTATCAATACAGGATGGTCTTAGGTGACCATGAGCTTTGAAAGGGTCACTTGACTCCCAGAAAGTCACAACCCACAGCTTGAGAACTACTGACTTAGAGTAATGGAGTATCAAAAGTCTTACCTGTATCAATCTGTGCAGACATTTTAAGCACTAAATTTGACTCTTCTCCAAGTGAAGCTTCTCTGTGATGTAGTTAGAAAGTGATATTTTAATATTCATATAAAAACTTTTGCCAAAGGCTCTGAATTTCCTATTTTTGCCTTACTATTATGATTTACATTAGACATTTATTTACAAATAACTTTTAATTGTGCTTCAACACTTAACTATGAGTACAATATTCCCTCTCAAGAGATGTGCTTGGTGGAACAGAAATCAGTCTGTACCTTTAAGCATCATACTGCCAGCACTTTCACAAACCACCATATTTTTGGCACCACACAAGTGGTACTATTTTTGTTACTTACCTGCTTGCTAGTAGATGCCAAACAATTACCAAATGTTGCCATGTGGTATTGAGGCACAGCCTGTTCCAAAATCATGGAAGGGAGTGTGGTTGTTCTAACCCCATTCTTTCCAGCTGTGGCTAAATTTCAGATTCCTGGGGCATAATCTGTATATCCCCTGCTTCTATGTTAGACTTTATCCCTGCTGTGTGAATCTGATTTACAGAATCACGTCCAAAGGCCATTGCTGATGAAATCCCCAGCAAAGCCAAGGAACTTAATCTTAGTTCTTTGTACTCAGCCTTGATAACTATCCCCAATCATATTAGCTGCTTCAGGAGTTTGGGTGCACAGCTGACTAATACAGCACCAAGGCAATTCAGAGAAGACAGGAACAAAAGGGTTACCATTGATAATAGCATCTCATTGTCATAATAGATAGCATAATGTATTTGACTGTTCACACACCACTTTATAGCAATGTGTGATCAGAGAGATGGGGTGATTTTTAAACATATTTATGTTAAATAAGCATTTTAAAAGAAAATATATAAAACAGAATGAAGCACTAAAAATGATTATAAATTTCACTGTCAATAAAAATTAAACTAAGTACTTTTCCAAAAAATCATTGATGTGAATTTGCCTTAAGTAATATATAATCACCAGTATAATCAGATTGTAGATAACAAACTCTGTATTAAAAAGGAACTTGAGCCCTGGTACATTACACTGTTTTTTGTTGTGGTGATCTCAGCACAGCCCTTTTTCCTGCTAACACATCGTATGTGCTGGGCTTTCTCACCATGTGCCTCCAAATTTAAGCCAGTCATCTTCCTATCATTTTATATCCCTGACTTATGCAATTGTCACTTTCAAGAACAGTATTATGATTGCAAATAGACAAAACTGTACCTATTTGGCTCAGTCACTGCATGCACGTTTGCACCCTTGTCTTTTAAAAACTCTGCCATCTTCTGTCTCTTTTCAGAAACAGCAAGGGAAAATGGTGTGAAGCCATGCTATAAAAGAAAAAGAAAAAAATTCATTTTACAAAATGACATGTTTACCAACTGAAACTTTATCGTGGATTCTGTAAACATAAATACATGCTGTAAAGAGTCACAAAGAAGAGATCTTCCCTCCTTCCCTCTGTTCTCTTCTCACTCCTGCCTCTTCTTTGAGAGACAAGCCACCCCAACAACCTCTCAACTGCTACGGCTTTCTCTTTTATTTTTAAAAGATATAGCAGTTGTCTTTTTAAAAGTTATTTATTTTTATTTTTGTGTGTATGTGTTATTGTGGTGGAATTCAGGTGACAAGGCTTGGAGGCATATCTCTGGAGTTTTAGGAACTTGAATGGGATGTGGCCAGCCCCACTGAAGGCTGCTAGGACCCTGGACTGTCCTGTTTTCTTCCTGCATTCTCAGATAGCAGAGCAGCAGCCCCGTCGTGGGACAGTTCCCACCTCCAAGAATTGTCTTAAGGTTCAGTTTGTATCAATGAGTGTTAATTTACCCCTTGATAAATATTAACCCTTTGTATGGTGTATTGCAAGAGAGGATTACTGCAATATGTTATGTGCATGGACTTAAATCCATAAATCTTTATTCAGTTTTAAAACAAAGTATAATTTTGAGACAAAATGCGCTCTTTTCTTTTTCACTAACTACTAAAAAATATGAAAAACATTTGTAGAAAAAAATGTTTTACAGATTCAGTGAGAATGAGTTTTGACATGTGGAAAATAGATCAGAGTGTGACTGATGAAAGCATATTGAGAATGAAGTTAAAAGAACATTACCTCTGTTTTGGCATTAATATCTACTTTGTACTCAAGCAGTTCACTGACAATTGTTTGGTTTCCATTATACACAGCATAGTGGAGGGCTGTGTTCCCACTGAAATCTTTCATGTGTGGATCAGCACCATGCTTCAATAATATGGAAACACATTCCAGGTTGTTCTGCTCTGTGGCCTGTGGATATTGTACAAAGAAGTAGATCTTTAATTCAAGAAAGTCAAGACACACATTTCTGTAATTACATTGGATATATTTGTTGTTAAAAGACACAAATTGTTTAAGTTATGCATCATATCCTCTCTCTTTTTAAGACAGGGTCTTCTTCAGCATTCCAGGCTTACCTAAATTCAATCTTCTTACCCCAGTTTTCTAAGTGTTAGAGTTTCAGGGGTGTGCTGCCAGACCTAGATATTCTAAGCATTTAAATCTGTGCTGTTGGTGGTTGTTGGCAAGGGAGGGTTACTTTTTTGTTTGTTCCCTTGTCTGTTTTGCCAACTTGATACAGATTCCAGGCACCTGGAGAGAGGGAACCTTACTTGAAGAATTGTTTCTATCAGGTTGGCCTGTGGGCTAGTCTGTGGAGGATTTTCTTGATGGACCTTGACGCAGCCAGGCTCTGATTAATGGGAGGGGGTTGCATGACTGGGCAGGTTGTACAAGCATGCCAAGCAAGCCATGGAGAAGCAGCATCCGCCATGGTCTCTGCTTCAGTTCTTGCCTCCAGGTTCCTGATTTCGACTCCTGCTATGGTTTTCCTTAGTAATAGCCTGTGATATGGAAATGTAAGCCAAATACACATTTGCTCCCCTCAGCTGGTTTTAGATATTGTTTTATCATGGCAACAAAAACCAAACAAGGACAATATTTAATCTATTTCATAACAAAACTGCTGGCCAATAGCTACCTTAATCAAGGGTGTGCATCCTTCATCATCCTGGACATTAATGTTGCAGTTGTTTTGAATTAATAACATTATCATATCTGGATGGTTATAAACACTTGCATAGTGCAATGAAGTCCTATAAATTGAAGGAACATTTTAGAAAATCACAGAATACTCTGTCAAAGTGCATTCAACTGTAAATACTAGATAGTATGTAATTAATTTTCTTCTGAAGTGAGAGCGGCAACTGGAATTTATTTATTTATTTATTTATTTATTTCTACACTCAAGTATTCATTTGCAATACTGGGGATAGAGTTCATAGCTGTCTCATTCAAGCAAGTGCTCTATCAGGAGCTACATCCTTGCTTAGAGCAGCCTGTCTAGATTCTAAAATAATAGCCAGTAGGTTTAACTCAGCCTAGCTTTGAATTCTACTCTAATCTGTTACCTACTAGATATTCTTGGGCTTTTTTAAAAAAAAATCTATAACTCAATTTTTCATCCTTATAAAGAGAATTAAAAAGTAACTCTCTTACATGGGGCTACAGTGATGTTTCAGTCTGTACAAAACATGTACAAGTGTTTCCAGCACCTCAGAGCTTAATGTTTGGTGGATAATGATCAGTCTTCCTACTGCTATCCAACACAGCATTTTATTGAAGATGAATAGCAGAATACTACCTACTACACAGATAATTTTTATTAAAATGAGCTTAAATTGTTTTTAAAAATATGTATTGTCCATGCTAGCCTTGAATTTGGCAATTCCCCTAACTCATCCTCCCTGTAGGTGGGATTTCAAGCCAATATCACTATGCCTAATACTTTATTCACATTTTAGCATCTCTGACATTAGAATGCCACTTATAACTCATGATATTTTATGTCAGATATCAGCTAAACTGAAACTTCAGATCCCAAAGACGATGTATGAAGACAGTGCAAGGGGGGGGGGGGCAGACAAGGTCTGAGGGTGAATAGGGATGTGTTATACGAATAAATGAAACTTAGGGATAGATTTCTGAGAAAGTCGGAGATATTAGAGAGAATAAACACCACGGTCAGATCTCACCCTGTAGTAGAAGGTTTCTGGCCCGAATTTTCAGGCTTAACCTCAAGGTTTAGGCCCACAGGCCCACAGACCCACAGACCACAGACCCGCAGACTCCCCAGACCCGCAGACCCGCAGTCCCACAGTCCCACAGAGACACACAGATGCTTTCAATAGTTTTAGGCTGATTGGCCTAAGGCCCAGGCATATAGCTTGCTAGCTCTTTACCCTTAAACTAACCCATGTCTTTTATCTTGTTCAGCCATGAGGTTGGGTACCTTTTCTTAGAGCAGCATAGTTGTCCTCTGCTTCTTCCGGCTTCTCTCTGGCATTCTGCTCTGTGCTTCCTGTTCTCAGAGTTCTCTTAGTCTGGTAGCCCTGCCCACACGTCCTGCCTGCCTTTAGCCAATCAGCGCTTTTTATTAAACCAGTGGGTGGGATAATTATTTACAATGAAACAACACAAATCTCCCACATCACCCAGCTGTCTTCCAGCTTCTTCAGCCTGGCTTCTCTTGGCTTCCCCTAACTTCTGTCTTTCTATGCCCCCCTTAAATACTCTCTTGGTAAGTTAAGGCGTGGCCCCACCACTGCCTTCCTGGCAGCCTGGAACTCCTTCTGTAAACTAAGATGACCTGGAACTCAGTTTGGATTAAGGGCATAGATCACCACTCCAAGGATACGCCCTGTGCTAGGATTAAAGATGTGAATCACCACTCTCTGATCCTCCTAGACTGACTGTGGTTAGATCCCTCTTATATCTCTGAAACTTCTGGAGCTTTTATTAAATTGCCCACATATCCCCTTTTGTGTCAAATTTTAAAAAAGAAGGTGATACCAAACATAAGAAAAACCATACACAATAGGTACAATAATTATATACAATATATACAAACAATAAATGAGTAATGTCCAGTCCATTAACAATTGACAATTTAAAGAAAATATTTCATTAATTATCCTATTTTGATGGATTATACCTAATTCACTTTCTTTCTAACTTATATTACTAACTAAAAACTAATATTTTGATGTCTCTTAAATTTATACACTTCAACTTCAAAGTTTCTTTTCTAAAACTGTCACTAAAAAACTATAACTATCTCATCTTCAACTACCTCAGAGACCCAAAAAGGAAATAATATTTACCCAAGTAAACAGGAAGTGCAAGCAATATCCAATATCTAGAAATGACAGACATGACACCTATCTGCCTGGACAGTCACCCAAAGTTCCATTATAAAGTTGAGGCTTCCATCTTCAGCCTACAGGCCTAGAGTCTCTTTTTATTTCAGTGAAGCAGGAAATCTGCTCTGCCCATTCTGGTATAGTTCATCAGTCACTTCTCCTTGTGTCCTGAAGAATATCTGATGGTTTTCTCTGAAAAGCAGGAAACTGAAGGACCATCTCAGCTTGTTCTGTCAAAGTTCAGAGGTCACATTCCGAGGGAATCTGCATGTCCAGTTTAAACAGCATACTGTCAAGTAGTCAGTACAAGAACAGGTTCTTGTCCAAAGGCTAACCATTGCCACAAAGAAAGTAGACTCCATACAGAGTTTCTTCAATGCCCATTTTTCTCTTGAAGTAGATTGGTACTGCCAGGAGCAGACCTGTCTCACTGTCCAGAATAGTCTAAGTTCTTAAAATATTTTAAATGCCATATTCTATGGATCTCTGAAGTGTTTGAAGAAGACCTGTTCATCTAAAATATATTTGTTTGATCTTGAAAACATATCTAACATGACTATGTCTGAATGTAATGTCTAACTGCTAACTTTCATTACTTTATAGTCTAATTAATTGGTAATAAAAACTTCATGGACTAGCAACTTGTATTACAATGTTAGATGAACTGAATAAGTATACTACCTTGAATAAGTGTAGAGATATTTGTACAGTAACACAATTAATCTCAATATACACAATTTGTATACAATATACAAAAAACCAATGCAATGTAAAATATTTAAAGCTAGTAAATCCTTTTAAAAGAAGATTCAATAATCTATACTTATAGCCTATATATCTGTATCCCCTTTTTCTATTTTTTAAACACAAATCTTGAATCTAATTGTTCTTGTTTAACTTTTTTCTAACCATAACTATTAACAATTTTTAACCAATTAACCTAAATAATGACAATCATCCATAACCCATTGAACAACCAAAAACAACCCACCCCACCACTTTGGAATGTGGGTGCTGTGTTCTTAAATTTACTTCCTGCTGACTGGGGGTGACGGCATCTTTTGGGGATCCTGAAAAGAAAAGATTTGTTAAATGTCAAGTCCTGAAATAAGTAGCTGAGTCATTTGTTGTCCAGTCTCTGCATGACAGGAAAGTATATGGCTTGTCTCAAGTCCTGGCTAGAGTAGTCTGTGAAGCTGGTTCATCTCAGCAAGCTGCCTCAAAATTGTTCTGAGCAGTTTGTAGTCCAAATCTGATCTTTGGTTGGTGTTTGTCAGCTGAGTGGCTTTGTCAGAGTTGATGTGAAACCATCGTTGTGGGGCCCCATCTTCCTTTTGGATACTTCAAGTTCGCAATTAGGCCTTGTCCTGGATCACTGCAGAAAACTGATAAGAGACTAAAACCCAACACAATGTACAGGAAACTAAATATATAACAATTAATTCAGCATAGGATTAGTAACAATAGAATAGTCCCTTATTTTTTGTTATTCTTCTGTCTCATATCAGGTTGCTCTTCTGATATGATACAGATATCTTATATTTTCCGTTAACAAGTATGCTTGAGTTTAGAGAAGGAGAGAGCCACACTCCAACCCTAAAGCCAGCTTTAATTTATAACTAAACTGGGACTTCAACTAACAAAAAAATTTGTAGAGGTTAAGCAATGAGATTTTACCCTATGAAGTATACTGGTGCCAATAGTTATAATATTCTTTTGCTTGCAAATTTTTCTGAATAGCCTCCCTTTTGCTTTAGACGTCTAGATGTCCAAGGTCTTTTCACTTCTTGAAGATGGGTATTTCCAGTTTTCTGTAAAGACAAAAACAGAAACCTGCCGCCAACATTTTTTTTTCTTACAACTTAATGAATTGTAATATGGGTGGATGAGTTATCAGTTCTTAGTTTCACGAAGTTTCTCTGGTTCAAATCAAGTCTTTATTAATTTTGATGGTATCCATAACTTTTCTTCACCTGTGGAAACAAAAGCAAAACTCCTTCCCCAACGTAGCACATATCCTGGCTTCCATTCAGAGGTTAGTACATCCTTGAAGTAAACAGGCTGATTTAGTTCAGCTGTTTTTTCTATAGTCCAATGCCTTTCAGCAGCTGTTGTTCCTTTGTCATTAGCATTGAGAAAATTCAAAGTTAATAAAGCATTATGTAGTCTATCTCTGGGGGTCTTTATTATTCCTTTCTATTTATTTAGCATATTATTTAGAGTTCAGTTTGATCTCTCTATGGCTGCTTGCCCTGTAGGATTGTGTGGTATTCCTGTAATATGCTTTATATTATAATAAGTAAAAAATTATTTCATTTTACTAGAGACTATGCTGGAGCATTGTCAGTCTTAATCTGTATAGATATTCCCATGATGGCCATAACTTCTAGCAAATGTATGATTACAGAATCGGCCTTTCTGAACTCAAAGCAGTTGCCCATTGAAATCCTGAAAATGTATCTATTGTATGATGGACATATCTTAATTTCCCAGATTCTGTAAAATGAAATACATCCATCTGCCAGATTTCATTTCTATATATGCCTTTAGGATTACTTCCTGCTGGTGATGGAGTTTGGTTATAGAAAGAACAGCTGGGACACCTTTTAAAATTTCTTTGGCTTGTTGCCAAGTGATAGAGAAATCTTTTTTTCTTTGTCTTGTTCTTGTAAAGGTATTGTAAAAAGACTATCTTTTAAATCAGTAATTATAATGGGCCATTCTTTAGGTAACAGAGAAGGCAAAGGAATCCAAGACTGTAGAGAGCCCATTGGCTGGATCATTTTGTTTATTGCCCTTAGGTCTGTTACCATTCTCCACTTTCCAGATTTCTTCTTAATAACAAATACAGGAGAATTCTAAGAGCTGGTTGATTCTTCTATATGCTGAGCATTTAACTGCTCCTGTACAAGCTTCTCTAAGGCCTGCAACTTCTCTTTTGTTAAAGGCCATTGATGAATCCATATAGGCTTCTCTGTTAGCCATTTTAGAGGTAGTACTGTGGGTGTTTTTCAAAGATCAGCAGCTGTTTTGCCTTCTTTCTGTATAACCTGAATGGTGTGTGACTGTTTCTCATAATACATTCTAATGTTTCTTCTGGAACCATGTGCTAGTTTATTGCTTATTTCTGTGTTTGGAGAAATATTAATCTGTGTGTTCCACTGTTGCCATAAATATCATCCCCATAAATTTATAGCAATGTCAACCACATAGGGCTTTAATAATACTCTCTGTCCTTCTGGTCCTATACACTTAAGCCATTTTGCACTCTGTTTTACCTGGGATATCAACCCAATACCTAAAAACTGAACATTTACCTCCTTAAGGGGCCAACTTGGAAGCCATGCCTCTGGTAAAAATGATTGATACATCCATGCCTGTGTTCAGTAAGCCTTCAATAATAACATTATTTATTTGCACTTTTAATTTTGGCCTCTGTTCATTGATAGAAGCTTGCCAAAATATTTGCTCCATAATTTTTCCTTCATTTTTTCTTTTTATGTAGATTTTCTATCATTCCGTGTAGTATGTCTTTTTAAAATAGGTTTTAATATTTTTAATTGTTCTGGGAAGGTGTTTCCTCCACAATGGCAGGGTAAGACTGGATTGGATTTGATATGGGGGCTTTTGAAATCCCCCTTGGGGTGTTTCCCGAGGGCAGAAAGTTACCTGATCAGGGGGTTTTTGAAAGCCCTCTTGGGGCATTTTCCAAAGGCAGAAAGTTACCTTGTCTGTCCCTTGTTGATCTGCACTCATTAGTACAATCTCTTCCTTTTCCACTCCTTCTGCACACTCCAGAAGGGAGGGGCATTCTCTTGGGATTATTTCTAACAAAAGCACTGTTTCTGGAAATGCCTTGTTTACAATCTCTTTTTATGTGACCTTGCCTTCCACAATTGTAGCATTTGACATTTTGATTTTTTCTTATACCTTTTGAAATAAGCTTTCCTACCCAGTTATCATCACTCTCATAAGACTCCATATTAATTGTCTCACGAATCCAATCCTCCAAAGGTTCTGACCTTGCTTTTAAAGGTCAGTATAAGTTTTTTTCTACATTGTGCATTGGCATTCTCAAAAGCCAGTGATTCAATTATTATTTGTCTGGCTTCTGAGTCTGGTACCATTCTGTTTACTGCTGCAGTTAATCTGTGCAAAAAGTCTGTAAAAGTTTCTTTGTGGCTTTGAATTACTTTAGTGAATGATTTAGTTTTCTTTCCTATTTCTTCAATCCGACATTTAAAGCTGCCATATGACAAAAATTCAGAGTATGTTCATTGTGTAAAGACTGCCTGTCAATATCAGCATAATCTCCCTCCCCAAGATGTTGGTCTTAGGAGACTTCTATGCCTCTGGCCCTGCTTCTTTGTTCTATTGTTTTAGCCTCCTCCCTCCACCATGATTTCCATTGTATAAGCTGCCCTGCCTCTAGCACAGTTGTAACTATATCTAACCAATCTTTAGGGGTCACCTGGTTACAGCATGACCAGGAATTCAACATTTGTTTGACAAATGGTGAATGTATCCCATATGTTACAATTGCTTCTTTTACTCTCTGTAATTCTAACATTTGTACTGGAGCCCAGCTAGTTTCTCTATCATCTCTATCATCCTTCGTTTTTTTAAAGGTTACTGGGTATATTAATGTTGCCTGTTTTTGTCTAATTTTAGATGACTTTGCTGAAATTGGTTCTTCATATTCCTCTGTTTGAATTTGAGCATCTTTGTGTTCTCTCTAGACAGGCTTTTTAAAGACCTTTTTCTTTGGACTTATATTAATCCACTTTTTAAGTGATAACAAAGAAATCAAAAATATTCATAGTAAACAATATGATAAACATTATAATATTTCCATCTACCTTATTTATGTTTTCCTTCACTGGTTTTAAAACCAAATCATCTAGTAAAAGGTTACAATATGACCAAGCACCCTCCATTGCTTTAAACAAATTCCCTCTTTTTACAAAAAAAAAAATTATTTACTAACCGAATGTTGTCTGTTGATGATTCAATTGATTGTGAAGTGGGGCAGCTACCTAGTGTGATAGCAACCCAAGGAGGGGTCCAAAAAGAAAAAAGAAACAAAATCTTCCAGAATTTCAAAGAGGAGCTAATATCAATACTTATCAATTTTTTCACACAATAAAAACAGGAGGTACATTTCCAAATTCTTTATATGAGGCTACAGTTACCCTGATACTCAAACCAAACAAAGATGACCCAAAGAAAGAGAATTACAGACCAATCTCTCTCATAAACATTGACACAAAAATACTCAATAAGAAACTAGCAAACTGAATCCAGGAACACATTTTAAAAAATCATCCACCATGATCAAGTAGCCTGCAACCCAGAGATACAGGGATGCTTCAACATACAAAAGTCTGTCCATGTAATCCACCATATTTCAAAGAAAGGAACACATAATAATCTCATTAGATGCTGAAAAAGCCTTTTACAAAATCCAATGACCCTTCATGATAAGGGTCTTGGAGAGATCGGGGATACAAGGAGTACACCTAAAAATGATAAAAAGCAATATACAGAAAGCCAACAGTCAACATCAAGGTAAATAGAGAGAAACTCAAAGCAAAGTAAAATCAGGAACAAGACAAGGCTGTCCACTCTCTTTCTATGTATTCAATATAGCACTAAAAGTTCTAACTAGAGCAGTAAGACATCATAGGGAGACCGTCAAACTTTAGCTATTCACAGATGATATGGTATTATACATAAGTGACCCTACATATTCTGCCAGGGAACTTGTACAACTGATAAACACCTTCAGTGATGTGGTGGGAACAAGATTAACTCAAAAAAATTAGTGGCCCTCCTATATACAAATGATAAATGAGAAAGAAATCAAAGAACCAAAACCCCTTACAACAGCCACAAATAATATAAAATATCTTGGGGTAACTCTAACCAAAAAAGTGAAAGGCCTATATGGCAAGAACTTTAAGTCTTAAAAAAGAAATTAAAGAAGATATTAGAAAATGAAAAAAATTCTCTCATGCTCTTTGATAGGTAGGATCAACATAGTAAAAATTCCAATCTTACCAAAATCAATCTACACATTCAATGCAATCCCCTTCAAAATCCCAACATAATTCTTCACAGACCTCAAAAGGAACAATACTCAATTTTATATGGGAAAAATAAAAAATCCAGAATCGCTAAAACAATTCTGTATAATAAAGGAACTTCTGGAGGTATCATCATCCTGGACTTCAAGCTCTACCATAGAGCTATATTAATAAAAACATCTTAGTATTGACATAAAAACAGACATGTGGATCAGTAGACTTGAACTGAAGACCCTGACATAAATTCACATACCTATGAACACCTGATTTTTTACAAAAAGGCCAAAATTGTACAATGAAAAGAAAAACATCTTCAACAAATAATGCTGGCATAACTGCATGCCAGCATGTACAAGAATGCAAATAGATCTATAACTATCACCATTCACAAAACTCAAATCTATATGGACTAAAAATCTTAACATAAATCCAGCTATACTGAGCCTGATAGAAGAGAATGTGGGAAGTAGCTTTGAAAGCATCAGCACAAGGGTCAACTTCCTGAATAGAACACCAGTAACACAGACACTGAGAGGAACACTTAATAAATGGGACCTCCTGAAACTGAAAAACTTCTATGAGGCAAGTGACACGGTCAATAAGACAAAATGACAGCTTACAGAATGACAAAAGATCTTTACCAATCCTACATCTGACTGATGGATGATCTCCAAAATATATAAAGAATTAAAGAAACTAGTCATCAAAATATCTATTTTCCAATTAAATAAGGGGGTATAGATATAAACAGAAAATTATCAACAGAAGAATTTCAAGTGGTCAAAATTACACTTAAAGAATTGTTCAGCATTCTTAGTCTTGGGGAAATGCCAATCAAAATGACTCTGAGATACCATCTTACACCTGTCAGAAAGGCTAAGATCAAAAACACAAATGATATCTTATGTTGGAGAGGATATGGAATAAGGGGAACACTTTTCCACTGCTGGTGGGAGAGCAAACTTGTACAGCCATTTTGGAAATGGATATGGTGGTTTCTCAGAAAATTGACTATCAAACTACCGGAAGACTCAGCTATACCAATCTTTGGCATATACCCAAAGGGAGAGTAATGAAAGATATGTCTTGATGAGTGGAGGCATATGAGGATTCGGGAGAAACCTGATGCCAAGGAGATTCCCAGGAATCTACCAAGATGAACTCAGCTCAGACTCCTAGTGGACAGGGTCCCTGAACTGGCCGTCTACTGTAACCAGATTGGTGACTACCCTAACTGTCATCAGAGATACTCTATCTAGAGATCCACAGCTAGGCACTGGCCTAGGTACCTGGAGTCTAGTTGACGACAGGAAGGAAGGATTGTATGAGCAGTGACTGTCAAGATCATGATGGGAAAATCCACAGAGACAGCTGTCCAGAGCTCGTGGACTGACCATCCTAAGCCCTCTGCATGTGTGTGACAGTTGTATGGCTTGGTCTGCAAGGCTCCTAGCAGTGAGATCAGGGACTTTTTGGAATCCATGTTTGATTATCTTAGCCAGCCTGGATACAGGGGAAAGAGCTTGGTCCTGCATCAGTTTGTTGTGCCATGCTTTGCTCAAGACCATGGGGAGCCGGTGCCTTTCTGAATGAAAACAGAGAAATGGATGGGGAGGGGAGCTGATGGAGGAGGACACGAGAGGAGAGGAAGGAGAGAAAACTGTGGTTGCTATGTAAAAAAAATGAAAAAATAATTTTAAAAGGCCATTGCTAATAATTAAGTTTTTAAAATTGAGGCTGGTTTTAACTTCTTGACTGGACGGGGAAATATAAAGGTTTAAGGATAGAAGGATCTTGAAAGATAGTACAATGTATATGCTGTATAGTAGATAATGTGTGTACAATAAATAGATTGATAGAATGGATAAATACTGTTGGAAAATTCATTGTTTTTAAAGAAGACATTTATAAAGCAAAAGAATATTTTTGCAACAATAATTTATTCTTCTATCTTATATCTGTATAAAAATTCAACTTAAAGACTAAGGAATTCCTCAGACTTACACTAACAAGCAAAAAAGCATGTGAACTACATAAAATCTACAGTTGTGTGACATTGTTGCCCCTTGGTGAGCCACCATTTTTTTAATTATTTATTATTACATACAGTGTTCTGTATGCATATATCCCTGCAGGCCAGAAGAGGGCATCAGACCTCATCACAGATGGTACTGAGAATTGAACTCAGGACCTCTGGGAGAGCAGTCAGTGCTCTTAAGCTCTGAGGGAACCCAGTACAAAATAAAACCAAAAGAGGGGCTGGGGCAGTGGCTCCGCTAGTAAAGTGCTTACCCTGTAACCCAAAGACCTGCACTCGAAATCCCCAGCATCTCAAAGACTGCAGATGTGGAGGATCCCAGTGCTTCCTTGCCTGCAAGTCTAGATGAATCAATAAGCTCCAGCACAGTAAATCAAATATAGTGGAGATGTGGATGAGAGAGAGAATCTGTTTCAAATACTGAGGTATGGAGATCACAGGATGGCTCAGCAAGTGCCCACAGGGGTACCTGATGGCCTAAGTTCAATCCCAAGAATCCACAACATGTCAAAACATAACAGCCAAATAGAGTTGTCCCCTGACCTCCACACATGCAAGCGTGTGTGTGTGTGTGTGTGTGTGTGTGTGTGTGTGTGTGTGTGTGTGTGTTCTCACACATGCACACTTGCGTACACACACACACACACACACACAATTTTTAATGAGGTGAAATGTAATAGAGAAAGACAATGTCAGCCTCTAGCCTTTATGTCTGTACCACACACACACACCATGCACACCAAGGGAGGAGAGGTAGACAGTCACCTTCCTTGTTCAAAATTTCCTCTTAAGATTCCCTCAGCAAGCATGGGTCACACTGATGTAAGATTTTCTTTGGTAACTATTTTTAGCCTTAACATTGATGTCACATGGGAAAATTTATTTCATGATATAATTTTCTGCAATATATATTAGTATTAAAAACATATTAAAGGGCTAGAGAGTAAGGAACGGTAATGGGTTGACGGTGAGGAACATTAATTTATATAGAGGATAGGTTTAATTCTTATCACCCACATGGCACTTCACACCAGTTCATAACTCTAGAATATTCCACACTCCCTTCTAAATCATGTGGTGCAGACATTGTATACAGGCAAAACACTCATATACATAAATCAAAATATTCCTAAAATACACTCTTTAAAATAAATTGTATGTCATCTTATTAGCTAAAACACTTTAAAATGTTCAATAAAATGCTTTAAAAGGAGGCAATGTAAAAGGATTCAGGAACCAACTGAAGCTTATTGTTTTGCTTCCCTTAGAGAAGGTCTAAGAGCTAGATCCTTCCAAAGTGTGCAGGTCCTGGATGCTTAGGGGACTACAGACAGCAGAAAACCAGCAGACTCAGTGAAAGCAAAACCAAACCCTGTCCTTTTCCCTGCCTTAGGAAGGCACCCTGGAAGGTGTGCTGTTTTCTGATTGGCCCTGACTGTCCCTAAGAGTCCCTCCCCTCCTGCTTACCCCCAGTCCCAGGCTTTATTACCTTCTTCTCCTGTCATGTTCATCCACAAGGTATCTACCGGAGGTGATGAAGTACTCTACTGTAGATAAATCGCCCATGCTGGCTGCTCTTTGGAACTGGCCCACGGGTGCATATGGGATGAGGTATTCAGGACATTTGTCAGTTTGATCATCAAGGCACCCATAGCCCAGGCAGAAGGTCCACATACGAGAGTACCAGCGTGCTTGCTCTGAGGCGCACGGTGTTGGTGTCTGGGCATCATGATCAACGTCTTTCTGCATACTACAAACCCAGGGCCACGTAGGCCCGTCCTGCCCTCCCCACCCCACCCCCGCTCCCCTTTTGCTGCCCACTTCCTTCCAGACCCCACACGAAAACTTAGAAACACAGTTAAGTGTGCCACCACGCCAGGGCAGGTACTCGGTTCCGTTTGAATAGAATCCTTCTTTGTCTCCTAGCAACAAGGATGTGTGTGTGTGCTCATGCCAGTGTCTGGCTCGGAGAGAGGAACCTGAGCTGCCTTGTACAGCTCACCTGCAAAGACCTGCAGCAAACCTACCTGTCCGGCCTCCAAAGGCCAAACACTGAGGGGAGCTGGGTGATGGTTCAAATCCTTCACAGCCATGCTGTGCTAACCAGCCTAGTAATTGCATTCCCGAGGCCTTGTGAGAGGTATTGATGGATGCTGGCCCCATTATTCAGACCACTTTCTTTTCTTGGAATGTTTTAGAATTTTGTAGGTGTTGCTCACCATTCAGTCTTTCAAGTCATTCCCATCCCCTAAAGTTAAAACGTATCATGCCTCCCCCTTTTTTTATTTGATTTACCTGGATTCATAGAAAGACAAAGAAGACAAAAACCCGGTCTTTTCCAAGCGGTTAATTAAAATCTGTGCTCCTCAGTTCTTATCTTTCTCCACAATTTTTAAAATTCTCTAAGCACAGACAGAATAAGAAGGGTGTGACAATTTTGTCCTAAAATCCTCTCTAATGTGTTTATTCTTTGAGGATATCTAGAATGGTATTTTAAAACGAGTTAGTGTACAGAAAAACAGCAGAAGCCTTGGTTTCATATCCTACCATACTGCTGAACAAGGTCTGAAGAACAGTTCAAAGTCTAGTGTACCAGATCCTCAGCAGTGGTGACCCAAAGTGGGCAAACATTTGGAAACTGTTGTCTCAGAGTTTACTAAGCTCTTAGCTGAGGTCAGGGAGGCCTGTGGCTAGGGGAAAGTATTGTTCTCCTCTGAGTTTTGGCACAGATTGTGAGTTACAAGGATGCACAGAAATGCTTGTTGAGCACAAAATCATCCAGGTGGTGGTTTCAGCATTTATTCATGAATGAATTACCAAAAAGCAGCTTGAAAATAACAAAACTGTGGTGGCTTTTGAGAGTGAGGAGATGGATTCTTAGAGGCAGGAAACAATTTCATGGTCTACCAAACCAACCTCTTTAAAGAGAGTATCAGTCTCAAATAAATGGCAGCAAAGTGTCATGACAGGGACAAGGTGGTGTTACCTTACAGCATGTAAATAGAAAACCACCAATTACTTCAGCAACCAGAACAAAGCACGTGGAAGTATTACAATGACCCTTCTCCATGTGTGTGTGTTGGGGGGAGGATTGATGTTTTAATTGGGCTAAACTCTCCCCATGTCTTCAATGTAAAAAAAGTTGTAAGGAAAGCTGTCACCAATCATAATCAACTCTTGAAATGCACATTTAATTTTTCTGAAAACTTCTAATGTAAGTTGCATTAGGAAGTCATAGTAAGAATTCAGAATATTTAGTAAATTAGTTTTCATATGAATGTTAGAATATTTCATAGCGAAGCAATACCTCAAAAAGAGACAGAACTGACAGCTGAAGCATCTGTGTAGGGCACTGCAGGTGAGATGCTGGGTGTGTGTGCACTGCACGTGATCCCATCCTAGTGACACAAGAAGAGTAAGACGTTGCTTTATATTCAAGGCATACATTAGCTGGACCAAGAGTAAATTACAGCTATAGCCTTTCTTAATTTGTTTCTTAACATATCTGAAATGCAGATTCAATTAAGAAACTTCAAACCTGGAACTACCTTGTCTGAAAAGACTTGGAGTTATTCAATTTTGGCCCTAGGTATACATGATGCATTTGTATAAATTATACAAAGATCTTTTACCTCCTACCTTGTAAGTGTTCTCTGTCATTGCAAAATGACACTGGCTATAGAATGGAATTTTCTTTCAATTTTATAATAATGCACTATATTTTGCATGTGAATATCATTATATAGTACAATGTCACCAAAGTGTGTTATGTCACAAAAAGGTACAATACTATCATTTCTTAATAATGCAATCAGCACATTCTATAGTTTGTCCACTTACACAGTATTTACACATTCAGTTACCTTTTCCTTTATCATCTCCTATGTTAAGGTGTCTAATCTGGGCCCAATACTTTTTAAATAAATAATCCTTTTTTCTTCAGTATTCCTAGGAATTGAACACAGGGCTTTGTGAGCATTCTAGACGATTGCTCTCTCCCTATTAGCAGCATCTCCAATACAATTTTAACCTTTTTGAAAAGAAAATAAATGTAGGATATAATGATACATTGTTTCCACTCCACAAGAGTAATGTCTAGAGCAATATGCCACAGTAGGGGAATGGTTGAGAAGGTGGCATCATCCTGTTGTACTAGAACTGACTGTATCGTCCTGGTCTATTGGGTCTCAGTAGGTTGTGTAACAACGGAAGTAACACTCTCAGTTCACACTTTAAACAACTCTCGTCACAGTGTCTCATACACACCTTGCCACCGGCAAGCAGATAAAGTAGTTAATACTCTACAGTCTAGATGAAACCAAATGAGCCTCTTCCATTAAGAGATAAGTAGGAGGAAAGTCAATATTATTGGAACATGGGTGACTTCCTTCTGTATTGTTTCAATATAAATATTACGGGATTTCTATCTGTGGTAATGAATTTTAGTCAAAGGCCTCACACAAGTTATGCATGTCCTCTACCACTAGCCAGTCTTGGACCATTTTTCAGTAGAAAAAAATCTTCTCCAGTCACAGGATGACAAACAAGAAGTTCCGATCGGTTTCTGCATATGTCAAGTGAAACAAAAATATTTTTTCTTTTTTGTTAGAATATTTTGGCATCTAGTGAAAACTTGACTAAATTAATAGTTTATACAGAAAAACCATCTTTCTTTTGGATACTTCAAGTTCGCAATTAGGCCTTGTCCTGGATCACTGCAGAAAACTGATAAGAGACTAAAACCCAAAATAATGTACAGGAAGCTAAATATATAGCGATTTATTCAGCATAGGATTAGTAACAACAGAATATTCCCTTATTTTTAGTTATTCTTCTGTCCCATATCAGGTGGCTCTTCTGATATGATACAGAGATTTGCACTCAAAAGAATGCTTGAGTTTAGAGGAGAGAGCCACACTCCAACTTTAAAGCCAGCTTTAAATTATAATTAAACTGGGACTTCAACTTACAAATAAAGATATATAGGGGCTAAACAATAAGATTTTACTCTGTAGAGTATACTGGTACCAATAGGTCTGATATTCTTTTGTTTATAATTTTTTTCGGGATAGCCTCCCTTTTGCTTTAGACATTTAGATGGCCAAGGTCTTTTAAGTTTTTGAAGATGGATATTTCTAGCTTTCTGTAAAGACAAAAACAAAAACCTGCCCCAACACTTTGATTTTTCTTAAAACTTAAAGTATTGGGTGGATGAGCCATCAATTCTTATTTTCATGAAGTTTCTCTGGTTCAAATCGAGTCTTTATTAATTTTGATGGTATCTATAACTTTTCTTCACCTGTGGAAATAAAAGAAAAACACCTTCCCCAACATAGTACATATCCTAGCTTACATTCTGAGGTTAGTACATCTTTGAAGTAAACAGGCTGATTTAGTTCAGCTGTTTTTTCTATAGTCCAATGCCTTTCAGCAGCTGTTGTTCCTTTCTCATTAGCATTGAGAAAATTCAAAGTTAATAAAGCATTATGTAGTCTATCCCTAGGGGTCTTTGATATTCTTTTCTGTTTATTTTGCATATCCTTTAGAGTTCAATTTGATCTCTCTATGACTACTTGCTCTGTAGGATTGTGTGGCATTCCTATGATATGCTTTATATTATATTAAGCAAAATAATTATGTCATTTTACTAAAGACATATGCTGGAGCATTGTCAGTCTTAATTTCTACAGATATTCCCATGATGGCCATAACTTCTAACAAATGTGTGATTACAGAATCAGCCTTTTCTGAACCCAAAGCAGTTGCCCATTGAAATCCTGTCAACTGGCATGAGCAGTGTGTGAGCCTCGAGGAATGGGATCAGACTGTGTTCCTGTGCATGGGCTGGCGTCTTGGAGACCATTCCCTGCAGAGGAACAACTAGCCCAGCCTTGACTTTGGGGTGGGTGGATCAGACTTGCCTGGTTGACCCAACTTGGGACTTCTTGCCCTTTTGGGGGGAGGGGATGGGTGGATGGGGAGGAGCATGGCAAAAGGCTAACTAGGAGGGATTGGGAGGAGGGAAGGGAGGGGAAGCAGGGGGATATATAGATAAAAATGACATTTTATTAATAAAATAATAAATAAAAAGAAATCTTGAAAACGTATCTATTGTATGATGTGCATATTTCCAAATTCTGTAAAATGAATATACATCCATCGGCCAGATTTCATTTCTATATATACCTTTATGATTACTTCCTGCTGACAGCGGAGGTTGGTTATAGAAGGAATAAGTTGGACATCATTTTACAATTTCTTTGGCTTGTTGTCAAGTGATAGAGAAATCTTTTTTTAATCCTTTGCTATTGACATGATGCTTTTTATGAAACTCTGAGGCCTCTAGCACATTTTCTATTAATAATTTATCAATTTCATCATTACCTTGTGCTAAAGGACCTGGCAGACCAGTATGGGATCGAATGTGTGTTATATAGAAGGGATGAGTTCTATTCCCGATTATTTATAACAATATAAATAATAAAGTTAATTCTGACTCATCATTAATAAAATCAGCAGTTTCAATGTGTAGAACAACTCTTTCTATATACTGAGAGTCGGTGACTATGTTAAGAGGTTTGGTAAAATTTATAAATACCATCACAATAGCATATGATTCTGACTTTTAGACAGAATTATAAGGGCTTTGAGCCACTTTACTATGTTTTGATTTGCAACCAGCCTTTCCTGATTTGTTTGCATCAGTATAAAATGTAGGGGCTCCAGAAATTGGTTTATCTCATACAACATTAGGAAGAATCCAATTAATTTTTTTAAAAAAAAAAATACAATTCTTTTGCTTTGAGGATATTTGTTGTTAATATCTCCCCAAAAGTTACTAAAGGTCTTTGCCAAGGTTCACTTTCTACTCATAAATTTCTTCATTAAAGGTACAACAATTTTTTGGGGGGGGGGTCCATTCCTGTCAATTGATGGTCTTAATTTTCCTTTAAAAATCAATTCAGAAACTTTTTCCACATCTTAAATTTCTTACTCAGTTTATGTGATAGAAATATCCATTCCAATATAACATTTTCCCTCTGCATTAAAATTTCTGTAGAGGGCAAGATATCTAGAGTGCAATTAAGGTCTGAATCCACATGATCCACATGTGCCTCCTGTAATTTCTTTTCTACCAAAGCCAATTCTTTCTCAGTTTCAGGTGACAATTCTCTTGGACTACTTAAGTCCTTGTCACCATTTAAGGTTTTGAACAAATTATCCAGCTCATCTTTTTTTTTTTCCAATAGTGGGTCGTAAATTGACAATGTCTCCTAGTATTTTATTGAAAATCATTAAGTGTCTTCAACCTATCTCTTCTGATTTATACCTTTTGGGATCTAATTTTTTGTTGAACTATTTTGTAACCTAATAATTAGTGGAATCTCCTCTTTGTATTTTTTCTGGGTCAATTTGTAATCCCCAAGCAGGCAATTTTTTTTCACTTCTTCAAATGTTTTTCTCTAAGGTATCAATATTTGAATCAGCCAACAAGATGTCGTCCATGTAATGATATATTATAGATTCTGGGAATCTGTTACATATTTGTTCTACTGGCTTTTGTACAAAATACTGGCACCCAGTGGTGCTATTCAGCATTCCTTGATTAAGTTTCTTCCACTGATATCTCTTTACAGGCTAAGAATTATTATTATAAGTGAGCACTGTAAAGGTGAATTTTTCTTTGTCTTGTTCTTGTAAAGGTATTGTAAAGAAACAGTCTTTTAAATCAATAACTATAATACGTCATTCTTTAGGTAACCGAGATGGCAAAGGAATTCCAGATTGTAGAGAGCTCATTGGCTGGATCACCTTGTTTATTGCCCTTAAATCTGTTGCCATTCTCCACTTTCCGGATTTCTTTTAATAACAGATACAGGAGAATTCCAAGGGCTGGTTGATTCTTCTATATGCTGAGCATTTAACTGCTCCTGTACCAGCTGCTCTAAGGCCTGCAATTTCTCTTTTGTTAAAGGCCATTGATGAACCCATATAGGCTTCTCTGTTAGCCATTTTAGAGGTAATGCTGTGGTTGTCTTTGAAAGATCAGCAGCTATTGTGCCTTGTTTCCGTATAACCTGAATTGTTGTTGACTGTTATTCATAATACCTTCTAATTTTTTTTTTTCGGAAGCATGTGTTAGCTTATGGTTTATTTCTGTGTTTGGAGGAATATTAATCTGTGTGCTCCATTGTTGTAGTAAATCTTGTCATCATAAATTTATAGCAATGTCAGCCACATATGGCTTTAATATTCGTCTCTGTCCTTGTGGTCTTATATACTCAAGCTGTCTTGCACTCTATTTTATCTGAGATAATGACCCAGTTCCCCAAAACTGAACATTTACCTCCTGAAGGGGCCAACTTGAATGCTATGACTCTGGTGAAGTTATTGATACATATGCCCCTGTGTCCAATAAGCCTTCAATAATAACATCAGTTATTTGTACTTTTAACTTTGGTTATGCTGCCATGTGGCATAAATCCAGAGTATGTTCATTATATAAAGACTGCCTTTCAATATCAGCATAATCTCCCTCCCCAAGAAGTTGGTCTTGGGAGATTTCTATGCCTCTGGCTCTGCTTCTTTGTTCCATTGTTTTAGTCTCCTCCCTCCACCATGATTTCCACTGTAAAAGTGGCTGGGGGAAAGACTGGGAGTGGTGCCCTACACCTTTAATCCCAGCAGATCTGAGTTTGAGGCCAGCTTGGTTTACAGAGGGAGTTTCAGGCTCCCAGGCAGGCAGTGGTGGTGTCATGCCTTTAATCCCATAACTCCAGAGACAGAAATATTTCTGTGTTTCTGTGAGTTCAAGGCTAACTACCAAATAGTAGTAACCCACGTCTTTAATCTAAACCTGGATGTGAAACAGCTGGGCAAGAAGGTATTTAAGGCAGACAATAGAAAGACAGAGGAGTAGTAGAATCCACAAGAAGTGAGGCTGAGGAAGCTGGAAGGAGCTCGGTGAGATTTGACTGTGGTGTTTCCTCACTTTGATATCTCAGCCTTTCCCTAATATCTGGCTCTGAGTTTCCTTTATTACAACCAGAACTGAGACTAAACTTGGTGTCCAATTTTGGGGCATGAATTCTGTCCCCCCTACCCCAGCCCTAAAAAACCACTTTCCAGACAAAGCAACACATAGCCAGAGAGTAATTACCAGCTGGATAAGCTTTCTGTTCTGAGTTAGCCTCCAGTCTTAGGCAGACCGGCCACAAGTGTTTCTGTTTTACTTTCATCTGGGTAAGTTTTTCAGATAGTGGCCTTTTTTTCCTGGTGGGTTGTGGTTTTTTTTTCCCTCTTTTCAGACCCCTCCTTGGGTTGCTATCACACTAGGTAGCTGCCCCACTTCACAGTCTTTTGAATCATCACTGACAACTAGATTGGTGAGTAAATCAGATTTTTTAAAAGGGGAGGATTTGTTTAAGACAATGGAGGTGTTCTGTCTTTCTGTAATCTTTCTCTTGATGATTTGATATTGGAACCTGTAAAGGAAAAGATAAATAAAGTGGATGGGACTATCATAATGTTTATCATATTGTTTATTATGAATGTTGTTTGTTTGATTTCTGTTCTATCATTTAAAAAGTCAATTAATGTAAATGCCAAAAAAGTCTTTTAAAAAACCTGTTAAGAGAGAACACAAACAGAGGAATATAAAGAACCAATTTCAACAAAGTCATCTAAGTTTACATAAAAATAGCCAATATTAATATATACAGTAACTTTTAAAATTGCAAAATGATTAAAAATATATATATTACAGAAGCTAGCTGGGCTCCAGTACAAATAGAATTAAGGAAATTAAAATTTAGAATTAAGGAAAGTAAAAGAAGCAATTGTGACATATGGGATGCAGTCACCGTTTGTAAAACAAATGTCATTATGTAACCAGATCACCCATTCATTGCATTGCATACCTGGCTCATATTACTTTTATGCATAACAATTTGCATTGACTGAGGCCATCAGATAATAACAATTGAATATACAGCCAATCTAGCTGTATAGCATGCATTGGTTCTCATAGAACTTATAAAGTGATGGATAACTTTCATTCATAGCTGAGTTCTATTGTACCTAGCACCCTCCTTTTATGTTTCTGAATTGTATTGTCATACTAGGTTTCTATTTGAAGCTAAAAATCTTGACTACATGAGTTTATGGTAACAATTACTTTATCTCTGATAACTGTTCCTTTGATTAAGATGTGTTTAACTGAGAGTTCACCTGCCCCTACTGGATCAAGAGGTGACATTTCATCAAGCCTCTCCAGAGAGCCCAGTCTCTAAGACCTAGGCTGTGGAGAACACTCCATAAACCCCCCACTTCAACCCATTTCTGCCCCAATTCCAGGCAAGCATGGAAGATTCTTTCAGGCCCAACTCCCCACTAGCACCCCAGTTGGTTGGACACCCCACATACAAGACCCACCCAAACCTCCAAACTGTCTTATCACTCTGTGATCTCAGAAGTTCTCTGAGACATAGAGTTTACCATCCTCTATTGGATGAAAAGTTACTATAGGATCAGGTGCTCCTATGGGACCAGGAGCAGATTCCTGAGACACGGAAACAGCCAGCTCCTACTGCACCAAGAACAGCTCACTGAGACACATACTACAGCAGCTCCAAAGGTGGACCAAGAACTCAGAGTAGATCAAAAGAGGCTTCCTAAGACACAAATACAGCAGAGCAGATTGCACCAAGAACAGCTCCTTGAGATACAGACATATCCTGCAATGATCTGAGGAAGCAATGGGCAGATGGCAGTGTAAGAATACATATAACAACATAAAGAACAATATGGCACCACCAGAATCTAGACCTGAAAATGCCAATGCAGAAGGAGCAGAAGGAAATGACCTTAAAAATAACTTTATGAAGATGATAGAAGCCTTGAAAGAGAAAATTTAAAAATTCCCTTAGAGGAAAAGACAAACAAAGACTTGGAAGAGAGCAACAAATCCCTCAAAGAAGACAAAGAAAACGCAACCAAACGATTCAAGACTTACAAATTTAAACAAAGCAATAAAGAAGACACAAACCAAGGGAATGCTGTAAGTGAAAAAAAAGGAACTAAAGGAACTAAAGATGCAAGCATAACCAACAGAACGAAAGAATTGGAAGAGAGAATCTCTAACCAGGGAGATTCAGTATTGGAAATAGATATGTCAGTCAAAAAACACTAAAGCCAAAAAAGTCAAAACACAAAACATTCAGGCAATCTGGGAGATCATGAAAATACCAAATCTAAGAATAATAGGAATAGAAGAAGGAGAAGAACACCAGCTCAAAGGCACAAAAAATATATTCAACAAAATCATAGAAGAAAACTTTCCTAATCTAAAGAAGGAAATGCCTATAAAATATAAGAAGCTTACAGAACATCAAATAGACTAGACCCCCCAAAAGAGTCCACTCACCACATAATATTCAAAGCATTAAACCTACAGAGTAAAGAAAGGATGTAAAGAGATGCAAAAGAAAAAGGTCAAGTAACTTACAAAGGCAGACCCATCAGAATGACATCCGACTGCACAATAGAAACAGTGAAAGTCAGAAGGTCCTGGACAGATGTTATACAGACACTAAGAGATTTCAGATGCCAGCCCAGACAGACCAAGCAAAACTCCCAATCATCACAGATGAAGTAAACAAGACATTCCATGACAAAACCAAATTTACACAATACCTATTCACAAATCCAGTCCTACAGAAAGCACTAGAAAGAAAACTTCAACCTAAGAAAGTAAGATACACTCAAAGACACAAGTAAGAGATAATTCCACAGAAGGAAATTCCAAAGAAGGGAAAAACACACACACACACACTACAACCAAAAATAACAGAAATTAACAATTACTGGTCATTAACATACCTTAATATCAATGGACTCAATCCACCTATAAAAAGACACAGGCTAAGTCAATGGATACCAAAACAGGATCCATCCTTCTGCTGCATACAAGAAATACACCTCAACTTTGAAAGCAGACACTGCCTCAAAATAAAGGGTTGGGAAAAAACTTTCCAATCAAATGAATTTAAGAAGAAAGTTGATGCAGCTATCCTAATATCTAACAAAATTGACTTCAAACTAAATTCAACCAGAAGAGATCAGAAAGAACATTAATTTTTATCTCAGGAAAAATCCATCAAGAAGAAATCTAATACATGGGTACCTACATATGTAAAAGAAACATTACTAAATCTCAAACCTCACACCAAACCTCACATATTAGTAGTGGGAGACAACACTCCACTCTCACCAATGGATAAGACTACCAGAAAGAAACTTATCAGAGAAATAAGGATCCAACAGATATTATCACTCAAATGGATTAAACAGATATATACAGATCATTGCACCCAAACACCAAAGAATATACCCTCTCAGCACCCCATGGAACCTTCTCTAATGACCACATACTCAGTGATAAAAAAAAATATGAACAGATAGAAAAAATGAGAATAACCCCTTGTATTTCATCAGACCATCAGGAACTCAAGTAAGAGTTCAACAACAACACAAACCACAGATAGCCTACAAACCCACGGAAACCGAACATCTTTCATTAAACCATCTCTGGGTCAAAAAAGAAGAAATAAATCAAAGACTTCCTAGAATCCAATAAAATGAATCCAAAACATACCCAAACTTATGGGACACAGTGAAAGCAGTGCTAAGAGTGAAGTTTACAGTAGTTGGTGTCTACATAAAAAAACTTGAAGAAATATCATAGAAGAGACTGCACAGCACAGCTGAAAGCTCTAGTAGAAGCAAGCTTTCCCAGGCGTAGCAGATGACAGGAAATAATCAAACTCAGGTCTGAAATCAATAAAAATCAAAACAAAAACAATACAAAAATGTCAATGAATCCAAGAGTTGGTTCCTCAAGAAAGTCAACAAGATAGACAAGCCCTCATGGCAAAATACCAAAAGGCAGAGAGAGAATCCACATTAACAAAGTCAGAAATGAAAAGGAGAACATAACAACAGACACCCAGGAAATCCAGAGAATCATTAGACCATACTTATAAAACCTGTACTCCACAAAATTGGAAAACCTAAAGGAAATGGAAAGCTCTCTGGACAGGTTCCACATATCAAAATTAAATCAAGACCAGATAAATGACCTAAATAGACCTAGAATCCCTAAGCAAATAGAAGTAGTTAGTAAAAAGATTCTCAACCAAAAAAAGCCCAGAGCGAGACAGTTTTGGTGCAGAATTCTACCAGAATTTCAAAGAACTAATACCAATACTTGTCAAATTTTTCCACACAATAAAAACAGAAGGAACATTGCCAAACTGTTTTTATGAGGCTACACTCACCCTGATACCCAAACTACACAAAGATACAACAAAGAAAGAAAATTATAAACCAATCTCTTTTAGGAATATTGATGAAATGCTCAATAGAATAATGGCAAACAAAACCCAAGAACATGTCAAAAAAATCATTCACTATGATCAAGTAGGCTTCATCCCAGAGATACAGGGAGAGTTCAACATCTGAAAAACTGTAAATGTCATCTACCATATAAATAACATGAAAGGAAAGAACCACATGATCATCTCACTAGATGCTGAAAAAGCCTTTGACAAAATCCAGTACTCCTTCATGATAAAGGTTTGGAGAGATCAGGGATACAGGGAACACACCTAAACATAATAAAGGTGGTATGCAGCAAGCTGACAGCCAACATCAACCTAAATGGAGAGAACTCAAAGCAATTCCATTAAAATCAGGAACAAGACAAAGCCGTCCTCTCTCCCCATATCTATTCGATAGAGCTTTTGAAGTCTTAGCTCAAGCAATAAGAGAACAAGAGGAGATCTAGGGGATACAAATTAGAAAGTAGGAACACAAGCTATCACTATTTGCAGGTGATATGACAGTATACATAAGTGACCCCCAAAATTCTACCAGGGAACTCCTACAGCTAATAAATACCTACAGCAATGTAGCAGGATACAAGATTAACTCAAAAAATTCCATAGCCCTCCTATCCACAAGTGATAAAAGAGCTGAAAAAGGAATCCGGGAAACACCACCTTTTACAAAAGCTGCAAATAACTTCAAATATCTTGGGGTAACTCTGACCAAAGAAATGAAAGACCTGCACGACAAGAACTTTAAGTCACTAAGGAAAGAGACTAAAGAAGAGATCAAGATCTCTAGCAGTCTTGGTTTCAAGGCTGAGTAAGGTGTTGCTCTGTAGGGTCTAGGCTCCAAGAAGCCAGTTCATGCATCAGGAACAAACTTGGCTCCAACTGCAAGAGGCTCCACAAACTGCCCACTAGTCTCTTTCCATAAAGGTTCCTCAGTTGTTATATCAGAGTCAGTGAGCTCCCAATAGCTCACTCAGGCCAGCCATCTCTGTGGGTCTTCTCCTCATGATCCTGATCCCTTTGATGATATATTCTCTTCTCCCTCTCATCAGCTGGATCAGGAGCTCAGTCTAGTGCTTAGCTATGAATCTCTTCTGACATCAGTGGCTGGATGAAAGTTTATATTGACAATTAGGGTGGTCATTCATTTGATTATAGGGAAGTCCTGTTTAGGCACCCTCTCTATTATTGCATGAAGTCCTAGCCAGAGACAGCTTGTGGGTTCCTAGATGTTTCCCTAGTGCCAGGTTTATCTATAACCCCACAATGGCTCCCTCTATCAAGATATCTGTTATATTGTTTTTCCTCTCTGTTACTCCTCCCACTCAACCATCCCATTTTCTCCATGACCTCTTCCCTTGCTCAATCTCCCATATAATCCCAATTTACCCAGGAGCCTTCCCAGGGGGATCCATGGATATCTCTCTTAAGTTCCTCCTATTACCTAGCTATTCCAGGTTTGTGAATTGTAATCTAGTTGTCATTTGCTTTACATCTAAAATTCACTTATGAGTAAGTACATACTATGACTATCTTTCTGGGTCTGTATTATCTCATTCAGAATGACATTTTCTAGATCCATCCATTTGTCTGCAAATTTCAGAATGTTTTTTTTTTACTGCTGACTAGTATTTCATTGTGTAAATGTACTAAAAGTTTTTAATCCATTATTCAATAATGGTACTATGAACATAGTTGAGCTAATGCCCCTGGGGTAAGAATATGCATCCTTTGGGTATATGCCCAATAGTGGTATTGCTGGATCATTGGGGAGATTTATTTCCAAAGTGGCTGTACAGGTTTAGACTCCCATCAGCAATGGAGGAGTGTTCCCCCTGCTCCACATCCCCTCTGAGGTTGAATTCAAGTGGAGGAATGTCTCTGGTGTTCCAGGAGCCTGAATGGGGCATGGCCAGACCATTGTAGAAGCTTCTGGGAACTGGAGTTGGTCCTGTTTGTTCCTGCGATCATGGAGAGCAGAGTGCCAGGCCCAATGTGAAACCATTCCCAGCTCCAAGAATTGTCTTAAGGTTCAATTTGTATCAGTGATAAATAAATATTAATGTTTTACATGGTATATTGCACGTATTAGTGCAATATCTGATGCACAATGTGTAAGCCCCCAGAAATCAGATTTCAAAGCTAAAGAAGGTTCAATTATATCTAGTCACAGTGGAGGAACAGCCTTCTCAAGACGAGTAAGAAATCCAGTGCCTGAAACAGATGACCATATGGCATTGGGTAATAGAATAATTTTACGGGAGAAATTGACAGTTCTAAGAAAAACCACAAAACAAATATTCTGGCAGACTTCCATAAATGAACAAAGACCAAAACTGAAAATACAGGTAGATAATATTTATATCCAAGGCATTGTAGACAAGGAAGCTGATGTTTCAATCATAACCCCACAATCATGGCATCCAAGATGGCCTCTGAAGGAGGTGGATATTCAATTTTTGGGTATTGGAACAATATCTCAGGTAAAACAGTGTAAATGGCTTGAATGCATAGGACCAGAAGGTCAGAAAGGAAGGTTGAAGCCATACATGGCTGACATAGCAGTGAATCTATGGGGTTGTGACCTTCTACAGCAATGGAATACCCAGATTAAAACCCCTCCAGGCTCAGATATCAACCAGAGACTCAATTATGTTTCTGAAAACAACATTTTAAGGTGCTATGCAAAACAATCACCAGCCATTCAGGTTGTGCAAAGAATAGCCCAATAGCCACTGAACCTGTGAAGACACTCATAGTACTACCTTTGAAATGATTGACAGAAAAGCCTATTTGGGTTTAGCAATGGCCCTTTATAAAGGAGAAACTGCAGGATATAGATTAGTTGGTAAAGAAGGAGTTACAAGCTTGGCATATTGAAGAATCAACCAGTCCATGGAATTCTCCTGTATTCGTTGTCAAGAAGAAATCTGGAAAGTGGAGGATGGTGACAGATATAAGAGCAATTAATAAAGTGATTCAAGCCAAGGGCTCCTTACAATCTGGTATTCCCCTGCCTTCCCTGTTACTTAAGGGATGGCCTATTGCAGTTACTGATTTGAAGGACTGCGTTTTTGTTTGTTTGTTTTACCATACCTCTACAAGAACGGGAAAAAGAAAAAATTGCTTTCACAGTGCCCACTTTTAATAATTCATATCTGGTTAAAAGGTACCAGTGGACAGTCCTTCCACAAGTAGAACAGTCCCACCTTATGCCAATATTTAGTACAAGAGCCACTAAAAATTAAATACAAACAATTCCCACAATCTATCATTTACCATTATATAGATGATATCTTGTTGGCAGACCCAAACATAAATTCAATGGAAATAATGTTTGAAGAAATGAAGAAAATATTGCCTGATTTGGGACTACAAATTGCCCCCAGAAAAGATATAAAAATGAGATTCTATCAATTATTTAGGATATAAAATCAGACCCCAAAAGGTGAAACTAAATAGAGATAGACTGAGGACTCTTAACGATTTCCAAAAACTGCTAGAGGATATTGCTCACCTACAGCCCATTATTGGTATAAAAAAAAACATGAACTAGTTAATTTACTCAAAACTTTAGTCAGTGATAAAGATTTAAATAGTCCCAAAGAATTCTCCAATGAAGCTGAGAGAGAATTAGCTTTGGTGGAAAAGAAATTACAAGAAAGAAGCACATATGAATTGTGTAGACCCAGACCTCAATTGCATACTGGTTATTTTACCCTCTAAACATTCTCTTACAGGAGTCATAATGCAAAGAGAAAATATTATATTACAATGGATATTTCTGCCACATAGGTCAAATAAAAAACTGAAAACATATATCAAAATATTTCTGATCTGATTTTTAGAGGTAAATTTAAACTTAGTCAGTTGACTGGAAAGGACCCTGCAGAAATTGTTGTATCTTTGACTAACGAAGAAATTAATCGATTATGGGCAGACAATGAGCCTTGGCAAAAAGCCTGTAGTAATTTTTTGGCAGAAGTTAATAACAAATATCCCTGAAGTAAAAATTCAATTTATAAAGGAAACTAGCTGAATCTTCCCTCATGTGGAACAGGATAAACCCATTTCTGTAGCACCTATATTTTATACTGATGCAAACAAATTAGGAAAAGCTGGTTACAAATCTGGAAACTTAAGGTGGCTCAAAGCCCTTATAACTCTGTTCAGAAATCAGAAATATACACAACTTCTTATATTATAATGGATTTTACAGAACCCCTTAATGTAATAACCGACTCTCAGTATGCAGGAGTTGTCTTACATATTGAAACTGCTGATTTTATTCCTAATGATACAGAATTAGCCTGTTTATACAACTATAGGATATCATTAAAAAATATATTCATCCCATATACATAACACATATCAGATCACACACAGGTCTCCTGGGCCCTTTGGTGCAAGGTAATGATGAAATTGACAGTTATTAATAGGAAATATGCTGGAGGCCACAGAATTTCACAAGAGACATCATGTTAATAGTAAAGAGCTAAAGAAGAGCTTTCCCATCACTTGGCAGCATGCCAAGGAAATTCTATGCAATTGTACTTGTTCCTTCTATAACCTACCATCTTTACCCACTGGAAGTAATCCCAAAGGTCCACAGAGAAATGAGATCTGGCAGGTGGATGCGTTTCACTTTACCGAATTTGGAAAGATGAAATATGTACATATATCATTGACACTTACTCAGGAATGCAATGGGCAACTGCCCTAAGTTCTGAAAAAGCTGATGTACTTATTCACCTTTTGGAAGTCATGGCCATAATGGGAATTCCATTCAGATTAAGACTGACAATGCTCCAGCATATGTTTCCCAAAACATGAAGCTAATTTTTAAATATTATAATATAAATCATATTATAGGGATACCATGCAATCCTACAGGACAAGCAGTTGTAGAGAGATCTCACTGCACTTTGAAAGAGATGCTTCATAAACAGAAAGGAAAAAAAAAAAAAAAACCAGGGAGAGGTTGCATAATGCTTTACTGGCCTTGAATTTTCTTAATGCTGATGATAAAGGAATAGCTGCTGAGAGACACTGGGTAATAGAGAAATCTTCTGAGATAAACCAACCCATCTACTTCAAGAATGTGCTGACTTCAGAATGGAAGCCGGGATATGTGCTTTGGCGGGGTAGTTTTGCTTTTGTTTCCGCAGAAGAAATGATATGGGTACCAACAAAATTAATAAAGATCTGATCAGAAAAGGAGACCCCTCCTGAGGAGAAGTAATGGCCTATCCCCCGGTATGACAATTGGATACATGGTAAGGAAAACTCATTTAACAAGGCTGGGGCAGGGGCTCATTTTTGTCTTTACGGAAGAATGGATAAAAACATCTTTAAGACATTAAATGGATGCTGACATTTAGACACCTAAACAAAAGGGAGATTGCCTATGAAAAGATTACAAGGAAATACGAGAACAACTGGTGCCAATATGCACTAGAGGCTAATTTCTCAATTCTCACTGCTTTACATCTCACATCTATACCTTTCTCTCTAAAAAGAATTGTGGTCCTGATTTGACTATAAATAAAGCTGGCTTTGGATTTGGAGTAAATGGCTTTCTCCCTTTCTAAACCGAGCACATTGGTAAAAATTTTGAGAGTCTGTCTCATAACCAGAAAAGGCACCTGGTGTGGGACAGAAGACAGCTAGAATATATAGGGATCATTATTGTAATTTTATCTTTAATCTTATTTCTTTGTGTATTTACTCCTTCCTAACCTTAAAATCTTCTCTGCATACAATTTTCTCCTGAAGGTATGTAAAGGACATAAAAATCTTCATTTGATGTCAATCATGTTTAAGTTTTCCACTATAAACCATTTCTCCTACCAGCAATCTCCAAAGCACCTGGAATTAAGATGGGGGCCCCACCACAATGATTCTATCTGTTGTGAGAGAGAGAGAGAGAGAGAGAGAGAGAGAGAGAGAGAGAGAGAGAGAGAGAGAGAGAGAGAGAGAGAGAGAGAGAGAGAGAGAGAGAGAGAGTTGCAATGGGGTTTCTTGGTCCCGGGCGGCCAGGGGCCCAGCCTGCTGTGCCAGGCCCCTTAGCCACCCACCACTGTTGCTCAGGCCCCCAGAAATGACTCAGACACTTATATTAACTTTATGCTGTTTGGCCTATGGCTCAGGCACATTGCTAGCTTGCTCTTACATCTTAAATCAACCCATTTCTATTAATCTGTCCTGCCACGTGGCCCGTGGCTCACCTGTGTTCCTTACATGTTTCTTCCTGGGCGGCTTGCTCAATCTGCCTGACTCCGCCCTGCTTCTCCTACCTATGCTCTGATTTCTCCTCCTACTTCTTCTATGGTGCCTGTCATGGCCCAAAACAGCTCCTTTATTTAAAGATTGAGATTCACAACATACATAAACGCATTCCCACATCAAGACAGAGAAAGAAATAACATGGTGTACAGCACTCAATGATTTTGAAATATAGACTATTCAGGACAGTTGCAAGATAGCTCTCTATTATCCTTCATGTCACATCTTTAACAAGAGTCCGAGATGGATTTACCCAATACTCACTTTGTCTTTTGCAATTTATTATTCACATCCAACACTTGCCACTGTAGTATTCCATTAAACCCACTAAATTCATAGTTTCAAATTGAGCTGCTCTATCTGCTACTGTAAGGCCTGGCATACAGAGATGGGCAATGACTGAGCTCTTCATGTATGCTGATGTTCCTGAATTTGTTTCTTGCACTATGAGTGAAATGCACTATCCTCAACCTGAACACTAACAATAGGCTTTACATGGTAAATTCATTCCAATTTTTTGAGTCTATGAATTTCTTCAATATTAATTTTTAATGTATCAGGCACTACTGGTTCATTCACAGAAGACAATCTTTTGAACCAGAATTCAGCCTCAAAATCAAATAAACTGTATTTTAAAAGAATTTTTTGTGTTTGCCTACATGTATGTATAAGTACCACATATATGCAACTGAGTGCATTTTGAGGCCAGAAGACAGCAGTAGAGCCCCTGGAACTGGAAACAGTTCTAGGCTGTTCCCACTTGGAGACTGGGAACTGAACTCATGTTCTCTAAAAGAACAGCAGGTACTCTTATCAGTGAGCCATCTCTCTAGCCCACTCACCTGTACCTTTTGAATAATCTGCAACCCCAAGCCCAGGATTTCTGCACTAATTCAGTCTGACCTAGTTTTGATTCTCACGCCATTTTAACACACCAATATTCATACTCATACACATTTAAAATGCATCTCTTTGTAGTAATCAGAAAACCCAAGACCACACAGATCACAATGTGTATGTACCTTACCTCTGGGGTCTTGGTGAGGCTTAAGTCTGTTTCAGCATTGTCTTACCTGGCATTTTCTTTAGGTCTTTGCCATTTCCTTAGATCACATGAAATTAACTTCTTCTGGGAAGACTAGAAATGTCAATGTTAGAACAAGAATGTATGTAACAATGAGGTTTCTGGCCCAGACAAGGCCCACAGTTTGGACTCGCCAACCGTCGTTTATCTGGACCACCAGTCCCAAAGAAACACCCAGACGCTTATATTAATTTCATGCTGTTTGGCCTATGTCTCAGGCACCTTGCTAGCTTGCTCTTTCATATTAATTCAACCCATTTCCATTAATCTGTCCTGCCATGTGGCCCGCGGCTCACCTGTATTTCTTACATATTGCTTCTTTGGGTGTGTGGAATCTGACTCCACCCTCCTTTTCCTACCTATATTTCTGCCTATGGCTATAGTGTTCACCAAGGGTCAAAACAGCTCCTTTATTTAAAGACTGATATTCACAGCATACAGAAAGACATCCCCTCATCAGATGTACTTGTTATTTAAGGTTGGGTACTATAGCCCAAGAATAAACAAACAGCACTATTTGGACTCAGTGAAATGGGGGGGGGGGGGGCAGTACACTGATGACTCTGAGGCACACATTAGTCTCAGCACTAGGGAAGCAGAAGCAGGTATATATCTCTGTTATGTTCAAAGCCAACCTTTTCTACACAGTGAGTCCCAGGCCAGGGTTAAAGGGGGGGGGGGGGGAAGTATGGGAGGCATTAGAGAAGACAGAGTAAGAATAAGATTTAATCAAAACAAACTGCATACATGTATGAAATTTTCAAACAATAAATGATAAATATATTTTAAAGCCCTCAAATTCACTACAAACACCCTTTGTTCTGCCCTGGAGAAGGGGAGGTATGTAGGAGGTGATATAGAGGTAATTTCAAAGAAATAATTAAGACACATAGTAATGATACTTAAGAGTATATATAGATTTATTAAACTTGGGAATAATAGCATGGAGTACATCCCGCAGAATAGTGGACTCAAAAATATGCCTCAAGATCTGTTTGAATTCATAGGTTTTCATAAAAATGGAGGTCATTAAAAAGGTGGTTCTATCTTCTAGTGAGTATAGGGAATGATTTCCTATGTTTGCTAGAAGAGTTTCTATAACTCAAGATGGTCCCCAAAGTCCACGTGCTGGCCTTTCCTGGTTGGTGGGCTCTGGAGTTAAGCTACTGTGGTCAGTCATTCCCTTCTGGGCTTCTTCTGCATTACTTCTCCCTGCAATGCATGATCTCCACCTTTTACGGGAGGCTGAAGGGCAGGAGATACCTTTGGTAACAGCTTTCAGGTGGTAGGGTTCTACAGTCCCTGTGACCCATGAAAGCTCTACACTCTTTAAGGACTCATCACTGTTCTGAGTTCTTAAGTGTGTTTTATGTGAATTAGGATAAGCATTTTATCACTGTTCACATGCAGAAGGTTTGGTGCTAGTCTAAGTTTTTTCATGCATTTGAAGGAAACAAGGATAAAGGAAGTAGGTATTGTTGACATGTGTAGGGGTTTCCTGAAGCATGAACTGACTGATGTCTCTTAAAGGAACTCTGCCGGCTGAAGGATCTGCCACACTGTATGCACTGATACGGTTTCTCTCCAGTATGTCTTCTTTCGTGTAATCGAAGGTAAGAGTGATGCCTAAAAGCTTTACCACACTCTTTACATTCATAGGGTTTCTCTCCAGTGTGGCTTCTTTCATGAAACTGAAGATAACTCTGACGAGTAAAGGCTTTCCCACAGTGCTTACATTCATAGGGTTTTTCTCCCGTGTGAGTTCTTTCATGTAATCGTATGGAAGAATGATATCTAAAGGTTTTTCCACACAGTTTACACTCATAGGGCTTTTCACCTGTGTGAGTTCTTTCATGCATTTGAAGTAAAGAGGGGTAAATGAAGGACTTACCACACTGTTTACAATTATAAAATGTTTCTCCGTGCATTATTTTATGTCTATGGTAGGAACTCTGAGATTTGAAAACTATATCGCATAGTTTACATTCATAATGTTTCTCTCCAGTATGAACTTTTTCATGTAATCGAAGGTGAGTCAGTCTGCTAAAAGCTGTACCACAATGTTTGCATTCATAAGGCTTTTCTCCAGTATGAATTCTTTCATGTGACTGAAGGGCATTGAGACATCTAAAGGCCTTACTACACTGTTGGCACTTGTATGGTCTTTCTTCAATATGAATTTTCTGATGTCTTTGAAGAGAATTGAAAGAACTCAAAGTTTTACCACACTGGTTACATTCATAACATTTCCGTATAGTCTGGCTTCCTCCACACTCCCTGTATTCATAGTTGTGATGTCCATTGTAAGTTAGGTGATACAGTCCATAGGATTTTAAACATATCTCACACTCCGAAGGTCCTTTCACAGTCTGAGTTTCCGTGCATCCCTCAATACTTGTAAGAAAATTAGAGTCCTGTGGCTTCTGTTCACATTCCTCATGTTCATACTGTGTATATTCAGAGTGAGATACGATGTGCCTATTAAGAGATTAATAACATGTGAAAATTTTCCCACCCATCGTGCTGTTCATATTGACATCGGTATATGTGTAAGGCTGCTCCACCCTGACCATCTTCTTCAGTATCAGTAAATGTAACTACTATGAGAAATGACAAGCACATTAGTGACACTCGCTTTACTACTGTTGACTTCTAGACCATCTTTCTTGGTCAGTCTGCTATCCAAAACAAGCAAACCATGTGCTTTCACATGAAAGATAAATGGACTGATGGCTCTACAATATGGTTCTCGTAGGCCTATGACCAAAATTCGTTAATGCAGGGTCAGAACTGGTTCCAATAGATTGTGCAAAACCTGAAGCTCACATGAAGGTATACATTGGAGGGAAAAAATTTCTGTTGATGAATAATCAATTTAAAGTTGGACTTATTTGGTTTGTTAGTTTGCTCTTAAATTTTCATGTCACATTAAAATTTCTTTGAGGGCATGTGCTTCACTTATGTATGCAGATTACCTTAGATTTATTTCAGGATCTTCAGGACAGTCTTCAAGTGTCTGGTCTTCCCATTCATAGCCTAAAATATTGTCATAGAAAACGTGTATAAAATTATTAGAATGTACACTGCAATCACATCTAATCTCTTCATCACATTCTTCTTTTCTACATACAAATCACAGTGACCATCAATAGCCAGAAACACTTGTTCTCTCTAATATACAGAGGGAAGGTAAGATTGGCATTCTCACCTATGGCAGTGATGTTCCTGCAGGTTTCCAGCATCACATCTCCATAGAGAATCTTCTGAGAGGGATCCAGCAAATCCCATTCTTCCTGGGTGAAGTTCACAACCAGATCCTCAAAGCTCACCAGATCCTAAAACAGTGTGACAGCGTAACTATGTGGTTTCCACACTCATTCCATGACACAGTAGTTCTAGTAAAAGCTGAGTGATGTTCAGAGATGGCAGACAGATCACTCTCATCATTGTGCCCAGGAGGGCATGCACTGCTTCCCCACCCCATTCTCTTTCTCCAGCCATTTCCACTTCTTGTCCTAGGCACACCCTATCCCGATACACACAATGGCATTAACACTAGGGCTCAGGAGGCTGTCTGTCCTTGGAAATTCATGTTCAGAGTTTAAGCTTCTTCCTCTATAGTCCTGAAATTCAAAAAAATTTCTGAAAACAAGGTTAAGAAAAAAAAAAAAACATGGAGTTCAGTGAATACATATAAAGAATAGGATCTCTGGAACAAGTACTTGTGAAATGTTAAATATATTGCAAACTATACCTTACAATAAACGGAAAGCAAATCCTGGAGAAGAGAGAACTAATTTGCTGAAGTACTTCCTAATCATATACACTGTTTAAAACAAGTATTGTGTGTGTGGTTTATGTGGTGTGTATAGTATGGCTGTGTGTCTTTGTGTGTGGTGTATATGTGTCTGTGATGTGAGAATATCTTTTTATATGTTGTAAATAAAAGACTGTTTTGGCCATGGCAGACACCATAGAGATAGGCGAAAGAATCAAATATAAATACAAAAAAAAAAAGATAGTCAGAGACAGATGGGGCCAGACACCCAAATATATATATTTATAAAACGCAAGTAAGCCACAGGTCATGTGGCACACAAATTAACAAAAATAAATTAGATTTAAAAAAAAAAAAAACCAGTTAACAATGTGCCTGAATCATAGGCCAAACAACGTAAAGTTAATATAAATATCTATATATTTCTTTAAGATTTTAAGATTACTAGCAAATAAGTAACAGCAAACAAGTCCAAACCATAAAACTAGTCAGGCCAAAAACCTCATTATAACAAGTATTAGAACAAGTATTTAGTGTGTGTGTGTGTGTGTGTGTGTGTGTGTGTGTGTGTGTGTGTGTGTGTGTGTGTGTCTGCGTGTATTCATGTGGGCACACACACCACTGAGTGTGGAAGTCAGTTTGCTCCTTCTACCAAAGGACTGAGCTCAGGTTATCAGGCTCAGTGGAACTTATGTTGACGTGGTGAGCCATGTCACTGGCCCAAATGTGTTGTGGCGTATTATTTTAAGATGTGTTCCATTTGTTCATACTGTGAATGGTTTGTTGTTCAATGATGCAAAGATGTGTCACATTCTTCTATGTTGTATTTGTTTGACTCTGTGAAGCTGTGTTACTGTGCCTGTCTAAACACCTGATGGCCTAATAAAGAAAGAGCTAGGCTGGAGAAAGGACAGGCAAGGCTGGCAGGCAGAGAGAATAAACAGGAGGAGAGATCTAGGAGGAGGGATCAAGAAATAAGAAAAAGGGGCTAGCGACTCAGCTACACAGCCAGACACAGAGTAAGAAGGAAAGATATATAGAAGCAGAAAAAGGTAAAAGCCCAGAAGCAAAAGATAAATGGGATAATTTAAGAAAAGCTGGAGATAAGCCAAGCTAAAGCCGAGCATTCTTAAGGAAGAATAAGCCTCTGTGTGTGATTACTTGAGAGCTGGGTATTGGGCCCCCAAGGAACTAAAAGAGTAAAAAGAGTTAAAGAAAACACACACACACACACACACACACACACACACACACACACACACACACACATGCTCATTTTGGTTTTTTGTTTTGGGAGTTTTTTTTTTAGACAGGGTCTCAGTATGTATAACTTTGCTTGCTGGTCTGGCCAGGCTGGCCTCAAACTCATAAAAATCAACCTGCCTCCACATCCCAAGTGCTAGGTTAAAGGCATGTACCATCAGGCCCAGTAATGCTCAGTTTTAACAATCAAAAAATGCAGAAAGAACGCAGAAAAATACAAACATGACAAATGGAATGGGGAAGAGATTATGTAAGTCATCTCTGAGAATTACCAGTAACCACAAAATCTAAACAGTGCTACCAGCTAGAGCTCAAATGTCCTACACGTGAACCTAGAGGGGCAATGTCACATGCAAATGACGAAAATCATATGAAAGAATACTGTAAGCATCCCCATGCCACAAACTTGGTAACTTATATGAAATTAACAAATTCTTTGAAATGAGCAGTCTAGACCAAAATAGCCATAAAGGAATAAATGAAGAAAATTACTGGACTATAAATGGAGTATTTTAGATGAAACAAATTATTTGAAGACTCTATCAGTGAGTTTAAGTCTAAACAGCCAGTTCCATAAAAGCCAGGATTGTTACACAGAGAAATCCTGTCTCAAAAAGCAAAAGCAAAAATTAATGATGAACTGTAATGTTTAAGGTATGCATAAGGAAAACAGAAGGACATATCTGAATCAATACGGTTCCCTTGAAAATAGAACACAAAGAACAAATAACAAGGGAATTTATTAATTACCTTATCTGATTTACAGCTTACCTGATTCAGCCTGCACAGTCCAATAATGGCCTTCTCCATGATGGAAAGGCTCCATCCACGAAGACTAGAAGCCTCAAGAGCTCCAATCTGGTGCCTAAGGCCCAGAGCACACCCGGACAGCTTCTGGTCTTCAACCACACTGCAAGGCCCAAGAAGCTGAGTTCCAATGTCGGTGAAGGATGATGGTGGCAGTAGCAGCAGTGGCAATAGGACAAATGCACTCACTAAGGCAGGCAGAGGCAACCTACCACATGGCAGAGTCGTCTCACCTCAGTTAATCCTTCCTGAAATTCTCTGGTAGACCTGCATAAAGACAGGCCTTTTAGTTGATTCCAGAGCCAATCAAGCCAACTGAAGATCAGCCATCACACAACCAACTAGCAATATTCGGGACCTGTTCTCCCACTGGGTATGTTTCCTCACACACCATCCTCACAATCTCCAGGTCTGTCAGTCTTCACCCACAGACTCCTCTCAGACTAATCTTACCTGTGACAAAATGAGTTTCAAGCTCCATCAGCAACAACCTGCACTTTCTTCCCTATGGCACTACTGGCCAAATCCTAGCACACAGCCTGCTGCAAGCTCTTCTAAAGCCCTTGGGCTCAGAAGGGAGGTCCCACCTGAGCAGAGCTCCTATGGCTGAGGCCCAAGCTCACTGAAGGCACATATAATAAAATTTTCCAATCTAAGGTTTAGAAGTGGTTAGCTCTGGTGGGGGGTTTTGTTTGTTTTGGGTTGTTTTTTGTTTTGTTTTGATTATGGTTTTTCAAGACTGGGTTTCTCTGTGTAGCCTGCTGTCTAGAACTTGCTCTGTAGGCCAGACTGGCCTCAAACTCAGAGGTCAACCTACCTCTGTCACCCAAGGGCTGGGATTAAAGGTATGTACCATATGTCCATCAGTTAACTCTGTTTTTATTGTCCTCAGATTTTCCAGCCACACTTTATTACATGTATCATTGGAAATGTACATTTTTCTAAGAGCCCCTCTGAAGACTACAGGCTATGCTCCATCTTTATCTTTCTATTGCCCATGTCCTCACTGTACTCTTGTCATATAGCTCAGTGTTTTATTTATAAAGATTGTACAATGTATCAAAGGAAATCAAGTAATATAGCCATAAAAATCAATAAGTAAAGAGGGAAAATTTGTAACTGGAGTTGCAAATGACTATGAGCCACCATGAAGGTGCTGGGAATTGAACTCTGGTCCTTTGAAAATGCAGCCAATGCTCTTAACTTCTGAATCATTTCTCCAGCCCTAACTAGGACATTTATACCACTACCTCTTAAGGACCATAGCAGAGGAGGGATGGAAAAAAAAATTAAGAACTGGAAAGGAGAGGGGGAAAGGCAATAAAATGCTGATTTCTGGACATGGCAGAGTCAATGCTATCATGACTTCATGGTGGTTGTGGTCACCTCCAATGGGACTACATAAAACAGCACCTATCAGTAGTCAACTGTAGATCTGGGAGGGGCATACAGTGCTCTATTCTTCCTTGAATTACTGACCAGATTCTGGAGGAAGAAGTCATTGTCTTTAGTTGTATACCCAGTGAGGTGCCCACCAAACTCCCATGAATAATTTCTAACTCACAGATGATCCTGGATAACTCAGTGGGTTCCTGAACAAAATTTAAGAAAGGAGACATCAGTGACTGAAAGGATATTGCAGGGATAAAGTGAGCCTGGGGGTGTGAGGAATGTCAGAGGATAGGAGCCACAGCATGCATCTTCGAGATTCATGGAAGTGTTAAAGGGAAATTTGTTAAAAGTTATAAAAATCCTAAGGAAAAAAAGTATCACAGTTCATACTTACTATTCCAGCACTTTGGAGGGAGCAGCAAGAATCAAGAGTTTAAGGCCATCCTTACCCACCCAAGGGCCTAAAGAAATTAACTAAACCAAATCAAAACGTACACACCACAACCAAGTGGAAATTAAGATGCAAAAAAACAATTAAAACTTCAAAATTCAGGTTGTGAATAAAGCTCAATCGCAGAGTACACAAAGACCAGAGTTCAATGCCCAACACGCACCCCATCCCCCCACAAAGTTAATAATCAGTGGAATCTATCATTAACAAATAAGTAACAAAAATCTTATGATCTGTCTGGAGAGCTGTCTCGGGGGTTAAAAGTGCTGCCTGCTCTTGCAGAAGGTCCAGGTTCAACTCCCAGCACTATGTGGCTCTCAACCATTTGTAGCTCTGATTCCAGGAAATACAAAACTCTCCTCTGTAGTTGGACTTTCTTCGTACTACCAGTTCTCATAACGACAAGAGACTTATCAATTAGGGAAGGTTGGCCTTAGCTTAGACTTGTTGTCAACTAGCTCTTATAACTTAAATGAAGACATTTATATTAGTCTATATTCCGCCATTTGGCTTGTTACCTCTCCTCAATACTGTATGTCCAACTCCCTATGTGTCTCACTGACTTAATCTCAAATGTCTCAGAGTTTTCCCAAATTACTCTCTCTCCTCAGAAGTCCTGTCTATTCTCTCCCGCCATTGGCCATTCAGCTCTTTATTAAACCAATTAGAAGACACTTTAGGCAGAGACACATCTTCACAGTGTACAAAAAGATTATTTCACAACACTCCTCTGTCCTCCACAGGCACTAAGCATGTACATGGTACACAGGCATAAATATAGGTAAATAAATATAAAATATAAAAAATGATTTTACATTATATGATCATACAAATATTTGGGGGGCTATATGTCAACAAAAGAGAAAAGGAGCTTTTTCAGAAGAAATAAAATCTCAAAAACAATAAAAATCAAAAACTACATTGAGATACTAAAGCAAACGTGTAGGATACGTAATTCTATCCTATCCCTATACCTTGGCAATGAGCAATAGGATGTGAAATAAGAACACTATACTGCTAGTTTACCAGTAAAGACAAAAGAAGACAGAAAGAAATAAGCATGAATATAGCAAAGAACTACCGACACACTGGGTGTGGTGTTACACACACTTGGAAGGCAGAGGTAGGCAGATTGCTTTGAGTTCCAGAACAGACTGGTCTACAAAGTTCCAGGGTTCCAGGTCACACAGGAAACTTTGTCTCAAATAAAGAAAAGACAAAAAAAAAAAAAAAAAAAAAAAAAAAAAGGAGTTCACAGACATTAAATAAATTTTATATATAAATGTATAAATACATTTTAAGTATGTATTTAAAGGATATTTGTTTGTTCCACGTGTGTGCCTGGTGCCCATGAAGGCTAGAAAAGGGCTTCAAATCCTCTCAGAATGAAGTTACAGATTGGTGTGAGCTACCATGTGGTCACTGGGAATGGAGCAGCCAGTATTCTTAACCACTGAGCTATCTCTCTGGCCCCAAACTTCAAATCTCTAATGAAAACCATTAACTTAATAAAAAGAGTGACACTAACAGACAGGATCCAGGATATTCATATCCAAGATATGTTCAGTGTTGAGATCAGGCTGTGCCTTGTTCTAAGCTACTCCATGTTGTAAAAAAAAAAAAAAAAAACCCCACACACAAAACAGTGGCTTTCTTTCTAGGCAATGCCTTACCCTGAGACTCCATTTGACCCCATTTAAGGGAAGAGAATGACTACAGCCCCTCAGTAGATCCACAACAATACTCTCTGTTCACCCAAATAGCAGAGACTAACAAATGGCTTATTCCTGGGAACAGAATGGGAGCCACTCTACACGTTTATCAGGGTTAATTGACACGAGAGGTACACTAAAATGCTATCAAGGAAACCAGGCCCAAGAACTTGGCAGATCAGGAAAGGATAACTCCTTTCCTGGCTTCATAAAGTAATGGGCCCCAAGCAGTAGGATGGTGTCCCAAACCAATCAACTTGTATGTGAATAAAGGACATACAGGAACTCCTGTCCCTGAAAGTGTCCAACCTCTGTTATCCCAGCCTACCTGCCTGGCCCTCTACCTGCTCCCTAGACCTGGACCTGAACCCACAGTTGCCTGTTCTCAAGGCCTGGTTCTGCCTTCTACCTAGCAACTAGAATTTTGTAACATGGCTGACAAAACTAGTAACGGCTCCCTATGGAATACTAGTTTTGAGTTCTTTATCATACCAATACAGGCTGTACCTGCATTTCCCAGCCCACTTCTGTGTCTTTTCTTTTACCTGCATTCATTTTATAAACTACATTTATGCATAGCTATACTATATATATTAATATATTAATATTAGCGATTAAGACTAAAATAAGCCTACATTAGCCTTATCCCAATTATCAAGGTAGGTGGACTTATCTCACAAATTGCTACCTCCAAAACTATTATACCTTTTAAATCTATTCTTATTCAGAAACATTCTGCCACCATGGGAAGATACAAATGTGTTCATCTTTATTTCTAGCATAGCACACTCATCATAGGAAGTCTCAATAATAAGATGTCCGTTCTCAGTTTAAACTAGCTCAATATACTTGCAATAAAATATTACTTCTAAAAAAATTTATCATAACAGGAAATGAATTATAAAAGGTGTGTGGAAATAAAGAAAAGAAATAACGAACACCATAAAGAACCAACTGCAGTGCTTCCTGACTATAATATTTTCCATCCGACTTCAGTACTCAAGACAATGCACGATTCGGGGGAGAATATTAACAAACACATAAACAGAAATAAAGACAACAATATAATCAAAGTATGTTGGACCGAACAAACAACACCAACAACAAAAATCAATTTAAAAACATTGTTTGCCAGAACGGTTTCTGTTGCAAAGAAACTCAGCGGCCAGACTTTACAAATGTCGCAAAATTAACCCAAAATGGATCCTATATCTACATATGGAATGCAAAGTTCAGAACTTTTAGAAGACACCACAAAGACTCAGTCGGCCAAGCTGCCTTCCAGTGCTGCACCAAAAAGCAGGACTTGCGCAGCCGTGACGTCAGCCGCGCAAGGTTTCCCCCACCCCGCAGGGCGGGGCCTCCCGCTCAGCGCTGGCGCGGAAGAGGACAATCGAGGCCGGAAGTACCCCCAGGCCGCCCTCCGGGTCCCGGATCGCTGGCTGGACTCCGTGTCCTCGCGCCCGCTCCCGCTCCTGCTCCCCGGCCCCGGGGAGGACCCACCACACGGGCTCCCGCGGCTTAGGCGGATGCTCCTCCCCGACTGAGGACTGCGGCCCCGCGCTCACCATGGAGCAGCCGCCGAGTTCTTCCGCGCTCCCCTCACAGCGCCGGGCAGCAGCACCCTCAGCAGCCTGCCTCAGCCTGGGTGAAGGACCCCTAGCTAGCATGGCGTCTGGAAGGAAACCACCCATCCCCCCGCCTCCCGGAAGCTCCTGATTGGACAGCCTGCTTGGAGGCTCTGATTGGCTAAAACTGCTCAGCCTGGGCTGAGTGACAGGTAGAGCCCCTCTAGATGCTCCTTGTGAAAACATGGTCTAGCGTTCTAGTGACCAGCAGGTGGCAACATAGGCTCATGGCTCTTGTGTCCTTGCCGGCGCGCCTTCTGGAAATAGCTGATAGTGTCAAGCCAAGTTTTGGACTCTGAGATACCTAGAAACAAGTCCACTGAAAGAAACAAACTAATGATCGGTCCCGATAGTTCAGGAGGGCACTGTGCCATATCTTCTGCAGAATATTTTTGGTGAGAGTCTTGCTGTATAGCTCACAAGAGCCTCAAACTTTGAACCTCCTGCTTCAACCTGCTAAGTTCTGAGATCGCAGGCCCCAATTATGGCTCTGGAATGTCCTCAGGTACACTTCTTCACATGTACTGGAGAAAAGCTACGAGTATGTAATTGGGGGCTAGAGAGATAGCTCAGCAGTTAAGAGCACTGGCTGTTCTTCCAGAGGACCCAGATTCCATTCACTGCACCCACATAGAGGCTCACAACTTTCCGTAACTACAGTTCCAAGGAATCCAATGCCACCTTCTGGGCACCAAGCACATATATATTATGTAAACATACAGGTAAATCACCAATACACATAAACTAAAAATAAATCTTTTTAAGTGTCTGATTAAATAGATAATAATGTGGGTTGGTCACATAGAATGCAGGAAGCCCTGAGTTAAATCCTCAGAACCACATTAACTAACTAAAATGTCATTTGTCTGTAACCCCACTAGTGAGGAGCGAGTCAAGGTCATTCTCCACTACGTAGTGGCTTTGAGGCCATTTATGTCTCAGCTGCATAACCCCCTGCCTCAAAAACAAAAAACAAAACCCAAAATCTGAGCATGTTTACAAAAGCCTTTAATCCCACCACGAGGTGACAGGCACATGTTCTGGGGCATACTTGTCCTGTAGAGAGGGGACACACACAAACACATCAAGTCCAACATAGTGAGCCAGTGGGTTTTGATTGGAGTAATCAATAGGAATATAGGTGACAGGCTGATTAAAGGAACAAGAATGACTCACAAAAGTTTCAACAGCTGCAGGCAGTTTGATGATCTGGGAATCTCTCCCCCTGGAAGTTTGGTGAGACAGTGTCTCCTCCCCTTGCACTGGTTTCCAGATTCTAGAAATCTGGGAAGAAACTTCAAGAATCTTGCAAATATCCACTTTCCCAGGTATCCTTACTGGGGTTTCTATTACTATGATAAAACACCATGACCAAGAAGCAAGTTGGGGAGAAAAGGGTTTATTTGGCTTCAATTTCAACATTGCTGTTCATTACTGAAGGAAGTTAGGACAGGAGCTCAAGCAGGGAAGGATCTCTGAAGCAGGAGCTGATACAGAGGCCGTTGAAGGTTGCCATTTACTGGCTTGCTTCCCATGGCTTACTCAGCCTGCTTTATTATATAGAACCCAGTACCACTAGCCCAGGGATGACACCATCTGCCATGGTTTGGGCCCTTCCCCATTGATCACTAAATGAGAACATGTCTTATGGCTGGATGTCATGGAGGTATTTTTTTTTTCAGCTGAGAATTCTTCCCCTGATGACTATCTTGTGTCACGTTGACACACAAAACCAGTCAGTACACCAGACGTGTAGTGCTTCTTTATCTCCAGAGCCCCATCAGTCTTCCCCTCCACCCTGAATGGAAGTTTACATTCAGAGAAAAATTGTTATGCAACAGTATAGAAAGAGAATAATTATTGCACGAATAATTCTAGTTGGTATTTAACGAAGACCCAGAGCCAGATTCTGGGGGAAAGCTGGAATGTCAGAAAGAGGAAACAGACCACAGTCAATTCTCACCCAGGCAACCTCTCAGGCCAAACAGAGTAAATGCTATCTCAAAAAGTCCTCTGCTTGGCTGCTCACTCCTACAGAATGCCTCAATGTCTGCCTCCTCCTGCTTAAGTGTCATCCCTGCCCAGCTGTTTCACTTCTGGGTTCAACTCTGTATCATAATCCTAGAGTTAGAATTAAAGGTGTGAGCTACTACTGTTAGTTTCATGTGGGAGAGGTAGATGCGAACACTACCAAGCCACATGAGAGTTTATTCAGGGGAGTTGCCAAGTGAATAAGAGAGTAGCGGGAAAGAAAGGGGGTGGGAGGTGAGAGAGAATTTTCATGGAGCGGCTTCTTTTAAGAGAGCAGGTGGGCACAGATTTACAAAGTCAAGGTTAGAGGCGTGTCATATGCGGTGTTTACCACTGCATATGTTGGGCTTACCATGTAGGAGCTACATGCCAGGAATTCTTATTTCACCCTGCCCATGTTGGGTTTACCACATGGCTACTATGTGCCAGGAGTCATTACAACTGCTATTTGGTTTTTAGGCCTTGAGGTCACAGAAATACAGGAAGATCTCTATCGCCCAAGTGATGGGATTAAAGATGTGAGTCACCAGTCATTCTTAGTGACAAATAAAAGGCATGGGTCACCACTTTGTCATCCCAAATGATGAGATTAAAGGCGTGAATCATTACTCTCTGACCCTCATGTCTTAACTAAGGATGGTTCTGTTCTCTGATATTCCAGGCTGATTTTATTAAATATGCAATATATCACCACAAATAATTTTATTCTTAAGACAAAATCTTTTTATAAGAATAATGGGAAACTCCCCAGAGTTGGAGGAAGAGATGCCAATGTAGATAGAGTAGATACTTACAACAGACAAGAACAGAGCCTCCCCTTGTTATAGTGAAACAAAATGCAAATTCTCAGAACAAAGAAAAAGCTACAAAAGGGAAACACCAAACCACCTATAACATTTCCTGGGGAGACACAACTCATCCCAGTTGTGCCCATGGCACGGCAAAGTATGGACACCACCAAATGTCAATTTGGTGAACCAATGTGTTTTATTGGGGTCACATATACAGGAGCAGAAATGACTCAAAGATAACTGCATTGCCAAATCCCACCCCAGCATGAACAGCTCACAAAGCTGGGAGCCTAAAGCACACTGCACAGCCTGGAGGCAGCTCAGCAGCTTCCTACTGGAAACATACTGCTATTGTCTTGCTAAATAGACATCATCACACTACCTTCTACATATTTATGCATCTATCTGTATATATGCATAAATGCATGTATATACATATGTATATACACACACATTGGTGTTTCTCTACACCTTAACCAAAGAAGCTTCCCTGTAGTAGACAGCAGTCAATGCAGAGACTGGTAAATGTTCAAAGTGCTGAGAATATGTAACTACTGGTTTCTTAGCCTAAAACAGGAGCTCTAGGTAAACCTCTGACCTTCAAGGATCAGAAAACACCACAAAATATGAGGAAATAAAGTAAGAAGAGGAGGATGGCTATGAAAAGCATGGAGATTACACTCATGAACCCACTGCAACTATGGTCATCTGCACATGATCAAGCCAACAAGATCAGTCAGCATTTCAACAAGCATCATTAACAGGACTCAGGTAGAAAACAGAAAAGACAGAACACAAAAGGGGAGAGACACATCATGGAGTGTGTGGTGATATATTGTATAGTATTAAAGGTTGTCTGAAAGTGAGAGGATAGAACCAAGCCACAAAGGTCAGGGACTGGTAAGCCACACCCTTAATCCTAGAATTCAGAAGAAAGAGATCTCTAGATCTCTGTAAATTCAAAGCCAAACAAAACCAGGCAGTGGTGGCACACACTTTTAAATCAAGTTGAAAGAGGAAGTGAGATAACTAGGCAGAGAAAGAGTAGGTAGGAGGAGTTCTTCCCTAGGACTATGTGCACCTTTTCTGTTTAGGACTTAGAGACATTGAGTTGGAGGATTTGTGAAGACAGGATATACCATTTTCAGCCTGAGGAGTTGGCTCAGTAAAAACTGGATGTGGCTTGTTTCTCTGTCTCTCTAATATTTCAACTTTTCCCCAACATCTAGCTCTGAGTTTTTATTATAATACCAAATAGAATTTGTGCAATATCTAGTACCCAACTTTTGGAGCATAAATTCACAGAAAAACCACTTGCCTGTGGCTTTGCAGCCACTGGCACAAGCTAGAACTGTGCATGGCCAGAGTTACTATATGTGGGCTAGGTTTTCCTTTTGAAGTTAGCCTCCAGCCAGCTTGGCATTTTAGGCAGTTCCTGCTACACATATTTATTCTCCACAATCCCCAAGATGCGTTTTTCAGACAGTGAGTTCCCTTTCTGGATGAGTTCTGCTCCTGGAGTTGCTGCTACATTAGGTAGCTGCCTCACTTACAGTCATTTAAATCATCATTGATGGCAAATTTGGTGAGTCAATTGGGATTTCATAAAAAGGGAAACCAGTTTAAGGCAGAGTTTTTCCCCACATGAAAAAACAGAAAATATTAAAATGGAAAAAATTTGGTCTTTGTTTGATAATACTCAGTTTTTAAATGAAGCCATTAAAAAGGAGATAATTGTGTAGATGATATTATCATAATGTCTATTGTAAATGTCATTCTTGTTTTAGCCCTAAACAGTAGGTTTAAATGAGTGCCAAATTGGTTAATATGAGTGCCAAGTTGATTGTTATAAATGCCAAGTTACAAGTATTGGGAAACCTTGTTAAAACAAACCAAAGAGATATTCAGACCCAAACAGAGAAATTTAAAGGAGAACAAATATGAACATAACAAAAAAACAGCCTAAAGCTTTGAAACAGCTAACCTTAATAATATATCCATTAACCTTACATGAATTGAAAAATGATAGAATCTGTATAAGAACTGAATGGAATTCTGTTCAAATGTTAGATTTGAGATTCAAGGAAGTAATGATCTCATATGGTACGCACTCATCCTTTGGTAAGCATATATTAAACTTTTGGTCAACTTGTAATAGAATTATTCCTAAAGACAGGGCATATAGGGAGGGTTACAGCAATTATAGAGGCTGAACCCCAGTTACAGTGAAGCACCTGGTGGATAAAGTTAAACCATTGAGCAATTAAATAGGGCTATAGGTATTGAAATATCCCAAGACCAACTTCTTGAGGAGGGAGATCATGCTAATGTAGAAAGACAATCTTTATATAATGACCACACCCTGGCTTTATGCCAAATGGCAGTCATGAATGCATGGAAGAGAACTGAAGAAGTAGCAAAGAAAACTGAGTCATTTACAAAAATAAACCAAAGCCCAAAAAAATCCTTTACAGATTTCTTACAATGATTGACTTCGGTAGTAAATAGAATGATACCAGATTCATAGGCAAGGCAAATAATAATTGAATCTCTGGTTTATTAAAATGCAAATTCACAATGCAAAAAAATAATTAAAACATTACAGGCAAGATAAGACCCCTTGGAGAATTGGATCCAAGATACAATTAATATGGAATCTTATAACTATCACAATAATTTGGTAGGAGAAGTTATTTCTAGAAGTTTAAAGGAAAATGAAAAATATTAAATGTTACAACTGTGGAAAACAAGGTCACCTAAAAAGAAACTGTAAATAAAGCATTTCTAGAAGCAATGTTTTTGCTAAGAATAATCCCAACAGAATTCCCCTACTACATTCTGTAGTATACAGAAGGTGTGGCAAAGGTAAGCACTGGACCAACAAATGTTAAGTCAACAGGTGACAGACAAGGAAACTTTTTGTATTTGGGAAATTCCCTGAGGAGCCTCTCACAGGCCACTGTATAAAATTCAGTTCAGTCTTATCTTATAATCATGGAGAAAACACCTTCAAAAAGTAGTTAAATAACCTAAAACCTATTCTAAAAAACCATACTAGTCTAGATCATAGAAGAGCTATAGAAAATGAAGCCAAAAATATGGGAAAACCATAAAGTGACTATTTTGGCAAACTTTGGTGAATGAACAAAGACCAAAAATAAAAATATGAATAAATGATGTTGGCATTAAAGGTCTGGAAGACAAAGGTGAGTATATAACAATAATTGCACCCGAATTTTGGCATCTAAATTGGCCCCTTCAGGAGGTAAATGTTCAGCTTTTGAGGATTAGAAAATTATCCCAGGTAAAACAGAGCATGAGATAACTAAAATGTATAGGTACAGAAAGACATAGAAGGAAATTAAACCCATATGTTGTTAACATTGCTATAAATCTATAAGGATGTTATTTATCACAACAATGAAAATCTCAGATTAACATTATACCAATCTCAGAAGTTAACATATGTTTCTGGGGGGAAAATGTTAGAAGATATTACAAAAAACAATCACCAACCATTCAGATTGTACAAAAACAAGGCACAACAGCTGCTGACCTTTCAAAGGCTACAAAGGCACCAACAGCCCTACTTATAAAATGGCTAACAGATAAGCCTATATGGGTTCATCAATGTCCTTTAATAAAAGAGAAATTATAGGCCTTAGAACATCTGGTACATGAGCAGTTAAATGCTCTCAAATTGAAGAATCAACCAGCCCTGTATTTGTTAACAAAAAGAATTCATGAAAATAGAGAATGGTAACAGATCTAAGAGTGGTTAACAAAGTGATTCAGTCAATGGACTCTTTACAATCTGGAATTCATTTGTAGCTTCTAAAGTCATGCCCTCTAAGCTCTGACTTCAAACCATACCCTGCTCTGAGCTCTGATGTCAAGCCCCATTTAAAGCAAGGTTCCCAGGTGCATCTCTCATTCTTTTTATTTTCTTGGGAGCTCCCCCATTTCTTCTTCTTCCTTTCTCCTTCTTTTATTTCTATTTCTTCTTGCCTTCTCTGCTATTATAATCATAACATTTCTGTTAATCATAACCATATTCATCTGACAATAAAGCTCTTTTCTACATAGAAATAGCCTTAAGGGTCTCCTGCTATCCACTTGTGCCTTCTGCCACATTCCTACATTCCTGCATTCCCACATGCATCCATAGAAATTGCTGCCAAATAACTGAAAATACTTGAACAATACCAAAATGTTAACACTTTACCTTCTCTGTTACCTAAAGGATGTTACAGTTATTTGTTGCACAAATGAATGAAACTCAGAGCCAGATCTCAGGGAAAGGCTAAGATATCAAAGTAAGGAAACACCACAGTCAAATCTCAGCTGTCTTCCAACTTTCTCAGCCTTGCTTCTCCTGGCTTCTTCTGCCTGTTCTGTCTTTCTATGCCTTCCCTAAATACCTTCTTCACCCAGTTGTTTCACATACAGGTTAAGATTAAAGGCCTGGCACCACCCCGCCTACCTGGGAGCCTGGAACTCCCTCTGTAAATTAAGCTGGCCTCAAACTCAGATTTGCTGTGATGAGGGGTGTAGGTCACTGCTCCTGATATTACCTGTGCTGGGATTAAAGGTGTGTGTTACCACTCTCTGGTCTGTAGTATGAAGTTTCTGGCCCAGACTTTCGGGCCTAACCTCAAAGTTTAGGTCCACAGACCCGCAGACCCACAGTCCCACAGTCCTACAGAGACACACAGACGCTTTCATTAGTTTTTGGCTGATCAGCCTCAGGCCCAGGCATATCACTTGCTAACTCTCTACCCTTAAGCTATCCCATGTCTCTTGTTCAGCCATGCGGCTCGGTACCTTTCTTTAGAGCTGCATGGTTGTCCTCTGCATCCTGCAGCTTCTCTCTGGTGCTCTGTCTGGCATTCTGTTCTCAGAGATTTTCTTAGTCTGGTAGCCCTGCCTACACTTCCTGCCTGCCTTTGGCCAATCAGCTCTTTTTATTAAACCAGTGGGTGAGACAGTTATTTACCATAAAACAACACAATATCCCTACACTGATCCTCCTAGACTGACTGTGATATTCTATGATACCTCAGACTGGTTTTTATTAAATTTGAAACATAGTCCCTTTTTGTCAAAATTTAGAAAGGTTATAACTAACATAAGAAAACCCATACACAATGAGTGATATACAATATATACAAACATATATTGTATACCTCAACTTCAAAGACAGACACTGGCTCAGAGTAAAGGGTTAGGAAGAGTCTTTCCAATCAAGTGGACCTAAGAAACAAGCTAGAGTAACCATCCTAATATCTAACAAAATAGACTTCAAATTAAAATCAATCAAAAGACATTATTCATCTCAGGAAAAAAAATCCATCAAGATGAAGTCTCAATCCTGAACATTTATGCACCCAATACAAGGACACCTACATATGTAAAAGAAACACTACTAAAGCTTAACTCTCATATCAAACTCCACACATTAATAGTGGAAGACTTTTTAATGCCCCACTTTCACCAATGTATAGGTCTACCAGACAGAAACTTAACAAAGAAATAAGGGATCTGACAAATGGTATAAATAAAATGGACTGAATAGATATATACAGAACCTTCCTCCCAAACACAAAGGAATATGCTTTTTTCTCAGAACCCCATGGAACTTTCTCTAAAATTGACCACATACTCAGTCATAAAGCAAATATCAATAGATACAAAAAATGGGAAAGACTACTTGCATCCTATCAGATCACCATAGACTCAAGTTAGAGTTCAACAACAACAAAAAGGAAACACCCACACATAAAGCCTAAAAATTCATGCAAACTGAGCATCTCTCAATTGAACCACTCTGTGTCAAGAAAGAGGTAAAGAAAAAGAAATCAAAGACGTCCTAGAATTCAATGAAAATGAATCCATAACATACAAAAACTTATATGACACAATGAAAGCAGTGCTAAGAGGAAAATTTATAGCACTAGATGCCTATGTGAAAAACCTAGAGAAATCTCACACAATATAAAGTTAACAGCACAGCTGGAAGCTAGAACTATTAGGAGCAAACTCTCCTAGAAGGAGTAGACGGCAGGAAATAATCAAACTTAGGACTGAAATTAATACAATTGAAACAAAGAGAACAATACAAAGAATCAATGAACCAAAGAGTTGGTTCATTGAGAAAGTTAACCTGATAGACAAACCCCTTATTTAAATTAATGAAAAGGCAGAGAGAGAATATCCAAATTAACAAAAACAGAAATAAAAATGGGGACATAACAACAGAAACCCAGGAAATCCAGAGAATCATTAGATCATAGTCCAAAAAACTATACTTCACTAAATTGGAAAATCTAAAAGAAATAGACAGCTTTCTTGACAGGTTCTGCTTACCAAATTTAAATAAAGACCAGATAAATGACCTTAATAGACCTATATCCTGCAAGGAAATTAAAGCTGTTATTAAAAGTCTCCAAAGAAAAAAAGAAAAAAAATCCCAGGGCCAGATGATTTCAGCGCAGAATTCTACCAGACATTCAAAGAAGAACTAGTACCAATATTCCTCCAACTGTTCCACACAATAGAAACCAAGAAATATTGCCAAACTCTTTTTAGGAGGCTACAGTCACCATGAGACCGAAGCCACTCAAAGATGCAACAAAGAAAGAGAATCACAGACAATCTCCCTCATGAACATTGATGCAAAAATACTCAATAAAATACTGGCAAACTGTATCCAAGAACATATCAAAATATATCATTCACCATGAACAAGTATGCTTCATCCCAGAGATGCAGGAATGCTTCAACATATGAAAAATTGTCAATGTGATCCATCATATAAACAACCTGAAAGAAAAAAAAAATCATTTCATTAGATGCTGAAAAATCCTTTGACAAAATCTAACACTCCTTCATGGTAAAAGTCCTGGAGAGAGCAGGAATATAGGGAAAATAGATAAATATAATAAAGGCAATATACAGCAAGCCAACAGCCACTATAAAAGTAAATGGAGGGAAACTCAAAGCAATCCCATTAAAATCAAGAACAAGGCAAGGCTGTTCTCTCTCCCCATATTTACTCAATATAGTTCTCAAAACAACAAGAGAACAGAAGGAGATTAACAGAATGCAAATTGGAAAGTAAGTAGTCAAACTATCACTATTTGCAGATTATATGATAGTATACATAAGTGATCCCCAAAATTCTACCAGGAAACCCCTACCGCTGATAAAAAAAAAAAAAAAAAAAAAAAAAAAAAAAAAAAAAAAAAAAAAAACCTTCAGTAACATAGCATGATACAAGATTAACTGAAAAAAGTCAATAGCCTTCTTATATGTAAATGATAAAAGAGCTAAAAAAAAAAAGAAAGCAGAAAAACATCACCCTTGGAAATAGCTGCAAATAGTGTTAACTATCATTAGAGAACTCTAACCAAAGAAGTGACAGAACTGTATGACAAGAACTTTAAGTCATTGAAAATAGAAATTGATGAAGATATCAAAAAATGGAAAGATCTCTCCATGAATAGGTAGGATCAACATACTAAAAATGGCAATCTTACAAAAATGGCATTCTACAGATTCAATGCAATCCCAACAAAATACCAACACAATTTTTCACACCTTGGAAAAAAATATTCAACTTCATATGAAATACCAAGGAACCCAAGATTGCCAAAACAATCCTATTCAATAATAGAACTTCATAAGGCATCTTCATCCCTGACTTCAAGCTATACTATAGAGCTGCAGTAATAGAAACAGTTTGGTACTGGCATAAAAACAGACTTCTAGATCAATGGAATCAAACCAAAGACCATGACCATAATCCACACATTTATGAACACCTGATTTTTGGAAAGCAGGCCAAAAGCATACAAAGGTTAAAAAAAAAGTATCTTCAACAAATGATGATGGAATAACTGGATGGTAGTATGTAGAAGAATGCAAATAGATCCAAACCTATCACCCTGCACAAAACTCAAGTTCAAGTGGATCAAAGACGTCAACATAAACCCAGTTACACTAAACTTGATAGAAAAGAAAGTGGAAAATACCCTTGAATGCACTGGCACAGGCAACCACTTCCTAAATATATCACCTGTAGCACAGAACAACAATTAATAAGTGGGACCTTCTGAAACTGAGACGCTTCTTTAAGGCAAAAGACATGGTCAATAAGACAAAACGACAGCCTACAGAATGGGAAAAGACTCACAACCCTACATCTGAAAGAGGACTGATTTCTAAAATACATAGAGAACTCAAGAGATCAGAGGCCAAAAACCCAAATAATCCAATTTTAAAATGGGGTTCAGAGCTAAAAAGGGAATTCTCAACAGAAGAATTTCAAATGGCTTACAAGATATTTAAAGAATTGCTCAACATCCTTAGCTATCAGAAAAATGCAAATCAAAACAAGTCCAAGATACCATCTTACTCCTGTCAGAATTGCTAAGATCAAAACCACAGATGACAGCCTATGCTGGAAAGGATGTGGAGCAAGGGGAACACTCCTCCATTATTGGTAGGAGTGTAAATTTGGAAATCAGTATGATGGTTCCTCAGAAACCTGGGAATCAATCTACCCAAGAACCCATCAATACCACTACTGGGCGTATACCCAAAGGACGTACATTGTTATTCCAAGGGCATTAGCTCACCTATGTTCATAGCAGAATTGTTTGTAATAGCCAGAACCTGGAAACAACCTAGATGCCTCTCATCTGAAGAATGGATTAACAAACCATGGTACATCTGCACAATGGAGTACTACTCAGCAGTGAAAAAAAGATGACATTATAAAATTTGTAGACAAATGGATGGATCTGGAGAGTACCATTCTGAGTGAGTTAACACAGGCCAAGAAAGATAGACATGATATATACTCACTCATAAGTGGATTTTAGACATACAGCAAAGAATAACCAGGCTCAAGCCACAACCTCCAAATAGCTAGGTAACGGGAGAGAAATCCATGGAATCTCCTGGAAAATAGAATAGAGAAGATCTCCTGAGTTAATTGGGATCATAATGGGGAGTGAGCAAGGGGAGGTGGGAACAAATTATGAGAGAAGGACATGATTGAGTGGGAGGAGCAACAGAGAGGGAGAACAAAGAAATGGATATCTTAATAAAGGGAACCACTGTGGGTTTAGAAAGAAACCTGGTACTAGGGAAACCTCCAAGAACCCACAAGATGTCCCAGGATAGGACTCCAAGCAATAGTGGAAAGGGTGCCTAAACAGGAGTTTCCTATAATCTAATGAATGACTACCCTAGTTGTCATTATAGATCCTTCATTCAGCAACAGAGAGAGGCAGAAGCAGAGATCCATAGCTAAGCAACAGGTTGAGCTCTGAGTCCAGCTGAAGAGAGAGAGAGGAGAGTATATGAGCAAAGGGATCGGAATCATAAGGAGAAGACTCACAGAGATGGCTGACTGGAGCCATTGGGAATTCACTGACTCAGAAATAATTGCTGAGGAAACTTTATAGAAGGGAACAAAACCCTCCAAAGGTAGAGGAAACTTAAATGGCATGGGTAGTTTGTGGAACCTCTTGCAGTAGTATCAGAGTATATTCCTGGTGAATGAATTGACATTTTGGAGCCCATTTCCCACAGAGGAACACTTAACTTGATACTGGGATGAGGAACTCGGGCCTCCCTCAACTGAATATGCACTGAATATGCCAGACCAAAATGACTCACCTTGGTATTCCATGCCCTTCATGGAGAATGGATGAGGGAAGGGGTGAGGAAGGCTGAGGGAGGACTGGGAAGAGGAAGGGTTGGGGAGTAGTGGTAGATATGGAAAAAAAACTTTAAATAGAAATTATATATATACATATATGTGTGTGTATATATATATACTTTCTCACAAATTAACAGCCTTAACAGAAAGTAACATTGTAAACATCAAATAAGATGACTATACTGTCTCTCAATCTGGCATCAGAACTTTACAATATCATCTCCATAGACCTTAGTTTGTGCACATGCAAAATACAAGAGTAATTGATTGATAGAGTCTTATTGCAAGGTTCCAGAAAGCTCCTTTGGTCAGGCAGTGAGATTCACAATTGGATTCCCTAAAGGGAGGCCTTAAGAGGACACTGAGTGAAATTGTGAAGGTGAAACCTAACTTTCAGAGACCACATGATGTTGGAGATGCAAGGGCTGTGTGATACTATGCAGAGGAAAGACTTGTGTTAATCTGGTTCAAAAGAAAAGCTATGCGAACTGTGGGCAGTAGACCTGGGAGTGTGGTGTTTCCCAAGGCAGATGAGCCTCATGCACTGGATTGGAGCTAGTTAACTAAATATTTCTGCTACTGGATTTTATTCTTGGTTCAGTCCTATTTTTCCTTTCCGTGCTTTTGTCTCTTCATTTTGAGATGTGACACTGTAACATGTGATTTGTTTTGATATTACAGGGGCTTTAAGGTTTGCTCTTGCAGAGAACATGTATTTCCAGCATCCACATGAAGGTTTACAACGATCCATTTATCTCCAGCTCCAGTGGATCCAACAGGCACAAATGTGGCACACATACATACATGTAGGAAAAACATTCATACATATAAAGTAAAAGACATAAACATTTTTAAAAAATTAAAAGGGATACTTTGAATTTTAGAAGAAACTCTGGATTTTTGAACAGTGTTCCAATTGTTAGACTATGAGGGCCTTTGTTGTTGAAATAAATGTACTTTGAATTATGAGGTGGCCATGATCCTCCAGGATCAGGCTCATGAGTTTGGATACTTGGTCCTCAGATGAGAAAAGGTCAGGAAGTAAAGCCTAGCTGGAAGATTCATGTTACTTCGGCAAGCCTTGGGGTATCTAAGCCAAGTCTTAATCTTGTCCTCTTTATGCTCCTATTTGTGACAGACTGTGACCAACTGCCTCACACTCCTGCCAATTTTCATCCCACATGGTAATGAACAGTGGACTAGACCCATTAAACTCCAGTGTAAAATAAACCCTTCTATGAGACTTGTTTCTTGTCAGGTTCTTATTTTCTATTTATCACAACAATGACAAAAATAACTAATACACACTTGGAAAGAACCATCCATCTTTTCTCACCAATTTCTAATTATTCTCCTTCCAATTTCCTATCTTTCTAGCCAAAGCATTTAGCACTCAACATCGGATACATCCTGGAGAGTGGAAGCTCATGTAACTGAGCCCATAGGTAATACATATCACAGCCACTTTGGTTGTTTCATTCATAGGCCCTTTGGGGAATAACAGAAATCATTAGAGAACTCATATATTGTCATGCATTAGGAAGGTGGAGAACCATTGAGTTAGATCTTCCGCAGAATATATAAATCATATGAACTCCCCAAATTTCTACTCACTATGAAAATTTCTCTTTACCATAGTAAAATCAGCCTGAATGGAGAAAAACTCCAAGCAATCCCACTAAAATCAGGAACAAGACAAGGCTGTCCCCTCTCTCGTTATCTATTCAATATAGTTCTCAAAGTTCTAGCTAAAGCAATAAGAGAACAAAAGGAAATTAAGGGGATACAAATTGGAAAGGAAGAAGTCAGACTATCTATATTTTCAGAAGATATGATCATTATATATAAGTAACCAACAAAATTCTACCAGAGAACTCCTACAGTTTATAAACACCTTCAGGAATGTATCAGGGTACAAGATTAATTAAAAGAAACTCACTAGCCCTCCTGTACACTAAGGATAAAATGGCTGAAAAAGAAATAAGGGAAACATCACCCTTTAGAATAGCTGCAAATAGCATTAAATATCTTGGCCTAACTCTAACCAAAGAAGAAGCAGACCTGTTTGACAAAAACTTTAAATCACTGAAGAAAGAAATTGAAGAGAATATCAGAGATTGGAAAGATCTCCCATGCTCCTAGATAGGTAGGAACATAGTATAAATCAGCAATTATACCAAAAGCAATTTATAGAGTCAATACAATCCTCATCAAAATACAAACACAAGTTTTTACAGACCTTGAAAGGACAACACTCAACTTCCTATGGAATAACATATGGGAATAGCCCATAATTACCAAAAAATCCTGCTCAATAAAAGAACTTCAGGAGAAATCACCATGCCTGACTTCAAGCTATACTATAGAGCTACAGTAATAGAAACAGCCTGGTACTGGCATAAAAACAGACTTGTGGGTCAATGAAATTGAATTAAAGACCCCAACATTAACCCACACACCTATAAACACCTGATTTTTGACAAAGAGACCAAAAAAGGGCAATTTTTAAAAAAGATAGTATTGTCAACAAATAGTGTTGACATAACTAGAAGGTAGTATATAGAAGAATGCAAATAGATCCAAACCTATCACCCTGCACAAAACTCAAGTCCAAGTGGATCAAAGACCTCAACATAAACCCAGCTACACTGAACTTGATAGAAAAAAAGTGGGAAATGCCCTCCAATGCATTGGCACAGGTGACCACTTCCTAAATAAACCCCAGTAGCACAGACACTAAGAACAACAATTAATAAATGGGACCTCCTGAAACTGAGAAGCTTCTGTAAGGCAAAGACACAGTCAATAAGACAAAATGACAGCCTACATAATGGGAAAAGATCTTCACCAACCCTACATCTGACAGAAGACTGATCTCTAAAATATATAGAGAAGTCAAGAAACCTGAGCTCAAAAAACTAAATAACCCAATTAAAAACTGGAGTTAAGAGATAAACGGGGAATTCTCAACTGAAGATTTACAAATAGCTGAAAGGCATTTTAAAAACTGCTCAACATCTTTAGCCATCAGAGAAATGCAAATCAAAACAATTTTGAGATACCACCTTATACTTCTCAGAATGGCTAAGATCAAAAACACAGATGACAACCTACGCTGGAGAGGATGCAGAGCAAAGGGAACAGGAACACTCCTCCATTGTTGAAAGGAGTGTAAACTTGTACAGCCACTCTGGAATGCAGTGTGGCAATTCCTCAGAAAACTGGGAATCAATCTCCCCAAGGATCCAGCAATACCACTATTGGGCATATACCCAAGGATTCACATGTGTGCTCCAAAGGCATTAGCTCAAACATGTTCATAGCAGCATTATTCGTAATAACAAGAACGTGGAAATAACCTAGATGTTCCTCAGTTGAAGAATGAATTAACAAACTGTGGTACATCTATACAATGAAGTATTACTCATCAGTAAGAAAATAAAAAATAATGACATCCTAAAATTTTCAGGAAAATGGATGGATTTGGAGAATAGTCTCCTGAGCAAGGTATCATAAGCCCAGAAAGATCAGCATGGGGTGTACTCACTCATAAATGATTCTTAGACAAAAATTAAAGAATACCCAAGCCGCAAAACAGAAACCATGAACATCTTGGGATCAGAAGGAACTTAATAGAGACATCTAAAGATTCCCCCTAGGAAGAGAAAATAGAATAGATCTCCTTGGCAAATAGGGATCATTATGGATTACAACCAAGAAGTGGTGGGAACAAACTTGATAGAGGTAGCCAGTGTGGGGTTGGAAAAAGACCGGGTGCTAGGAAAACCTCCAAAAACTCACAGGATGTCCCTGACTAGATCTCCAGTCTAGTGGAGATCTAGATGTGGAGGGGATGCCTAAACAGGACTTCCCCTGTAATCAAATGAATAACCACCGTAACTGTGATCACAGAACCTACATTCAACAATGAATGGAGGTGGAGGCAGAGGTCCATGGCTGAGCACTGATCCCAGCTCCCCCTCCAGCTGGAGAATGGAGGAAGGGGGCTGGAGGGTCAGGTCTTATAAAGGGGATAGGGATTATAAAGAGGAGTCCCACAGAGATGGTTGGCTGGAGCTCTGGGGAACTCACTGAATCAAGAACAGCCACTGGGTAACCATTGGAAAGGAGCTATGCCCTCCAAGGGTAGGCAAATGTCAATTGGCATGGGTAGTATGTGGATCCTGGAGAGGTGGGATCAGACTGTATTCCTGTGAATGGGCTTGCACCTTGGAGCTCATTCCCTGCAGAGGAGCACCTAACCCAGTCTTGATATTGGGATGAGGAAGTTGGACCTGCCTGGAGTGGATGTGCCACACTGAGTTGACCCACCTTGAGACTTCTTGCCCTTTGGGGGAGGGGAAGTTTGGGGTATGGGGTAGGGGAAGGCTGAAGACAGATTGGAAAGGATTGGGAGGAGGGAAGGGTGGGTGAGCAAGGGGATACATAGAAAAAAAAGACCTTTTTAAATAAATAAATAAATTATTACAAATAATTAAAATTTATTAACAAAGGTAAAAAATAAAATAAAAATAAAAATCAGCCTGGAATATCAGAAAACAGAATCACCCACAGTCAAGCCCTGAAGTCAAGCCCTGAAGGTCAGAGAGCAGTGACCCACGCTTTTAATCCCATCACTTGGATGACCAAGTGGTGACTCACATTTTGAATCCCATCACAAGAGATGACCTGAGTGGTGACTCGTGCCTTTAATCCCATCACTCAGGAGATAGAGATCTTTCTGTACTTCTGGGAGTTCAAGGCCTAACAGCCAAGCAGGAGTAAATCACACCTTTAATTCTAACTCTAGGATTATGATGCAGAGTTGAACTAGGAAGTGAAACAACTAGTAAGGAAAGATATTTAAGGCCAGAGAAGGCAGAGATTTATTTATTCTGTAGAAGCCACTAGTCAGACTGACGATCCTTGAAGATAGCACTTACCCTGTTCAGCATGAAAAGTTAGCTGGGTGAGAATTGACTGTGATCTGTTTTCTCTCTCTACTATTCCAGTTTTTTCCCAATATCTAACTCTGGGTTTTCATTATATGCTAATTAGAGTTCATACAATAGTCCAAGAAAGGGGCTGTGATGCCATAAACACCCCCACAAATGGTTCATTCTGCTCTGTTTAAAACATTCTAGGGCTTCTGTCATCTAGAACCCTAAATCTTACATTCCCATTATAAATCAGTTCAGCACAATAAGGACTCTAGTCCTCTGTAACTACTTGTCTGTTGTGGTGACTTTTTTCATTGTGACCCAAAAACTGAGAAAAGCAGCTTAGAGGTGGAAGGCTTTAATCTGACTCTAGCCTGTCATGGTGAGCAAAGCTGGTGTGAGATGCTGGCAGGGGTGTGAGGAAGCTGCTCACATCTCTCGTTCAGTCAGGAAACAGCAGATCCACACTCTTTCTCACACTTCCTCCTCTTCAATAAGCCTGGGCCCATCCCTGTGTATATTGCTACCTACCTGCAGGGTAAATCTTGCCACCTCTGCTAGCCTTCTCCAGAAAGGCCTTATAGAATATTCCTTCTAGAACTGCCCAGCCACGCTGGCCTCTTACCCTCTATCAAGCCTTAACCTGCTTTATCAACTCAGGAGTGGAATTGGGGGTCTCTTTCGAGGTCTCTGGATTTGGCTTCTCTCTCTCCAATGTAATCTACTGAGTACATTTTTTGCTTTGACTATTGCTTGCCTGTATAACTTGTCTGTCGGGAATGGTGTCCAACCTCAGCTATTAGGGCTGCCAGATCCCAGTCTCTGACCCTAGAAACTCTGATAAATTCTTATGGCCTATTCTCCCAGTGCCTCCACCATTATTAAAGTCAGTATAGCTAAGGACTTATCAATTATGTGCATACTTAAAGAATGACCTTAAGATATAAGCTTTTGGCAATGGCCAGGTTCTTTTATTTCACTCTTTCAAGCATTTATCTCTTTCTTTGTAAAGTCCATATTTTTTTAACATGCCCCAATAATTTTGTTTTCCTTTTGGCGTGTGTTATTTATTTACTTTTATTTATTTTGTTTTCTCAAGACAGGGTATCATCTGATCCCTGCTGGTCTCAAGCACACTATGCAGCAGTAGCTAATGTGAAGGCATGGATTTGTCCTTCCAGGGCTTGTTTCCGGAAAGAAGCACTTGGTGCCTGAGGGCAGGGCCCAGGTCTGGGAGTGTGCCTGACAGCCAATAGATGTAAAAGTTGGGTTTGCACTCAAAGTTCAGCCAGTGGATTCAGGGCTTGGGTTCACGCCAGAAGATTTAGCCAATAGCTGTTGTGCCCCATACCCCTTCTTTGCTTATGTGAGTTTTTCTAGGAAATCCTCCTCACCTCAGGGCTCAGGCTGGTAACCCTTCCCTGTGTCATAACAAAGGGTTTCAGCCTGGGTTCATTTGAACCTGAACATTAACAATAAACCCTCATGTGCTTGCATGGAGTCCAGCTCCCTAATGGTCTTTGGGGGTCAACACAGGTACAACAGCTAACCCTGAATCTAGATCGTGTTGCTTATGCCTCCTTAGTTCTGGGGTTTCTCAGCATTCCTAATGTTTAATACAGTTCCTCATGTTGTGGTGACCCCAAACCATACAATTATTTTGCTGCTACTCCATAACTTAATTTTGCAACTGTTATGAATCAAAATGTAAATACCTGCATTTTCTGATGTCCTTTGGAGGTCATGACCCACAGGTTGAGAACCATTTAATTAGACTGTTGCAGCCTATTTCAACATGAGTGTGTTTAGAGTTCAACAGTTACAGAGATGAGCAGTAGCGACTAGGCACTCTTCTCCAGCGTGACTGGTACTTGACTGGTACTTGCCCCTATCTGAGAGTTGGAGAGTTACAGGTGGTCTGCTATGTAACTGAAACCATAGTAGGAAAAACAAGAAGCCTCAAATCCCAAATCATTCATTAGATAAGACTTTATGTTCTAAACCAGTGAGATGAGAAGATTGAGAAGATGGCAGACCTGGCCTACAGGAATTGCTCTGCTCCCTCTCACCCAGGGGGAGGGTTAAAAAATATTGTCTTGTTTCAAATCAGCAGCCATTTTTTTCTTTTCTCTATGCTGCCATGTCTTTTTTGCAGAACTGAATATTTAAAATGGATCAATTTTCTGCATTCTCTTGAAACTTGGCATTATTTAATGTGAAGACGAGCACAGAGGTACTGGACTGGGTTATAAATTAAGTGTTGTAAAATTACAGCACAAACAGCTTTCTAACTACCCCGGGAAAGAGCTGGGGGGAGGGAGAGGAGGGTCTGGTTTCTTCTGCCAGTATTCTGGTCTCTTAAAATACCAGAGTTTGCACAACTTCTGTAGACCAGGCTGGAGTAGAATTCACAGAGATCCACCTGTCTCTGCCTCCCACTTGACAGTCCATACTTGCCTGAGCTTGCACTGCCTGAGTAAAAATCCAGGTCTATGAAGTACACCAGATACAAGAAACTGCTACCTGGACACTGAGTTGGTAAATGGACTGTGGACACTAGTCACCCAGGAACTGCGCTTTGAGATCACCAAGGACCGAAGTACCGCGCATGAGCCCGGCAGGTTTGGCTTTTATGGAAATCTCTCCCCCGGCTGAGCTAGGTCTCCTAGAACAGAAAGCAGTGCTGAAAGGCTTGTGCTGTTTGCCTCAGTTAAGTGGGGCTCCTCTCCTGTCATAGCCTACAATCGGTGTGCAGCCCTAGCCAATCAGGACCGTCCAAACAGGCCGTCCAATCAGGAGCGGCCGGGGCGGCGGGAGGCGGGATCCTTCCGGCTGTCTCGCTGTGCGTTCCGCTGACAGCCGGGGTAGCGGCGGGTTCGCGTCTCTTTGACGCCAGTGCTCGGAGCTGGGAGGGGAGCTCGGCAGCCGCGCTATGGTGAGCGCGCGGACGCTGTCTGCAGACGGGGAGGAGAGTCCGGTTGAGCCGCGGGAGCCGGTGCGGTGGGCCTCCCTGGGGCTGGGGCAGGGGCGGGAGCGACGTCCTGGAAAGTTTGGCTTCGCGTAGATAGAGTTAAAAGAGCAAAGTCGCGAGCACCGGGCAGGTAACGGGACGGCCGGGGGCTGGGGAACCAAGAACGCCAGCCTGGGCGGGGTCGTTTGCATCTAACGATCCGGTTGCAATGCTGCATGCCGGAGTGAGCCCGTGGCTATTCGGGAAGAGGGGCAGCCACCTTAGACTGCCCCAGGATCAGACCGGGAGGAGAAACGAGGATTCTTGGGTCTGCAGAGTGGCGGATCCCTGCGGCTGCCCCTCCGCTCTGCAATACTCTGCTTCCCACCTTCGTTCTCTCACCTGCTGAAGTCAACCTTCTTTATTGGTGTGTGTGCGTGCAGTGAGACAGGTGTGAGGTTCGCAGGACAACAACTTTATGGAATAATTGCTCTCCTATGATCCGAGGACCGGCCTCAGGTTGTCTGGCCTGTGTTGCAAGAGCTCATACCAGAGCCTATATCACAAAACCTAGTACAGTTTATTTTTCTTTTATATAAAAAAATATTATCCCCTCCCTCCCCAATCACTTACCCAAACCATAGCATGCTGGGTAAGTGCTCTATTACTCCTTAGGCCCATCCTATCTTGATGATAATTGCTTTGAAATTTATTTTGAACTGTGAACCATGATTCTCTGTTCTGCTCTTACCCGGGGCTGTGCCTATATCTTCTAACTTACTTGCAATTCCGTATTTTCGTATTTTCGAAACAGTTTTCAAGTCTGATAAGGTTGGCCACAGGGGTTCCTTTGGTTCGGAATCAGGAGTGTTTAAGGACTGTTGACATCTTATCTTACTGCTAGACTGGTAACCTTGAATAGGAGAATGATTTTCCTTTTATTTAAACTTAGATTCTTGCTGAGCATGTTAGTGATCACCTTTCATCCCAGCATTCCAGAGACAGAAGAAGCAGGTGGATCTCTGAGTTCTAGGTCAGCCAGATGTACAAAGTGAGTTCCAGGCAAATCAGGACTACTAGTGAGGGCCTATCTCAAAAGAAAGAAAACAAAATGCTTAGATTCTTCATCCAGTGGGATCCTTGCCGGGGGAGGGAAGGGGGCTCTTGTTGCCAAGTCCTGGGGTTTATCTTTGAAAGTCACAAGTATTTCTTTGGCCTCCTGTTCCTTCACCTCCATTCACGTACACACATAGATAAATGTTTTTTTAAAAATCGGTTTTAGCAAGCTTGTAGTTTTCAAACTACAGCTTTTATAATAACTGTTGGATTTAAATTCGTGTATTTACTTTTTGGTGATAACTTAAAGAGATTTGTTTTCCAATTATTTTAAGTATTTTATCATTTTGTGTAGACACATGATTGAGTTCTGTATATTTTGTTCCTTGGCATGGGTATGCACACGGTTGCTCCCGTGTTAGATACAGTGCTAGTACGGTCTCCTGGGTCTTGTTTTGGTGTGATGTATTTTCAACTCCTTTAAGCAAAATCGCCATTTAAAAATGTTTTGAGGTCCAAGATACTAATCATTTTGCCATAGGAATGATGTTAAGAACCTTTCCCTCAGGTAAGGTACACACCTTTAATTCCAGCACTTAAGTGGTAGAGACAGGCTGATCTCAGAGTTTGAGGCTGCTGGCCTGGTGTTTTATAGATCGAGTTCCAGGACAGTTGGGCTACCCAAAGAAACCCTGTCTTAAAAGATGAAAATAAAGAAGAAAGAAAGAAACCATTCCCTTTTATTTGTTTTATTTTCAAGATGGAAGCTGAACTTGAACTAATCATCTGATTTCTGGAGTTAGAGTGTGTGCCACCACATCTGGCATATAGAGAGACTTCTAATTATAATTTTGGGGGAAAGTGGCATGTTTGAATAGACTTGTTTGTTTGATACAGAGTCTTTTAGTATGTAGTGGGTAGCCTGGAATTCACCATGTAGACCAGGCTGGCCTCAAATTCCCAGAGATCTGCCTGCTTCGGCCTCCCTGATGCAGAGGTTATAAAGGAGTGTGTCAACAAGCCCAGCCTAGATGCCTTCCATTCATAACTTTTTCTTTTTGTTATGCACATTACCTACGTGGGTCCTTTTTCTTGACTCTTTATTTTTACTATTTAATCATTATCAAGGAAGTGAGTCTATTTCTATACCAATTCTATATAAATGATCCCATTTTTATGTTTTTCATCTCAATATATATTATGCACACATAAGTTTATTGTTCCTTTGTTCATCATTTATTTCTGTGTGTGTGAGAGTGCTCAAGGAGGCCAGAGAGGTATCACGTGTATGTGTATGTTATTTATGTGTGTCTGTGCTCAAGGAGATCAGAGCTTTCTAAAAGTGGAGCTCTAGGCAGTTGTGAGCTGCATGATGCAGGGGCTGGAAACTGAACTCAGATCCTTTGAAAAAACAATATGAGCTATTTCTCTAGCCCTCATGTAACTTCTTTATGTTACATATATTCTGAATGTTTCCATCAGTCTGGTTGTGGTTTGTGGTTTCCCTCATTATAATGTTTGAATTTATTAGTTCCTCTATGGCTTTTCTTTTCTCTTAGAATATATCTCTTTGTATACATTGGCATTTTTCTCATAAAGGAACAACACACAAAAAAATAAACTTAGAAGTTTCTGGAATCTCCTAAAACAAGATTCACAGTTTTAAATATACATCCACAGTAACATAAATACTAAAAAAATGCTAAAGAGCATAACTAACTCAAAATTTCCCTGGTCCAGGAAATCCACTATAGACAGACAGGTCTAGGGAGTCCTCCATACTGAGGTGACTTTCACTCACTCCTGCAAGTGCAATAAACTCGTTGCTTTATCAGATTTGGGTAGTTTCATGTCATTGTTGCCCAATTTAGGGTAAGAATGTAGGGTGATTATGTTGTCCCATTGTAAGTAATTGTCCCACCTACTGGTTTAATATAAATGCTGACTGGCCAAAGGCCAGTGTGGGTGGGGCTACCAGACTAAGAAAACTCTGGGAACAGGAAGAACAGGGCAGAAATGCCCCAGAGAAGCCAGAAGATGCAGAGGACAACTATCCTGCTCTGAGAAAAGGTGCCGATTCCACATGGCTGAACAGGATAAGAACCATGGTTTAGTTTAAGGGTAAAGAGCTAGCAAGTTATATGCCTGGGTCCCAGGTCAATCAGCATACAATTAATGTAAGCATCTGTGTGTCTCTGTGGGACCGCAGGTCTGCAGGTCTGTGGATCCAAACTTTGAGGCTAGGCACAAAAGTCCGGGCCAGAAACCTCATACAACATTAAAAAAAAAAAAAAAAAAAAAAAAAAAAAAAAAAAAAAAAAAAAAGATAATATATGAAAAGTCACATGTGCTCTGAGGATCAAATATGTACAAGTTTCAAGTACTTCCCATGTAGAAATCAGAGAGGGTGGAGAGTACAGGGCTTTCATAGGCCCTCACAATTCTGACTGTCAGTTGAAAAGGCATGTGTAGGCATGACAGAGCTCCTGTTCCTCTGAAGGATACTTGTGTTAACACTCTAAGCTGCAGCATCTCACTTAAAATAGTGGACTTCCATTATGGAGATGAATCCCACTTTCACTTAGAGCCACTGAAGTTATGTCTGGATAGTCAAGCTAGAAGTGGCCTGGAAGTGTGTGTCACCAAGACACTGACTATGGGTTGGTTATGTGGAGAAATCTGAAAAAAAAAAAATGAAGACCTGACTAGCCATGATTAACCTTAAGATCAGAAGTGCACACCTGGTATACTGTGGAGTTCATATCATTCTACTGAGATGGAAATTTAAGAGTGTAATTTAACTGTGCAATAAGATAGACATAAAACATTTATGCTGAGTAATTTATCATTTGAATTCATGCATTCTCTCCAAGATGTTAAGTTCGCTTACACCATCAAATTTTAACATCAAAGCTAGAGAAATAAATGGTTCAGCGGTTAAGAGAACTTATTGTTCTTGCAGAGGATCTGCTGCATTTGGTGCTCAGCATCTACCTGGTGGCTCAAACTCTGTAACTCCAGTTCCAAAGGATATAATGCCTCTTCCAACCCCTGTGGACCTCTGAACAGACACATGGTGTACATGCATACATGCATATATACACTCAGGCATATACACATATGTATAAAGTAAAAAGATATATTTTTAATTTAAACATTGCTGCCAGGAATTTCTAAAGACAAGCAGGCTCTTGAATGCCAGTGTTAACATTATTCCAGACATCAGGTGTGAGCTCTGAGACAGGAAGTAGAAATGCACTGTAGACAGAGGATTGGGGCAGAGCAGCAGCACATCCTGTGCCCTCGGCCCAGTAATGAGAGTGTTGCTACAGGATTGCTTCCTTCCACATCCCTCAGTGCTTGCATTTCAACCTCCCTGTCGTAGAGATGCATGGGTCCTGCAGTGTCGGATGAACCTATTGCCAATCAAGTATGTGCAATGTTTAGGCCTCAGTGAGCTTTGAGGACGTAGCTGTGCACTTCACCCAGGAAGAGTGGGCTTTGCTGGATCCTCCCCAGAGGAGTCTGTACAGAGATGTGATGCAGGAAACCTGCAGGAACCTCTCTGCAATAGGTAAGGATATCATCTTACTGTCACTCTGTAAATTAGGGAGCAAGTGTTTCTTGGATGATCTTCTGGGATTTGGACTATTATGTTTAATATATTAAACAGGGTTTTATGTAAACTAAAGCAAGAAACTAATCTTTTAGTAATTTCTAACTTATCCTAAATTTTCTGGAACTACTTTTTAGGACACAAATGGAAAAACCAGAACATTGAAGACCATTATAAAAGTCCTGGCAGAAATCTAAGGTAATGTGCATAGAGAAGGGATCTTTTTTAAAGGTATAAAAATCTGTTGAGAGGGAACAATAGGCTTTCCTTGCCCCAGGGGACAGGTTTTCCTCCTGGCTGCTAGTATGTTACTCAACTTTTCTGTCTTTGTCTTGGCATGATGTGTATTTTCTACTCATCCTCTTTGTAATGAATTTGAATGCTTTCTTATCCCTGGAGACCTTGAGCAGTTCCATGAAGAGTTCCATAAAGCCCCGCTTCTTCTGATCAGGTCCCACATGAACTTCATGTGTTTGGAGCCAGCTGTATCTCAGCTTGTTCATGGTTCTAATCGCTTTGTGACCTGTTGAGTTCTGAGTAGCTTGGGTTGAGGAACCCTGGCTAGGGGTGGTGAAGGAATGAAGAAGGAGCAGACACATACAATGAAGCTGGAGTTGGATGGAATTCTATAACTGCTACTGCCACTATTTCTTCTGCAACCTGGAACCATGGCATCTTTATTACAGCACAGCGAGGGGTGAGCTAGTCTGGATAGGAGTTCTCTATAGGTGGACAGTCTCAGGCTGTAAATACCTGGGAGGAGGAAGCTGCAGTTACAAATGTCTACACATGCTGATCAATTGTTCAGCAACAGTGTGACTCAAACTCCCAAAGAAAACTTTGTCATCCCTCATAAGGGTGGGCCAGTTTACATGGGCCAATTAGTCTTGGAGTTCTCAGCAGGTCATGCCCCTATCAAAATATACAATTATTCAGGACTTCACTCACCCAGGCCTTCCTCTGCTCCCTACACATGACCACCAGGTTTGCAGAATTCTTTTTTTTTTTCTGCAGAGGTGAGCATAACAGGAAGTCTTCAAAAGAATCTTGATGTGCTAAAAATATTTTCAAATAAGCAAACTGAACAAGTAGACACAATGTGCATTTTTTTCATTAGAATATTTTTATCAAAATTACAGTTAACAGACACTAAAATGTGAGCATGCTGTTTAGTGTTACCAGAGCATTTCGTTTGGAAACATAGGAATTTGAACTAATGAATATCACTGTTCTGATCAAAGCTCTGTGAGACTCAGCTTATAGCACATCAGTCGATTTAGTCTCCAGCCATTCAGATCTGGTAAAAGGCATAAACCTTGTCTAACTTTTGGAACTATGTATAACATGGATATAATAGGCAGTTGGTAGTAAAACAACTATCACTAAATTGCTTGTCATTTGTTGCGGTTTGTGGTTTCTTTACAGAAGTTTCATGTTACAGACTTTCTCTGAGAATGAAGGTGGTGATCAAGATAGAGGAAACTTGAATTGGAAACCAAATCTCAGTATGAGCATGAAAAGTTCCACAGGACTAACACCATGTGATCACACTGTGTGCAAAAAGACTTCCTTGTATCATTCATCCTCTTGTAGGCATGCCACATCTCACTCTCAATATAATTCACATGAGCATGAGAAATATGTGACCAAGCAATGTAACTCTGATTCTTTGATAAGCTTCCAAAGGTACATGAGAACTCATGTTGTGAATGGGCCATGTGAATGTGAGGTATGTTTAAAATATTTTGGTTTTCCAAATGCACTGGGAATGCATCAGGAAACTGATAGTGGAAAAAATCCATTTCGATACAAGGAATATGGAAAGACCTCTAGTAATATTAGTTCATTATGCACACATGGAGGAACTCATGCTTCAGGAAAATGTTATGAATGTAACCAATGTGGTAAAGCTCTGAGTTCTTACAGTTCACTTAGAAGACATGAAAGAATTCATACTGAGAAAAAACCCTATAAATGCAAACAGTGTGGGAAAGCCTTTAGATATCACAGTTACCTTCACTTACATGAAAGAATTCATACTGGTGAAAAACCATATGAATGTAAACAATGTGGGAAAGCATTTATATTTCCTGGTGCCTTGCAGGTACATGAAAAAATTCATACTGGAGAAAAACGCCATGAATGTAAACAATGTGGTAAAGCCTTTAGACGTCATAGTGATCTTCAAGTACATGAAAAAATTCATACTGGAGAAAAACCCTATGTATGCAAACAATGTGGTAGAGCTTTTAGACTTAACAGTCATCGACAGAGACATGAACAAACTCATACTGAAGACAGACCCTTTATATGCAAACAGTGTGGCCGATCTTTTGAATGTTACGGTAATCTGGAGTTACATGAAAAAATTCATACTGGAGACAGGCCTTTTGTATGTACAGAATGTGGCAAAGCTTTTGGATGTTACAGTAATCTACAATTACATGAAAAAATTCATACTGGAGACAGACCCTTTGTATGTAAAGAATGTGGTAAAGCCTTTATATGTCATGGTCATCTTCAGAGGCATGAAACAACCCATACTGGAGAGAAACCCTATGGATGTAAACAATGTGGGAAAGCCTTCAGTCGTAACAGTCATCTTCAGAGACATGAAGGAACTCACAAGCAAATGTCAACATGCCCCAGAAAATAATGATTCCACGGAAGTCCAGCTAGGCAAACAAACAATTTTGTTAGGAGTATGTCTAGGAACTTGAATGACAGCTACACGTTCAAAATGCTACTACAGCCTGAGTGATAATGCACAGGAGCTACCACTCTGGAGATCTCTGCAAAGCTTTGTAAGCAGCTCAACTGGCCAGAAAGTCTTCTCTGTCTTCTTTACTGCTTTTTGTAACCTTAGAGAAAGGCCTTGTAAATCATTTAAGGCTTAGTTTTCTGTACTTTGTTAGTTGTTTACTTACTAAGTCGCCAACCTCTGTCTTTTTTGTGGTTTTTCAAGACAGGTTTTTTCTATGTATCTCTATCTGTCCTGGAGCTCAATCTGTAGACCAGGCTTGCCAGGAACTCACAGAGATTCACCTGCCTCTCCTTTCTGAGTGCTGGGATTCAAGGAGTGTGCCATCACTGCCTGGCTCTAGCCCTCCCTCTTATAGGCATCATCATCTAGTTCTGGCATGGAAACAGGAGCAGTGACAGTAACCTTTATGGTTTATGGTACCTTAGGGCCTCCTTTGCCAACAAAATTACAGCAGGTATCCCACACCTGGCACTGGGATCTTTATCAACCACAGGGAATGCCCTCCTCATACAGAATATCTTCATTACTGAAACACTTTCGCTGTTACTTTAATAACCTGTTTTATTAAAAGAAGCCTCCAGATGCAGTGGGTTTATAAGTCAGGTGAAGTATGATTGCAGCTGGCTGCTGCTATATGGGCTCTGCATCAGCATTAATGACTACTTTTGTTACTCAGCCTTCTGCTGGTGCCTATACATAACACTGAGTTGGTTGAGATCCCACAAGTGAGAACATATTTACATCCCTCATTGATAACTCCCTCACGGGGCAAGATGACTTCTATGTGTCTGGTCATAGAATCTATCAAGGCCATGATGAAGAACAGGCCTAACATGTTGACATCTTTTGCCTTGTGGCCAGGATATAAAAAATACCTGTCTCTTGCCTGCGTGTGTTTTCTTATTACTGCTGAGTGTGCCTCAATTGTTGTGAGTGTAAGTGCTGCCACAGTCCTCCAGAGACATCCATTGCCCTTCCAACATGAAAATAGCACCAATTCTACGAATTTTCCAGGCCTTTACTGCCAGAATGAAACAGCTAAGACATCCAGCTCCATAGCCTGAACAGCTACTAGACTATCTATCATACACAAGGCAGTCATTGGACTGCCCATCCCCATTCTGTAAACTCTCCTACTGAATCCCCTTTCATAGCACACATATGGTCTATTAGTCGGTTCTCTACAATATCCTTTGTAAAGTCATATACATTGTAGAGAAACAATTGATGACTGTTGATATAGTACTTTTAGCATAATTCTGAGCATGCACAAACACCTGTGTTGTATTAAGTTTCTGGCCCAGACTTTCCGGTCTAGCCCAGAGGTTTGAACCCACTCTCAGCCCCACTGCCACTTAGACCCAAATAATCACATGCTTTTATTAATTTTATACTGATCAGCCTATGGCTCTGGCATACTGCTAGCTAGCTCTTGCTCTTAAACTAGCCCATGATTGTTATCCTGTTCTGCCATGCAGCTCAGTACCTTTTCTCAGAGCAGCATAGTTGTCCTCTGCATCTGATGGCTTCTCTGGCATCTCTGTGGCATCTCTCTGTGTTCTTCCTGTTCCCAGAGTTTTCTTAGTAGCCCAATCTGCACCCCCTTCCTGTCTGCTTTTGGCCAATCAGCATTTTTATTAAACTAGTAGGCAGGACAATTATATACAATGTAACAACATATTCCCACTACATTTCTCCTTTTTTTTTTCTTTTTAAAACAAGAACCCCAAATCTAATTTTCTTTGTATAATTTTTTTCACTATTATCTATAACAACTTGTAGCCAATACTGTAAACAAAGACAAACATCCATAATCCATTTTGGGGGAATGCGGACATTGTTCTTCAGGCTACTTCCTGCCGAATGGGAGTGTTGGCAATCCCATGGGTACCCAAAGAAAACTTTAGGATTATGGACATGTCTTTAGTGGAATAGTCTGTAAGTCTGGGTCATCTCAGCCAGTCTCTTTGAAGTTGTCTTGGATGAAGAGCTCAGAGCAAACTGCAACAGAATTGCTCTGAAATGCTGAATCATTTGGGCCATCCATTTTCTTTGGAAACTTTTGGGGGGTTCTTCCTCAATCAAACTTTATCCTCTTTAACCAGGAATAAATCTATAGCCTCTCATTTTCTGTGAAAACAAAAAGAAAACCTCCAAAGTACTATACCTTTTGATTTCAATTTTAAAGTCAAATCATTTACAAAATATATAGGCTAGATTAATCCAGCAGCATTATATAATCAATGGGATTTTAGCAGCTTTTACTACTTCATTTCAGTCAAAAAAATTAAAGAGAAGACAATAACATACAGTATCCAGGCACTCTTTGTAATTTCCATCTTTACATGGCTTATTACTTTTTTTACTCTATTTCATTTTTAAGGACTTTATCCTTTCTTTTCTCTCTCAAGCCTACATATATATTTTTAACACTCTAAACCATTTAGATTTTTTAAAATCTGTCTTTACTGTATATCTCTTATTTCTTATCTTATTCTGTTTCTGACCACACTTTTGCTTAGTTAGGGTGGCTGACTCTACCCAGCTCCCTCCATACCTTTAATCTGTCAAGATGTGGCTAAGGATTATAGCCTTGGTTAGGGTGACTAACTCTACCAAGATTCCTCTATTTCTTTCGTTTCTGACCACACCTTTAGTCTTCCAAGGTGTGAATAAGAATTAAAGGCTTGGATAGGATGGATGGATGGCTCCACCCAGCTCCTAGTCTAGCTTCATAGAATTTAGCTTTTTAGACAAAGTACTGGTAGGACCTACAATTACCACTTTGGGGAAATTTAGGATCCATATAATCAAGTAAAGCACTGTAATCTGCTGCTCATTAATTCCAATTAAGTATTTGGCAGCAGGGCCTCTTAAAAGACTCACAAGTGTTTTGCCTCTAAGGCTGAATCAGGAAGCCTCCCTTTAAAAAGCCATGCCTCTGCTTGCCTCCAGCAAACAAGAGCTGACCCAAGAAAATGCTGCTGATACTAAAAAGTAGTCTTTGACTCTGTTTCCTTTTTTGTCCAATATAAACAGAAACTTTAAATTCATCATATTCAACTTAAGTCTTCTATGAGACTTCAGGAACTGGCCTTGGTGTATCTTAAACAGTCATTTTGTAATTCATACCTAAACACCAAGGAGTCTCTGTACTATTACCCCATCAAAGACACAACTCAGAAGCTGCTTTTGGCTCTGATTCTGTGCCCTAGAACACTTTTTAGTCTTTCCTAAGCTTTATGTGGGTGTATATGCTCCACATTGGGCACCATTTGTTGTTTCTGGCCCAGATTTGTGGGCCTAGCCCAGAGGTTTGGACCCGTTCTCAGCCCTACTGCCGCTTAGATCTAAATAATCACACAGATGCTTGTAATAATTTTATGCTGATCAGCTCTGGCGTTTTGCTAGCTAGTTCTTGCTCTTAAACTAACCCATGATTCTTACGCTGTTCAGCAATGCAGCTCTACCTTTTCTCAGAGCAGCATAGTTGTCCTCTGCATCTGATGGCTTCTCTGGCATCTCTCTCTGCAGCATCTCTCTCTGTTCTTCATATTCCCAGAGTTTTCTTAGTCTTGTAGCCCTGCCCACACTTCCTGTCTGCCTTTGGCCAATCAGCATTTTTATTAAACCAGTAGGCAGGACAATTATATACAATGTAACAACATAATCCCACTGCACACCTGTTTGAGGTCCTGTAGACCACATATATTAGGCAGAAATAAATGCCTTTAGGGATAAACAATTTTTAAGTGCTTGTTACAAAAGGACTTAAACTGGTTTAGTTTTGTTGGGAAAGGAGTCTACAGGATTTTTTAATATGTTTTCCCTGTGTTGTACATATGACTTGTCATAACTGTAACATCAGTATTCTATTACAATTGGCATGTTTTTTAAATTTTTATATTTATTTTGAGGCAGAGTCTCACTTGGTAACCCAGGCTAGCCTCAAACTCATATGCTGCCTCTGCTTCCCAAGTTCTAGGATTAAAGGCTTGTGCTACCATGTCCGGCTGTTTTCTAGTTTTTCTTTTAATTAAAAAGAAAATGGTAAAACATAAATAAACTTAATGTGGACCATGAGAGGCCAGCTTCTATGACCTACTTCAGAATAGTAAAAGAAATGTTTCAGAGTAGCGAAGGAATTGGATAAGAAACTTTTATTTCTAAGATAATTATGAATAAATCTCTTAACTGGTAAAGAAACACACATACCTTCTGATGGTAACTTTCTCTTTTACTTTTTAAAAATGGTCTCTGACTCTGTCACCATTCAACTACATATCTTCACATTGCTGCATTCTATACATACAACTACATATTTTACTTTACTTACACCTGGCCATACATCTCTATACACAGTTACATGTATTTTCACATATCTTCACATCTTTGTTTTACATACATTTCTATATCTCCTTTTATATAATTTCATCTTCCTTACCTCCACACAGTTACAAATCTCCATACAGACATAGCTATTCATCTCAAATACACAGCTCTCTCATCATATAACATTTTACATTGTTCTTACGCATGTATGAGAACACAACTTCTTGCATACTCCTCCTATGTGTACCAACAACTTTCACATAGCTTTATCTTTTTACATGCATGCTCACACATATACTTCTACATAATTCACTCTTTGCTGGTTCACTCTCTCATTCATTCTTTCGCATATCTCTCACCCTTTCTTCAGGCTTCTTTCTCATCTCTAGTTCAACACATGCACTTATTCTGCATAGTTTCATCCCTACATTGCTGCTCCTCTTTTTAGCCAAACTCTGGACAATTATTTGCTACATTTTCAGGGCCTAACTCATTCTTAACATATATGAGGTCATACAATTTTTCTCAGGTTAGTAAAGAAAGTCACAAACACTGGCCAGTATAAGTGCTTAGCCTTACATGTAACTTTTTCCCAGAAAGAGAATGGCACTGAAATTCAGGACATAACAGTAGCAGATTGAACCTTGAGTGATCAGGGTTCTTGCAGAAAGTCAACTATTGCAAGACTGTCTCAGAACAGCCTGGCCTTGATTTAGAAATAAACAACACCTGGAAATTAGTCTTTGTATATTTTTTGCAGGAGCAGTTTAGTCTATCTCAATCTGTGCTAATGTCTAAAATTAGTTGTCTTTGAGACTTAAAATACTGTTACTTTCCTACATTGGTAAAGAAGAATATTCTGGTATTATTTCTATACAACAGACTTGACTATCCACACCTATAAGTGTGCTCAAAAATGTAACATTTACTATCAAAGGGCTGTGGTAAGGACCCCAAAACTGTTCTTAATAGAGAGCCATAGCAGTTGGCATCAGAGAAAGTTACAGAGAACAACCACAGGCTTTGCCTAGTAGGATCACTCCATGAAATTTGCCTAGTTCCACAAAACAGAGTTATTCATCTAGTAGGAATGAAAACCTGTTAAATACTGATTTTCATCTGCTGTCTACTCCATGGCCCTCAACATAGACTATCAAGTAATAATACCAAAATAGCCAATTATAGATACAGTTGGTGGGTAAAAATACTAAAGAGAAAATGCTTTTAGATTAAAAAGAAAAGAGGTGTGAAGGTGGAGCCTACAATGGTAGAAATTCTAGTACAACTATTGTCCTGAATAGAGTTTACTGTCAACTAGAATGTCTAGGAATAGAATTTCAACTGAGGAGTTTTCTAAACCAGAGTAACCTGTGGGCATGTCAGTGAGAGAGTGTCTTGTTAATTGATGTATGAAGGACCATTCCACTGTGGACAGCACTACTCCCTAAGCACATATTCCTTAATGCTAGTCCAGCATTAGTCTGATTTCCTGCTAGCAAGCAACATCTATGGGTTTTGATGACCTTCAGTAGCTGTGAAATGAGTTCTTGGGGCAGAGGTAATGCTGTGTAAAATAGCGAAACTTGAAAGTCTACATTTAAGTTCCTGACTTGAATTCCCTCAGTGACTGACTATTATATAAATGGTAAGCCAAATAAATCGTCCTTACACACACACACATAGAGTTTCTTTTAAGGTGTTTTATCACAATAGATATGAAAACTACATCTCTCATGTGGTATAGGGTAGTACTGTTCCTTATGGTTTCTGGTCTCAAGAGATAGATGAAAATGAGATAGATGTTACAATGAGGTCTCTGGGCCCCATCTGGCCTGAGGTCTAGACCCCAGACCTGCCACCCAGACCCCTTAGCCGCTGTAGCTGCTTTGGCCCCCAAAAATGATTCAGACGCTTATATTAACTTGATGCTGTTTGGCCTATGGCTTAGGCCCATTGCTAGCTAGTTCCTTCATCTTAACTTACCCCATTTCCATTCATCTGTCCTGCCACATGGCCCGTGGCTCACTTGTGCTCCTTACATGTTTCTTCTTTGGGCTTCTGGCTCTGACTGTGTCCTTCTCCTACCTATGCTCTGATTTTCCCTCCTACTTTTTCTGTGGTGCCTGTCATAAACAGTTCCTTTATTTAAAGATTGATATTCACAGCATACAGAAAGGCATTCCCACATCACCTCCCCCTTTCTGTCTAATCAAAAAGGAAGGTTCCAATTTTAACATAGCAAAATTACATATGACAAAATGGATACCAAGCAAGAATTACAGTTACTATATCTAGTCTATTTGTATTTAGCAAATTAAAGAAAATACTCTATCATCTACCTTATCCTTGTTAATCTAAGGTTTCATATCCAATACACTTTTTTAAATAACTAAGAAAACTATACCTATAACTATCTAATCTTCAACTACATCAAAGACCACAAAAGGAAATAATATTTACCCAAGTAAACAGGTAGTGAAAGCAACTTACAAAACTTAGAAATGACAGAGATGACACCTATCTGCCTGGACAGTCACCCAAAGTTCCTTTATAAAGTTGAGGCATCCATCTTTAACCTACAGGCCCAGAATCTCTTTATTTCAGTGAAGCAGGAAATCTGCTCTGCCCAATCTGGTATAGTTCATCAGTCACTTCTTGTGTCCTGAAGAATGTCTGACAGTTTTCTCTGCAAAGCAGGAACCTGAATTGGCTTGTTCTGCCAAAGTCCAGAGGTCACTTTCCTATGGAACCTGCATGTCCAGTTTAAACTATGTACTGTCAAGTAGTCTATACAAGAACAGGTTCTTGTCTAGTGGCTAATCACTGCCACAAAGAAAGTAGACTCTATATGGAGTTTCTTCGATGCCCATTTTTCTCTTGAAGTTGATTGGTGCTGCCAAGAGCAGACCTGTCTCACTGTCCAGAAAAGTCTAAGTTATTAAAATAATTTTAAATGCCATATTCTGTAGGTCTTAAAGTGTTTGAAGATTACCTATCTTTGTATACCTAAAACATCCTAACTAACTATAAGTTGAGTTATCAAAAGTGACTATTAACCTGCATTTCTTAATTATACATTACAATTTTAAATCAGTTACATGAACATCATACCTTAAACAAGAGTAGAAAAATAAATACAACATAACAAAAATTGAGCTTAAATTTGTATCAATAAGCCAAAATCCATACCAATGCAAAACATTTGGAGATTAACAGCTGATTTTTTGATTAACGTAAATTCAATAATCTATTTTTTAAAATTTCACTCATATACCATATCCCCTTTTTATTCTTAGAAAGAGATTAACTATGACCATTAACCATTTATAATGAAAACAAACATTTATGAACAAGATTTGGGGAATTTGGACATAGTTTTCCATACTACTTCCTACTGATTAAGGAGCGCTGGCAATCTTACAGATTCTTGAGACTGGATCATCTTAGTCTAAAGCCCTGAAACTGATGTGACCATCTCTTCCCATCAGAGAATTTTCAGGTGGTCTTGGTTGATGAAACCATGTTTTCCTGGAAGCAATCCACAGGTTCTCATCTTCTGTGGAAACAAAAGCAGAACTCTTCCAAAGCAATAAATCCTTAGACACAAATTTCAAAATCAAGATACCTTTAATATATATATTCTCTTTTAACTTAGCAGCCTTTGCAATCCATTGTCTTTCTACAATTAGCTCATTAACAGTTAAAAAATTAAAAGAAAACACAGTAATAACCATAATGCAGATTCTGTGTCTATTTCCCATTTTACATAGCTTATATTTTTATACTCTATTTCCCTTTTTCAGGGACTTCTACCCTATTTCTTTTCTCTCTGAAGCCTATGTACATTTTACACACATTATAACCCATTTACAGATTTTCTCATCTGAATCTGTTTTATTGTGAATCCTTAATCATCTTCCAACCAGAAGAACTTTTAAAATGCTACCCCTCTCTTAAAGAGCCACATAGTTCTTGAAGATAAAGCTAAATCAGTAAATTCTCTTAAAGGGGCTGCATCTCTGTTCACTGCCAGCAAACAGAACAGACCCAAGAAATGCTGCTACTAAGAAACCATCTTTGACTCTGCTTCCTTTTTGTTCAATATAAATGTAAATCTGAAATTAATCACATACTACTGAGTCTTCTGTGAGACTTCAGAAACTGGCCTGGCTGCAGCCTATGCTCCCTGCTGCCAGTCCGCCAGCACCATTTTGAATGTGGCCTGAATGCCACACTTTCTCTGTACAATGACCTGCTTCAGATACACAATTTGGAAGCTGCTTTGGCTCAGTTTCTGTGATCTAGAGTCCTTTTTAAACTCTCTCAGGCTTTATGTGGGTGCTCAGCCTACGTTGGGATGCCATCTGTTACAATATGGTTTCTTGGCCCCAGGTGGCCAGAGGTCCAGATCCCAGACCTGCAGTCCCAGACCCCTTAGCTGCCTGCTACTGTTTAGCTCCCCCCCCCAAAAAAAATGATTCAGACACTTATATTAAGTTCATGCCATTTGGCCTATTTCTCAGTCACATTGTTAGCTATCTCTTTCATCTTAACTCAACCCATTTCCATTCCTCTGTCCTGCCATGTGGCCTGTGGCTCACCTGTGTTCCTTACATGTTTCTTCTTTGGGCTTCTGGCTCGATCTGTGTCTGACCCCACCCTTCTCCTACCCATACTTTGATTTCCCCTCCTACTTTTTCTATGGTGCCTGTCATGGGTCAAAAAAAAAGCTCCTTTATTTAAAGATTGATATTTACAGCATACAGAAAGACATTTACATATCAAGCATATGCAACCAAGTCAAAGCTTTCTTGGGTATTATTAGAATACTGTAGGGTGGCCATCTTTTACTTGGTATTTGTGAGTTCCAGGCAAACCAAGGCCTGTCTCAAAAGAGTAAAAACTAAAAAGTTTATCTTATTCCCTGAGCATATTTTTTATGGAGCACAATCTTAAGTAGGATGTAATATCAGTTGCATGGTGCTCTGCCTAGTTGTATGTCAACTTGACACAAGCTACAGTCATTTGGGAAGAGGGCCATTCAGTTGAAAATTTCCCCTATAAGATAAGGCAAACCTATAGGGCATTTTCTTAATTAGCAATTGATGTGGGAGGGCCCAGCCCATTGAAAACAGAATGAGCAAGCCAGTAAGCAGCACCCTACCACGGCCTCTGCATCACCTCCTGCCTCCAGATTTTTTTCCAGTTTGAGTTCTTGTCCTGACTTCCTTCCATGATGGTTTGAGATAATAAAATCCTATCCTCCACAGTTTTCATTCCCTTAAATTTAGCAGGATGCAAAGAAGAGAGCACAAATTAGATCTGTGCTAAAGAGCTCATCCTGGGGATCCAAAAAAATAGATGCCATTGGGGAGAGAGAGACTAAAGAAGGAGCCAGAAAGGTAAAGGGGGAAGATATACCTTAGGCCTGACCCTTGGGAAAGAGAAAGGGAAAGGCCATAAGTTGTCATGCAGATGGAGACACTTTAAAATGGCCTAGTACAAGAGATCATGATAGGGGGTGTTCTGTCAAGTGTTGAATTGTTAGGACTTTTCTGCATGTATGTATGTACACTATATGCATGCTGGTACTCATGGAGGCCTGAAAAGGGTCTCAGATTCTCTGGAGCTGGAGTTAAAGATGATTGTAAACCACCATAGGGACCATGAGAATCGAACTCTGGGTTGTACACAAGAGTAGCAAGTCCTCTTAACCACTAGTAAAGACAGTGAAGGATCTGGTCACATTTTGGAGGCCCCCAAGGAGATTGAGTCACAGATGGAGGCCCCCAGTGAGAATGGGAACTAGGGATTACCTGAGAGACCACCCTCAGAAAGCTGCCCAACAGGTTAGAAAATAGGAGGATGAATTGGAAATCTCCAGACCCTTGCCTGACTTAGGTCAGGAACTAAGGATTCTCTGTGAGACCATCCTTGGAAGGATAAGAGGAAGGTAAAATGAAATACGGGAGCTGCAAAGTCCCAGCAGATTCTAACTGAACAATTGACAGAACTATTAATAAAACAGAGACTAAAACATAAAATTGCTCATGGATTTGTTAAGATTATAGAGACTACTAGTCCTTGGTTCCTACAAGCTGGCACGCTTAGCATTCGAGATTGGGGACATGTAAAAATTGATTTGCAAGAAGTGTTTCACCTCTGGGAGCCGGAGGACTTCCCATTGCTACCTTTTCACTTCGGCAGCTTTGAAAGATGCCTTGCTTAGTGCTAATGTAAAAGTGAAAGAACAATTGGCTGAGGCTGAGTTTTTGATGAAATTCAGGAACAGGGCCCTCAGGCTTCTTTGAATAACTTTGATATGACAGAAAAGTCTGTCTCTAAGACCCTTGAGGAAGAAGAACTAGAATTAGAGGAGCAAATACAAAAAATCCATGGACAGCTGAAAGGCAACTCCGAAAGTGATAGTTTGGAGCCACCCTTTAAGGAAAGCCTTGTGTGAAGGCATGCATGCCTTGACTTTACTCCTCTGGAAATTATGCAGGCAACTTATTTTAATGGGACTGCTTCTTGGAACTCAAGTGCGGGGTTTGAAAACTCTCTGTCCCTTCCCTTTTTTCTTTGTGGTGACAAATGCTACTAATGTGTCTAGCAGTTTGAATTGTTCCAGAGAATCCTGTTTCCTGACTGGCTGCTGGAAAAATGAGACACTTGCATTGGTGTTTTTATCAGCTCATCCTGGTTCATCCTAAGAGAGATTTTGGCATTACCACAGCTGTTGTTACTGTCATTGTAACTGCTTCTGAGGGGGCAGCAGCGGGTGGGGATTGCCCATAGTCAATCTGTAGCCACTGCAGCCATTTTGGATCAGTTGTCAGGAAGAGTATCTGATGCTTTAGAAACTCAAAATAATATTAATGAGCACATTAGACAGGGTGTTCTGCAACTTAACTTGCAGATTTTCTTGTTGCAAGAGCAGGTAGATTTGTTTTGCTAATTATACCCAGGACCTATGTAGAGAGATTATTGCAGCGAATAAGACCAGAATGCCAATCAATTAGTTACAAGTATATATCAGGGCATAAAGATGATTAGGAAGTGGGCAAAATCAATTTCATTGGCAGCTTTAATGCTTGAAGGAGCGTTGCTTCTCATGTTCCTAGAAGGCAGAGTCGGCGATAAGCCGGAGTCAAAATGGCCAATAAAAACATGCTTTGTGCTACTGTCACCCAAGTTTCTTCTGCAAAGTTGGGGCATCTATGGTATGGGTCTATGCTCTTGTACAATGTAAATATATGTCACTATAAATATTGGTTTAGTAAAATGCTGATTTGCCTGAAGACAGGCAGGAAGTGTGAGTGGGGCTACCAGATGAGAAGAACTCTGGGACGAGGAAGAGCAGAGATACCAGCCAGATGCAGAGGAAGCAAGATGAGAATGCTGGACCAAGCAAAGAGGTACATGACTAAAAGTGGATAGAATCACAAATTAGTTTAAGAGTAAGAGTGTTCCAATGGGGTTTCTGGCCCAGCTAGCTCCATGGTTTGGTCCCGCCCACCACCACTTATCTGGACCAGCAATCCCAAAGTCCCAAAGGATCGCACAGACGCTTATATTAACTTCATGCTATTTGGCCTATGGCTTAGGCACTTTACTAGCTTGTTCCTGCATTTTAACTCAGCCCATTTCCATTAATCTGTCCTGCCATGTGGCCCATGGCTCACCTGTGTTCTTTACATGTTTCTTCTTTGGGCATCTGGCTCGATCTGTCTCGACCCCATCCTTCTTTTCCTACCTATTCTGATTCCCACCTATTTCTTCTACAGTGCTCACCAAGGGTCAAAACAGGTCCTTTATTTAAAAATTGATATTCACAGCTTACAGAAAGACATTCCCATATCCTAAGAGTTAGCAAGTAATATGCCTGAGCTATAGGGCAAACAGCTTATAATTAATATAAGCCTTTGTGTGATTGTTTGGGACTAAATGGCTATGGGACCAGGCAGGCGGGACAGAAAAGCTTCTGACTACATACGTTGTTCCAATATGAGATACATACACCTACAAAAAGCATGAAAGGAGGTTCTAGAATACAGAATCAAGAGACAAAAACAGCTTCCTAGTTGTGTCTCTCAAGTGGGCCTTGGCACAGAGACAAAGTGGCATATGAGCTTGAGCTGCAACATGACAAGTTCCCTCAGTCTCACAGAAGCCTCAGTATAAGCACAAGGTTTCTGTTCATACAGACAAAAGGGGAACAGAGTCAAGCACAGCTTCTTAGTAGCTGCATTTTCTTGGATGGGCTCTGTTTGCTAAAGACAAGCAGAGGTACAGCCTCTTTAAGACAGGCTCTGACTCAGCTTTAGTGACAACCTGCTGCAAAACACTTAAATGAGGTAGTGGTGCTCTACTTTGCAGCAGTGTGGACTCTAAAATTCCCCAGAGTTTGGGGTGATAAATGTAGTTCCTGCCAAACAAGACAATACCTCCTAATCCTTGAGGATTCTGTAGGAACAGAGGACTCTTGAAGATAGCACTTACTGTTGAGCCTGAAAAGTTGGCTGGGTGAGAAGTGACCGTGGTCTGTTTCCTGTCTCTGATAATCCAGTTTTACTTTGGGGATGGTGTATAGCTTCAGAGCTCAGTCCTATCATTGTGGGAGCAGGGTGGCACACATGGCTCCAGAGCAAGATGTAAGAGCTACATTCTGATCCCCACACAGCAGGGGCTGCTCTTCCAAAGTTTCTGGCATGGTCTTTTGAAACTACAAAGCATCACCTCCAGGGACATACTTCCTCCAACAAGACCACACCTCTCAATTCTTCTTTCAAAGAATCCCAGTCATTGGTGGCCACTTTTAATTAAACCACCGTAGATGGAAAGATCCGGGAAGGAGCTACTTTTTCTAATGCAGGTCTGGACTGAGGTGATGCACTTGCAAGGGATGTCTCTGAATGAGAGATGTAGTTATAGGGCAGGAGAGACAGGGAAGGTATTGTTTCCCTTCGAAGCTTACAGTTGGCCCCTGCAATAATAAGTAGTCAATGTTGGGTGGACAAACATCTCTCCTGGCTGGCCATTGCTGGGTGAAATGAAATCAAGTATCTAGAAAAACTGAGTTACTTTAGGAGTAGGATCCAATTTTACCACAGTTATGTGAATTATCACGGTTCAACCAAAGCGGAGCTATACAAATGGCTTGACTCTGGCTAACAGTCCCTACCACCACCTAGTTAGTTTTAACTGTCTATAAATCCTCAGGAGGCAGGCAGAACCTCATGACCACCCCTAGACATGAGCCAAAAGGCTCAATTCTGTCTGGGTCTCCTAAAGGTCATCACAGGTCCTAGACTTTCAATAGGAAAATAGTAGTGTCGTACTCAGAAATACTTCAGTATTTCTTCCAGCTCTTCAGCCTCTGTCTATTCTACCAGTGCCCTAAACCTGGAGTGTGTGTGTCCATGAACACTTTTTTATATAGGGCTCAGCAGGCAACATTCATTCTCTGACACCCCAAGCAGCTATCAGTCTCAGCACTAATTGTTGCCTGGCATTTTGCTAGTGTGGTGTGAGGGTCCAGAACTGAGTGAGGCTATAGAGAGCACTTCACCCCTTTACCCTGCACATCCCCTCTAGCCACCCGTGAAGCTCCCTGCTCAGTCTCAGCTGGAATTCTCCACAGCCACCAAGAACAGCACGCAGTGTCTTTAGCAATGGAGTTCTACCATCAAGTTCTAATGAGCAACTAGCAGCACCGGCGATAGCCTGTGCTGTTGGTTTAGGGGTTTGCTCGTGGGCAACAATTCCAAAAACGGCAGCCCAACTGTGGCACCAACATACCTTCTGGAGATAGTTCCCATGCACACAGGGTAATTTCATTCAACTTCATTTACAGGCTCAGGCTATTAAGGATTTTTTTGAACTTAAAAACCCTTTTCATGTATGCATGTGGCTTGTGTAGGGTTAAGTGCATGAGCACAGGTGTCTATGAAGGCCAAAAGAGGATGGTAGAAGCCCTGGGTCTGGAGCTACAACCATTTGCAAGCCAACTGATTTGAGTGCTGGGAGCCAAACTAGGATTGTCTGCAAGAGCAGACTGCTAAGCCATCTCTCTTGTCTAGTGTTGATTTTTCTCACTCACTTTGTGTTGCTTATGTTGCAGATTTGAATAAAAATGGCTACTATAGGCTCATATGTTTGAATGTTTAGACATTGGGGTGTGGCTTGAGAATTAGATTAGGTCTGAGCTTGTTGGAGCAAGTATGTCACTTGGATGGGCTTTGAGGTTTCAAAGGCCTACATCAGTCCCAGGGTCTCTCCTGCTACCTGAGAATAAGATGGAGACTATAAGCTTTCTCCAGCACCATGTCTGCCTGCATGCTGCTATGCCCCTGGTCATTATGAATAAACCTACCTCTGAAACTGTAAGGAAGTCCCAATGAATGGTTTCTTTCATAAAGTTGTCATAGTCATGGTGTCTCTTCACACAACAGAACAGACTAAGACACATTTTATCAAAAGTTCCAAGAATTTCCCATGTGCCTGTCTGTAGGGATATTGTATTGTTTCATGGTAAATAATTGTCCCACCCACTGGTTTAATAAAAAGAGCTGATTGGCCAAAGGCAGGCAGGAAGTGTAGGCGGGGCTACCAGACTAAGAAAATCTCTGAGAACTGAATGCCAGACAGAGAGCACCAGAGAGAAGCTGCAGGATGCAGAGGACAACTATGCTGCTCTAAAGAAAGGTACCGAGCCGCATGGCTGAACAAGAGACATGGGTTAGATGAAGGGTAGAGAGCTAGCAAGTGATATGCCTAGGCCTGAGGCTGATCAGCCTAAAACTATAGTAAGCCTCTGTGTGTCTCTGTGGGACCGTGGGTCCACGGGTCTGTGGTCCTAAACCTTGAGGCTAGGCTGGAAAGTCCGAGCCAGAAACCTCGAACTACACCTGTCCTGTGCACGTGTACCTCCCTGCTGACCATCACTTTCAGCTCCTGGAAGCTTTTCTAACTCTATAGGACACTCCCAGGCTAGCATTATGTCAGCACTGATGTGAAGCCTTTTCACACGAGGATCTCAGGATCACTGAAGCCCAAAGCCAAGCACCAGCTAGACTTTGGGAGTCAGGGGCAGAGGGCAATAAAAAAATGTTAACAAGATCCAATAGCATGAAGGTTCTGTCACCTGTACAAAGTGTTTCTTCAAATGATCCTGCTGAGGATGCGGCTCAATAGTTATAGACAACTTGTTAAATGTGAGGCCCGAGTCCCATCTCCAGCACAAAATGAAACCTGCCTCCCCATATGATACCCTATCTCAAGAGAAAAAGTTGTTACCATGTCATTGGTAGAAAGTACTCAGTTACCCCTGCGTCATCCAGTCATTCTCCATCCTCATCCAGGGTGCTGCCATAAGCCTGCTGGTACCTTCTCACCACGCTTGGTGAGGAAGAGCTAGTTCTCATCCTAACTAGCCTAGAGCTCAGACATGCTCCTGTCTGCAACTCCACAGCTCCCCAGGTCCAACAGTCTCTGAAATCAAGCTGTACCACATTGCTGCTGCTTCACTCAGGGCCTCTAGCGGCCAACAGTGGTGGGTTAACAATCACACACACCTTATAAGAACATAACTGACCATCTCTTTAAAACTTGGACTTTCTCAGCTACACTGTCTTATTAAATATTTGCACAAGCTTGAAGACTTCTGAGGTAAAAAGTTTACTATCAGTCTCCCATACGGACAGGGTTACTCCATCTCCGTGCTCTATTATGAACTTTTTATTCCTAGTACGGTCAGACTTTAGGACAGCTTCTCTCACTGTGATCTCACTCTTCCTCATTATTTAGTTCTACCCCTAGGATCTCAGGAAGAACTGGATTTTTGGGCTGCTTTGGGAAGCACAGATTTAATCTATAATCATCCATCTCTTCCATCTAATTTCTTTTCTCTGTACTTTTCTCATCAACATGAGCTAGCACAGAAGAGAGAGTACCTGTACATCTCTCCTTGCTGTAATGGCTGCACAGTAGGTAGGCTCCACTGAGCTGACCCATCAGCCTGTTACATGTCCCATTGCCTACAACAAGAAACATGCATATGATGGCAGTATGTCCCATGGGTGCATCTTTCAGGGGCTGTAAGATTTTCTAGATTTTTTAGCCACAAAGGGGGAGGGGGGAGGTGTTTCCATATGTGGCCCACCAAATCTTTAATAGAGTTGTAAAGCTGGCAGTATAGCAAGAAGGCATGCCCTTTCATGGCACTTTGGAACAGAACACACTGGTTAGGCTTACTACCATAGATTCTGCACACTCAGAAGGTACCCCTCCAGTGTTATCACCACTCACATCAGAGACTAAGCTGTCCCTGTTGTGAACAGGTCCAAGCAGTCTTAGCTTCATTCCTGTGGCTGGAATAAAATACCTTGACAAAAGCAATTTAGGTGAGGAAGGGTTTATTTCAGCTCACAATTCCAGGTTACATCCATTACTGTTGGCCAGCCATGGTGGCAGGAGTTGACGCAGCAGGTCACATTGAATCCATAGTCCCAAGGCACACAGCAAGGAATGCCATGTGCTCAGCTCCTTCTGTACCCATTCAATCAATAAAATAGTGCTGACAGCATTCAGGGTGGGTCTTCCCACCTCAATCCAAGTAAAGAAATCCCTCAGAGCTGTGTCCAGAAGCTAACCAAACCTAGATAATTTATCACTGAGATCCTTTCCCAGGTGGCTCCAGATTGTTGACAACTGGAGCAAACCACAATCCCACCCAACCCGGAAACACAGTACTTTAAGCCATAGCCTCCCTCATTCTTGATGTTTCACACTGATGCAAATACAGCCCACCTTTAAAAGACCCTATAGTGTGAACTCTTGTCTGAAGACATTATGAAGGTGTCTATTCATCCCAGACAGGGCACCAGAAACAGGAACAAAGATTGACTCTACCCAAGTGTAACTGGGGGTATTTACGAGAACCCAGGCAAGTCATGGGCAGCCACTGTAAAGGAAATGTCCCATCTCCCAGAAACCAGGAAGCTCCCACACTTCCTACACTTACAGAACTGCCCACCATCATCACCATTAAGTTTCTGAAAAACTGTGACCTTGAAGGCTACACAACTTTAATATTCATTGGGGAAACTATTTCCAGTATGAGTTCATTCATGGAATCTAAGGGAGCAATGATATGTAAAGGCTTTAACACACTTTACATTGACATTTTCTCTCCATCATGAGATTTCACTCGTTACTAAAAGGACCTGTGACACCTGAAGTCTCTTCCACATTGTTTATATTCATGTGGTTTTTCACCACTGAGTTCTTTCATGATTTTAAGGCAAATAGGAATAAATGAAAGACTAACCATATCCTGTACATTCACAGGGCATTTGCCCAGCATGAATTAACTTAAGGAAGTATGACAAGTGGCATTTACCACATTGGTAACAAATATAAACTTTGCCTCGCACACATTCCTTCATCAATTTGAAGGACACCCTGACCTCTGAAAGGTTATGCCACAGTTTACATATAAAAGGCTCATCCCTGTCTTGAGTTCCCACGCATTTTATGTAGGTGGGGACATTTTGCAACAACATTTACATTCAAAGGGTTTGTTGCCAATATCTGTTCTTTCATTCATTTGAAGGAAATGGGGATAAAGGAATTAGATATTGTTGACATTCATATGGGTTTTCCACTCCATGAACTGACTGATGTCTCTTAAAGGAACTGTGCCGGCTGAAGGATCTGCCACACTGAACACACTGATACGGTTTCTCTCCAGTATGTCTTCTTTCATGGGATCGAAGATAGGAGCGATGTGTGAAGGTTTTACCACATTCTTTACATTCATAGGGCTTCTCTCCAGTATGGCTTCTTTCGTGAAATCGAAGATAATTGTAACTTGAAAAAGCTTTGCCACAGTGTTTACATTCATAGGGTTTTTCTCCGGTGTGTGTTCTTTCATGCAATCGAAGAGAAGATTGACATCTAAAAGCTTTCCCACACAACTTACACTCAAAGGGCTTTTCACCTGTGTGAGTTCTTTCGTGCACTTGAAGTAAAGAGGGGTAAATGAAGGACTTACCACACTCTTTACACTCATACAGTGTCTCTCCACCGTGAGTTATTTTGTGTCTATGGTAGGAAGCCTGACACCGGAAGGCTTTCCCACACTCTTGGCATTCATAGGGTTTTTCTCCTGTATGAATTTTTTCATGTAACTTTAGAGAAGTATGCCATCTGAAGGCTTTCCCACATTCTTTACATTCATAGGGCTTTTCTCCAGTATGAATCCTTTTATGTAACTTAAGAGTCCTGTGACTTCTAAAGAATTTACCACATTGCTTACATTCATAGGGCTTTTCTCCAGTATGAATTCTTTCATGTAATTTGAGGGCTCTGCTATATCGAAAGGTTTTCCCACATTGTTTACACTCACAGGGTCTCTCCTCAGTATGAATTCTTTCATGTAATTGAAGGGCACTGAGATACGTGAAGGCTCTGCCACACTGTTTACATTCATAGGGTTTCTCTCCGGTATGAATTCTTTCATGCAAATGAAGGGCGCTGAGCCCTCTAAAGGCTTTCCCACAGTCTTTACACTCATAGGGTTTTTCTCCAGTATGAATTCTTTCATGTAATTGGAGGGCACTGGGATACCTGAAGGCTTTGCCACATTCTTGACATACATAGAGTTTTTTTCCAGAATGATTTTTTTCTTGCTTTTGAAGGGAACTGGAATTTTTATCACACTGGTTACCTTCACATTCATTGTCATCCATCTGGCTTCCTCCAACTTCCCTGTAGTCATAGTTGTGATGTCCATTGTAAGTTAGGTGATACAGCCCAAAGGTCTTTAAACATACCTCACACACAGAAGGTCCACTCGAAGTCTGAGTTTCCGTGCATTCTTCAATACTTGTAAGAAAATTAGAGTCCTGTGGCTTCTGTTCACATTCCTCATGTTCATACTGTGTATATTCAGAATGAGATACGGTGTGCCTATTAAGAGATTAATAACATGTGAAAATTTCTCCACCCATAGTGCTGTTCATATTGACATCGGTATATGTGTAAGGCTGCTCCACCCTGACCATCTTCTTCAGTATCAGTAAATGTAACTACTATGAGAAATGACAAGCACATTAGTGACACTCGCTTTACTACTGTTGACTTCTAGACCATCTTTCTTGGCCAGCCTGCTATCCAAAACAAGCAAAACATGTGCTTTCACATGAAAGATAAATGGACTGATGGATCTACAATATGGTTCTCATAGGCCTATGACCAAAATTCGTTAATGGAGGGTCAGAAGTGGTTCCAAAAGACTGTGCAAAACCTGAAGCTCACATGAAGGTATACATTGGAGGGAAAAATTTTCTGTTGATGAATAATCAATTTAAAGTTGGACTTATTTGGTTTGTTAGTTTGCTCTTAAATTTTCATGTCACACTAAAATTTCTTTGAGGGCATGTGCTTCACTTATGTATGCAGATTACCTTAGGTTTATTTCAGGATCTTCAGGACGGTCTTCAAGTGTCTGGTCTTCCCATTCATATCCTAAAATATTGTCATAGAAAATGTGTATAAAATTATTAGAATGTACACTGCAATCACATCTAATTTCTTCATCACATTCTTTTTCTACATACAAATCACAGTGACCATCAATAGCCAGAAACACTTGTTCTCTCTAATCTACAGAGGGAAGGTAAGATTGGCATCCTCACCTATGGCAGTGATGTTCCTGCAGATTTCCAGCATCACCTCTCCATAGAGAATCTTCTGAGAGGGATTCAGCAAATCCCACTCTTCCTGGGTGAAGTTCACAACCAGATCCTCAAAGCTCACCAGATCCTAAAACAGTGTGACAGCATAACTGTGTGGTTTCCACACACTCATTCCATGACACAGTAGTTCTAGTAAAAGCTGAGTGATGTTCAGAGATGGCAGACAGATCACTCTCATTATTGTGCCCAGGAGGGCATGCACTGCTTCCCCACCCCATTCTCTTTCTCCAGCCATTTCCACTTCTTGTCCTAGGCACACCCTATCCCGATATACACAATGGCATTAACACTAGGGCTCAGGAGGCTGTCTGTCCTTGGAAATTCATGTTCAGAGTTTAGACTCTTCTGCACTGAGGAAACAACATCTTGTCTAAGAGACTGCGCATGAACATAAATGGTAAGAGTAAATAACTCAGCATGAATGAGAAATACAAACATGGCAATTCTGAACACTCCTGTTTTCTTTTCGACATTCTACTAATCACTTTCAAACTCAGAGACAACTGGAGAATCAGACACAGCCTTTCAAGAGTAAATATGGGATGTGTGGCGACAGCTTCTCTGCCTAGGTCTTACAATGTTAAACTTCTGTATATCATGTCTGGTCCTGGTAGGATGGATTCTATCCTCTGCTCAACTATTCCAATTTCACTTCTTGTCTCCACTCAGTCTTATTCCCTCACTTCTTTTACACAATTTCAGGAAAATACTTTTTTTCCTCAATACACCTGGTTTCCATACAAATGTAACCATGAATGAAGATCTGATGGCCCCTCGACAGGTCCAATGGGCCTCACTTTAGACAACCTCAAAGAAGCCAGATAAACTGTGGTCCCCAATCCCTAAATAATAGTTAGGGCTACCTGTTCAGTCAAAGAAAGGGGGGTGGGGGGGAACAGGAGACAAAGAAATGGTACAAGCAGTTTAGAGATGGAGGCCTTGATTTGCGTCCTTGAGCATGAACTGAAAATGTCCTTGGTTCTGAGTTGGCTTAAAGGCCAGAATACTTGAAGACTCTGATCCTTGCCCCGTTTCTAAATGATTCTTCACAGGAGGGAACATCATAGAAGCACTAAAGCACCATTAAGGAAAAGCTAGTTTCTTCCAGTCAAATGAAATCTAACTCTGGATGGAGAAACGCCATTATGTCTACCTTTAAGAGTTATACTGAGCTGGGAGGTGGTGGTGCACACCTTTAATCCCAGTGCTCAGGAGGCAGAGGCAGGTGCATCTCTGAGTTGGAGACCAAGCTGGCTTTCAGAGCAAGTTCCAGGACATGTACAGCTTACACAGACAAACCCTGTCTCAAAGAGACAGTCATTGAGCCGGTCAATTGCTTGGCTAAGAAAACAACTCCAGGAAAGGCTGATTAAGTTTAAGCTAAGCTAAAGGGATGGGAGGAGTAATTATCCTGTTAATGAGATGATGCTCATTCCCCTCTCAGAAGCTTCTCTTTGCTACAGAGCAACTGGCATTAGGGTCTTCTGGGTCCATCTGCCTTTCTGCACAATCAAGATGAAACTTGCCCTTTTTCTTGAACTCTTTGTTCCCCTTCTTTCAGATGCAGCCACGGCATAAAAGAATGCTTTCTCTGATACTTTGGGCTGTTTCAACTGTTCTCTGAAGCCTCCTTCCCTGACATGTGGATGCTTGTCTGCCCTATGGCTAACATCTGTGCTGGCTTAACTCACATGACATGGATTTCTTTTTTCCTCTTTACCACCATTCTCCAAGCAGATACCAAGATTTAAGCCTGCCTGCCTTGGGGTTTTTCCTTTAAATTCTTAATAAAAATTTCTTCAAGCTTTCCTTTGGGCTCACTCTTACATTCTTCTACTGATGTAACTAAAAAACCTGTGAGGACTAAAGTTATGTTTTAAGTTTAATCTGCTGTGCTTAAGAGAGCTGAAATATATATCTACATGCCCAGTGGGGAGACAGAGGCAGGTAGATCTCTGTAAGTTTGAGGACAGCATGGTCTAGAGAGTTCCAGCATAGCAAGACTATACAGAGAAAGCATCTGGGTGGGACGGGGGAGGAATCTATATAACAAAAAATGCCTCTAACCTGTAAGTGCACTTGCTCAAGGACAAATATCTTCCTAGAATGCTGTTGTTCATATAAGTTAACAAGCCATGTGTTTTCATTTCTATAAATACGGTTGGTTGCCCCCAACTGCACAGGATGTGCTTGATCACACACAGGAGAGAGGTATGTAGGCAGGAAGTATGTCAGGATGCATGCCTGTCCCCAGTTGGACAAAGGCAGCAGGTACATAGCCTTGTGGATTTTGCCTTTATAAGCCCCTAATGTAATTCTGTACCCATTCTTTGAGAATCCTGGGCATAGACCAGGCCAGTGTCCATCATCCTGACCAGTATTTAATAAAGTTCACTTCAAATTTGGTTCAAAAAATTGTGGTAGTGGTCTTATTATTGCCCGGAGGGGATTAACAACTCCAAGACCCCAATTTTCCTGGCAACATCTAGCAACTGTGTCAAGATTCACAGCATTACTTGTTGGTACTAAGCACGTTGTTCTAGTCATTATTTTAGGCATTCGATTGGTGAAAAAAAATGGAAAAAAATATCTTTTTCTTATATGGCTTACATGTGGGGACTATAAAATAGAAAATGGAAATTTTAAAATAATATTTCAGGTGAACTGCTAAGAAAGAGGGCATAGATGGCCACTGAACAAATCAAGGGTCTCTAGCAGAATATCACAGGTATTTATTAAATAGGCTTACCTGGTCTGGCCTGCACAGTCCAACAATGGCCATGTCCATGAGAGGCTCCCTCCACAAGACTGGAGGCCTCACAAATTTCAATCAGGTGCCAAAGGCCCAGAGCACACCCGGACAACTTCTGGTCTTCTGTCTGCACTGCAAGGCCCAAGAAGCTGAGTTCCAGTGTCAGTGAAGGATGGTGGTGGCAGCAGCAGCAGCAATGGGACAGATGCACTCACCAGCAAGAAGCCAAGGCACTGCTTCTTCTTTGGGCGTCTCTGTGTCGGAGGTCACACTCAAAGTGCCACCCACCATGTGACAGTCTTCTCCTCAGTTAATCCTTCCTGAAATTCCCTAGAGACCTGCACAGAAACAGGCCTCTTAGTTAATTACACATGGCGAACATTTCCAACCCAAGGTTCTGAAGCGGTTGGCTCTGGCTTTATTCTCAGCTTCTCCAGCAATACTTTATTACATGCATCATCGGGAACGTACTCCTTCCAAAGAGCTCCTCTGAAGGCCAGTCACTATGCTCCATCTTAATCTTCCTATTGTCACATTTTCAAGCCTCAGTCAATCCCCAGAACTCCAAAAGAGAAAGTTGGAAATCAATGTAACGTAACAAATCAAGTTAAATCTCCAAAAGTCATATGATAATACCAATAACTGAGAAAAAAAAAAAACAAAACAAAACATGGCGACAAAAGGGAAAATAAATTCAAAGATGTTGAATTTAAGAAAAAAAAAATTCCATATAGGAAATCCACAAAAACCTAAGGAACTACTAAAAGACTGAAAACTTCTGTAACACATCGGTATACAAAAGACCACGTTTCCTCTAACAGCAGTGAACGACTGGATGTACAAACACCAACTCTGTATCGTGTACTGCACCTCAGATCTAGAGAGGACTACATAAAACCCTCAGACAAGAACCAAACATTTCTAAGGAAGGAAAAATAAAAACAAAAGTCACATCACAGAGGCCAGGAAGCCTCAGCATTATAAGATGTATCTCTCACCTGTACTATAAATTCGACACACCTCTCACAACGTTCAAAACCAGTTATGTTACAAGCAGAACTGCCTAAGGGCTACACTGAACGGGCAAAGAGAGAAGAGTGTGTCCAACACAACTCTGAAGACGAGTGCGCACGCTGACACAGCCTGGATTGAGGACTTCCTATAACACTGCCACAGTCATGTCTCGCAGTTAGTAAGCAATGAGCACAGATCACTGGAGCAGAACACCTAGAAACAAACCCACAAAAATAGACCCATTTTTTAAACAAAGAAACAAAAGAACTTCATGGAAGAACTGAACTGTTCTCAAAAACAAAAGCAAAGGCAAGTAAAGTTTTTTCCCTACACATTTGATACCCTTGGCTATTAGGGAAACATTGACTAAACTACACTGAGACTCTACCTCACACCAGCCGGAACGCTGGTGAGGAGGCGAGGAAAGGGGGCCTTATTCACTGCTGCTCAGATGGAAACCACAGCAACCTGTACACAAATACGTGGGATGTTTCCAAATATTAAAAACAGAACTATCATCTATTTGAGTAGAAGCTCACTGTACTACTAGATCAATCACCCAATTCTTTTAAATGTGTGATGGCTCATTTCTGTCAACTTGGCACAAACTTGAGTCACTTAGGAAGCAGTAGCCTCAACTGAGGAACTGCTTCCGTAAGACTGCACTACTGTGTATCTGTGGGAATGTTTCTTGGTCAGTGACCGATAGCAAGTTTCCAACCTGCCTGTGGCCCCTAAGCAGGCTGAGCAAGTCAGGAAAGGAATGCAGTAAGGAGCACTTCTGGGGTCTTGGCTTCCCTCGATGAGTATGCTGAGTTAGACCCTTTCTTCTCTGAGCTGGTTTTGGTCAGTGTTTTATCACAGCCAACACAAAAGCAAACTGGGACAGTAACTGTTATAATATTGCTTCAATGAGCTTGACCATATTTTTTGGGGGGAGCACTATATGTGAATTTTAAAGTTGGGGCTAGAAAAAACCACTTAGTACTCACAGCTAAGATGGCTGTTCTGATCCAGATCTGAGTTTGAGGCCAGTCTGGTCTACAGGGCGAATTTCAGGCCAACCAGAGCTACACTATGACACCCAATCTATATTTAACAAATCTATAAAATCTGTATTTTAAAAATCTATAAAAATTTTTTGTAATCTATATAAAAAATAATCTATACGTTTTTTGCTAGAAAATAATTATAAAAATGGCTGGAGTCCTGAGACCTTTACCAATTATTATCAAAACATCAGGGCTGGAGAGAAGCTAAGAGGACCCAGGTTCAATCCCCCAGCACCAACATGGCAGACCCAGGTTCAGTCCCCCAGCACCAACATGGCGGCTCACAACCATCTAGAACTCCAGACCAATGGAATCTGACACCCTCTTCTGATCTCCATGAGCACCAAACACACACAAGGCACAGGCACACATGCAGCGAAACACTCACACTTAAACTAAAAGTTTTGTTTTGTTTTGTTTTGAATTCTGAAGACATTAGCACCACCATGAATAGAATTACTGAGGTAGAGTGTGGTTCTGAAGACACACAGGGTGGCCCACGCCTGAATTCCAGCTCTCAGGTTGCACACACAGGAATGCTGCAACTTCAAGGCCAACAAAGCAGCCTATAAAATTCTGGGTCACCCTGGGCTATGGAGTAAGATCAAGAAAACAAAAAATAAATAGGTAAAAATGAAAGTAGTAAAATTAGTAATTATTCAGTATCCTAAAACTGGAAACATCACAAATATTGAAAATTACAATGCTTTATTATCTCTGTAACATGAAAAAACTTACAAAAGTAATTTCACCTGGAGAACGAATTAGTAAGTGTCCAAATGACTTGTCCATGCATCCCTAGCTTCATAACTCTCCTTCTGGTGCCCTGTACAACCCTTATAGCCCAACCCCCACTGCCATGCTTGAATTCCTCACCCCGAACTTTTCCTACTTTGTTATTACCTGTGCTATGATTTCCTCCATCCTGAAGGACAGCTCCCCCAGAGGCCCTTTTTTCCTGTAAGTTAAGACTTACCAATCTAAGGGTATGAAGCTAGCACCCAATGGGGTTTATCAGCTCACTGCGCATGTTTCATCCACTAATCTGCAAATTTTGTTATTTCTTCTTAGCTCATTATGTATACAAAGAACATTCTTACTATCCACTCACCAGCTGATGGCCATCTAGGGTGTTCCCATTTCTCAGTTATTGGAGATAAGAGTGACAATGAACTGGTTGTCAAGTATCTCCTGTAGTGGGATATGGAGTCTGATCATTTGCCCAGGAGTGCTACAGCTAGGCCATGTGTGAATTCAAGACAATGACAAAAACAAGTTACAAGGGAGAGATCCTATAGAGAAGATGCTTCTAAAAGCCAATGGTTACCAAACCATAAATCCAGTGCAGGAATGTGTTACCTCTTCATTTTCTTATCTATTGGTCAGGAAAGCCCTAGAGATCCTCCAAATAACACAGCCTCTTCTGCTCCTCTTGGCTGCCCACCAGAGCTGGTTGTTATTGCTGAAGACACCATACAACTGCTTATAATGCATCGAGAAATCAAACTGGAACTGAGCTGAAAGCTTCCTCCCTGTTGGCTGGCTTTCATAGTGCTTGAAAGTGCAATGCAGGCTGCTGGGGGAGGAATGACATAAATGTCTTAGCCAGCAGTAACCTCTACAGCATACAATACCAACCTGCCAAGCAAGGGATGGCCACCCTTGCAACAGTAGTATAACTGATCTGAAAACAACCAGACATATTATGTTAAGGCTCACTCCAAAAGAGAAGCCATGCTGGCAGTTAACCCAGGCAAAAATCCATGTCTGAGATGCAACACCCAGTGACCTTCTAAGTATTCTTTATACCCACAGACAAATGCTATGCTCAGTCTAAATCAGAGAAGCCTCTCTCCACAGGGACTGCAGAGACACACAGCCACTCAGGTGCAAAAAGTGAGTTGACACCTGAGTACTCCACCACAAACAGGACATTTATACCACCACTTCTAAAGCTCAGAGATCACCGCAGAAGGGGCAGAAAGAATGAAAGGCCCAGTAGTGTGGTGGTGGCGCACATCTCCCAGCACTCAGGAGGATCTCTGTTGAGTTCAAAGCCAGCCTGGTCTATAAAGAGCCCCAGGACAGCCAGGACTACATAAAGTAAAAAGACGGACCCAGAAGATAGCAATATGGGATGTGAAATGCTGATTTCTGGGCAGAGCAGAGCTAATGCTGTTATGACTTGACAGCAACTATGGTTTCTGCAATGGACCTGACAACCATGAATCAGTGACTACTCCTCCTGAGAAATTCTGGAGAAGTCAATGTCTTCAGTTGTGTTCCCAATGAAGTGCCCATCAAATTCCAATGGACACACAGATGATCCACGTTAAAGCATAGTCGGTCTCAAAACAAAAAAAAAAAAAAGGAAACAAGGGGAGGAGGGGCAGAATATATGGATATTTCTATGGGAAGTTTAAGCAGCAGTTGACTAGGAGGTTGAGGGGGAAATTAGAGTGGGACATTATAACAATCAGGATTGTTAAATTGTGTCATGGTGCACGCTTGTTATTCCAGCGCCTGGAAATAGAGGCAAGAGAATCAGAAGTTCAAATTCATTCTTGCCTACACAAGATCTCAAAAACAAAAACAAAAAAACCACATACTAACTAGTTAAAAGAAAAGTGAGGTTGGAGTAATGGCTCGGTGGTTTAGAACACAGGCTCTTTCAGAGAACCTGGGTCTAATTCCCAGCACACAGGGCAGCCCACAACCATTTGTAACTACTATCTCAAGAGACCTGAAAGCCTCGGCAGGCCTCTGCAGGCACTAGACATGCAAGTGGTGCACACACATACATAAAGCAAATCCCTATAAAGTAAATCGCTGCTGGGCGGTGGTGCTGCACGCCTTTAATCTGAGTTGAGGCTCTTCTGGTCTACAGCGCAGCTCCAGGACAGCCAACACCCCAACCCCCCAAAGCAAGAAATTTGCAGTTAATGTCTGTAGTTCTTTGTTCAATTTACTTATGTGTACTTACATTGTCTTCCTACCTGGTGGTATATAAGCAGTGTAATGTTTTTATTTTTCATTCTTGTTATTGCTGACATACAGGAATGAAATGTTGTATACTAATTGTGTATCTTACTAATTTGCTATAGTACCTGATTAACTGTAGATTTTTTTCTGTGGATAATTGTACTTCCTTCTGCATCTCAGTAACTTTCTGACCTTTCTTGATATATGGCACGGTTTTATTATTGTTTCCCCCGTGCTGCTATGATGTATAACTTTTCTTTCTTGGGGATTACAGACTTAATTTTTCCTTTGAGTGTAGGAATTAACATGTGCTCTACTAATGAGCTTCATTCACAGCCTATCTTCAGGTTTCCAATCATTCTACATGACTGCCTTAACTTCCAGTTGACTGTGATGTAGTAGTTAAGCATGTTTTTTATTTTTAAATTTAGTTTTGGCAGTTTTTACTTTTTACCTTATTCCTGTAAGTGTTTTTGCCCGCCTGTATGTCTGTACACCATCTGTGAGCCAGGTGTCCAAGGAGGCCAGAACAGAGTGTCAGAGACATGGAGTTACAGATGGTTGAGATCCACTATATGGTACTACAAATTGAACTTGAGCAGCCAGTGCTCTTAACTGAGTAATCTTCCCTGCCCCACATTTTTATAATTTAAAAAATTACAAATTTTAAACTTTTATTTTTGTTTTTTTGAGACAGAGACTCTCTGTGCAGCCCTGGCTGTCCTGGAACTGGCTCTGTAGACCAGGCTGGCCTCAAACTCAGAGATCTGCCTGCCTCTGCCTCTCAAGTACTAGGATTAAAGGAACACACACACACACACACACACACACACACACTTCAAGTAATTTAGATGAGGACACAACTCCCTTGCCTGAATCCAACCTATCATCCAATACCTGATGTGTAAATCAAGTCAGACTCCTACTGTCCCTGCAGGTTCAGATCAACTGGGTCTGTCCACTGGGAATAGGACTCGTCTCATACTCCAGTCTGCCTTTCGTCTCACAGCTGGAACACTAGAGCTACACTTTCAAGCCCGTCTCTTCCCTCCCAGTGGCTCATTGGTCTGGGGTTCTAATTTAACTCAGCCACTGAAACACCTGCATTTCCCTGAGCCAACTTCTGTGAACCCTGCTGCAGCCTCTTTAACTTATATGCATTCTGTAAAGAGCATATGTGCATATACCTATTTACTGTGTGATATAAAATTAATATTAGTAATTACAATTTGCAAAGAGAGAACCTACCTGAGCCTCAACCAGATTACCACTAGAAGCATGACAATTTAAAATTTTATTCAATAAATCCCGACGTTGTAGAAAGATACAAATGTATTTGTCTATGTTTCTGGCACAGTATGACAGAAAGCCACAATCCTAAAATGTCAATTCCCAGTTTCAATTACAGATTTAACATAATTTCCATAAAATGTCAAACATTCCTTATCAGTATTATATATATACTTATATATATATATATATATATATAAATAAAAAAAGAACCAAAACGGTCAGTACAATACAGATGCACCCTTAGCACACAATTAACATTTCCAATCAAATACACAAAATAACACACTATTTAGGAAGAATAAAGAGTTCACAAATTAAAAATTAAGGAGACAAACTGACCTTTGATACAGTAGCAAAGGAAATCCATCCACTGAGCAGTCTTTTCTAGAACTGTTTCTGGGACACCATTCTAAAGAAATACTTTGGACAAAAAGAAAATTTCAAAAAATTAACTCAGGGTTGATCCCACACCCAAATGTGAAATACAAACACAGAGAGCAGAACACGGCCATAAGTGCGACACCAAAGGCACAAACAGGGCGCCAGCGACGGCCGGTGACGTCACCAACCCGGAAGCTACCCCCGCAAAGGGCGGAGCCTTCCGCTCCCCGCGCTCGGGGCCGACACGGCCAGACAAGCGGAAGTGGCCAGATTTCTCCGAGACAGGGCCTGGCCGGAGACGGGGCGGAGGTCTCCGCGCGAACCGTATAGGGCGCCCGCTCCCGCTCCTGCTCCCCAGCCCCGGGGAGGACCCACCAACGGGCTCCCGCGGCTTAGGCGGATGCTCCTCCCCGACTGAGGACTGCGGCCCCGCGCTCACCATGGAGCAGCCGCCGAGCTAGTCCGGCTCCCCTCACAGCTCCCCGCAGTGGCGCTCACAACACAGCACACGGAAGCACGCGATGCGGGCTTTAGACACGAAGCAGGACCGACAGCATGGCGGCGGGGAATGGCCCGCCTCCCGCCTCTGGCTGGTGCTCTTGATTGGACAGCTTGCTCCAAAGCTCTGATTGGCTAGAGCTGCACCACAGGTCTGATTGACGGGAGTTTCCTAGATGTGGCTGCAGGGATGATCCGACTCCATTGCCCTAATTGGCTAGCAAAGCCTGCATGACAAAGCAGTTCCTTTAGGCGCTCCCGAGTGAGCAGCCAGGCCCATAGATCGGTTGGCTAGCACTACCCCACGAGGGCTTAAGTGACAGGAGCAGCTTCCTTTGGTAGTTGTGAATGAATGGCTGCCTCGGGGCCTGATTGGCTGATGAGACCTGAACGCTGAATGACAGCTCTCCTACGTTGGTGAGCTGAAACGAAAAGATGTGGACCACGTAAACCTTTCCTAGCCCGAGTTTACACCCGGGGTCGTACAAATCTAATCCAGGGAGATTTGAATTTGCCGTCATCTTGCACTCAGTAGGTACTTACCGTTCTTCCTCTTAGACATATGTTTGTTTGTGTGAACAGTCCATTACACACAATGGCCAAGGAAGCGATCCCTTTGCCTCACAGCTAGACGAGCGCCAAAATCCCCCTGTCAAACTGGAACAGGACTTGATGTACTCCTGGGATCAGGAATTTCACTATGGCACGCCAAAGATTGCTTGAACTTTAACAAGTTACACATTTTCTTTTTATCCAGGAGTAAAACAAAAAACATTCCAAGCCCGATGTAGTGTTGCTTTTCCTGCAAAAGGACCAGGAATGATGCATATACTTCATAAGTAAAAGAGAAAAACTCACAACAAACTGAACGAATTCCAGACCGCTATGCTAGAACAACATAAGGTATTTGTACACAGTGAAAATACACACATCCATAAGACCACAGGAATCAGTAAACCACACTAGAATAATGAGGAAGACTAGAGATAGTTCATTCTTAAATAGAAACATAGCTAGGGAGAACAGAGCAGGGTCAAATCAAACTGACTTGGAGTGCTTCCACTTTGGATCTAAGAGCTTATTCCAGACTATTGCCCAAGAGAAACCCCCTCACTGATGAAGTGTTTTCATCTTAGGCACCCACACAGTCCTGAACCCCATCCCACTGAGGGCCACACAAACACTAGCTAGTGGGCCTGGCTGATCTAACTCCCTCCTCCTGACCTCTATACTGTAAGCCTCTAATAACAAGGCCAGAAGGGCTGTGAGGGCTTTCTTCTCCTTGGGAATTTCAAATGATTCATTCAAGTCTCAGTCAAATTCTTGCTGCCATTAAAATGACCCAGTCAGCTAAATGTATGCTGCCTAGTCCATTCTGAGGAAGGAAAAACTGAAATTATGCTATGTTCCACATGTGTATGAGTAAAATGTGCATGGGGAGGAGGCTGGAGAGATAGCTCAGTTGGTTAAGAGCACTGCCTGCACTTCTGTAGCATCTGGTTCAATTTCCAACACCCACAGTGTCTCACAATCTAACTCTAGCCCTAGGGAATCTGAGATTCTCTAAGACCTCCCTGGAGAGCAGGCATGTACATGGTGCACATACATACATGGAGGCAAAACACATTACATAAAACGATTCAAGAGAACACAGTGCTCCCTCTCTTGATAACTACACCCACCTGTGTTCTATGGAAGGGGACAGCACTGTGTGTGTGTGTGTGTGTGTGCGCGCTTGCTTTTTAAGTCCAAGTTTTTGGTTTGGCTTTGTCCTTTTTTAGACAAGTTCTCACTAACTAACTTTGGCTGCCCTGGAGCAATAGATCTTATGCATGGCAGACTGCAAATTTTTCATTGTATAATTCTTCACTTAACAGAGAAACCAACAGGCAACAATAGAAAAAAAACAGCAAATATTAGCAAGTAACCAGACATGTAGACTTAGTGTCACACAGCTTTAACACCAGCATTCAGGTGGAAAGGACAGACATAGTTCTGAATTCTGTGATCTACATAGCGATGGTATTCAAAATACCAGGGCTACAAGTGAAATTGTATCTCAAAAAAAAAAAAAATGCCTCTGAAACAATGTGCATAACTGATAAAGAAAACCATCTTGGCAGAGAGAGGAAGAGCTGAAAGGATACTTCAGACACTTGTGAGAAAGCAGTAACTGATATCTGATGAAAGGCTTCTACGAATAATTCTTTAGAAGAGATAAAGACAATCACATCCTGGTGACTAAAGAAAACAGTTTCTCGGGAGAAAATTAAGATGCTACACCTGTGCGCTAAACAGCCATTAGATTACATAAACAAAGCCTAATTAGCTGTAGAAGTAAAAATTGAATGCACCCTAATAACAGTGTCAATGCCATAACTTGAGACACAGCAGGTGATCCTGCATCATCATGGTTCATTTGCAGAAAACTGATAAGAGAGTCAAACCCAAAACAATGTACAAAATGCTAAATAAAGCCTTTTTTTCTAGAATTAATTAGTACTCTGTAGAGAGCCCCGTGGCCGTGGCCGCAACTTGAAGATGGTGCTGGCTTCTGCCTTTCACCTTCCCGGTGGTGAGAGCTCTCTGAGATAAACAACTCCTCATTTGGCTAAGGCTAAGCTCCTGGCTTGCTTCCAGGTGTGGCTTGCTTCTGTGCACCTGGATCTATTGGCATGGCCCATGTGGCGCCCCGTGACTAGCAGTCCAAAGGGTATATAGCCGGGAGCGGGTTTTCCCCAGTAGGAGAGGCAGTAGCAGAGGCAGAGAAGCAGCAGAAGAAGTTTTAAGGTCCTGAATAAACCTCTGAAAGAAGAGCCTGGTGTTGCGTCGTCCTTGCTAGCGAGGTTGCGCGCGACAGTACTCCACGTGAACAATAATATTACAACAAAATATTTAATATACATATTATTCTTATAAACTGAGATAATATTTATACAAAAAGATCATGAGATTAGCAGCAATAGGGTAGACCCTTAATTTTAGTTTTTCTTCTGTCCAATATCAGGTGCCTCTTCTGATATGATACAGAGATTTTTTATTTTGCTTTAACAAGCATGCTTGGCTTTATAGAAGGAGAGAGCCACACTCCAACTTCAAAGCCAGCTTTAATTTATAATTGGACTGGGACTTCACCTTTTCACACAAGTAAAAAGATCTGTTAGGCAGGGAAATTTTACCCTACAGAGTATATTTGTAACAATAGGTCTGATTTTTCTCTGTGAGTATATTTGTCTGGATAGCCTTTTCTTCTGTTTTAGACATCTAGATGTCCAAGATACTATCTTCTTGAAGATGGGTATTTTTCTGTAAGGAAACAAACAGAACCCTTCTCCAACCCTAAATTTGGGGAGTTTCCAAATCTAATCTTTATCAGTTTTGATTTATGATCTCTCTTAATTTTTTTATTCTCTCTTCTAGAGCTTTTGTATCATCCAGAGGATTTTGTTTTAATGATAGTTTTTTTAATTTCTCTGAGAAGGCATTTCCTCCATACATACTAAGACTGAACTGAATTTGATGCAGGGGACTGGGAAACATCCCTCAGGACATTTCATGAAGGCAAAACATTACCTTGTCTGTTCCTTGTTGACTTGCACCCATTGGTCGGATGTCTGTCTTTGCCACACCTTGGGCATACTCAAGGAATGAGGGGGTGTTCTGTTGGGATTATTCCTATGAAAGACATTATTTCTAGGAGCATCTTGTTTACAGTCCCCTTTTATGTGACTTTACATTCCACAATTGTAACATTTGTTTTCATTTTTTTAAACATCAAGAATAAATTCTCCTACCCAATTTTCATCATAGTTATAAGATTTCATATTAATTATATCCTGGATCCAATCCTCCAAGAGTTTTGATCCTGCCTTTAACAGATTAATTATTCTTTTATGCTTTGAGTTAGTATTTTCAAAAGCCAGAGATTCATTTATTATTTGCCTAGCTTCTAAATCTGGTACCATTCTATTTACTGCTGAAGCCAATCTTACAGAGTAAGAACTCTGTAAAGGTTTCTTTTTGCCCATGGATCACTTAGTAAAGGGTTCGATTTTCTTTTCTGTCTTCAAAATTATCCCAAACATTCAAGGGTGCCATCCATTTGACATAAAGCCAGGGTGTGGTTATTGTATAAAGATTGTCATTAATAGCATATTCTCCCTCCCTAACAAGTTGGGCTTGGGAGATTTCAAATTCCTTATATCTACTGCTTTTTTGATGATTTTAACCTAATCCTTCCACCATTTCCTCCACTGTAATTGTGACCCAGCCACTGGCACTTCTGTAACCATATCTGTCCAGTCTTTGGTAATTACTCTATTACAAGTTGACCAGGAATTTAACATTTATTTTACAAATGGTGAGTGCATGCCCTAAGTGACTATTACTTCCTTGATTCTCCTTAAATCTAACATTTGTACCAGAGTCCATTCAGCTCTTGCACAATGTTTATCATTTGGCAAGTCCTGCAAGGTTATTGGATATATTAAGATTGGCTGTATAAAAGCCTTAGGCTATTTCTTTGGAACCTTATAAGGCAATGTTGATAATGGTTCTCCTTTAAATTCCTCTGTCTGGTTTTGAATATCTCTGTGATCTGTTTTAAGAAAATTTAATAGTATTTGTATCTTGCCACTCATATCAACCAACTTGGCACTCATAGAAACAAACTTTTAGGGCTAAACAAGAATAATAATAGAAACATTTGTTATATATTATGTTAATCTCATCTACATTAATCATCTGTTTCTTTAATGCTTCCAATTTTATACCATCTAGCATATTATCAGAGACCAAATACCTTCCATTATAATACTGTTTTCTATTTTTAATGTGTGTCTAAAACTAACTCCCCTTTTAAAGAAATACCAGTTGAATCACCAAATTTGCTGGCAATGACAATTCAGATGAATGTGAAAAGTGGAGGCTACTTAGTATGGTAGTACCCCAAGAAAGGGGTCCAGGAAAAAAAAAATAGCACACTAGAAAATGGAAGTTGTTGCCTGAAAAATTCACCCAGATAATTATGAAGAAGAAAAATAAACTCATGTGGCTTGTTCTATCTAAGACTGAGGATAACTCCTAGCAGAAAACCTAGCCAGCCAGGTAGTGATTTAGGCTATATGTAGCTCCAGCTGTTTTTTGCGAAAACTCATGCCCTAAAAGTTGAATGCCAGATATTTCATGAATTCTATTTACTATTATAATAAAAACCAGGAGTGAGATATTGGGGAAAATCTGTGATATCAGAGAGATAGTGAAAAAAGCACAGCCAATATTTTTATCCTGCCTTTAACAACTTAATTAAGGCCAAACACAGTACATCTTCTCTTAATGGGTCCTCAGACTGACTGTTCACACAGGCAGAATGCTTAACGTCTGCCTTCTCTTGCCTTTTATTCTTTCCTCACCAAGCTATTTTACATCCTTGTTCAACTCTCCTAGAGCTAGGATTAAAGGTATGATCTGCCACTGCCTGGCTGTTAGGCCTTGAACTCACAGAGATCCAGACAGATTGTTGTCTCCTGAGTAATGGAGCACCAGTCCCTCACCTTCACAGCTTGACCAATGGATGTATGTCAACAAGAGACAAGCATGGTAACTTTCTACCTTAAGGAAACATTCTGAGAGGCCTTTCTCAGGCACTGGTACAAAATTCAGTTCAGTGTTATCCTGTGATCATGGAAGAAACAGCATCCCAAAGCAATTAAACAACACAAAGCCTATTCTAAAAAAAACCATATTACTGGGCACAATAAAATAGCTATAGAAAAGATTTTTAAAAAGGAAAAATTATAAAGCAAATATTTTGGCAAACTTATATGAATGAACAAAAACCAAAATTAAAAATATGATGTGACAATAACATCCAAATTGGCCCCTTCATGAGGTATATGTTCAGCTATTGGGGAATTGGAATGTTATCCAAGGTAAAATAGAACTCAAGATAGCTCAAATATGTAGGGCTAGAAAGACTCTCTGTCTTTCTAGCCCTACATATTTGAGCTATTGTCACATCTGTACCTGTGACTATCAGATCTTTAATGTCAATATCATTTATTCATATTTTTAATTTTGGTTTTTGTTCATTCATATATATTTGCCAAGTGAACCATTAGCTAACATGTGTTTCTGGAAAAATTATTAGAAGATATTATGAGAAACAGACACCATGCATTCAGGTTGTATGAAAACAAGGCCCAACTGGTAATGACCATTCAAAGGCACCCAAAGCTCTACCTTAAAAATGGTTAACAGATAAGTCTATATGGGTTCGGCAATGGCCTTTAATGAAAGAGAAATTGCAGGCCTTAGAACAGCTGGTATAAGAACAGTTAAATGTTCAACATATTGAAGAATCAACCAGACCCTGGAATTCTCCTATATTTGTTATCAAAAAGAATTCTGGAAAATGGAGAATGGTAACAGATCTGAGAATGGTAAACAAGGTGATTCAGCCAATGGGCTCTCTACAATCTGGAATTCCTTTGCCTTCTCTATTACCTAAAGAATGGTCTAATATGATTACTGACTTAAAAGACTGTTTCTTTACTGTACCTCTACAAGAGCAGGACAAAAAAAATGCCTTTTCAATACCCATTTACAATAATTTTTGGCTTGTGAAGAGATATTGATATCAATCCCTATCTCCTACAGGGAATGTCAAATAGCCCTACTCTATTCCAGTACTTTGTACAACCTCCACTAGAAATGATATGTAAGCAATTCCCAAAACCTATCATTTACCACTATGTGGACAATATGTTATTGGCTGAATCACATTTTAGAAAGAGTGTTTGAAGGATTTTAAAAAAAAATGCTTGCTTGGGGATTACAAATTGCTCCTGAAAAAAAATACAAAGAGGAGATTCTCTTAATTATTTAGGACATAATATAGATCAACAAAAATTATACCCCAAAAGGTGCAAGTTAGGAGAGATAGATTATGAACTCCTAATTATTTCCAAAGATTGCAAGAGACATTTCTAATATATGGCCTACTATTGGGATAAAAATCATAAATTAAATAATTTGTTCAAATGCTTAGATGGTGAAAAGAACAAATAGTCTAAGAGAACTATGAGCTGAAGCAGAGACAGATTTGACTTTGGTGGAAAAGAAGTTACAGGATGCACTTGTAGATAATGTAGATCTAGAACTCAATTTCATTCTGGTTGTTGTACCCTCTAAACATTCTCCTACAAGAATCTTAATGCAAAGGGGAAATGTTATATTGGATGAACATTTCTACAAAAATAAACCAAGTAAAAAATTAAAGACATATGTGGAAGAGATTTATAATTTGATTTTTAAAGGAAAATTAAGACTTCATCAATTGACAGGAATGAATCCAGCAGAAATTGGTGTACCTTTAACTAATGAAAAATTTGACCAATTATAAACAGAAAGTGAACCTTGGCAAAGAGCTTGAAGTAATTTGGGGGGAGAAATGGACAACAGATATAACAACAGATATACACAAAGCAAAAGAATTCAATATATAAGAATTATATAATATATTATTATATATTACTAATATAAATTATATAATATATAATATATATTATTATACACTAACTGAATTCTTCTTAATGATGTGCAGGGAACACCAATTTCTAGAGACCCTAGATTTTATACTGATGCAAATAAACCAGGAAAGGCTGGTTACATATGAGAAAATGTAAATAAAGAGGTTCAACACCCTTATAATTCTATTCAAAAGTCAGAATTATATGCTATTATAATGATATTAATGGGTTTTACAGAAATTCTTAACATGCACTGTCTCTCAATATACAGAAAGAGTTGTTTTACACATTGAAACTTCTGACTTTATTCCTGATGAGTCAGAATTAATTTCATTATTTATTCTGTTAAAAGAAATAATCAGGAATAGGAATCATCCCTTATGTATAATACACATTCAATCACATATGGGTCTACCAGGCTCTTTAGTACAAGACAATGATGAAATTGACAAATTATTAATAGGAAATATGCTAGAGGCTTCAGAGTTTTATTTTTAAAAATATCACATCAATAGCAAAGGTTTAAAAATAGACTTCTCCATAACTTGGCAAAAAGCTAAAGAAATTATAAAAAGATGTCCCACTTGTACCTTTTATCACCAAATTCCATTACCAGCAGGAAGTAATTCTAAAGGTATACACAGAAATAAAATTTGGCAGATGGATGTGTTTTATTTTACTTAATTTGAAAAATTAAAATATGTACATCGAGAGAGAGAGAGAGAGAGAGAGAGATGGAAGACAGACAGAGACAAAAATAGAAAAATAAAAAACCTAATATACACCACTCAATAATTACTTTTAAAAGTAGACTATTCAAAACAGTTACAAGATAGCTCTCTATGATTAACCTTCATGTCACATCTCTAATAAAAATTCCAGATAGATTTACTCAATACTCTGAAATTAGTTATAAATGTACATATCAGTCCATTAAGATCTATATATGTCACTAAAACCATTGTTTTAGCTTCTACAAGATCCAAAAAAAATGCCATCGCACTCAAGTCAACAAAAACAACCCCATAAAAAAACTATGTCCCTTTCCTGATAAGTTCTGTCCTCTAAGGGTTATAGACAATTATTATTCTAATAAAATAGTTATAAGTTAAAATTGGGTTAAAGATGAAACAATATTATAGACTCAAAAATCTCTTTTAAAAAAATCGATAAAATAAAGATAAATTATTCTACCTACCTATAAACAATTATTAGCCAAATTTACTAGATAAGCCAAAGACAATTTATACTAATATAGATATTTATATATTAATACAAATGTAAAATCATTTTATATGTTTAATTAAGATAATATTTACACTAATATAGATATTTCTATATTAATACAAATATAAAATCATTTTATATGTTTGATTAAAATAGTTTATATATTGATACAAATTTAAATCTAAAATTGTTTTATAGGTCCAAAACAACTTATACATTAATATAAAATAAATCTATAACTGTCATATAAAATTAAATCTATAACTGCTATATTTTATGTATGCTTCTACCTCTATTAAAAATATTTACACATTAATGTCATTTCCACTATACAATTGCTACCTCCATTTAACTATACTAAGCATAATATATAATTATGATAATTATAATATGTGCACAAAATGTTTTATATACCTCTGTTTAAATAATTTATATGATATATATACACATGTCTAAAATACTGTTACCATTTTACACAATATATATACCTCTAACTAATGTTTAAAAGTCATTCTAAAAGTCATTGTTCAAAGATTATACATCCCTTTATAAATAACCTAATATTACAATGTAGGCTTCAATTCTCAGGATAATAAAAACTACGGTCAACATTACTTAAGTTTTCCATGTCATAGTCATCCCAGATACAAGTTAAAATACAATAGGTAGACAAAAGTTTTCAACCATTTCATAGACCCAGAAAATATAACATTTAACATTTTGTCATTCAAAATTCGGCCATAAAAGACACAACGATTCCTAGTGTCACTGTTCCTTTCCCAAGATAGTGTTAAACATCAAAGACACTCACTCATTTAGAGTTTATCCTTTTGACAAAAAAAAAAAATAGCCAATTAGATAAAAAAAAAAACTTCCCTTACCTCGACTGCTGACAATACACACACAATGTCCAATCTAAATAAGCAAAATAACAAATAAAGACTAACAAAACCTACCTAAACAAAATAAGACAGTCTCTCCAAAAGTGCCCTACTTCTAAAAAGATCTATCAGATATCATAGGCCTATAGCCAAAATAATAAATACTCCAACAACACATAAAACCTTAAGTGATTGTCCAAATAACTAAATGTCACTGTCCCCTCCCAAATTTTAAAAACTACTACTCCCATGTGCTTCCAACTTCCAAGTAATATATTTTCCTTCTCAAGTCTTAAAAAAGTTAAAAAAATAAATAGTTAAAGTTACTATCCTATCATCCTTTAACAAAAAACACTCAAGTATTAAATTTTCACTATCCCAAATAAACAGTTTTAAGATAATTTATACACCCCACCATCTACCAATATTCTAAAAATATAAAATATACCTTATATGTGTTAAGTTTTAGTTTCCACCCGCAGATACTCCTTTTCCACCCCCAGATATTACCTTATAATAATTCCTATTATATATAGTCTTAGTTTAAAACCTTCTTAGTTAGACAAAAGAGAAAGATGTGGTGGGATTCAGGTATTAGCTGACAAGGTTGGGAGGCATGAGTCCTGGGAGCCTGAAGGGGGTGTGGCCAGCCCCATTCAAAAGGGGCTGCTGGGATCTTGAGTGCCTGTTTTGTTCCTGCTTTCTTGGAGACTGGATCACATCCTAAGGTTTAACTTGTAATCGTGAGTGTTAAAATACCCTCCAATAAATATTAGTCCTATATTTAATATATAGCAAATAAAATTTATTACAATAGATATGGTTTTAGGATTTCAGTGGACTGCTTTGAGATTAGAAAAGGCTGATTCTGTAATCACACATGTACTAGAAGTTATGGCCATCATGGCAATACAAATTAAGACTGACAATGCTCCAGCATATGTCTCTAGTAAGAAGAAACAGTTTTTTGCTTATTATAATATAAATCATATTACAGAAATACCACATAGTCCTACATAGCAAGCAGTTATAGAGAGATCAAATCAAATGCTAAAGGACATGATAAGGACACGCTAAACAAACAGAGGTAACAAAGACCCTTGGAAATAGACTACATAATACTTCATTAACTTTGAATTTTCTCAATGTTAATGAGAAGGGAACAGCAACTGTGGACATTGGACCATAGGGAAAAAAATTACTGCACTAAATCAACCTCTCTATTTCAAAGATGTGTTAACCTCAAAATGAAAACTAAGATACATGCTACAAGGGGGAAGGGAATTTTCTTTCATTTCCACATGCAAAGAAGTTATGGATACCATCAAAATAATCAAAGACTTGATTCGAACAGGACAAACTTCATAATAAGGAGACATGATGGATCACCTACAAATGAGACAATTCTATAAATTGTAAAGAAAATTCATCAAACAAGAGTCAGGTCAGGGTTATGTTTTGTATTTACAGAAATATAGAAATACTCATCTTTAAGAAGTCAAAAGACCTTGGACATCCAGACATCTGAAACAGAAAGTAAAAATTTACAAAAATAAAAGAGAGAGACAGAGAAAGAAAGAAAAAATTGGCCTATTGGTGCCAATATCCACTATGAGGTATTGCCTATAATTTATATCTCTTTATTTCTAAGAAAATTGGACTCATCTCTCCCCTAAATCCAGACCCTCAGGTAAAACCCCTGCAGGACAGAACTCCTCTAAAATCCAGTTCACTGGACACCCCCAACTACAAAACTTTCCCTAACCCACCTCATCACCTGGTGACCTCAGTGGCAAATTGAGACCTACAGATTCTCAGCACCCATTGGACCAAGAGGTGAGTGACACTTCACCAGCCCAAGCAAAGAGCCCAGTCTCCTGGACTCAGGCCCTGGGACAAAGCCCTTGGAACCCCATCCCACTCACCTCTCCCCTAAATCCAGGCCAACAGGGAAAACCCCTGAAGGCCAGAAGCCTCAGTAAAAACCAGTTTGCTAGACATCCCCAACTACAAAACCCGGCCTAAGCCCCAACCCAACAACCTAAACAGCAACCTGAGACCCAATATCCAGCACATATTGGATCAAAAATGGTTCCCTAAGATCCATAGTTAGTAAGTATCTATTGGATCAATAGCAGCTACTCAAGACCAGCAGTTCCTCAGAACCTACTGGATCAAGAGCAGCTACCTTAGACCCACAGTGTGTCAGCACCTACTGAATTAAGAGGGGTGCCTGAGATCTACAACTTGCCAGCACTTATTAAAAAACAAGAGCCCCTATAGAATCAAGAGCTCCCTCTGGATCAAGCACTCACATTGAACCAGGTGTGGATTCCTGAGACACAAAATCAGCCAGCTGTTAGACATCAAGTACAGCTCACTGTGACACAGAATACACTACCTCCAAGTGAAACGAGCCCAGATTAGACCAAGAGAGGCTTCCTGAAACACAGACGCAGCCAGAACAGATTGCACCAAATCAGCTCCCTGAGATACAGACAAATCTGCAGTGGTCCAAAGACACAATGAGCAAATGTCAGTGTAGGGGATTGTGTTGTTTCATTGTAAATAATTATCCCACCCACTAGTTTAATAAAAAGCACTGATTGGCCAAAGGCAGACAGGAAGTGAGGGAGGGGCTACCAGACTAAGAAAACTCTGAGAACAGGAAGAACAGAGCAGAATGCCAGAGAGAAGCCAGAAGAAGCAGAGGACAACCATGCTGCTCTGAGAAAAAGTACTGAGCCCCATGGCTGAACAGAATAAGAGTCATGGGTTAGATGAAGGGTAAAGAGTTAGCAAGTTATATGCCTGGGCCTTAGGCTGATCAGCCTAAAACGATTGTAAGCATCTGTGTGTCTCTGTGGGTTTGTGAGTCTGAGGGTCTAAACCTTGAGGCTAGGCCCGAAAGTCTGGGCCAGAAACCTCCTACTATATGTCAGTTCAAAAATACATATAACCACATAAAGGAGAACATGGCAACACCAGAATCTGGTGACTCTATAATAACAAGACCTGATCACAGTAATGCAAACAAAGCAGATAATAAACTTTATGAAGATAATAGAAGCTTTAAAAGAGGAAATAAAAACTCCCTTAAAGAGACAGAAGAAAAGACAAAAAAACTAGAAGAGATCAATAAATCCCTGAAGGAAAATTCAAAAATCCAAGAAAAGCAAGAAAAAGCGATCAATTTCACGTCGGTTCGCTGAGGTGCACCAGCTTCACACACTTCTCCAGCCTGGACGTGAGACAAGCCCTGCACCTTTCCATTATACAGAGACTGGACGACAAATGACACAGCTACTTATTTCAGGACTTGACAATTAACAAAAAAATTTCTTTTCAGGACCCCCTAAAGATGCCATCACCCCCAGACATCAGAAAATAATTTTAAAAACACAAAACCCACATTTCCAAGAGGTTGGGTGGGTTTTGGTCTTTCAGTTGGTTTTGTCATTATTTAGGATGACTGGTTCCAAATTGTTATTGGTAATGTTAGGGGAAAAGCTGAACAAGGGCCATAATATTTGTTGGTTTCACATGTGAGATCAGACACACACACACTACCAGATGCCGCACTAGAGTTTATTCAGGGGAATTGCTGAGCTGGTATGAGGGAGAGAAGCAGAAGAGAAAGAGACAGACTTGTATGTGCAGCTTCTATTAAGAGAGTGGATGGGCACAGATTTACATAGCCATGCCTAGGAGCGTGCCCTCTATATGTGGCTTGTTCTGCCGGCACCATATTGGGTTTACCACATGACTGCTATGTGCTGGGAATCCTTACATCTCACCCTTAGGTTTATTATAAAAAGAAAGCTGGGTTTATGTAGGGAAGGCAGGGGAAAATGGATTGGACCAGAACAGGGTCGTCAGCTCTTTTAGGGCTGCTTCAAGCTGTCTTAAGGGTGAAGTTTGTCTTTCCGGAGGTTGAGAACTGTATCTTTGGCGTCGGTCTGCTGGGTTTCGCAGCTCATTCCTGAAGTTCAGGTGAGTTTAAGGCATGGCATGATGAACTTTGATTTTCTGGAGCTCAGAAAAAAAACTGAGTTAGTAAGAGAACCTTGGGAAATGACACATATGGTGAGGGTTCTCTGCTATTGCGGGATCTGGTGTCCGACTGGGAGAGGAAAAGGAGGGAGAGAAAGAAGGTCTGAAATCAGGACGTTATAACCTTGTTAGGCTTTGTCTATAATTTAAATAACCCTCAGGGTAGCTGTTCTGTGTTTCTTCCATCTTGGGGACTCCAGCTATGTTTATAGTTTATAAGTTTATAGATCTCTGCTAGGCCTGGGGATGAGGAGACGTTAAAATGTCTCATTTTTTGCTTACTCATTGGAAGGTTAAAATGGCTTCTGGTTCCTTTTCTTTGGTCCTGGGGGTGGGGGGAAACAGTCTGTTTTACCTATTCTAGGCTCTAAACATGGCTCCTGGTGTGAAAATAGAAAAATCCTGTAACTCTCTCCCCCTCGACCCCTTCCTGAGGTTCCTGAAACTAGCCAAGGTTGAGATGGCTGTTCCTCAGAAAAGCCTTGTTCACAGGATTGATGGCAGTCTGAGCCTGATACTTCCTGAATTCCTGAGACCCACCTGATGAGCAGCTTGACCTTCCAAGATAAGGCCCTGGGACCACATTCCAGATGTAGCAACTTGGATGGGCAGCCCAGGAAAGCCCTACCTTGAGAACTGTTAACTGAAGCAGGCAAGAACTTTCTGAAGCTTGCACAATGTGCCCTGCTCCAGGAAATGAATGTCTTCAGGTGGTCTTATCCTTTCACAGGAAATGCACTTGCCTGCCTGCCTGCTTGCATTCCTAAACTCCATCCTAAACTGACCTTTGGCCCCGCCCTGTTACTGCGCTGAGCCGAGCCCGCCCATACCCCCTCCCCTACCCAGAGTGCGGTATAAGAATTCTACTCTGAAAGCATTCGGGGCTCTAGGCTTTCATACAGTGCTTTGAGCCCACACATGTGTGTACCGGTATATCATTCATATTCATTAAACTCTCTTTTTCTTTAAAGTTAACAGTGGTCATTAGCCGTGGTCTTGGGGTGCTCTAGGGGTGCCCGCCTATTACACTGGTTCCTTTTCTCTAGTCCTCAGGGGGTGTTGGTGATCAACTGTTTTCCAATGGTAGGATGGCTTCTGGGTTTCTTTATTCTCCAGAAGCGTCAGCTGGAGGGTTAGTCTGTGGGGGAGGCGAAGGATGAGGCGGGATACCTCGGAGCTTTTGTTTCTGGTAACCACCTTGACTTCAGCTCTGAGAAGCGGGCTGGAATGGAAGACTCAGAAACAGGGAATTTGGGGGAAATGTTTCTAGCAACAGAAGGATTCTGGGTGTCCCATGCTTGGGGGTCCACCTGGGAGGCTGGAAGAATATGGGGGCGTCTGATGCTGACAGGTTGAGCAGATAGCAAGAGAAGCAAGGGAGCGGCTTCAGCAGCTGGTGAGGCTAGATTCAGGCCAATGTGATGGCTAAAGGAAATGAAAGCGCCTACTTCAGGTTAAAAAAATCCCTTCCTGTTAGGGGTACGGGGCATGACCAAAAATGAATGGGTGACAGGGATATCTCTGAAAATACAATTAAGTGGTGGCATCTGATGAGGCCAGAATTGGTTGCTTCCCACTCCAACAATGGAGAGGCTAGAGAGATGGTACCCCAAAACTCTGCAGGACTGAGTATTGTGGCTCTGGTGTCCACAAGGAAGATAGACCACTGTGATATTGTTTTGACTACCTGAGGTACCCTCTTCATGATGGTGGTGATTGGGTTAGGGCAGCCCTGGCAGCACCACCCCCCACGGCCAGGCCTAGAAAATCAGCCAGGGAGTGGTCCGTGTGTAATGTCCACTTGCCATGTGTGGTTTGGGACAGTCACTTAGACTAGTGTTTCCCTTGATAGCACCCAGAAAAAGGCCTGAACAGCCTCTGTGAGGCTGGGAAAGAGCAAGACCAGTGGCCGAGTTGGCCACACTTAAAGCACACACCAGAAGGTCTAGGTCTCTGCTACAGGAGGAGGCGAAGGAGCTGGTCAGATAGATTTGCCAGCAGGAGGTATCTTTCTTGGCGGGCTTTCTCATCTCTCCTGTGATACACCTTAAAAGATAGCATTAAGACTTCTGCTTTGTGGAGTCAGTGGCCCCTCTCAAGAGATGTAAATTTAACTCTGATGTCAGGGTAGCTCTGGGTAAAAATGGGTCATGCGAAGTTGCTTTCCTTTAGTGCTTTCAGGATCTGAGTTAGTATACTGTTAGAGCGCTTTTGTGAGACATTTAAAACATTGGGATGGTTTTTCCTGTTTATCTTGTACTATCCTTTGCATTTTTTCAAAATTGACAGGCTTCAGAGCAGCTCTACACAGACTTGCATGTAAGCAGGTCACAAAATTGCCTCTGGCTAAGACCCACCTTGGTGTATTGTAATTTTAATGGGGACCTACATATGGGACAGCCTCAGCTCCCAGGGGGTGTGCTATATTTGTCTGATGAACTTTATCTACATGAGTTCTGGCCTATTCCCAAACTCGCCTTTGCTCCAAAGCCCAGTTTTTCTACCTGAGAACGTTCTGACAGAGGAAGCAGGGTATAAACTTTTCACTACCCTATCTAAGTCAGCAGCTTCCTCCACAAGGAGAACTGGATTAGGATTCTTAGGAGCACAGGAGCAAGTGACTAGTTGGGTAAATGTAAGCACCAGGTTTGGAGTTCCCAAAAAGGAAGAGGTTGGAGGAGTTGCAGGTGAGCATTGGGATTTGAAATGTGGGGGTTCCAGAGAAGGATCTGGTCGTGTGGCTAGAAACAGATGACGGAAGAACAGAAAGCCAGAAGAGAGAGTTTAGAGCTGAGATATGATAAGAGATAGGGAAATCTCTTTCCATCCACCTCTATGCTTGCAAAAGTTAGCTCCGGTAAAATATTGGGGTCCACCAAGCTGTTAGGCAGCTATTTTGAGTTATCTAAGGGGTACTTAGGCTTTTTCTTTGTGCAAAAATGGATAAGCTTGGTAATGTCTGGGTAAGGCAAAAACTAAGTGGCTTGAAAGTCTCAAGAATGCATCCTAGAGGTGAGGTTGAAAAGACATTTTCTGCTGACTCATTCTCCATTATTAAGGCCCAGAGGGGAGGGATTCCACGCTAAATCTGGAACATCACCCAGCCAATGAGTGGTCTCAGGGGAGCAACATTAGCTACTGCTATGTAACTTGTCAGCTCTTAGTAGTAGGTATTAGGACAAAGCCCGAAACAACTCTATCCACCACGAGAGTGGGTGTAAAAACCATGCTATGACTAGACGCTTTCAGCACCTATAATGTGTGTAGGGAAAATCCAAATCAATGCTTGCCATCCCTAAAAACTCTTTAGTTCTCAGGGGCAGGTGTAAAAACCCAATGCTAAGCCACCACAGGCACTCGTCAGCACCTAGAGTGGGTGTCCAACACAAGCTACTGATAGGTACTCGGCAGCACCTAGAGTAGGCGTTAGGGCAGAGCCCTGGGGACACTGTCCGAGAATGGGATCAAGGATCTGAGCTGGGCTTCAATAGCAGGGAAGGCCAGAAATGAGTGTCAGGTAAGAAGAAACAGCCATAACCAGTGAAGATCGTGGCTAGGGGAAATCCTCTGCACGGCTAGAGTACTAAGCCAGATGATCAATGGTCTTTTCCAGAGACAATAGTTCACATTTATGCTGACTGGAAAGGGGAAGACTTACCAATTGAGGCTGGCAGTGTTTGAACAAGCTGGGGCAGATGGGAAGTGGCCTGGTAGTGACCCCAGATCAGGATCTCCTGGCCTATGTGCACCTAAGCCCAGGAGAGGGCCTATCCAAGTCACGGCACCAAAATGTTGCTTTCACGTGTGAGATCAGACACGCACACCAGCAGATGCCACATTAGAGTTTATTCAGGGGAGTTGCCAAGTGGGTACAAGGGAGAGAAGCAGAAGAGAGACTTTTATGTGGCAACTTCTTTTAAGAGAGAGGGTAGACATGATTCACATAGCCATGCCTAGGGGCCATGCCCTCTATATGTGGCGTGTTCTGCTTCCACCATGTTGGGATTACCACATGGCTGCTATGTGCCAGTAATCCTTACAATATTCATCGTTGCTGTTTTTTTAAAAAAGAAAAAGTAAAAAGGGGAAAGAGATATGATAGGATAAAGGGGTAGGTTATGGAATCTATTTTTAAAAAGAAACTACTAGTTTCAAATAATTTATATTGAATTAGATATTTGTGTATTGTATATAAATTGTGTATATTGATACAAAGTTGATATTAATTTTGTTACTATGCATACATTTCTACTCGTGTTCAATGTATTGTACCTATGCAGCTCATCTAACAATGTAATGCAAATTGATAGTCTGTAGTCAGAAGTTCCTCTGTCCCATTTGGCAAGTCCCACAGCCATTTAGTCCCAAGTAATCACATAAATTATAAATTGTTTAGCCTATGGCTCAGACTTATTACTTGCTAACTCTTACTCTTAAACTAACCCGTAATTCTTGTTTAGCCACGTGGCTTGGTACCTTTTCAGCGTTCTCCTCCTCCTTCCTCTGTGTCCTGCTGGAGTATACCTTTGCTCTTCTGCTTTCCAGAATTTTCCTAGTCTGTTTGGTCCCCTTCTACTTCCTGACTAGCTTCTGGTCAATCAGCATTTTAATACGCTAATATTTACAGTGACAAATATTTACAGTATACAAGAGCACACAGCAATAGTCCTTGAAAATTATTATTACCAACTAACCAGAATATAAAGAAATGCAAGTTAGCAGTCATTACAATCAAGCTTATAGCCATATAGATATATTTTTACGGTCAAACAGAGATATATTTTAGATAGACAGATCATCCTCAAACACTTCAGAGATCTACAGAAGATAGCATTTAAAATATTTTAATAATGTAGGTTCTTTTTACTTTTATGATAATAAGACATGCCTGGTCCTGGCAGCACCAATTTACTTCAGAGAAAATGATGGCCATTCAAGAAATTCCATATGAAGTTTTCTTTCTTTGTGGCAAAAGTTAGTCACTGGGCAAGAAAGTGCTCTTGCCTTGACTGCTGAGAGTATGACGTCCAAAATGGGCAGGCAGAACACAAAAAGAAAAAATTGCCAAACCTTGCCAAGACAAGGTAGAAAGGTCTTTTAAAATATCCTGCCTCACAAATAAGTCTGTCAGATAAGCTAGGCCTGTAAGCTGAAGATGGATGCCCCAATGTTGTAGAGAAGTCTTGGGTGACTGTTCTGGCAGCCAGATGTTTCTGTAATTTTTCACATTTTTTGGAAGTTACTTGCTCACACTTTCTGTTTACTCAGTTAACATTATTTCCATCTTGAGCCTCTGAGGAAGATTAGATAGTTATATTTATAGTTTTACTAATTACAGTTTCAAAAGAGAAATTCAATAAGAGGTGTAAGGTTTATAAGTTTTAGAGACATCAAAAGATAGTTTTCAGTTGGTGATACAAGTTAGAAAGTGAATTAGGTACAATTCTTTGGACTCACCAAAATAAGATAAATAATGGAGTATTTTCTTTGAATTTGTAAATTGTTAATAGACTGGACATGATTGTTGTAATCATTGTTTGTATATATTGCTTATAGTTATTGTATTTATTATATATAGTTTTTCTTATATTAGCTATAATCTTTTTATTTTTGACACAAAAGGGGATATGTGGTGATATGCTGTATATTTAATAAATAGTCTGAAATATCAAAGGACAGAGACAAGCCAGATGAAGATCAGGGAGCAATGACCCATGCTTTTAATCTCATCACTAAGGAGGCAGTGATCCATCTGGATCTCTGTGAGTTCAAGGCCAAATAGAGTCAAGCAGTGGTGGTGAGACCCACCTTTAACCTTAGCACTAGGAAAGTTGAACCAGAGGTTAGATCGTTATGTGGAGACAGAGGAGGGAAGAGTTCAGCTTTGCCTAGCACTTCCTTTTTCTACTGAGGATTGAGAGGCTTGACATCAGAAGATCTGGGGAGACAGGCCTGAGGAGTGGGCTGGGTGAGAAGTGGCTGTGGTTTGTTTTTCTATCTCTTTGATAATTTAGGTTTTCCCTGATATCTGGCTCTGGGATTTTATTATAACACCAAATAGAATTTGTGCAGCATCCACCTGAAGTAAGTCTTTTTTCACACCATCACATGCAATACTGTCTCTGAAACAGTGATGGATGATATTCCATTATCTCACTGTTCACATTCTTAGAGGTTTTATTGAGTATGAAAGAACTGAAGAGATTTGCTCTATACAAAGGATTTATATATGTATATATTTCACATTTACAGGCTTTTTCTCACATATGTAATGTGTGACCTTTTGGCCATACCTTTTACATCCAGAAGATCCCCTCCAGAAGGAGTTCTTTTTATTTAACAGCCAAGTATTACATCTTAGGGCCTCAGCACAATAGTCACAGTCACACAGCATCCTCCTGTACACATTTCTTTATGAAACTAAAGGCTTCACCACAGTGTTTGCATCTAATAGGATTTTCTAATGCAATTGCAAATACATCTAATGTAATTTCAAGGACCCATGAAAGCCAAAGGTTTTTGCAACATTGTTCACACTGACAGCACGTCTCCTGTATGAATTCTTTCACGTGACAGAAAGTAACTGGAAAATATAAAGGCTTTACATGTTATTTACATTGATAGCGTTTCTCTTCTCTAGCATGAGTTCCTTCATGTCTCTGAAGATGACTGTGCCGTCTGAAGGCTTTCCCACACTGCTTACATCCATAGGGTTTCTCTCCGGTATGAATCTTTTCATGTAACTGAAGATGATAGTGACGTCTAAAAGCTTTACCACATTGCTTACATGCATAAGGCTTTTCCCCAGTATGAATTTTTTCATGTAATGGCAGGGAACCAGGAAATCTGAAGGCTTTACCACATTGTTTACATTCATAGGGTTTTTCTCCAGTGTGAATTTTTTCATGTAGCGGCAAGGCACCAGGAAATCTGAAGGCTTTACCACACTGTTTACATTTATAGGGTTTCTCTCCAGTATGAATTCTTTCGTGTAATCGGAGATACTTGGGATATCTAAAGGCTTTACTACAATATGTGCATTCATAAAGTCTTTCAGTGTGGATTACTTCATGTCTTTGAAGGGAAGTAGAAGAACTCAAGGCTTTACCACATATGTTACATTCATAAAACTTTCCCATAGTATGGGTTCTTCTGTGTGTATAAACAGAGGCCTTTCCATAATCCTTGAATTGAAACAGTGGTTTTCCAACATGAGCCTCTTGATGCATTCCTAATGAATTTGGAAAACAGAAAGCTTTTAAACACACTTTACAGTCACATAGCCCATTTCTAGTGTGAGCTCCCATAGAGCTTTGAAAGCTGGTGAGTGAGTTCAAGTCATATTTCTTGGCTCCACATTCCTCATGCTTGTGTGATTTATAACAAGAGTGAGATGTGGTGTGCCTACTAGAGAATGAAGGACATGTGGAAACCTTTCCACACACATTGGATTCACGTGGTGTTAGTCCAGGAAAAGATGCCATTCTTGGATGGGGATTTGCAATCCCCATCCCAGTTTCTTCCTCCTGACCATCTTCTGTACTTTCATGGGTGGTCTCTAACAAGGACCCTCTAAAAAAGGACAAGTGTGTTAGTGAGAGCTGTTAATACCGACTGTTTGTTAGTTTTCTGTCATACACTGCTCCTGAAATCAGGTAAAGTGTGTGCTTTCTGACCTCTGCACCATGTACATTCAGTTTTTCTCTGAATGAAACTAAATGCATTGCTGCTTCCATAATGTGGCTCCCACAGAGCAATCACCAGAACAGTGGTATTCATTGACTCAAGCTCCTACTAGCGTTTCCAAGAGAAAACTCTCTGTAAACAGTGATCAGCACTCTGACATTCAGACCACATTTAGATGATATATTTTAGGCACAATTTTACTAATGACAAAACTTAAAACTGTTTTTGTTTTGTTAAAATTTTGTGGAATATTAAAATTTCTTCAAGAATGTTTGCTTCAACTCTTGATACAAATTACCTTAGATTTCTTCCAGGAATTGTAAAGCAGTTTTCAACATTCTTCTCTTCCCATCTGTTTCCTAAAAAGTAGTCCCAAAAACATTTAGAATAAATTGTTAGAAGTCCCTGAAAACATTAGGTTTTAAGTTCAATGTCGTATTAACAATGCCTGACTTACTCACCACATTCTTCCCTTTCAATAGTCCAAATCCCAAAAGAGCATCCAAGAAACACTTGCTCCCTAATTTACAGAGTGACAATAAGATGATATCCTTACCTATTGCAGCAAGGTTCCTGCAGGTTTCCTGCATCACATCTCTGTACAGACTCCTCTGGGGAGGATCCAGCAAAGCCCACTCCTCCTGGGTGAAGTGCACAGCAACGTCCTCAAAGCTCACTGAGGCCTAAACATTGCACATACTTGATTGGCAATAGGTTCATTCGACACTGCAGGACCCATGCATCTCCATGACAGGGAGGTTGAAATGCAAGCACTGAGGGATGTGGAAGGAAGCAATCCTGTAGCAACACTCTCATTACTGGGCCCAGGGCACAGGATGTGCTGCTGCTCTGCCCCAATCCTCTGTCTACAGTGCATTTCTACTTCCTGTCTCAGAGCTCACACCTGATGTCTGGAATAATGTTAACACTGGCATTCAAGAGCCTGCTTGTCCTCCTCACAGGCCCCTGGCAGTGGGATCAGGATCTATCCCTGGTGCATGAGTTGGCTTTTTGAACTCCATTACCTATGATGGGATGCTTTGCTCATCTTGGATGCAGGAGGGAGGGGCTTGATCCTGCCTCAATTGAATGTGCCAGGCTTTGCTGACTCCCCATGGGAGGTCTTACCTTTTCAGAGGAGGGGATGAGGAAGTCAGGGGCGGGAGGCTGGTGGGAAACAGGAGGAGGGAGGGATAGGAGAAGGATCTGTAGTTGGTATGTAAAATGAATAAAACGTTTTCTTTAAAAAATGGGAAAGACATACACAAAGAAATTTCTCCTCAGAATGTTTAAATTTCGATGGTATGAGGGAACTTAGTATTTTGATAGAGTTCACATGAATATAAAGGACCAATCATTCAATATAAATGATTTATGTAAATATTCTGGAGCTTTCTAAACTCCCATTGACCTTCGGAAAGAAAACGGTGCTTAATGAGTTTAATGAGCCTCTCTAGTAGGCACTACTTCACAGGTGCTAACACAATGGTTAAACAGCTGCAGGAGACTGACTGGGTGGTGGTATAAACCTTTAACCACAGCACTCAGGAGGTAGAGGTAGGTGGGTTTCTGTGAGTTTGTGGTCAACCTGGTCTACAGAAAAAATTCCAGGACATCTATGGCTACACAGAGAAACCTCATCTCAGAAAAATAAAAATACGACGAAGCCATTTATAGGCTGTTAGGTAGCAATTCTCTCCGACATGCAGCATTCCTTCCTGTATGAAAGCTGAAGCTCGGGAGACATGGGAAGTAAATTTCATCCCTTTGAGAAAAACAACCCACTTCCCAAATTTATAGAAGCAGCAAGCAACGGCCAGGGAAGAGACCCATGTGAGTCATGCAGAGTGCTCAGGGATGCAGCTTTCACAAGTCATCACCTGTATTGGGATAGGCTATTCATGCTGCTGCTGACCTTCAGTCATGGCTGCTCCTTTAAGTCACCCCTCACCATATGCTTCTAAGTATATCCAAAAGATTCATTGGTTCACCAAGATGGACACTATTGAAATTGTTACTTTGGTTTGTCCTAATCTGGGGGTGAGCAGACCTTTGTGTCACGTCTCTCTGGGAAAGTCCCCCACAACTCACTGGGCATCAGAACAAGGAACTACAGAAACAATAAGTATGGGAGGAGTGACTGCATGATCTTGGCAATGGGTAGCAAAGCCTGCAACTGAGGCTGAACAAGATAAGGTGGAGGGGACTCTAACACAGCTGTTGTTCCCATGTTCCCATGGTAGTGTGCCTTCTTGCTATGGTGGAAATCGTATGTGTCATGAGATAGGCAGTGAGAACTACAAATAAGATGGAGCCCCTGAAGGAAAAATCTGTGGAACAATCCCACCCTGGAGGTGCTGCTGTGTGGTATGATGAATAGGGTCTGTCAGGTGAGTACACAGACTCTCTAAGAAGTGTTGGCAGTCTAGAGAAAATGCTACAGCCCTCCAAAACAGCATATAAGAGGAAATTACCAGCACACTTCCCAGGAAGTTGCCTGGCTGCTGCTTTGTGTAATAAGAAGAGTCTGAGGCTGCTCAGAGTGAACATGGAGAAGATAGAAAGATGGATATCTTGATAGAGGAAGCCAATGTGGAGTTGGAAAGAGACTGGGTACTCAGGAAACGTCCAAGAACTCACAGGATGTCCCTGGCCAAGTCTACAACCAATAGAGGAGGGGTGCCTAAACAGGACTTCCCCCTAGAATCAAATGAACAACCATCCTAAGTGTCATCACAGAACCTACATCCAACAAACAATAGAGGTGGAAGCAGAGATCCATGGGGAGCACTGGGCAGAGCTCCTGGTCCAGCTGGGAGCAGGGAGGGATGTCTGTGTGATCAAAGGGATAAGAATTATGAGGAAAATTCCCACAGTGATGGCTGGCTGGAGCTCTGGGGAGCCCAGTGAATCAAGAACAGCCACTGTAGATCCACTGGGAAAAGGAGCTAGGTCCTCCAAGGGTACGCAACTTTCGACTAGCGTGAGTAGTATGTGGAGCCACAAGGGGTGAGATCAGACTGTGTTCCTGTTCATGGGCTGGCCACCTTGGAGCCCATTCCCTTGCAGAGGAACAACTAACCCAACACTGATGAGTCAACTGGACTTGCCTGGAGTAAATGTGATGCGCTGAGCTGACCCACCTTGGGACTTCTTGCCCTTTGGGGGCGAGGGGGGGGGCGGGTGAGGCTGAAAGCTGAAAGCTAACTGGAAGGGACTGGGAGGGGGGAAGGTAGGGGGAGCAGGGGGATGCACTGATAAAAATGACATTATTTTAACAATAAAGAAAAAAATCCCAATGGCTGGCATTTTACTAAGTGCTGGTCTTCACAAGCAGATCGAGGTCTCTAATCACGTTTGATAGAAATCTTCAAAAGTTGTCACAAGTTTAATTAAACTATGTCCATTAAGTATATATATATATTGCTTTCCTCAGTTTAAACTATAAATTCAACACAATCCCAACAAGTATCCTAACATCTTATGTGAAAGCTATTCTAAAGGTTAAACGTAAAAGGAAAAACTCAATGTTCAACACAGTGTTCTTCACCATTCTGAAGAAACAGTACACAAAATAACACTTTACAAGGAAATTTAATAATCATAATCATGATAGTGTACGAATATCTGGAAACAAATCTATCTACAAAAGAGTACAAAAAAATACACACGCCACAGTCAATTTTTTTGAAAAGAACAAATTAAACTCAACGAGATTATGGTCTTCTCAAATATTATTCAACAACCTGGGCATCCATAAGTAAAAAATTAGAGTTTACAGCTTCCACAAAATTAATTCAAAGTGTTCTCTCCACCTAAATGTGACAATAACTCAGGGAACCCCGGGGACCTTGAGTTTAGCAGCCAGCCTTCAGATACTGCACCAAACCGCAGTTTGAAGGGGGAGCCGCCCCCCGAGACGCCCAAGGCTCAGCCTCCGCGTAGACGCGGCCAAGGGGCGGAGCTGCACAAAGGCATCGGCAGATCTGCAGTGCCCAGCTCGGCGGAAGGGAGGAGCCAGCACAGCCGCCGCTCCTCCCTACCGGGGGACAGCTGCCCCACGCTCACCATGTCGGGCCGTCCGAGTTCGCCTGCGTTCCCTCGCAGCTCGGCACACGCACCCACGGGGGCTCGGCTCAGCCGCGGAGCTCAGTGCACAGCATGGCACCCAGACAAAACCGCCGCCCCACGTATGAAGCTTCGAAGACCTGATTGGCTAGGACTGCCCAGCGACTCCTGAGTGACAGCGATCGCTGAAGTAATGAGTAGGCACGGTTCCTGTCCTGAACGGCCTTTTGCTCAGACGTGGGCTTGCTCGGGGGAAATTTACATGTAAGCAGAACTTCTAGTCCTTGGCGAGCTCAGCAGGCACCGGATGGTACTTGTACACCATCCAGTTACCAACACAGTGTTCAATATAATTGCCTCCGTTCCTTGGACCTAGAAGGACAATTTTAGGCCCAACCTAATTCCAATCGATATTGGAGGTAGCTGAAGGGAGCTCAGAGGTTGAGTGTAGGAGTTTGTGGAGCTCAGATGGAAAAAGATCCTGGCAGTGAGGACCTCAGACATACTGAGTGTCACAGCTCGATGGATAGTATTCAGGCAGCCGGGAGCCAGGGAACATCTGGGGCCACAGGAAGCCTAGGTAGCAGCTTATAGCCCTGCTTCAGGGAAAGGCTTCCCAATGTTAACAGCCCTGCTCCGGCAAGGGAGGGTGTCCCAAGTTACTACAGGTGGCCAGGGAAGGTTCCCTCAGCTGATCTCCGTTCAGGCTCTGCTGCTGCTCAGGCGAAAGATCTTCACCCAAAGCTCATTCAAGAGATGTATTGGGAGGGAAGGATCCAGGAGAGCGTGGCTGTCTTGGCCAAGGGTGGGAGAAGACAGTGGGGAAAGGGTGTGGGCTCAGGACTTATATAGGGCTTCTTGGGAGGGGCAGAGCTTCCTAGGGAGACTTCCAGGGTGGAGATTGGTCAGATCTTTTCCTTTTTTAAAAGCCTGATTTAGTTTTTTGCTTCTGAGCCTAAGTGTGTTTCTTTCTATGGTTCTTTTGGGCTTTGGGGCTCTAATTTCAGGACCAGGGCACATTTCTTTCACTGGCTCTGATTTCGGGGCCAAGGTGTGTTTCTTTGGTGCTGGTTTCAGAGTCAGGGCACATTTCTTTTTGGTTCTGTGTTCAGGGATAAAGTATTTGACTGACTCAGGTCTTAGATCCGGGGTGGGTTTCTTTCACTAGCTCTGGTTTCAGGGCCAGGGTGGGTATCTTTGGCTGGCCCTTTTACTCTACAACCATAACCAAAGCACTGGAGAGAAAAGGGTTTGTTTGGTTTCCATCTCCAAATCACAATCCATTGAGGAAAGCCAAGGCAGGAACTCAAAGGACAGTAACCTGGAGGCAGGAACTGAGGCAGTGGCCATGGAGGGTGATGCTTGCTGGCTTGCTCAGCCTGCTTTCTTATAGGACCTAGTACCACCAGGCCAGGGATGTCACCACCCACAATGTGCTGGGCTCTCTCCCATGAATCACTAATTAAGAAATGCAGTCAGGTGGTTGTGGTACATGCCTTTAGTCCCAGTACTTAGGAGGCAGAGGCAGGTGGATCTCTGAGTTTGAGGCCAGCCTGGTCTACAGATTGAGTTCTAGGAAAACCAAGGCAACAGAGCTGAAATTGTCTCTAAAATCGACACTTTGATCCACAAGTGGGAGACAGAGAACACACTGGTAATGGCACACGTTTTATGAAACCTCAAAAACCCACCCTACGACACACCTCCAACAAGGCCATACCCAGTCCTTCCCAAATAGTTCCATTGGGAATCAAAGACTCAAACCTATGGGAGCCGTTCTCAGTCATAACACTGCAGTCCACTCCCTAGCCCCAGGTCAGTCTCCATAGACTTCCACAGTCTCAACACTATTTAAAGGTCCAACTCTCTTCTAAGACTCAAGGTAATCTAAGTGTAACTACTATTACAGGGGAGCCAATTACAACCTTCCAACATACAGTGACATAGAATATGTATTATTATTCCATAGGGAAGAAAGGATGCAAAATGAGGAAATGCTTAAGCAAAGCAAGAACGAAACCTAACAGAGGAGGCCCCAAACCCTTTAGATCCATATCCAGTATTGGGACTTAGGTGGCTCCATCTTTCCTGCTTTGCTGTCCACACCACCACCACCAACCCCCCCCCCCCCGGCTGGTTCTATTCCTTATCTTTGTCTTCCCTCGGCAGATGTATCATTATTTAGGAATATCCACTAAAATGCAGGTTTCATGTTCACAACTTCTCACAATAGCCTCTCAGTACCTCCACACAGGGGCATTAAACACCTGGCCTCACAGCTCTTCATAACTACAGAGGAAGATTTCATATACACTTTACCATCATTTCCTTCATGACTCTAAAGCCAAAACTACATGGACCATGAACAAGATGGCCAGGTTGTGCTGCCTTCTTGAGATGGACCTGGCCCCACTGAATCATGCCCGCAGCAATTCTCCTTTGTTGTTGCATTTTAGAAGTAGAGAATGTCTCAGACTTTTCCATTTCCCATGTTAGAAATGTACTGGGTAGGTTCCTGTCCAGAGGACACCTTGGTACTTTGAAGGAGATAGGCCTCCATATGCTCATATACTTGAATGTTTGGCTCCCACTTGATGGACTGTTGAGGTGTGTCACTAGGGGTCAGCTTTAGGCTTTCAAAAAACTCAAATCAGGCTCTCTCTCTCTCTCTCTCTCTCTCTCTCTCTCTCTCTCTCTCTCTCTCTCTCTCTCCCTCCCTCCCTCCCTCCCTCCCTCCCTCCCTCCCTCAGATGAGATGCAAGTCTTCACACCCTATCTGCTTGCGATGGTTGTCACAATGATTATGGACTCTAACCCTCTGAATTAAATGGTTTCTTCTGCCTTGGATATGGTGTCTATTCACAGCAATACAACTACTGTTAACTAAGGTAATGAGACCTTTATCCCAATGCAGATTATGTCTTGCCTTGATCTTTCTGAACCCCCTCTTGTATTTTTAAGTTTCTCTCCGTGCCCCACCCCACCCCCCACTGTCCTGAAACCTACTTGCTCAATAAACCAGGCTGTCCTAGAACACAGAGCTCCATCTGCCTATGCCTACTTGCATGCTGGGATTAGAAGTGTGCATCACTGCTGCCCAGCTTCTCTCTTATTATTTATTTATATGTATATATATATGTGTGTGTGTGTGTGTGTGTGTGTGTGTGTGTGTCCTGCTTGTATGTACACAGATATCTTGAATGTGCCTATAGAGGCCAGAAGGCATCAGATCCCCTTGAACCAGAGTAATAGATTTAACAGATGATTGTGAGCAACTGTACAGGTGCTAAATTTGGGCCAGGCATAGAGGCAAATCCCAACACTTGGGAGGCAGACATAGGCAGATCTCTTGAGTTCAAGGCTAGCCTGTTTCTACAGTGTGACTTCCAGGCTAGCCAAAGCTACACAGAAAGAAAACAATTTTTTTCATGTTGTTCTGTAGATTGAATAACCATATAACAAAGTCAGTATTAGGCTGTCTTGAAATCAACTCTACCAACAAAATTAGTTCAGGGCCTCAACCCTGTTTTGATATGGGGTCGAGGAGGGCATGTTTATGTATTTTTACAGGAAGAAGATGAATCTCCTTAGCTGCCAGTGTGTGAAACAGAGGAATGCTGGTCCTGATGTTACTGGTAGCCATCCAGAGATGTAGGAGTGAGACCTATTGGCCCTGTTTCTGACCCACCTGTGTGTTATACCTGCAATTTGGGAAGGAAAGGAGACTGTGGTCACAATCAATAATGTCCTGCTTTTTTTTTTTTTTAACCTACTACTCAAAAGAGTTCCCAATTGCTCCCAATTATTTATTCTCATTTCAGATATGGTAAGGGAATTCCTGTAATTTTTTTTTTTTTTTGCAAAAAAAAAATTACTTTGAAGGGATAGCTTGGAGTGCTTCCAAAACAAATATTGGGATATGCTGAACAGTGTACTCATTATACAGTTACTGTTTCCCCAATGTAATTGGATAATACTTTACCTCCTCAATGATTTTCTCTGCACAAAAAAAAAATATTGTGTCTAACAGAACTTTGTTATGGAGGCCATGTACTGGCATTGTCCCTTTAAAGTACATCATAGGGACAGGACAATATGTTCTTGACTGGTCAGGAAATTGAGATGATTATAGTGACTCCTATCTGGTGTCTACAGCTGAATCTTGGAACCAATTACTGTCAGCTGCAATTTAGTATTTCCAGTACACAGGTTTCACAAACCTGTGTTTAGAAACTTGCTGCCACCATTCCCATGGTGGCAGGACAATCCAGTCCCTCAAACCTGCTTGTCCCCTAAATGGGACCGTCTTAGCTTGTGTTAAAATTGCCCTATGTTCTTTTAGTTGAAGGCAAATATTTCTATGAATGGTTCTGTTTTTAATGTATCATGTATTAACTGCATTTTGACTAAGTGTATTTCCCAAGTGGACAATCATACTGTTAAGACAACCTTCTTTTGTCACGTTGCCAGTGTATGTAAATGATCCATGGTTTGACGATAACGTGTTAGGAATGACTGAAGAAAGCTTTGAGTAGACCCAATCAATGGCTGCATTCGCTGAAGCTGGGGTTGTTGCTCTCATTTCCATGATTGCCAAGGCTACTGTTGCTTCGGTATCCTTGTCTCAATCCATTCAGACTGCAGGATATTTTAGTCAATTATCTTAAAAGCACTTCTATGTTAGAAACCCAGGAAGATATAAAAATAAAAATAGAACATAAATTCAATGTCTTGTATGAGATGGTACAATTTTGGGGAGATGAACTTCAAAGCTTGAAAATTAGAACACATTTACAATGTCACTAGTTATGAATAAATTTGTTACATCTTCTGTATATGAGAGTATCATGCATGGGATGGGAATAGATTAGGGTACATCTTAAAGGAATTTGGCATGATTCTAATGAAACTTTAGATGTGACTAAATTACATCGGAGATACAGAAATGAAAAAGACTAAATTGGATTTTGATGTGTCGTAGACAGCAGACAGCAGAAGAGATCTATTCTGCTATGGCTGTCATTCCCTACACCTTTTAGTACTGTGTTATTGGAGCATGTGTTCGGCTAGGCACAATCTGTTTGCCTATAATTTTCAAGTTAATTGTAAACTCATTATGGAAACTGGGCTCAGAACTCCACGAAGTAAAACTCCACACACTCCCCTGATTTATGATACTAGAGGCTGGTCATCAATTCTTTGCTTCCTTTCAACCTAAGACAGGACATGAGTGATGGAATTCATGCTCCCACAATGGGTAAGACTGATGTGGTAAGGAACAAAGACAGTTATGGTCACCTGACTCGGTGGAGTCTTAAAAATTAAAAAGGGGGAGGGATTGTGAGAATCCAGTTTCTCAGTTTGAATGTGAAGTCCATTCTGACCCAAAATAGTTCAAAGCTTGCTTGCTCCAGTCTCTTTAGGAGCTGTGAGAAAAGCTGATTAGGGTCCACGGAAAAGAACACATTATGTAGCCGAGTGCAAGCTGTTGATAAAAGATGAAAGAGCCTGCCCCTTAACTCAAGGACAGAATAGGGATGTGTTTTCTCAAAATAGCAGTTGACTGCCTATGTTGTGTGAAGTGTGAGCAGTTTCTACTCCTGCCTTCTGGCCTGTATATTAGAAAGGCTCGAAATAAAACTTGGTGTTTCTTTGGCAGTGACTGCGAAGTCCCCTTCAAATTCTTTTTCTGCATCCATCTGTTCTGCCTCACACCTACTCAGGCACAGTGGACTTTGGTCAGCAGGCTCTGACAATCCCAGCACTCAGAAGACAAGGCAGATAGCCAGCCTGGTCTAAGTTCCAAGCCAGCCAGAGTGACACACTGAGACCCTGTCTTTAAAAAAAAAAAAAAGAAAGAAAGAAAAAGAAAGTACTGGCATTGAACTGAACTCTCTTCTGAGTGCCCAGCCACTCCTCTCCAATGGCTTACAATTCTGCATGTGGCTTTGAGGCTTGGGAGAGAAGCTAGAGTATACAGGCTGGGAAAACTAGGAGAGGTCTTACCTATGCCGCTATGGGGAAGCCATATACATACATATCATACATACTGTGAAGGCTTTCTGCTGTGGCTGCTTTGAGGGTCACCCATATTGCTGTCGGGAATTCCCATCCATGCTCTGTAAGTTAAGTTCAATAAACCCATTGATTCCTCAGGATGAAGTTTGGTGAAACAAAACTTAGTTTCTCTTTGGGATCTTATAAGACAGACATTAGTCTTCCTCAACCCCAGGGAGAAAACTCTCACAATGGTTAAGCTTGTTAATATTACGTCTCATGGTATTTAAGCAAAAGAAAATGTAAAAAATGGAAATAATTGTAATAAAGAATTTGTGTATCAAGATTACTATGACTGAGTATTCCTAGAAAACAAAAAGGCTTATACAAGATATGATGGTCTGAATAAATTAAGACATATAAAAAATGGACTGAAGAGGTGGCTCAGTGGTTAAGAGCACTGGCTGCTTTCCTAGAGGACCCAGTTTCAAGTCCCACACGGCAGCTCACAACTGTCTGTAAGGAAGTCCAGTTCCAGGGGATTTTGACACCTTCAAAGTCAAGTAGGCAAAACACCAGTGCATAGAAAATAAAAATAAGCCATTAAAAATATATATAAATGATGAGACTAAGAGATGATATATTAAATTTTCAAAGGTCAAAGTTCTGGACACTGATATCATGAAATCCATGGAACTATTGATCTGCTTTCATTAAAATTAAAAGGACTAGCTGAAGAACACCAATGTAAGCCTGATACATTTTGTTTTAAGACGTGTTTGAGCCAAGCAGTGGTGGTGTACATCTTTAATCCCAGAACTTGGGAGGCAAAGGCAGGCAATCTGAGTTTGAGGTCAACAGAGTGAGTTCCTGGACAGCCAATGCTCTCAAAGTTCACATTCACGTATTTACCTCCACAAGGAGTCTTTGTTTCCAAAGATAACTATCCTGTCACTTTACCAGATATTTACCAGAGATCCTTCAAACGGGAAATGTGAATAAATGGATAAATGGGGGCTTCTCACCTCACTCATCTTCAACTCTCACATTTGTTCAGTACAGTCTCAATGAGCAACAATACCATACTGTTTCCAAGGAGTGAATTTGTTAAGCATATTTATTAAGTATATATATTAAGTATAGAGAAAGAACATTAATACAATAGGGGCTGGTAAATGGCACAGAGCATGCCCCCAATACTAATGGCCCGAGTTTGGTCCCCAGAACCCCACATGACCTCATTACATTGAGGTACACACATACACACAAATAAACCCACACAAAATTAAATTTTAATAAAGTAAAAGCCAGGTGCAGGCCAGTGGATGTTTGTGAGTTCCAGGCTGGAATGATGTAATAGTGAGTTCAGTGCCAGCCAGGGCCACAAAACATGGTGAGACACTATCTCAAATAAACCACCAAGAAAAAACAGAAAGAAGCAGGTAGAATTGGCAAGTGAAGAGCAAAACATTCTATGAGGCCCTGACAACATCCAGATTGAAGCAGTGCAGTTAAAAAGCAAACTGGGGGTGGGGGGTAGTGGGCAAGGGCTGGAGAAATGGTTCAGCACTTAAGATACCTGGATGCTATGGGTTCAATTCCCAGCACATGACAACTCACAACCATTTGTAATTCTGATTTCAGAGAATCCAATACCCTCTTCTGGCCTCCCTGGGCACCAGGCACACATGTAGCATACAGACCTATAATACATACATATGCAAAACACCCAAATGTATAAAAAATAAAATTAACAAACAAGTGAGGCTTAGAGAATCCAGCAAAAATGAAATGTTGAGGTCATCAGCGTGTGACTTTGCTTCCACTGCAATCCTGAAATGGTTTACCTTCTATCTGTTCACAAAGATGCTACCATAATGTCTTGTTTTTGAGACAGGGTTTCTCTGTGTAGACTAGGCTGGCCTGAAACTCAAGAGATCCATTGCCTCTGCCTCCCAAGTGCTGGGATTAAAGGCATGTGCCACCAAGCACTACCATACTTTTTAATATCCACAGCTTCTGCTGAACAACCTTCTCCCTGTCGCCAGGCCAGCACACCCCAGGAGAGGAATAGGGAAAACTTGAGATAAAATGTTTGAATCTGAAAAAGGGGAGAGTATGGCCCTCCCAGATTCTGCTCTCAGAAAACTTAAGCAACTTGACAGTCTGCCAATATAATGAATATTATACAACCATGGGAACTTTTCTGAAGCTGAATATCTGTCCACCTCAGACGGGGAATCAAACACAGACACAAGGAAAAAACTGACACAAGTACAGCTTGATGAATCAATTATTTTAATTAGGGTTATTTACAGGATCATGGGAAACTTAATAGGTATGTATTCATTGAAGAAAGGGTTTCTCCCTTTACCAGCAACTATTATCTGCTTTTATATCCAGGAGAGGGACTATCTTGTGAGACTCCCCTAACTATCATAATTAACTGCCTAAAAATATTCGGGAATATGCTGGGCATGGTGGCACATGCTTTTAATCTCAGCACTTGGAAGGCAGATTTCTGAGTTAAAGACTGGCTTGCTCTACTTAGTAAGTTCCAGAACAGCCAGGGCTACACACAGAAACCCTGTTTCAAAAATCAAAATAAAAAAAATATTCAGGGAGAAGCAAAGGTCTCCTGAATATTTTATAAAATGTCTGTAAATCATCAAGAAAGGTGTCAGGGCTCCAGGCCTATCTCTTAGCATAGAAATGAAAGGCTTCAATTTTGTGCAGGCCTCCTGCAGGTCATCACAGGAACTGAAATTTCAAGATCGGCAATGGCATGCTCAAAAGACAACATTCCAAAACTGGTACCCACTTTTCTAGAATGTGCCAAGCCTAGGAAGGGATGATAAGTCTCAGCTGTAACTCTGCCTACTCAAAAAGAAACTTCTCCTTCAAAATGTGACTGGAACATAGTCTATAAACACAGAACATGAGACAGTCATTTCACAGAAATATACCCATTTAGCTTTCCCACTAGGGCCTATGACTGTCTAGCCACAGCTTGTGGATGGGTCTTAGAGATGTGAATTGACCCCACAGAGCAAGCCTTCATCCAACAAAGGAGTTGGTCACTCTCATGAAGTCACACCACTACAGTCCTAGAGTCTATCACATTTATCTCTATATTGGGCATGCCATAGCACAAACAAGGAAATAAGAAAACAACTTGCAGGATTTGGTTCTCATCCCACCACATGGGTTCTAAGATCTAACTCAAGTTTCCAGCCTTGGCAGCAAGCACCTTCACCAGCGGGGACATGTCATTAGCCCAGTAAGCATATCTTGCTTGCCATTTTAGTAAAATGCAGGGTCTGGAGCTGAGTAGTGCTGAACAGCAGCCTGCACCTAGAGGCCTTGTGAATGCTGACCAACAAGGAGCAAGTTTCCAGCTCAGTTTCAGCTTGTTTTCCCAAGTTCAGCAACCAAAGTATGTGATATCTTAAGGGACAGTCTTAACTCCAGTTACAAGGCCAACTAATAGCATTGGCAATAGCCAGTACTGCCTGGGGACTTCCGGGGCATCTGTGGCCAACACCTCCTAGAGCAATAGCCCGCCCCTGACACTGCATCTTCACTAAAAAAGTCCATGTTCTAAAAGTATCTTTGCCACCACACACAGGGCACTTTCATTCAAATGAAAGAATGTTTCATTCAACTGTTCTTTTAATACTTAATGTTAGCCATCGGCTGTAAAAGATTTCCCTCATTCACCTTGTTTGTATCACCTGGGTCTTACCCAACCATAACACTGAGAATTTCCCATGTGCTTGCCCTGTGCACGTGTACCTCCCTGCTGATCATCACTCAGCTCCCGGATGCTTTTCTAACTCTATAGGACACTCCCAGGCTAACATTATGTCAGCACTGATGTGAAACCTTCCCAGCTGGACTTGGGAGCCAGGAGTTAAAGAAACAATAAATAAAATAAATAAAATATTAACAAGGTCCAACAGCATGAAGATTCTGTCACTATACCAAGTATTTCCTCAATGTTGACATGAAGATAGCACAGCAGAGAGTACATGCATGATGCCTGGGTTTGTTGTGAGTACAGAAAGCCAGATGGGGTGACTCATGCATGCAACCCTATTATTCAGAAAGAGAAGGCAAGAGCATCAGGACTTCCAAGATCATCCTCGGCTATATAGTGAATTTGAGACCAGTATGGGCTACCTAAGATCTTGCCTCAAAAAAACAAAAAAATAAATAAATCAAAATCACTAGAGGATACAGTGATGTAGATGGGAGGCTGTACCTTACCCTGAGCCATCTAGTCATTCCTCATGAGCCATATACACCCTCATCCTGAGTGCAGCCTTGGTGAGGACCGAGTTGGCTCTTATTCTCTAATTGGTATAGGGGGCCAAGGGACAACCCAGACATGCTCACCTGCTGTATCCCCACGAACTCCCTGGGTCTGACAGCCTCTGGACCCAAGCTGTAGCACACTGATGGCCTCTTCAGTGGATGTCCCTGGCTGCTGAGAGGTCCCTGGGCTGAACAAACAAGTTACACACAAGCATCCTTTCCTGCAGGAGAGCATACAACTTATTCTGGGGAAGCAACTCTAGGCAAAACAGAGACCTTCAGCTGCATCACATTATGCCTTCTCCTCAAGCTTAACAGCCTTCTAAAACCAGAATATTTCCTGATTATCACAACTTTCTTTACCGGGCTACTATTTAGGCCTACACTCACATGTTAGCCACTGATTTCCTACTTTTCTGTATTAAAAGTCAGGCCTAAGGGGGAATATTATCAGTCCTACTTTACTCCCTTTGAATAAAGCACCCTCACTGTTCAAGACTTTCCATCAACCTCAGGATTTAGGATCCCAGAGGACCACTGAGCAGATAAAACTTTCGTTTGCCTTATACCATCTCCAGCTGTAAGAGACTGGAAGCCAGCAGGTGGAGCTCATTCATGTCCATCCTGCCTCCCACAATCTTTAGCTTTCCTGCCAATTCAGAGGCCAACACAGTGGACAGCATCTGCACATCTTTTCCTCAATGTAATTTTTCCATTAGAGGGGCAAGTCCATGTTAGTAGACAGCTAAGCCTTATTTGCATGTCTTAATACACAAAGCAAGGCCATGCACCTGGTGCCTACTTAATCCTTAATCCATTTGTACTACTTACAGGAACTGTAATACACTCATTAACCTGACAGCTGGAAGGGGAAGGGGGGGGTGGGGGATTGGGGGGAGGTTCCATGTGGCAAACCTCATTTGTCACAGAAGTGGATCACTCCATACTACATAGGAGTTGAATGGTACAGACAATGTGACTGGTACTGCAACAAAAAGGCACACTGTTCCATGGATACTGGAAAGAACAGCCATTTCAGAACTAAGACTGTAGATGATCCACCCACAGAAAGCTTCCCTTCATGGCATGTCTCATCACCCACAGCAGAGACAAGGCAACTGCTCCTCTCAAACTTGTCTTTGGTTCCACTGTCCCCCATATTTGGTGCCAAGAGTTATGTAAACATTTTCTGGCTACATGTTGAACAAGCATCTATTTAAGCCAGATAGGGCACCAAGGTAAAAGCAAAGAAATGATTGTACCTTAGTGCAACCTGGGGAACCACTAAATTTAATTGGGTTTATTGAGTACAGGCAACTTACAGGCAGCTACACTACTGACAAAAATGGCTGTCCTCTCTGCAACCAAAACTTACCATACTCTTTACATGTATAAGGCTTTGTCCCACCATCAACCATTATAAATCTTTGAAGGAAACTGTGAGCGTGAAGGTGTCACAGCTTTGTTTCCATGCAGAGAATTGTTTCCAGTAATTCATTCATGAATCTATGGGAGCAATGACCTCTAAACATCATGTTCTGTTTTGTTTTTTTTTAGCTCCAGTAAGATGTCTTTCATGTTACCAAAGGGACCTGCATCTCCTCAAGGCTCCAGCAAACTGCAGACATTCACAGCGTTTCACACTGTAAGTTCTTTCGTGTGTTTAAAGCAAATAGGGATAAAAGACTGACTGTACTGTTTCCATTCATAAGGCATTTCCCCAGCATGAATTAATTTGTTTCTGTGAAAGGAAGAGTGGCCAGCAAAGGACTTACCACACATTGCTTACACTGGCAGAAACTGTGCCCAGCATGAAGTCCTTTGTGTATTTGAAGTCTAAACCATATCATTTATGTAGAGAAGACTTGTCACATGACATCTTCAGTTCGTACGTGTGTTTTAAGTGAACAAAGATAAACACTTTAACAAACTGTTTGCATTCATAGTATTTTTCACCAATATGAGTTGTCTGGTGTGTTTGAAGGAAACAAGGATAAAGGAATTAGATACTGCTGACATTCATAGGGGTTTTCCACTGCATGAATAGATTTATGTCTCTGAAAGGAACTGTGACGGCTGAAGGCTTTCCCACATTGTTTGCATTCATAAGGTTTTTCTCCTGTATGTGTTCTTTCATGTAATCGGAGGTAACTGTAACGTATAAAGGCTTTATCACATTGTTTACATTCATAGGGTCTCTCTCCACTATGAATTCTTCCATGTAATCGTAGGGAAGAGTGATGTCTAAAAGCTTTACCACATTCTTTACATTTATAAGGTTTCTCTCCAGTATGAGTTATTTCATGTAACCGAAGGGAAGTGTGACGAGTAAAGGCTTTACCACACTGTTGACATTCATAGGGCTTTTCTCCTGTATGAGTTCTTTCATGCAGTCGAAGGGAAGAGTGATGTCTAAAGGCTGTACCACATTGTTTACATTCATAGGGCTTTTCACCAGTGTGAGTTCTTTCGTGCATTTGAAGTAAAGAGGGGTAAAGAAATGACTTACCACACTGTTTACATTTATACGGTCTTTCACTAGTGTGAGTTCTTTCATGCATTTGAAGTAAAGAGGGGTAAATGAAGAGCCTACTACATTGTTTACATTCATAGAATGTTTCTCCACCATGAATAATTTTATGTCTATGGTAAGAAGTTTGACATCTGAAGGCTTTCCCACACTGCTTACATTCATAGGGTTTCTCTCCGGTATGAGTCCTTTCATGTAATCGAAGGTAACTGTGACATGTAAAGGCTTTCCCACACTGTTGACACTCATAGGGTTTTTCACCAGTATGAATTCTTTCATGTAACTGAAGGGCACTATGGCATCTAAAGGCTTTGCCACACTGGTTACATTTATAGGGTCTTTCTCCTGTGTGAATCCTCTCATGCCTTTGAAGGGAAGTGGAAGAACTCAGAGCTTTGCCACACTGGTTACATTTATAGGGTCTTTCTCCTGTGTGAATTCTCTCATGCCTTTGAAGGGAACTAGAAGAACTCAGAGCTTTGCCACACTGGTTACATTCATAACATTTTCTTACAGAGTGAGTCCCTCCATGTGTGTAAAGTGAACTATGATAAAGAGAAGCCTTTCCATATTTCTTGTAGTCACAGAAGTTTTCTCCACTTTGAGTTTGGTGATACATTCCAAATGTACTTGGGAAACCAAAGGATTTTAAACATACCTCACATTCACAAGGTCCATTCACAGTGTGAGCACCCATGTATCCTTGAATACTTGTGAGAGAACTGAAATCATATGGCTTGTTTCCATATTCCTCATGCTCATATGGGGTGTATTCAGAGTGAGACATGATGTGCCTATTAAGAGATGAATGGCACATGAAAACCTTTCCACAGACATGATATTCACAGAGCTTAATTTCAGTAGGAAGCTTGTTCGTGTTGAAGTTTGGTACAATGGTTCAGGATTTCATCACCCTGACTACCATCTTTACTCTCTAATGTACAACTTCTGTGAAAAATGACAAGTAGCCAGGCTTGATGGTGCATATCTTTAATCCTTCAAAAGGCAAGTGGGTCTCTGTGAGCTAGAGGCCAGTCTGATATACAAGATGAGTTCAAGGCCAACCAGCGTTACAAGGTGAGACCCTGTCTCAAAAACAAAAGATGCCAGGCAGTGGTGGGTGGTGTACACCTTTAACCCCAGCACTCAGGAGACAGAGGCAGGTAGATCACTGTGAGTTCAAGGCCAGCCTAGTCTATAGAGCCAGCTCCAAGACAGTCAGGACTACACAGAGAGACTCTATCTCAAAAATAAATAAATAAAGACAACCAAATTAGTTTCTCTGACTGCTTATTATTAAGGTCTAGGTCAGACACCACTTTCACTGTATTATTTCTGCCATCTCAATAGTGTAAAACTAAACAGACTGGTGGCTCTGCACAATGCCTCCCACAGAGCGATAATTAAACTGTAACAAATTCACTGACACTGGGTCCAAGTGAAATATGTTGCAAACACTGAGTAGCATTCTTACACTAAAATAAATATTTTTGATAAGTTTATAATGATGAATAAATCATTTCTTTTGCTCATTCTTAAATTTATACAGCATTTAAAATTTAGTTTCTACAAGGGACATTTGCTTCCACTTATACATGTAAATTACCTTTGATATCCTCCAAAATTTTTGCAATCATCTTCGATATTCTGTTCTTCCCATATATATCCTAAAATACAGTACCAAAAATTTATGAAAAATTATTAGAAATTATTGAAAACAAAGCTGGATATGGCAGATGTTTTAACCTCAGCACTCAGAAGGTAGAGGCAGGTTGTCTCTATGAGGTTAAGGCCAGCCTTATCTACATAATGAGACCCTATTTTGAAAAAAAAGTCAGAAATTTTGATAAACCAGGAGCTGGAAATGAGGCTCTCTGGTTAAGAGCACTTACTGTTTTAGGAACAAAGCTTTCTTTTCCATTACCCACACTGGGCAGCTACCAACCATCTGTAACTCCAGCTCCAGAGGAACTGGAAGCATCTGTACCCCATGGACTCCTCTACTCATACACATGCACATACTCCCAAGCCCCCTCAAATACATAATTTAAAATAAAGTTTTGTTTTTGGTCTTTTTTTTTTTTTTTAAAGAAGAAAAGAAGGGCTGGAGATATGGCTCAGCTAAGAGTGCTTACTGCTGCTAACTTAATCCCAGCATCTGGAAGACAGAAACAAGCAAATCTCTGAGTTCGAGGCAAGCCTGGTCTGCAGAGAGTGCCAGGACAGCCACTCTATTTCATAGAGAAACCTGTCTCAAAAAAAAACAAGCAAACAAAAGAATGTTTACTGCTCTTGGAGAGGAACTAGGTTTGGTTCCCAGCACCCACATGGCAGATAAAAACCACCTATATAACTCCAGTTATAGATAATCAGATGGCCTCCAAGGGCTCCTACACACATCCGGTATACATATACTCACAAAGGTGCACGCACACATTTCAAAATAATTGTTGAAAAAAAAATCATGAAAAGCAGTTTCTAGTTTCAATGTACATTATAACATGTCTCCTTTTTCTTAAATGTAGTTCGGTGAAATAAAGATTTTCTTTGTGTGTGCAGTTTGTAAGTGTTCAAGCCACACACACACACACAAAGAGAGAGCAATCTCACCTGCTACCATTATGTCCTTTATTCACCAAAGTCTTCCCTTTCTATACCCAAATCACATAAGACCATTTCTAACAGGGAAACACTTGCTCCCCGATTTAGAATGAAAGTAAGATGATATCCTTACCTATTGCAGCGAGGTTCCTGCAGGTTTCCTGCATCACATCTCTGTACAGACTCTTCTGGAGAGGATCCAACAAAGCCCACTCTTCCTGGGTGAAGTGCACAGCTACGTCCTCAAAGCTCACCAGATCCTAAAACATCCCACACATGTGTATAAAAGAACTGATGTGTGTGGGGTGAATGACGGTTCAGTGGTACTGACTGCTGTTTCAGAGGACCTGACTTCAATTCTCAGCACCCACATGGCAGCTCACAACTGTCTGTAATGCCAAGATCTGTACCCTCAGAAAGATAAACATCCATGCGAAATACCAATATACATAAAATAAAAATTAATTTTTAAAAAAAGAACAGGACTGCCAATGTATGCTCAACTAATAATGTTCATGTTTCTGCAGTCTCCACACATGTACTTCACAACAAAGGAGCTCTAATGCAAACACTGAACAATTGTGAACAGAAACATCGAAGTAAAAACACTTCTCTCATTGTGTGGCCTACAGATTAGAATATACTGCAGCTCTACCCAATTCCTACTCATAGAAAGTCCCACCACCAGTACCTAGACTAGAACTATCTTTAGACAACCATGTGTACAGAGTTTAAGCTTTGCTGGGCGGAAAGAACAAGATAATGGGGAGAGCTCATGAATGAACACACACACACAAAAAAAATGAGAATAAATTACTCAGCATTATGAGTTCTAAGAATACCATGACAATTCAGAACCATTTTCCTTCTGAGAGTGGATCCATCTATTACAAGCTCAGAAAAACCTAGAGCATCAAGCATACGCCCAATGATAATGGACAATGCCTTGATGAGCTTCCCTGGTGAGCACAACTTCACACATGCTGTCACCACTTAAATGGGAAAAATGAGCCCATCCTATATGCTAACAGAAAAAGATACAATTAAGATTCCTGAGTACAACTTACTCCAGTCCAAATGCTATCCCAGAATATGAAAATAGTCCTAAGGCCTAGGTGGAGACCTAACATTCCAACTGGGCTGATCCAGTCATTCAGGTTTAGGGACCACCCCTTAGGAAGGCAGGCTCATCACAAACATGCTAAAGAAACAACTGCAGTCTCTAGTTTTTCAAGGAGTTACTTCCTTTCCCTTCCCAGAATCCCTGGCCTGACTGCAGTTATGTAGCGTTGTTAAATCTACTCAAATTTCTGAAATACCCAGAGAAGCATATTTTTCCTTTCTTTCTCTTTTCTAAGCATACTTTCTTTCCTTTCTGCCTCCCCAACATTTTGTGTTTTCTTGACTCCTCTAAAGCTTTCTGCATCACCGCCAACACTGCTCGTGGGCTATGCATCACTCATGCCAGCCTCAATGGCACGGCCCTCCTCCTTTCTCTTCAGGTAGCTCAAATACTCCACAGTTTCTCTTTTAAACACTGATAAAATTGTCCTGTGCTTCCATGAGTTCGTTTTGGAATTCTTTTATTAATGAGATAAAGAACTCCTAAAGGGAACCCCAATTTCTAGTGTATCACAAACTACATGATCAAGAACTCTACCAATATAATAGGAACATTTTTAATATCAGAGCTCAAGAGGAAAAGGTTGGCAGATCTCTGTGAGCTACAGGGAGTTCCAGGACAGCCAGATACACAGGGAGTCACTGCCTCAAAATAAATGGGGCTGGAGAGATGTCTCAAGTGTTTAAGAGTATTTGTTGCTCTGGCAGAGGACCCAGGTTCAATTCTCAGGACCCACACGGCAGCTCTCACCAATAACTCCAGTTCCAAAGATCCAACACCTCTTCTTACTTACCTTTACAGGCAGGAGGAACACACAAAGTGCACATATGTACATGTAGGCAAATACTCATACACATACACACAAAAAATAATAAAGTAAATAAAGCTGAAGGGAAAAAAACAAAAACAAAAATAAAGAGCCAGGCAGTGTTGGCGACAGACCTTTAATCCCAGCACTCAAGAGGCAGAGACAGGTGGATCTCTCACTGTGAGTTTGAGGCCAGCTGGTCTACAAATTGAGTTCCAGGACAGCAAAAACTGTTACAAAAAAAAAAAAAAAAAAAAAAAAACTTATCTTGAAAATGAAAAAATAAACCTCTAAATAACTTTTAAAAATAATTTAATTAATTACACTCTTCAGGTCTAGCCTCCAAGACAACCAATAAAGAAAGACTCCTCTTAGCAAAAGGGGCCAGCCACGTGCAGCCAACTCACTGCCCCAACTGAGCTCTAAGAGTGCCCAAGAACAAGGCCAGAAAGAAGTTTGTCGTTCTGAACACAGTAGAAACTGCTGCCATCAGGGGCATTTCTGCAGCAGCTATTTTAGGTGTTTACGGGCATCCCACATCTATGCCAAGCTGCACTACTGTATGAGTAGTGTCACTCAAAGCAAGATAGTCAAGAATTGATCATGAAGCCTAGAAGAACCAAACACACTCACCAAGATTTAGACACACTGGTGTTGCCCCATGACCACCAAGAGTCCATGTAAAGTGGGCAAAATGAAATAAAATGAAAATTACACTTTATATAGCAAAAAAAAAAATTTACATGGGACACAGCAGCATAAACCTTTGATCTCAGCACTCTGCAGGCTAGGGCAAGTGGATCTTTTTGAGTCTGGGGCCATTGGAGCATAACATAGTGAGTTCTAGATCAATCAGGGCTACAAAGTAAGACCCTATCTCAGAAGAAAATTGGGGGGGGGGGCTAATTACATTCATTTACTTAGGGGAGTGAATGTGAAGACTGGGCCTTCTCCTTCCAAGTGTGAGTCTGAGGAATGAATGAACACAGGCTTAGCAACAGGTATCCTTACTCAATGAGCCATCTCATTAGCCCTAAATGTAATATTTCAATTGTAACTGAGTAGGCTAGAGCATGACAGAATTAAGAGGATAACTTATCTTTTTAGAAAAAACTCCATGTAGCAGTTGTAGCTGCTTTGGGAAAAAAGCCGAACAATCACCCGATGTCAGAAATCCAGGCCAGACTATTGTGAAAATAGAAAAATCCTGTATAACTCTTCCCCTTCGACCCCCTCCTGAAGTCCCTGAAACTAGCCAAGGTTAACAGAGTTTCGGTTCCAAGATATCAAACACTAATGGCAGCTTGCTCAAAATTCAGATTCTCGGAAAAGCTTTGTTCACAGGATTGATGGGTGCTGGCTCAACTGCACACTTGGGACACACCCAGTCAGATCAGCCAGACCTTCTGGACTTGCAGTAATCACTGGAGCAGGACCACCCAAGACAAAGATGTACTTCCTGAATTCTTGGGACACACCCGGTTAGCCTGACTTTCTTGCAATCTCTCACCAGCCCAGATGTATCCCCTACAATTAAAGCTTGCTCGATGTGCCATTGTGACCATCGCTCCAGGAAATGAATATCCTCAGGTGGTCCCCTGCTTGCCCAAGACTTGCTATTGTTGCACAGGAAATACGCCTGCCTGCCTGCCTGTCCCATTCCTAAACTCTGTCCTAGGTCCTAGGCTGACCTTTGGCCCTGCCCGTTGTAACTTTCCTATCTCAGGAGCCCAGATGTAGCACCTCCCCTACCCAGAGTGCCTTATAAAGCTTCTGCCCTAAAAATATTTTTGGCTTCCACAGTGCCTCGAGCCCACACATGTGTGTATGTTATTCATTAAACTCCCTTTTTCTTTAAAGTTAACAGTGGTCATTAGCTGTGGTCTTGGCATGTCTAGGGGCACTAAAGTTAGGGGCGCCCGCACGTTACACTATGTCAAGCAGTGACATGTCCATCTGGGGAGGGAAGGATGGCCAGCAGAAGTGCAGTACTGCCAACATTCACTTCTCAATTGCACTTTTATAAAAATCCCATAAACTCACAGGCTTTTTTTGTAGTCAATCAAAATTATTTTTCTAAACAGGTAAGAAATAACAACTAGTAAGTGTTTGAGTATTCTCGATAATAGTGGGATGTCTTACCTAAAATAGTTCAAGAACTATAAAGTTGACACAAAAGGTAAATTTTAAAACATTTTCTCTTAGGAACTAATATCTTCAAAAACACACAGGAATGTCACATCATGCTGAAAAGACACTTTCAGAAAACATTTGAGAAGGCTCTCATCTGGAGCCCCAACTTCTCTCAAGGCTGGATTCAGCAGGAAATATGGATGAAGCAGAAGGAACAAGGCTGGCTCCATTGAAGGAAGGCCCCTATCTCAGCCGTCCAGAAATACACTCATAGGTAGTCTTTTTCAACCTTGTTTTGTTAGCTCTTAACATTAAAAAGAAATCTGAGAAAGATAATAACTGAATACAAAGTGCAGTCTGGAGGCACTGCCAACACAGAGGGAACAGAGCTTTGGGAACACTAAACAAATGGTGTAGTAAAAAGTTTCTGCCAGAGCTCTCCCACCTGCCATCCTGCAGCTGCTTATAAAGTAATTACTCAGAGACTTACATTAATTATGAACTGTTCGGCTCATGGCTTAGGTTCATTATCAGCTATCTCTTATAACTTAATTGAAACATTTCTATTAATCTATTGTATTGCCACATGGCTCATGGCTTTACCTGTACTTTTATATCTTGCTTCTTGGGCAGCTGGATCCAGGCTCCCTTGACTCTACCCTCCTCCTTTATCTATGCTTGGAATTCCCGCCTGCCTCTGAGCTGATTAGCCATAGGCCAAACAGTTCCTTTATTCAGTGGTAATTCACAGCACACAGAAAGACACCCCACATCACTTCTTTTTCTAATTAAAAAGAAAGGTTTCAATTTCAACATAGCAAAACAGCCATCAGACAAGAATTAGTTATAATATCTAGTCTATTTGTATTTAGCAAATTAAAGAAAATATTCTATCATCTACCTTATCCTTCTGATTTCAAAGTTTCATATATAATTTACCTTTTATTATAACTAAGAAAAACTATAACTAGCTAGTCTTCAACTACATCAAAGACCACAGAAGGATATAATATTACCTGAGTAAATAAGAAGTGCTTTGAAGCAACTTCCAAATTCTAGAAATGACAGAGACATCTGCCTACCTGGACAGTCACCCAAATTTCCTTTGTAACGTCAGAGCATCCATCTTCAGCCTACAAGCCTAGAGTCTCTGGCATACCTTTCAGTGAAACAGAAAATTTGAAGGTCTGCTCCGCCTATTCTGAAAGTTTGTCAGCTGCTTCTCCGTGTCCTGCAGAATGTCTGGCAGTCACTGTGAAGCAGGAACCTGAAGGACCATCTCTGCTTGTTCTGGCAAAGTTCATCATCCACTCTCCTATGGGTCCTGCATGTCCAATTTATACAGCATACTGTCCAGCAGTAAAGGCAAGAACAATCTCTTGCCCAGTGATGAACCTTTGCCACAAAGAAAGTAAACTCCACATGGAGTTTCATCTATGCCCATTGTCCTCTTGAAGTAGATTGGTGCTGTGAGAAGCAGACATGTCTCACTGTCCAAAAAGTCTAAGTTCTTAAAATATTTTGAATGCCATATTCTCAAGGTCTTTGAAGTATCTGAAGATTACATATCTAATTAAAATATATCTTTGTATATCTAAAAAAATACCTAACATGACTCTAAGTTGATTATCATAACTAAATATTAATCCGAATTTCTTAATATATTACAATTTTAAAGGAATTGCATAAACCAAGTATCTTAAACAAAAGTAGAAATATACATACTGTGTAACAAAATCAAATTTGTATCAATAAACCAAAATCCATACCAATGTAAAGTATTTTGAGATTAACAGTTGTTTTGGGGGGGGGTCAAAGTAGATTCAATACTCTTTTTATCATTTCTATATCATATTCCCCTTTTTCCCTAGAAAGAGACTATGACTATTAGCCATTTATAATGAAAACAAACATTTATAAACAATATTTTGGGAGTTCGGGTGTAGCTTTCTATAAACTACTTCCTGCTAGTTAGGGGTGTTGGTTATCTTTGAGGATCCTGAGAAAATTCAGGATTATGGTCAAGTTCTGACCGAAGTATTCTGTGAAGCTGGGTCATCTGAGTCAACCTCCTGGAAGCTGTTCTAGATGCCAAAGTCAGAGGAAACAGCAACAGAGGTGCTCCGAAATGCTGGATCATCTGAGCCATTCATTTCCATCAAATCTGTTTTTTCTTGACTCAGAATGAATCCACAATCATTTACTTTCTGTGGAACTAAAAAGAAAACGTCTTCTCCAAAGTAACATTGCTTTGACTTCAATTTTGAAGTCAAGGCGTTTACAAAATATATGTTAAGTTAACCCAGCATCATTTATAATCAAATGTCTCTTAGGAGCTCCTGCTCCTTCCTCAGCAGTCAAACAATTCAACGACAACATAGCATACATATCCAGGCTCTTTGTGTATTTTCCATCTTTATGTGGCTTATATTTTTTTTAACTTCCTCTTTTAAGGATGTTCTCTACCCTTTTTCCTTTTTTCTTTACTCTCCCAAGCCTACATATATTTTTAAGCACACTGGAAACCATTTAGAGGGTTTGGGATGTTTGGGGATTTTTTGTTTTGTTTTTGTTTTTGTTTTTTTGGAATCTGCCTTTACTGTGTATCTTTTATCTTTTTCTGTTTCTGACCAGACCTTTAAGAGGCTAAGGTGTGGCTAGGATTAAAGACTCTGCTATGGCAGTTTGACAGAACATTTACCACCCCAGCTCTGGGGAATTTTAGGATCCACACTGTCACCAAATAAAGCACTGCCACCTGCTGCTCATAAACTTCATTTAAATGTTTGGCAGCAAGGCCTCTTAAAAGAGCCACACAGGGTTTTGCCACTAATGCTGAGTCAGAAAGCATTTCTTTAAAAAGCTGAGCTTCTGCTTGCCGTCAGCAAACAGAGCTCTCCAAAGAAAACGTTTCCAAGAAGCCGTCTTTGACTCTGTTCCCTTTTTGTCTGTAAGATCCATCGTCATATGCAGCTCATGCTTGTACCAAGGCTCTTGTGAGACTGCAGGAAGCAGCTTTGTTGTTGCATAAGTTGCCTACCAGAAGCCTGACATTTTATAGCTCAAGCCCACACACCGGTCTGTACCATGGCCCACTTGAAGACATATCTAGGAAGCTGTGTTTGGCTCTGTTTCTGTGCTCTAGAACCCTTTTGAGCTTCCTCAGGCTTTATGTGGGTGCAAATGGCCCATGCTGGGTGCCATTTGTAGCACGATGCGTCTGTCCTGAAGCTGCTTAGCCCCAAATAATTACACAAAAGCTTATATTAATTACGAGTTGTTTGGCTTATGGCTTAGGCTCTTTATCAGCTATCTCTTACAACTTAACCCGTTTCTATTAATCTATTGTATTGACATGTGGCTTGTGGCTTTGCCTGCACTTTTACATCTTGCTTCTTGGGTAGCTGGCTCAAAGCTTCCTTGACTCCACCCTCCTTCTTCTTTATCTATGCTTGGAATTCCCACCTGCCTCTAGGCTGCTTTACCATAGGCCAAAACAGTTCTTTTATTATCCAGTGGTAATTCACAGCATACAAGAAAGACATCCCACATCAAAATGGCAAACTGACAGCAAGTCCTGAAGAAAACAGAAACTGACTTCCAGGCATTTATTGCAATAGTCATATTGACAAGGTCTCACTATGTAGCAATAGCTGGGCTGAACCTAACTATACAGATCACACTAACCACAATCACATGTCATCTATCTGTCTTTGCCTCCTCAGGACTAGGATTAAAGCTATGTGACACCATAACTAGTCTCGAAAGTTCAAACTGTATGTGTGTGGTTTCTGGTCTGAGGATTTAATTTTTAGCCAACCACTGAACTACAGTAAGACGATGTCATAAAAGTTTTTATGTTTATTCATGTGTATGTTTAAGTGTCTCTATGTATGTGTCACATGAAGGTAAGAAGGTCTCAGATCCTTTAGTGCCAGAGTTAATAAAACCTGAGCCACCAAACACAGCTTAAGAATAGTACATGCTTTTAACCACTAGACTGTCTCACCTGCCTCAAATGCTTGTGTTTTTATTGTGTCCCCCCCAATAGAGTCTCATTATGTAGCCCTGGCTGTTTTAGAACTCATCATGTAGACTAGGCTAGCCTCAAACTCACAGAGATCCACTTGTCTATACCCCCTGGGTACTGGGATTAAAGGTAAATGCTCACTTTTTAACAATATGAAGTCACAAAGAATTACAAATATGTGGCTCAAAAATGGAGAGAAAATGACTTGGGCTCAATAGACTATGTGATCTCTCATTTATTGCACAACCTAAAGTCGTCCTAACTTGTAAAACAGCACACAGCCAGGAAGAGCAGCACACATCTGGGATCTCAGAAATGAATTCCAGAGTACAAGGAAGTATTCTCCAGGCCAGAATGGAGTACAAAATGAAACTGTGTCAAATGTTTAAAACTGAAGTTGTAAGGTCTATAGAGATGGCTGAGCAGTTAAGAACTGAGTTGATTCCCAGCACCCAAACCAGGGAGCTCATAGCCGCCTAGAACCAAAGCTCCAGAGCACCTGACACCCTCTGTCCTACTTAGACACACACACATAAATGAACAATAACAAAAAATTTTTAATTGAAGCCTAGTAAACTTCAAGTGCTAAATCATATGCTTGAGTGTACAAAAGCTTGGACTCGACCCCCAGCATCTAAAAGAAAAAAAAAATTCTAAGTTTAATCAACAAGGGAAGTAGGAAAAATATGATTATGCCAATGATTGGAAAAACATGGCAAGAGGAGGTGAAAAGATGGCTCAGAAGAGCATTTGATGGGCCCACATAGCACCTTACAACCAATAGTAACTCCAGTTTCATGGGGCCCAGCATGCCCTTCACATGCATCAAGTACACACACTTACATGCAGGCAAAACACTCATATACATGAAATAAAATAAATCTTTTTTTAAAAAATTAGCACTTTTAAAAATGCATGGGATGAGGCCAGAAATGGTGCAGCCCCAGTACTTGGGTAAAAGGAGCAGGCAGATCCCTGTGAGTTCAGTGTCAGCCTGGTCTACAGAGCTAGTTCCAGGACAGCCAGAGCTACATAAGAGAACCTACCTTTTTTTTTTAAAGGAGGGGAGGTATATGAGCGGGGGTGATGGTTTAACCCAGCACCAGGGAGGCAGAGACAGGCAGATCTCTCTGAGTTCAAAACTAGCCTCATCTACATAGCAAGTTCCAGGCCACCCAAAGTTACATAGCAAGACCTTGCCTCAAATTAAAAAAGAGCATCTTCCCTCCCCGCCAAAGAGGGATTTTTTTTTTGTTTTGTTTTTGTTTCTGTTTTCTGACACAGGGTTTTTCTATGTCACCCTGGCTGTCCTAGAACCCGCTTTGTAGACCAAACTGGCCTCTAAATGTAGAGATCCACCTCCCTCTGCCTCCTGTGCTGGAATTAAAGGCATGGGCCACAGCCAGGCAGCTTGGGATAAGTTTCTTTTTAAAAGTACACACACACACCACAGCAACAAAAAGAGATGAAGGGTATTATTAGCATTGAAAAGAAAAAAAGAAACTTCCTTCACAGTAAATTCCAAGAATCAATAAAAACTCATGGAACTATAGGACTAAAACCAACAGCTACCACAAAACATCAAATGCTTAAAGATAAGTATAAGGTCCATCAATGTCCTGTAAAGCAGCAGGGAACAACAATAAATGGACAAGAATATCATATCCAGTATGGTAACACAACTACACACACACACACACACACACACAAATAAAGTCCTAGTCAAAAACTACATTTTCTTGAAAAAGATTTTAATTACTTTTTTAAACCATCTACGTTTTAATGGCAAAGTGGAAGTACAAATTTTAGATACATAACAAGAGAAGCAGTGGACCTCTCTGATAGAATACTTTTACTTTCTTTCTAGATGTATTATTTTATGCACATCAGTGTTCTGCCTGCATATATGTATGTGTACCATATGGGTGCCTGGTGCTACAGATCCAAAGGACTGGATCCCAAGACTAGTTACAGAAAGGTTGTGAGTTGCCATGTGAGTGCCAAGAATTGAACTGGCGTACTTTGCAAGAGCAACAAATGCTCTTAACTGCTAAGCCAACTCTCCAGCTCCTCAGAGGCCAGCAGAGGGTACTGGATGCTCTGGGACTGGAGTTACAGGCAGTTGTGACCTGAAGTGGGTTCTTTATAAGAGCAATACTGTCTTAATCACTGAGTCATCATCACAGGCCACCCATTCCTCATCTCTTTGATGAGGATCTCACTTCGTAGCCCTGGATAACCCGGAGCTCCCTAGCTACTTAATAAACCAAGCTATCATCAATCTTCCTGCCTCTTCCTCCCATGTGCTGGGATCCAGCAAAGACTATAGGTTTAAAAAAATAATCACAAAATATCGGTATATTTCATGCTTATGAATAGAAATCGTCAGTATGAAAATGTTAGGTTTCCTCAATGAACTTACAAAAAAAAAAAACTAATAAACTGACTCTCTAGTTTCTATGAAGGGAGGGAAAAACTCAAAACGGTTCACACAATTCCAATGGAACAGCACACAGACTTACAGTTTAAGACTGCCAGTAATGATCAAGATAGAATAGTATTTGGGAAAGAATAAACAAATCAACAAAATAGAAAACACAGAAATAAAAATCACAAAAAAAAAGCATAACCTTTTTTTCACAAAGGAGCAAAGGAAACTCAATGAGAGGGAGACTGGCAAAACTGATACATTTGTAGACAAAATAATTAATGGGAAAACTTTAAAATATTCACAATACTGCGGTTGGAGTGATGGCTCAGAGGTTGAAAACACTGACTAGTCTTCCCAGCACACATGGAACAACTGTCTGCAACTACGGTTCCAGGTCTGCAACTACGACACCCTCACACAGACATACATACAGGCAAAAACGCCAATGCACATAAAATCAAAGACTTTTTTTTACGAGTTTGAAATTCAAAATATTACTCAAGTTGAATGTTTGACCTAAATGTTAAATGTAAGATTCAGAACTAGAAAGTAACAGGAAGTAGACGACCTAGAGTTTTACAGCCCGCTGATGAGACACCCAAAGCAGGACCAACAGCAGACAGCACAATGATGCTCCTCGCTGCAGGGCGGGGCCACCGCTGCGAAGCTCGACGCTTTGCGCAGACGCGGGCCGCGGGGCCGAGAATACAGGGCCTGACGCCGGACAGCGCGGGACAGCACCGCGGGCACGGCCCGAGCCCCGGGAAGACCCACCGCAGCCGGCAGGGGTGGCCGCCCTCGCTCACCATGGCACAGCTTCCGGGGTCGCCCGCGGTCTCCTCACAGCTCCCGGCGCTGGGACTCAACACTCCGGCACACCGCACTCCCTCGGGCACGGCGCGGAGCCTACAGAATGGCCGCTAAGAAAAGCCCGCCCCTCGCCGCTCCTGATTAGACGGAGCGCTCCCGGGCCCTTATTGGCTAGTGAGGCCTGAGTGACACGAGCTTCCAAAGGCCTAGGCATAGAATTGAAATGACAGCCGTAGCCCCGCCCTCCTAGACCTTGCTCCTCCCTGGTAAAGCTGTTCTTATAGCACTTCCAATACATCTTTTTTGGGCACTGAATCACCACTGTGCACACTCTACTACACACTGAGTGTAACTAGAAAGACGCCCAGGAACAGGACCTGATCTTCTCCAAGGATCAGGAACATCTATTGTTGATACATCTTTCTCAGGCTGTGCATTAACACAAGTATTCATTCCTTCCATTTTCATAGCACATGTGTTCTTCTTCCAAACTAATCAATATAAGATCTCTGTTCCTCTCATCCTGCCCGTCCCTCTCATCCAGGCCCCTACAGACATTCAAATTTAAACAAAACAAAACAAAAATTGAAACCATGAGCCAAGGAAATAAATTAGTAGGTTAGGCCTGAACATGGTTAAAGGAGAAAACCAACTCCAGAAAGTTATCCTCTGGCCTCTGACCACAAGTGTATCCTACACACACACACACACACACACACACACACACACACACACACACACACAGTGACATATATGCATAGTCACTAAATAATTCATTGGTTTTTCTGGATAGAGTTTCTTTGTGTAGCCCTGGCTGTCCTGGAGTTTGCTCTGTAGACCAGGCTGGCCTTGAACTCACAGAGATCTGCCTGCCTCTGCCTTCTGAGTACTGGGTGGGACTCAAGGTGTATGCCCTTTCTTTTTCTGAAGAAGAAAAACAAAAAGCCGTGTGTCACTAATCCTAGCATTCAGGAAGCAGAGGCAGGTTAATCTCTGAGTTCAAGGCCAGCCTGGTCTAGAAGTAAGTTCCAGAACAGCCAGGGCGACACAGAGAAACCCTTTCTCAAAAAACCACAAAAGGGGGAAGGGGGTAGTTCTTACAATAGAAACTATTAAAAAAGAAAAGTCCAGGGAAAAATAACGGAGAAAATGAACAGAACACAGTGGGTGCTGTTAGGTGGCATAATGATCAATCGTGATTGTCACCCTGATGAGGAGCTGGAATCCCCTCAAAAACAATCCTTCAGTATGTACTAAAGGATTTCTAAATAGGATCGTTGAGATAGGAAGTCCCATCCTAAGTATGAGCAGTACCATTACCTGGGCCAGGATTACAGGCTGACTAAAAAGAGGGTAGGAGGGTTTAGTGCAGTGACCAGCTCTCTTTTACTACAGTGGTGGTTGAGAGGTTCAATCAGATCATGAAGTTCTTCCCCCGTGTGGTATAGGAGCTGGGGTACAAGCCTAACTAGTATACAAAATCCTTGGGTATACAGGGTGTTATGGGGGAACATGCCCACCAGATGTCATCTAGGGGAAGTAAGTAGCCAGTTATAGCTCCCAAATGCTTAGATGAGGTTGAAGTGGGCTTGATATTTTGGGGGGTTGTGTCCTATACATAAGCCCCGCCCTTCTACTTGCTGAATCATCAGAGAGGCCTTGGTCTCCTACTGACATTGCTGAGAGTCTGAAGTAACATTATATCGGCCCATGACTACTATTCCTTCATAAAAAAGGGGGGGGGGGGCATGTCATAACAAGCCAGAAAGAGGCTGTTAAATCTGGCTTTGTGGCATTTAAAAGTAAGAAGGACTTCTGGGGTAGGGAAATCATCGGGTTCTCATCTATTGGACTGAGTGGGGGAGGAGTCTCAGTAAGAGGAGTTACCAAGGTTAGGAATGGTGACAGTGGTGGTGGGTCCCCTGGTAGGGGTTCAAGTTGGCTTGGGGTTCAAAACTTGGTTAGGTCCTACTGAGGTCTTAGGGAGGGTAATTCTCACTCCTAGAGAAAGCATCATCCCATAATCAGACCCAGTCAGGTCATAGCGCCAAAGACCCTTGGCTACCAGCCAGTATTGTTTCTTTCCTGTCTCTGTGAAGGTAATGGTGATGTTGGGTCCCAAAGTGAACATCTCCTTACCTGAGGGAGGGGCAGGCAAGTCTGACAGGGTCTGGCTTGTTAGAGTTCCAGTTAGAGACACTAGTCTCACATCTCCAATTTGCACAGAAGAAATCTGTTGTACTCCCTCAGGTTCTTTCCTGCCCCGGGGGCAAATGTACCATTCTCTCTGGGGAGACTTCCAAGTCCTCAGCTAGGAGGCAAAGGTCAAAAGAAAGTTTAGGGAACCAGGAGTGTGGCGATGAGGTTTCTTGGTCCCAGGTGGCCAGAGGTGCAGACCCACAGACCTGCAGCCCGAGACCCCTTAGCCGCCTGTAGCTGCTTAGGCCCCCAAAATGACTCAGACACTTTTATTAACTTCATGCTGTTTGGCCTATGGCTCAGGCACATTGCTAGCTAGCTCTTATATCTTAACTCAACCCATTCTCATTAATCTATCCTGCTATGTGGCCAGTGGCTCACCTGTGTTCCTTACCTGCTTCTTCGGTGGCTGGCTCGGTCTGACTGACTCTGCCCTGCTTCTCCTACCTATGTTGTGATTTCCCCTCCTACTTTTTCTATGGTGCCTGACATGGGCCAAAACAACTCCTTTATTTAAAGATCGATATTCACAGCATAGAGAAAGGCATTCCCACATCACAGGAACTCACTGGGAACACTCTGTTAGCTGGTGGTGTTACCGGTTGAAATAAAGAAAAAGACCTCGGACCCAGATTTCTTGCAAGATAAAAAGAAAAAGTTTAATTTCACTCATGAGTGGACTCAAGGCACTGAGAGGCCAAGAGCCCCGAATGCTTTTAGGATAGAATTTTTATACTATACTTTGAATTGGGAGGGGGAGTGTGGTGAGGTAAGGAAGTTGCAAGGTTGCCAGGATGAAGAATGCTTGACTGCTTGTGATTGTCTCAGGTGGTCCCGCTGGAGAGATCACGAGCATGATGCATGAGCTCCAGGAGGTCAAGCTGCTCCAGGGGGGGATTCTCAGAACTCAGGGAGCAAGGAGCTATAAATCTTATGAACAAAGCTTTCCCCAGAACCCGGGCCTTGAACAAACTGCCACTACATTACTATGAAACAATGGAGCCGAAACTCTTTGTCCTGAGCAAGCTGCCGTGACATGAGAGGGAAAGAGAAGCAAACAGGATTTTAGAATTTTCTATTAACAGGATTTTAGAATTTTCTATTTTCACATTCCTCCCTTTTCTCTTCTGCATATCTCTAATCTTAGAGAGTTGAGTCTCTTTGTAGCCTGTCATAGTGTTGCCTCATTATCATGAGCTTCACTGCACCTATTTGTCCCTGGAGAAAAGTTGAAAGCCTGTTTAGGATGCAGGGTCCAATAGTGACTATAAGTAGTAGTATAATAAGTGGCCCTGCTAGAGTTGAGATCAGGGTGGTCAACCATGGGGACTTGGTGTACCATCCTTCAAACCATCCCTGTTGTTCTAATAATTCTTGTTCTCGGGTTTTTAGCCGTTCTTTGAGCTTTGCCATAGAATCTCTGACCACCCCGGTATAGTGGACATAGAAACAACATTTTTCTTTTAAGGCTGCACATAAACCTCCTTCTTTGAGGAAAAGCAAGTCTAAACCCCGCCGGTTTTGCAGTACTACTTCTGAAAGTGAGGTTAAGGACTTTTCTAAAGCTTCTATAGACTGTTCTATAGCTTTGAGGTCTTGAGTAATTGCTAATTCTAATGAGGCCATCTGCTTGGGTCCTTCTATTAGGGCTGCTGTCCCAGTACCTACTCCTGCCAACACTCCAGCTCTCAGAAGTACCGCTAAAGTCAGGCTGATAGGTTCTCTTTTAAACCTGTTTCTTATATTGACTGCATTTTCAAAGCTCTGTCCTCTGTGATAGGTCAGGCGGGGAAAAATTCTGACCATAACACAGAAGTTTCTGGTATTATTAAAAATTTATGTGGAGACACAGGGAGTTATTCCCGTGTTGCAGGCCTATCTTGTCCCTCCACAGTTATAAGCTGTTTTTCTATCTCGGCCATCCCGGGGGCACACATAGAAAGGAAGCCGCTGCAAGAGCCGCCTATTCCAGGGCCCCGCGCATCCTGGGCTGTCAAGTGCGCGCCTCCGATTTCGATCTCGGGTCCCCTCATGGGCACAAGGGGGCGGATGGGCAGGGTCAATGGTGGGTATATCTCAGGATTCTAATCCTGCTGCCAGCTGACACAGGTCAGGATTAAGTTCAGGCCACCATGTCCACTGGGGATGGTGTGAGGAGGATATTTCTCATACCGTGTCCCCAGTCCCAGATATCACCTGCCATGTCTGCTCAATCGGTTGGTGAGGGTTTTTCTCTAGAGGACTGGTGCCGTACACGGAGCTTGAGGGGATTATCAGTCCTTTCCACAGTCCATCGAGCATCAGGGGCAGGAGCAGGCTTAAGATGAGAAGCATGGATCCAAGCCGCGATGCCATCTACCTTGACTGCTGTTGGTGTTATCAGGAGGATCTGGTAGGGTCCTTTCCAGTGAGGTTCAAGGGTCCGGTGTTGGTGTCTCCGGACATAAACGAAATCTCCCACTTGATAGCGGTGTGGAGTTCCGTCTCCCTCAGGTTGGTATAGATCAGACAATTGTCTCCACAGGCTATGCTGCACTTTTGCCAATGCCTGTAACCTAACAGACAAGGGGGTATTTGGTATATTCAAATCAGAGTTAGCCAGGTCATGTACAGGAGGATGAGTTTCAAAAAGAATTTCAAAAGGAGTTAGACCAGTTTGAGCAGAGGGAGTATTTCGGGCACGAAAAAGGGCGTAAGGTAGGAGCATTACCCAATCTCTATGGCCAGTCTCCATGGTTAATTTGGTTAGGGTCTCTTTAATGGTTCTATTCATTCTTTCTACCTGTCCTGAGCTTTGGGGTCGGTAAGCACAATGTAATTTCCAATCAATCCCCAATATCTTGGCGACCCCCTGACTTACCTGGGCCACAAATGCTGGTCCATTATCGGACCCTATTACCTTGGGGAGTCTAAATCGTGGAAAAATTTCTTTCATGATCTTCTTTACCACGATTGCAGCGGTCTCGTGCTTGGTGGGAAAGGCCTCCACCCATCCTGAAAAGGTGTCTACAAAAACTAAGAGATATTTTAGTCCATATTTGGTTGGTTTTACCTCAGTGAAGTCGACTTCCCAAAACTGACCAGGCCGGTTGCCTCGAAGCCGGATGCCACTCATTCCCCTGGACGGGTAGGCATTTACCAGCTGGCAAGCTTCACATGTGCTGACCACAGCTTTTACCAGGTTTTTCTTCTCCTGAGTGGTTATGTCTCGGTTGTCCTTCAGTAGCTGCATCAGCTTGTCTGTTCCTAAGTGGGTGAGTTGGTGCACCATCTGGATGTAGGCCCGCACATCTTGAGGCGGGGGCAAGGGAGATGGTGCTGGGTCAATCTCTGCTGCCAAGATGTCCGCAGTGGGCTCCATTGCTACTGCCCGAGCTTCTTAGAGGCTACAGCCGCAATGGCTCGCAGGCATCCTGGCCAGCCCCTAGCAACCGCATCCAGCCGCTTGGAGAGGTATGCCACTGGCCTTTTCCAGGGGCCTAGAGACTGGGTCAAAACCCCTCAGGCCACTCCGTCTTTTTCATGAACATAGAGTGTGAACAGCTTCTCTACGTTGGGTAGGGTTAGGGCTGGTGCAGAGAGCAACGCTCTTTTGATTTGGTCAAAACTTTCTTGCTGTTCTTTTCCCCATATATATTCAGTCTCATCTTTTAACAGGGGGTATAAGGGGGCAGCCAAGACAGCAAAGCCAGGAACCCATAGTCTGCAAAATCCCGCTGTCCCCAAAAATTCTCTAAGGCTTTTTCTGTTCTTCGGGGGAGGAATCTGAGTTACAGTTCTCTTCCTAGCCTCTGTCAGCCATCTCTTACCATCTCGAAGGGTGTAGCCCAGGAATGTCACCTCAGGCTGGCATATCTGGGCCTTCTTTGCAGAGGCCCAATATCCTAGTTTGGCCAATTCAGTCAGCAGCTTTTTAGTCCCCTTCATGCACTGCTCCATGGAGGTGGCTGCAAGTAACAAGTCATCAACATACTGTAATAGAGTAACCTCAGCCATGGAGGCTCGGAAGCTCCCCAAGTCCTAATGCAAGGCCTCATCAAAGATGGTAGGAGAGTTCTTAAAACCTTGAGGCAGCCGAGTCCAGGTGAGCTGTCCCGAAAACCCACTTTCAGGGTCAGTCCATTCAAAAGCAAATAGCTCTTGGCTGGATTCATGGAGGCGTAAGCAAAAGAAGGCATCTTTCAAGTCTAGTACTGTGTACCATTTTCTGTCAGGGTTGAGGGTACTGAGGAGATTGTAGGGGTTTGGAACTGTAGGATGGATATCTACTACTCGACTGTTAACTTCTCTTAGGTCTTGGACTGGCCTATAATCTCCTGTCCCAGGCTTCCATTAATCTTTCTAAGAACATAGAGGGGGATTCCTCTGGCCCTTGGACTACTTCCCTTACCTTGGCCAAATTGGTGGGGCGCCTTGCCGCCGCTCAGAGACCCCCCATTAGAGCCTGGCGATAGAGTAGAAGGTGCTGCCTACCGTCTGGGGTGTTTGGATCCCAGTGAGGCCGCCTTAAGGGGAAGGCGTCCTCAATCAGGTTAGGCAATTGAGTAGGACGGCCATCAGGGCCAGGAACCAATTTCCTGGCTTCCAACAAGATCCGATCCCTCTCCTCAGAGGTGAAAAGGGTGCCTAGGAGCTGCTGGCAGTCATCCCAGGTGGGCTGATGAGAAGAGACTCTAGGAGCCCAGTGAGCCTCACTGGGTCCTCAGAGAAGGGAGGAGCTGTGGGAGGGGGAGCCAGAGACGGGCTAAGGGAAGAGGGTTGAGGAGGAGGAAGAAACGGCTGGATCCAGCTGGGAGGGTCCTCTGCCAAGTCCTCCCAGACCCAGATGTAAGGTTGCTGGTCAGGATGGCCACATGGTCCAGGGCTGAAAACAATAGCTTTAACTGCCTGGATAGTTTCCTTATGAAAAGTCCCTGTTGGCGGCCATCCAACGCCAAAGGTTGGCCATTCAGAAGTGCAGAAAGTCTGCCATCTATTTTTCTTAACACTGATAGATAAGTTATTAGCCCGGTCTGAGACTGCAGACCAGTGGGATAGGGTAAGTGAGAGTGGGGTCGAGTGCGTCTGACCCAAGTTAATCAACAAAGAGACAGGCAAGTAGCGACGCACACCGACGCCAGTGGAGCCAGCAGCACAGACACAGAACCGGCAGCCAGACACACAGACACAGAGCCTGGCAGCCAGACACACAGACACAGAGCCTAGCAACCGGACACACAGACACAGAGCCTGGCAGCCAGACACACAGACACAGAGCCTGGAAGCCGGACACACAGACACAGAGCCTGGCAGCCGGACACATAGACACAGAGCCTGGCAGCCGGACACACAGACACAGAGCCTGGCAACCGGACACACAGACACAGAGCCTGGCAGCCGGACACACAGACACAGAGCCTGGCAGCCGGACACACAGACACAGAGCCTGGCAGCCGGACACACAGACACAGAGCCTGGCAGCCGGACACACAGACACAGAGCCTGGCAGCCGGACACACAGACACAGAGCCTGGCAGCCGGACACACAGACACAGAGCCTGGCAGCCGGACACACAGACACAGAGCCTGGCAACCAGTCACACAGACACAGAGCCTAGCAGCGCTGCAAATGGCAAAAATGAAAGTAAAAAGCTATCGAGCTCGTTCAAAAGAGAAACTGGTAGATCGGAGACTGGCACAGATTTATTACAGAATCTGTCTAAGACAGCAGATGGGTTTCCAAGCGTCCTTGGATACCCACAACTACCCGCCCACGTCTGGGGGGCTCGTGGAGCGACCTTCCGGACACGTCTGTCAGCCGCAGCCGGGGAGAGGCTCACGCCTCCAGTCCCCAGCAAACCACAGTCAGAGAGCCAGTACTCACCACTAGCAGAGTGGTCCACGAGAGTCTTTGAGAAGGCTTTCCCGGCCAACGCACCAAAATGTTACCGGTTGAAATAAAGAAAAAGACCTCGGACCCAGATTTCTTGCAAGATAAAAAGAAAAAGTTTAATTTCACTCATGAGTGGACTCAAGGCACTGAGAGGCCAAGAGCCCCGAATGCTTTTAGGATAGAATTTTTATACTATACTTTGAATTGGGAGGGGGAGTGTGGTGAGGTAAGGAAGTTGCAAGGTTGCCAGGATGAAGAATGCTTGACTGCTTGTGATTGTCTCAGGTGGTCCCGCTGGAGAGATCACGAGCATGATGCATGAGTTCCAGGATGTCAAGCTGCTCCAGGGGGGGATTCTCAGAACTCAGGGAGCAAGGTGCTATAAATCTTATGAACAAAGCTTTCCCCAGAACCCGGGCCTTGAACAAACTGCCACTACATTACTATGAAACAATGGAGCCGAAACTCTTTGTCCTGAGCAAGCTGCCGTGACATGAGAGGGAAAGAGAAGCAAACAGGATTTTAGAATTTTCTATTAACAGGATTTTAGAATTTTCTATTTTCACAGTGGTAGAGTTAATCCAGTGCCTGGTCAGTGTCCATGTCTGGTTCCAGGGTCTGTGGGGGTTGTCAGTTGCTAGGACAAGAGTCACCTGGAGCAGTATTAGCATCCATGGCAGGTAGGGTGGACTGTTAGCTTCAGGGGATTGTCCAGGTCTAGCCTCCCACCCTTCTTTAGGCAGGTCAAATGAGTTGGTGCTTCAGATGTGGGGATGGTATGGTACACCCAGGGAACAATCCTGTCCACCTTAAGAGCAGTATAAGCTGTGAGGATGACTTGGAAGGGCCCTTTCCATCAGGGTTCCAGGTTCAGGCACTGGTGTCTTCAGATTAATACCCAGTCCCTGGGGTGGAACCTGTGGGACATGGTGGGGAGCAGAAGTGTAAATAACCTGTAACTGAGGCCAGAGCTGTTCTTGAGCCTTCACCAAGCCTTGGGGGGCCTGTAAGAGGTTCTTCGATGGGGTAGGGGTTTTGCTTTTGTTTCTACAGGAGAAGAAAAGATATGAGTACCAACAAAATTAATAAGGATCCACTTCAAAAAAGAGTCCCTTCCTGAGGAGAATTGTTCATCCCCAATATAACAATTAGATACATAGTAAAATAAATAAACAAACAAACAAACAAACAAACAAACAAATAAATAAATAAATAAATAAATCACATTTAACAAGACCAGGGCAGGGTCTCAATTTTGTCTTTACAAAAAAAATAGATACAATCATCTTTAAGACATTGACTAGATATTAAACAATTAGTCACCTACAATAAAAGAGAGATCAATGATTAAAATATATAAACAAAAGACTATAAAAACTGATACAAATATACACTACTGAATAATTTCTCAATTTTCACTGTTTTACATCTCACATATATACCTCTTCAAAAAAAAATGTGGTCCTAGTTTGACTATAAATAAAGCTAGATTTAGAGTTAGAGTAAGTGGCTTTCTCCTTCTCTAAACCCAAACATATTAGTAAAAAAAAAAACATGAAAAATTCTGTCTCATATCAAAAAAGCCACCTGGTGTGAGACAAGACAGTTAAAATATTTAGAGACCAATAGTATCTTAACTTCATCTTTAATCTTATCTCTCTCTGTATCTACACCTCCCAAACATCCTCTCTGCATACGATCTTCTCCTAAAGTCATAAAAGGGGTAAATATCCTCTTTGGGTATCAATAATGCTTAAGTTTTCCATTGTAAACAACATTTTCTCCTATCAGCTATCTACAAAACATCTAAAACTAACATGAGGCCCTCATTGCAACAATTCCTACTAGTAAAAAAATAAAAATAAAAGAGAGAGAGCAAAAAAACCCAGACAGACAGACAAAAACAAAAATAAAAAAATCAAAAACCTAATATACACCATTCAATGATTGCTTTTAAAAAATAAACTATTCAAAACAGTTACAAAGTAACTCTCTATGATTATCCTTCATGTCACATGTATAATAAAAATTCCAGATAGATTTACCCAATACTCTAAAAATAGTTATAGCTATATATAGTCAGTCCATTAAGATCTAACCATTATTTTAACTTTTACAAGATCCCAAAAAGATGCCGTCACCTTCAAGCCAACAAAAAACAACCCTATTAAAAAAAACTATGTCCCTTTTCCAATAAGTTTTGTTCTCTATGGGTTATAGATAATTATTATTCTAATAAAATAGTTGTAAGTTAAAATTGAGTTAAAGACAAAACAATAATATAGCCTTGGAGATCTCTTTAAAAATAAATAAATAAATAAATAGAGATAGATAAATTATTCTACTTACCTATAAACAATTACTAGCCAAATATATAAGATAAGCCAAAAACAATTTATACTAATATAAATATTTATATATTGATACAAATATAAAATTATTTTATATGTTTAAAATAATTTATATATTAATACATATTTAAATCTAAAATTGTTTTATGAGTCCAAAACAACTTATACATTGATATAAAATTAAATCTATAACTGTTATATAAAATTAAATCTATAACTGCTATCTTTTACATACACTTCTACCTCTGTTTAAAATATTTACACATTATCATCATTTCCACTATACAATTGCTACTACCTTCATTTAACTATACTCAACATAATATACAATTATACTAGTTATAATATATACACAAAATGTTATATACCTCTGTTAGATAATTTATATATAATATATATACATATACACATGTCTAAAATACTGTTACCATTTTACACAGTATATATACCTCTGGCTAATGTTTAATAGTCATACTAAAAGTCATTGTTCAGAGATTCTACACCCCTTTATAGGTAACCTAATTTTACAATACAGGCTTCAATCCTTAAAATAATAAAAACTACAGTCAACATTACTTAAGTTTGCCATGTCAAAGTCATCCCAGATACAGGCTAAAATACCATAAGTAGACAAAAGTCTTCCACCATTTCATAAACCCCAAAAATATAACATTTAACATTTTGTTATTCAAAATTCAGCCGTAAAAGATGCAACGACTCCTGGCGTCACTGTTCCTTTCCCAAGATAGTGTTGAGCATCAAAGACACTCCTTTAAAGTTTGCCCTTTTGACAAAAAATGGCCAGTTAAGTAAGTAAAAAACTGCCCTTACCTCAACTGCTAATGATTCACACACAATGTCCAATCCAAATAAACAAAATAACAGATAAAAACTAATAAAACCAGCCTAAACAAGATAAAACAGTCCCTCCAAAAATACCCTGCTTCTAAAGAGATCTGTCAGATATCATAGGCCTGTAGCCAAAATGATGGATGCTCCAATGACACAAAAAAACCATAGGTGATTGTCCAGGTAGCTGAATGTTGCTGTCCTCTCCCAAATTTCAAAAGCTACTACTCTCATGTGCTTCTGACTTTCAGGTAGTATATTTTCCTTCTCGGGTCTTGATAAAGTTAAAAAATAAATAGTTAAAGTTACTATCCTATCATCCCTTAACAAAAAACATTTAGATATCAAATTTTCACTCTCCCAGATAAACAGTTTTAAAATAATTTATTCACCCCACCATCTACCAATATTCTAAAAATATATAATATACCTTATATATGTTAGATTTTAGTTATAGTTCGACCATGCTTATGCTTGGCCTTTTCCTCCCCCGACATTACCTTATAATAATTCTTATTGTATATAGTCTTGTTCCGCGCCTATTTCTCGCCCGCAAAAGAAAAGGCACGGTACACACTTAGGATCCTTCTGCAATATAGCTTTAATGTATCTTGGGGGAGAGCATTTAGCTTACGGAAAATGGAGAGGGAGGAGAGAGAGCTGGCAGAGGGCCGGCAGGGAAAGAGAGAGGGTGAGGGAGAGGGAGCTAGGCTAGGCCCCGGCGTGGTCCGGGCCGGGCCATCCGCCACGTGGCCTAGAGCCCGCGCCCGGGAGCCGGGCCCGCGTCCGTGCAGAGAGAGAGAGAGGAAGAGAAGGAAGAGACCACGAGGCAGGAAGCACCCGGTTTTAAGACGACCAAACGGCTCTTGCTTTAGACGAAACATCTCTCTATTGGTCGCAGTTCAGAATCTCATATGACGCCACGGGAAAGGCGGAGAAACCAGACCAGTCTCGCGAGATTACCAAGCGCATGCGCTCTCTAACGACTCAGGCGGGTTGGCCAGCACCAGGTAATAGCGCCACCTAGAGGGGCTGGGGCCAGTGGCCTCCAACATAGTCTTAGTTTACAACCTTCTTAGTTAGACAAAAGGGGGAGATGTGGTATGATTCAAGTGTTAACTGACAAGGTTGAGAGGCATGTCTCTAGAGTCCTAAGAGCCTGAAGGGGTGTGGCCAGCCCCATTCAAAAGGGGTGCTGGGATCTTGAGAGATTAGATTAGCATCCATCGCCTAGATCATCCTATCGCCAAGAAATTGTCCTAAGGTTTAATTTGTAATCACGAGTGTTAAAATACCATCCAATAAATATTAATCCTATATTTAGTATATTGCAAGTAAGATTTATTGCAATAGGTCCTGGTCGTCAAAGTTGGCCACTAACTCCATATGCAGGCTAAGGAGGAGAGGGGGAGGGTGTCCATCTCAAAGGGGGTCAATCCCAACTAGTAGGGTGAGTTCCAGACTTGGAACAAGGCAAAGGGGAGGAGCACCACCCAGTTCCTGCCAGTCTCCAAGGATAATTTGGTGAGGGTCTGTTTTAGGGTCTGATTCATCCTTTCTATCTGTACTGAACTCTGGGAACTGTGTGCACGATGTAATTTCCATTTGGCCCCCAGTGCAGTGGCTATTCCCTGGCTTACCTGAGAGATGAAAGCTGGCCCATTGTTAGACCCAATCATAACTGGAAATCCAAACCTGTTCTTCCAGAATCTTCTTGGCCACATGAGCTGTCTCATGCTTTGTTGGGCAATCTTCAGTGCATCCAGAAAAAATATCTATAAACACTAACAAGTATTTATATCCCAATTTCCCTGGCTTAATCTCAATGAAATCAACTTCTAGGTTGGGTTCCTCAAAGACAGTTTCCTTTTTATGGGTTGAGTGACTGGCATTAGTGACCCTGCAAGCTTGACAGCTCTGGGTCACCACCTGGATGAGCCAACAGGCTTGTCTGAGTCTTAAGGGGGAGCTCTAGAGCAGTTCCTGCATCCTTCGGGTTCCCATATGGAACACTCAGTGTATGCATTTGAGCAGTCTTTTACCAAGGAGTTACGGCAAGAAGAGCTTTCCATTGGGCAGGTGCCACCATCCCTCCTGCTTATAAACTCACACCTGTTGGGCCGCCTATGTTTCCTCTTCTTTGTTATAATCCGGGCAAGGGGGCAATTCCCTCAGACCAGGATCAACTAGAACTGGCAATATCGGTGTTGTTATGGCAGCCTCCTTTACAGCCTTGTTCACCAGATTATTTCCTCAGGGATAAAGTCTTTCCTTTCTGTCGTTGGTGTCCAGAACTGCTGCAACAATACACAGGCAGGGTGGCCATTCAGCTGCCAATGGATTCAATTTCTTTGATAAGTAGGCCACAGGTCTTTTCCAGGGCCCAATGGTTTGGGCTAGAACCCCTTTTGCTACCCTCGGTGTTCATTGACATACAGATAGAAGGGTTTGTGGATGTCTGGCAATCCTAGGTGGGGGCTTCTAATAGTTTCTGCTTGAGGGTATCAAATGTGGCCCCAGGTCATGTGGGGGCCTTCTTTTATGGCCTTATACAGAGGCTTCATTGACTGGCCGGTCGAAGGGGTAGGGTCTCTCCTCCCCCGCCCCTGTCGACTCTGGATGGCTTGTGCTGGCTCACCCTCCCCTCAAATTCCCTGTGTGAGGTGTACTGGTGCTGTATCAGATTCTGGCTGTGGAACGGTGGGTGGCTGTTGACTGTCTGAGGGAGTAGGGAGGGGAAAGATTTCAACCTCTGGTGTTTCTCCCTACAGGACCAGTGACAACTTCTGTTTTGGCTCACTCATGTCCTTGGGCCTGGTCCTTGACTTGGTGACCAGGACTGTGGGGATTCAATAAAAGTTTCAGAAGTTTTGGAGATATCAGAGGGAATCTACCCACAGTCTATGTGGGGAGTTAATAGAAGCTCCAGAAGTTCCAGAGCTCTAACCACAGTCAGTCTAGGAGAATCAGAGAGTGATGATTCAAACCTTTAATCCCAGCACAGGGAGTATCCTGGGAGTGGTGACCTACGCCCTTAATCCCAACTGAGTTGAGGTCATTTTAGATTATAGAAGGAATTCAAGGCTCCCAAGCAGGCAGTGGTGGGACCACGCCTTAATTTACCAAAAGGGTAATTAAGACAGGATAGAAACACAGAGGGAAGCCATTCCAAGGGAAGCGAGGCTGAGGAAGCTGGAAGACAGCTGGGTAAGAGCTTACTGTGGTGTTTATTCCCTCTACTATCTCCAACTTCTTCAGAGATCTATCCCTGAGTCTCATTTATTCGTGCAACACAGGACTGCAGGCATCTGAGGAGGCAAAAAAGGTTTAACCCAAGGGAGGGGGCCCTCTAATCTATCTATTAGCCCCTCCAAGTAACTATGTAGGGAACCTGGTCTGGGTGGCCAGACCAGGGCTGGAAGACGATCTCTTTGACTTGATGTATTGTTTCAGAGTCAAACGTGTCCCCAGGTTGGCCATTGTGCAAAACAAAAGGTGATCCACATTTGCTTCTTGACAATCACACTATTGTTACTGAAAGTCTCCTGGATGTTCTGCCAATGAGCAAGAGTTAAGTCTAGGGGTGCAGATAGGGTATTCCCCATAGTGAGAGATGAAGAGAGACCTAAATAAAAATGGATGCCAAGAAGCGGTGACAGCCAACCGGTTAGAACATAAACAAAATACATAAAATACACAATGACTCTCAATAACTTTCCTGGGACAAAACACAAATTACTCTTTCGCTCCTCAGAGAGTGGCCAAATTTCACAAATACCTCATGGAGGGGGAGAATCAAATGGTCACCTCAGGGGTGGCCTCAAATAGCTCAGGGTCCATCAGCCCCTTACCCAAAATAGGGCTCAAGACATCTCTTTCTCCTCCAGGATCACTGTACAGGTACATTGCCACAGTGAGAGCCTGCAAAATACAAATGCAGTTGACTGACACAAACCAAAAGTAATGAGCAAACAGACAGAAAGACTGAGCACTCTTACCAGTTATGATAGCCAATGGACCATCAGATCCTCAGGGGGTCCCAGAAGGGGGGGGGCCCCTCTGGGGATCCCGGACAAGCCCCCAAATGTTCTGTCCTGTACTATGAGGTTTCTGGCAGGGACGTTCAGGCCTATAGCCTCAAGGTTTGGGCCGGCAGACCCGCTGACCTGAAGACCCGCAGACAGGCAGAGATACACAGATGCTTTCAATAGTTTTAGGCTGATCGGCCTAAGGCCCAGGCATATAACCTGCTAGCTCTCTACCCTTCATCCAACCCATGACTCTTATCCTGTTCAGCCATGGGGCTTGGTACCTTTTCTTAGAGCAGCATAGTTGTCCTCTGCTTCATCTGGCTTCTCTTTGGCATTGTCTCTGTGCTTCCTGCTCTCAGAGTTTTCTTAGTCTGGTAGCCCTGCCCACAATTCCTGCCTGCCTTTGGCCAATCAGCACTTTTTATTAAACCAGTGGGTGGGACAATTATTTACAATGTAATAACATAATCTCCCACACTGCCCAGAGAATGGCCCCCAGAGAGACCATCAGAGACCAAGGTCTCCGAAATACAAAAGCAAGATTTATTTGATGAGTTATACAAGCCAGGCAGGGAATTTATCCTATGCGCTCAGCACAGCAAGGCTAGGAAGAGCTCCCGAGTTGAGAATACATGTATGTTTTATAGGCAAAAACTGTGAACTGGGGTAAAATGAAGACACAGGTAGGGGTCGATAGCTGATTGGGCTGTACCCAGGAGATTTTTTGGTTGTTGCTTAACTTGGCCTTTGGTTAGGGTAGGGAGGTTGTTTGTCTGGATTTCTATTGACTGACCCCAGGGTTGGAACATTCTGCAGTGAGGTTAGGGCCCAGATGTTCTTTTGAATAACATGCTTTGCAAGTTTCTTGGAACTACTGAAGGGGATTTAGGCTGAACTTTTCTTGACCTGTTCACTAACATGGCTAAGATGGAGGAACTTTTGGTTTCTCACTTTAATCCTAGCAGAGACAGGTAGGCAGATCTTTGAGTTCAAGTCTAGCCTGATCTACAAAGCAAGCTCCAGGAGAGCCAGGGCTACATGAGAAACCCTGTCTCAAGGGAGAAGTAGGAGGAAGAAGAGGAACAGGAGGAGGAAGAGGAGAAAATGAAAAAGATTATTTCCTTCTTCCTATATTTGTGTCAAGTTGAAAAAATAACCAGTACAATTGTCTTTTTTCTACTGGACACACCAATGCTATACTGTTAAATAATGGCCTTTCTTTGCTTGCTTATCCCCAAAGATCCCACATTAATATCAATGTCACAATATAAAATATCCCTTTTGTTGTTTTTGTTTTGTTTTTTGAAACAAAGTTTCTCTGTGTAGCTCTGGCTGTCCTGGAACTGACTCTATAGACCAGACTGGCCTCAAACTCAGTTATCTGCTTACTGGTGCTTCCTGAGTGCTGGAATTAAAGGCATATGGCCAAAAATTCCAATTTTTAAAGTCCCACAGTCTTTGAAAATTCAGTTTAAAAGCCAAGTCTCTTGGAACTAGAGAGATGGCTCAGTAGTTCAATAACTGTAGCCCCAGAGGACACATGTTTGCTTCGCTGAATCCACATGGCAGCTCACAACCACCTGTCACTCCAGTTCTAAGGGCTCCAATACCCACTTCTGACTTTTGCAGGCAACAGGTGCACACATAATATATAGACCTACATGCAGCAAAACAGTAATGTACATAAAATTAAATTTAAATTTAAAAATTCAGTTGTGTCTCAGCAGTTGGGAGCAGTGACTGCTCTTCAGAGAACTCAGGTTCAATTTCCAGGTACTCACATGGTAGCTCACAACTGTCTGTAACTCCAGTTCCAAGGAATCCAACATCCTCACATCAATTGTACATAAAATTTAAAGATTTTTTTAAAATATTTAATTTTTTAAAATTCAGTCTCTTTAAAATAGCTAATTGTGGTGGGTCCAGGCATTATTGAGGGAGACCTAGAGGCGTGGCTTTGAGTATTCAAGGACACTGGATGGGGCGTGGCCAGCTCCCTTTGAAGACTAGTTGCACATTGTTTGCCCTTCCTGTTTGTTCCTGTGAGTTCTTGGAGGGAGAATTGCCTCTGCTACCACATGGAACATTTCAACTCTCCAGGAATTTCCCCACTTTCATTCAGTAAATTCTTCTGGTTACAGATTTAAAGGTGTGTTTCATTGGGCTGAAACCAGGCCCTGGAAAAAAAGTCATACCTTCTAACCCAAAACTATAGCTTTTGCTATGACACACCAAAATATAAATCTGTTCCAGCTGTTTTTCAGATATTTTCAGATTCCTGCTCAGGCCCAACCCTCCTGCCAGACAACAGAGAAACAGCAGGTGAGATGGTTCCAGTACTCTTAGAACATGCCATCCTTCCATCCAATGTGTCACCTTGACAAGTTTCCAAGACTTCACTGCTGGCACACACTCTCCAGACTCAAGTGGGCACCCACCCAGTGACTAAAACCTGGTTTCCCAAGATGTCCCAATGAAGGGCACATCAGCTCATAATGTCTCTTTCTTTCACCCTCACCTCCTCTTTACAAAGCACTATTCCATTCTCTTCTTTCTGGCAGTTTCTAGAACTGCTCATAGGGCCGATGTTAACAATCTATTTTCCCCCTAGCAACCTGTCTTCTCAGCTTCCCCAAAGAACAGATGCCTGAAGTCTCCAGAATGCCATTTAATTAAATGCCTGCCTGATGTGGAAATGCCTTTCTGTATGCTGTGAATCTCAACCTTTAAATAAAGGAGCTGTTTTAGCCTTTGACAGGCACCATAGAAAAAGTAGGCGGAGTAATCAGAATAGGTAGGAAAGGAAGGGTGGAGTCAGAGACAGACAGAGCCAGAAGCCCAAAGGAGCAACATGTAAGGAACACAGGTGAGCCACGGGCCATGTGGCAGACAGATTACCGAAAATGGGTTGAGTTAAGATGTAAGAGCTAGCTAGCAATGTGCCAAACAGCATGAAGTTAATATAAGTGTCTGAGTCATTTCTGGGGCCTGAGCAGCAGCAGCGGGTGGCTAAGGGGTCTGGCACAGCAGGTCTGTGGGTCTGGGCCTCTGACTGCCTGGGACCAAGAAACCACATTGTAACACCTGCCTCCTCAGCTCCTCCAAGGGACAGATGCCTAAGGTCTTCAGGATGACAGCTAACTGAATGCCTCTTCACTCACACCTCCCACTGTGCATGATCCTGATCACCCTACTTTGTCCCAGATCCAAGAGAAGCAGCCTAGAGAATAGAGAATTCTGTGCCCTCATCCCTCCAACTTGCTATTAATGACTAACCATTTTATAAAATCAAAAAGGAGGGAATTTTAGGATTCTGATCCTCCTCCTGGAGTCCTGGCTTCTGGCGTTCTGATGTCAAGCTCCATATAAGACAGCTTCATACCTTCACCCTCACTCTTGGTCTTTTCTCTCCCCACATTGCCAGAGGGTTTGTGCCCCTCACCTCCTATCCATCCGTCCATACGTCCGTCCATCCGTCCATCCATCCATCCATCCGTCCGTCCATCCATCCATCCATCTGTCCGTCCATCCATCCGTCCATCCATCCATCCGTCCATCCATCTATCCATCCGTCCGTCCGTCCACCCATCCATCCGTCCATCCATCCATCCATCCATCCATCCGTCCGTCCATCCATCCATCCATCCGTCCGTCCGTCCGTCCACCCATCCATCCGTCCGTCCACCCATTCATCCGTCCGTCCGTCCATCCATCCATCCATCCGTCCATCCACCATCCTTCTCATTCTAATAAAGTCTCTCTATATGAGCCCAGCCTGTCCTCTCTTTCCATGGCTGCCCATAACTGCCAATGTGCTACTCGCCTGCATGGGGCCCCTCCTCCCATCTGCCCACTACAAATGCACATAAAATCATAGCATAACACTATGTTCTGCTCAAATATATTAATTGTATTAGTTTATTAAATATAATTTGATTAAAAAGTTTTATTGCATTTATTTCTCATTTTTGTTGAGGGGGTGTTTGGTTGGTTTGTTGGTTTGTGTTTGTTCAGTTGTTTTTTGTTCTTTGAAATAGGGTTTCTCTGCAGCTCTGGCTGTCCTAGAACTTGCTCTGTTGGCCAGGCTGGCCTTGAATTCATAGAGATTTGCCTGCCTCTGCCTTCTGAGTGCTAGGATTAAATTCCTGTGCCACCACTGCCCAGTTATTTCTCCTTTTATAAATTGTTATGTTTGTGTTTTGTAAGAATTCTCTACAGGGTCCAGTTGTTAAGAGCACTTTACAGACGTTTGGTTCCTACTGTACACATGGTGACTTCACACCTTTATGTAGCTTCAATTCCAAAGGATCTGTCTCCCCCTTCTGGCCACTGTCGGCACTGCAAGATCTGGTGGAGAGGTACACATAAAAATATGCAAAAATACAATCTACAAATTTTAATTATGTGATAAAGAACTGAAAAAGTTCATAGGACTCTATGTAGTGGCCCACACATGTAATCAGCATAGGGAAGGTGAGGCAAGAGGACTAGGATTTCAAGGCCAGTTTCCACCACATCTTGAGTTTGAGGCAAGCTTGGGCTCCATGAGACCTTATCTCAAAAAAACAAAAACAACAACAACAAAAAAAACCAATTACTAAAAGTATTTAAATAAAACGTTGTAGCACAGTGGCATGGCTCAGTGTGTAAAGACACTTTCCATCAATCTTGATGACCCATCTAGTAGGAGAGGGCCAATTTCATTCTTTGACTTCCACATGTGAGACGCACACACATAAATAAAATGTGTTATACTTTAAATTTTTTCTCATACATACTTCTTATTAAATAATTAGCGATATTCAAAAATCCTATTATTGGTGTAAGAAAAAAAAAAGGCCCAGTGTTTTAAGAATGCTTGCTGCTCTTTCAGAAGACCAGAGTTCGGTTTCCAAACACCAAAGTGGGGCAACTCACAACTAGCTGTAATGCCAACTCCAGGGTTCAGACTCCCTCTTATGTCCCCTGTGGGAGCTATACACAGATGGCATACACAGAGAGAGACAGAGTTACAATTTTTCTAAATCTTCAAAAATCCTATTATGATTGTATTCAAATAATAGCTTTTGTACAGAATAGTTGTAAAATCCATTCCGTACAAATTTCATATTTTCCATTTCTTATGCAAATGTGGCCATTCTGTGTAATTGTTACAGTATGGTTTGCATGGAGAAGCCACTCCGACCACTACCTTTCGAAAGCTCCGCCCTCCTACCAGACCCCGCCCTCGAAAGCTCCCCTTCACGTTTAGGGGCTCTGCCCCACGTGACTGGCAGATGCCCGAGTAGTGGGTGAGAAGTGTCCGGCTCTTCCTTTTCAGGCTCTCTCGGTGCCGCTAAGCCCGCCCTGCCCAGTCTTTTCCGGTCTTATTTCGATGTGGCAGCCCTTAGCAAGCTGATTCGGATCTTTGATTCCTTCCTTGTTATGGCAACACCCTTACTTTCCTTCCTGCCAGTCCGTCCTGGCAGCGCCCTGAGCCGACGCTTCCTGACCATTGACGTTTCCTATTCTCAAAGCCATTCATGGTGGCTCTCAGGCCTCCCGGAAATAATTTACCGGAAGTGAGGCGGTGCTTCTGCCGGAAGCCAGCGCCGCGCTGGGAAAGATGGCGACGGTGGGCAACGCTGTTCCTTGCGGGGCCCAGCCAGGCGGGGTCCGGGGCAACGGGACTCCCCAGCCTGGGCCGCGATTGCGGCCAGTGCTGGCCGCTGGACCAGCTCTCATAGCGAGTGGCGACGAACTGGTGGCCGCCGTGTGGCCATACCGGCGGCTGGCACTTCTGCGGCGCCTCACCGTGCTGCCGTTCGCCGGGCTGCTGTACCCAGCCTGGCTGGCCGCCGCTGCCAGCGGTTGCTGGGGCTGGGGCAGCAGCTGGACCCAGATCCCGGAGGCCGCTCTGCTAGTGCTCGCCACCATCTGCCTCGCGCATGCACTCACTGTCCTGTCAGGGCATTGGTCTGTGCACGCGCACTGCGCGCTCACCTGCACCCCGGTAAGTGCGCGCGCACGACCCCAACCAGGACCCAAGCAAGATGAGGCCTAGAAAGGGTTCGGGGCTGTAGCGGGTTTGCGGGATCCCTAGTCCTATCTGCAGCATTCCAGTTGCAAGGCCCGAGTCTTCAGAGGCACTCTGCCCTAGGGCTTAGGCCTAATTCTGACCCCGTTGTGACTCGCTGACCCACTGTGGTTTGGTCATTTTGATTCACAAGAAGCAAATGTAATAGACTTAGCATAGAAACCATATGTTACTGTTTGTGTGAACTGTTATCTTAGCTTCCATATGGCGTGCTTCCATATGGGTATGTTATTCTTAGAACGGTCCTACCTTCCTTCTCCACCATCTCTATCTTGGTTTTTCTTTGCTTTCTGTTTTTTAGAAGACAGGGTCTTACTATGCAGGCCTGGCTTGTCTGGTACTCACAGATAGCTGCTCCAGATACCTCTGTCACTAGCGTGCTAGAATTAATTGCCTGTTGCACCATTCACCATTTCTGACTCCTGTGTCCCGTCATCGCCCCCCTCCATGAAGTATGAGACTAGACCTGTGGGGTGATTCCTCTAACCTATCTATGTTCAGCCTCTGTCCCTTGCCAGACCTTAAGGAGCATGTAGTTCATCCTGGCTTAAGACAAACAGGAGCTAGTTGTAAGTGAAGTAACAGCTTAGAGTCATAGTATCTGTCCATAAGACAAGGGTAAGTAGTTAATAAGATGAGGGCTTGTCAAGGTTTGCAGCAAGACTGTGTAGTGATCCAAGTTCAGAATTATAAATACAGTGCCACTACAGGAAGCAGTGACCACAAGGTGCTCTAGGTTGTCAGGTAACATCCAGTGACCATACTACAGGGATCACACTAAATTTGAAGCCTGGGGCATTGATATTTGCTCAGGTCAGCATCCTTTCTAATCCCAGCTCTGGGGAGGAAGTGTCAAGGACTGCAGGAAAACCCAGAATGCCCTTACATACCCTCCCTGGACCCAAGAGAGTGCACCCCACTAATAATTAATGTCTTCTTCATTAATATTTATCCTGTAGAGGGTCCCAAATTTCTGAGCTTGGAGCCAAAGATAGAGTTGTGGGGATGATTGTGGGACACTCAATCCCTAGCAGTCTAGCTGCCTTTTAGACTGTAGCTAAGCATTTGGAGCTGAGCACTTCCTCTCAGGATGGAGAAGTGAGTGGGAGGAACTAAGCAGCCTTGGAGAGAGAGAGGTATCAAGGTTTGCTTCTCTCTGGGTTTCAGTTTCACCCTGCTGTGAATTGAAAGGAAAGCAAGTCCTCCAGAGTCACTGAGAAGGCTAAGATGACCTGTAAAGTGCCTGCCTCAGGGCCAGCACCCTACATAGCACCTTGAACTTGCCTTCCCTGTTACTTAAGCTCATCATTGTGTGTTTGTTTCTGTTTTCTCTGTGGTTCCAGGGCCATGCAGTCCCTTGGGAGTGGCGTTCCTTCAGGGTCACCACTGTGTGTCCCTCCTCCACCTCTAGTCATTGCAAGGTCTAGCGACACAACTCGGGAGTGTTTCTTGTGTCAGGAAAGTAGCATGGAGAAACCGTTGGGGAAGAAGGTGGACTCATTTGTTATTGTAAAAAACACTAATATGGGTCTCAGGGAAACTTTAGATGGGGGCACCTGGGGAGGGCTCCAGAGTAGGTGACATCTAAACAAAGACCTGAACAAATCATGGGCACTAACTATCTCAGAAGTGTGCAAAGAAAATGGTGTAGAAGAAGCAAGCAGGACCAATCTCTTGACTTCACCACAGTGTCGTCATCAGCATAATTTCCTCTAGGAAACCTTACAGTTAACTCACCAAGAAAAAAGTCTTTTGGTGTTTTAAGTAAGTTGATGGTTCTGTGTTACATTCATGGCTGCCTTTGGCTTCCTATGCCCACAGGCTGGAGGTGGGATATGCTTGGATGTCGTAGCTCAGACACAGGCAAGCCTGAATGTCCAGTGTACTAGGGAGCAGTGAGTAAGCCAGAGAGAGCCAGTGTGGACATGTTCCATAGTGGTTTGAGTTCATGACCAGAATCCTGGATGGTAAGTGTATTTGTGACCTCAGCTTTCTAATACAGGACCAGTGATCAAGTAGAGTATGACCAAGCCAGCAGCCTATGGACATAGTCATAACATTCTGTGGAGCTTCTGTACCCACACTCCTCTGCCTATATGAGGGCATGCACTTGGGTTAAGAAGGGCTCAATCTTTGGCTTTTGACAGGAGTATGACCCTAGCAAAGCAACCTTTGTGAAGGTGGTACCAACCCCCAACAATGGCTCGACTGAGCTGGTGGCCCTGCACCGTGACAAGGTAGGTAGGGATGTCCTGCAGGTTAACTAGAATAGGCATTTGTGGTATTCCTAAGCACTGATGTTCCCCAGGGTGAAGATGGGCTGGAGGTGCTGTCGTTTGAATTCCAGAAGATCAAATACTCCTATGATGCCCAGGAGAAGAAGCAGTTCCTCCCGGTGGCCTTCCCAGTGGGGAATGCCTTCTCCTACTATCAGAGCAACAGAGGCTTCCAGGAAGATTCTGAGATCCGAGCTGCGGAGAAGAAGTTTGGGAGCAACAAGTGAGTCCTTGTTTTCCCCGTGGACCTTTGTCACTGCTGTCCTTCTCTGCTCCTGGTCAAGGAGCTTTGGCATTAGGGTAGAGGTTTTGCTTTTGAGCCAGAAATGCTAGGTGACAGTAACCCCATTTGAGAAACCTGCTCTGCTCTAGTTTCCTCCAAACTTGTCTGCCAACAGGGCCCTTAGAGAGCCTCTGCTTTGTGCTGTGAGACTATGGTGGTGGGGGGGGGGGGGTTTGTCCTGTCCTAAGTGACCATTCTTCACCTGCCTGTTTTGTGACTCTTCTTGGTTATGTGTGGTAGTGGGTGGGTATGCATGTGCTTGTAAATATACATGGAGGCTAGAGATGAGCTTCAGGTGTCACCCAGGAACTACCTGCCTTGTTTTTAAGACAAGCTCACTAAGTAGGCTTACTGAATAGCCACACCAGCAATCCTGTCATAGCCTCCTCGGTGCTGTGACTGTAAGTTCATGACACTACACTTGGTTTTTGTTGTTGTTGTTTTTACATGGAGTCTGGGACTTGAACTTAGGTCCTTGTGCTTATAAGGCCAGCACTTTATCCAATAATCCATCTCCTTGGCCTGCCCTCCCCCACAAACGGAGTAGCCCCTGGCTGTCCTGAAACCCACAGGGATCAACCTGCTTCTGCCTCCCAAGTTCTGGGATTAAAGGTGTGTGTACCACTGAAATTATAGATCCTATCTTGAAATTTCTGTTCAATTCTTTATGCTTATATGCATCTCAACAAACTAGAAATGGTAATGATGTGCCCTCAGTCAGCTCAGGATTGGAGTACAGCTCAGTGGTTGAGTGCTTGCCTAATTGAGCTAGACTGGATTCCACCTCCAACACTGCAAAAGGAAAACGAAACAAAATACATTGGTGCGTCTTTTATTCTGGGTAGGATGTCAGATACTCCAGGCAGACTTTTTCCTTTAATCTTTTACTAAGGTGCCGACATGCAGCTGTGAGAGGACAGCCCAAAGCTGAGTACCAAACACCATCATTTGGCATCACAGCCCCATAGTGATACTTAACCAGGAAACCTGTGAAGATCTTAGATTGTTTTCCCTCTGGTGCTGTACCTGGAACTTGGTACCTGGTACAAGCTAGACAGGAGCTCTGTCGCTGAGCCACACTTCTAGCTGCCCATAGATTCTTTATGGCTCAGTTTGTTTGGGGGAAATGTAAAGTTCCAAGTTAGAAGAATCAATTGGTGGTCTCTGTCGCCCTCATGTTGGCCTCATTAGAGACCTGGAACATATTTTTATGCTATCATTGTGGATGTTTTTGTTTTAAGTCTACAGGCTCATTCTGCGGTTTCTACTTCTCATCCTACCATGTCTAGGAAATCTAGAAGTACCCTTACTTTTTGAGAGCAGAACAAAGGAGACCTGAATCAGACTATCTTAGAAAAAGAACATCCAAGCTCTGTCACCAGGGTTCTTCTCCCAGACACCTCTGTCACTGACCAGATAGTCTCATCTTGCCCTGGGTTGGATGGTATTGGGAAGAGCCTTTCCCAGGGTTCAGCAGAGCAAGGGGCTCAGTGGGTAAGGATAGCACATTATTAGCCAGTCTGTGTTGGCTGTCGAGTAAGCAAGGAAGAGCATGAGTACAGCCTCCTACCTTAGATAGCTCATGTCTTTGGAAACCAGCAGAGGTTCCCAGTTGGAGGTGGCAGGACCAGGGTTTCCTTCTCTTCAGCCCAATCCAGGAATGTGATGGGTATGGTCTCTTTCAGGGCCGAGATGGTGGTGCCTGACTTCTCTGAGCTTTTCAAGGAGAGAGCCACAGCCCCTTTCTTCGTGTTTCAGGTAACAACAACTCTAACCCTTACACCAGCTCCTTCTTTGGGGCTGTTTCAGCCAGAGTGAGCCTGGCTGCCCTTGCAAACTCCAGAGGCTCTCCCTTCCCTCAAGGATCATTGGTGTTTGCCGGGGTTTCTGGGTACAGGACAGGTGGGCAAGGCCTGACAAGCTGCTGACTCACAGGTGTTCTGCGTTGGACTCTGGTGCCTAGATGAGTATTGGTACTACAGTGTCTTCACTTTGTCCATGCTGGTGGCTTTTGAGGCTTCCCTTGTGCAGCAGCAGATGAGGAACATGTCAGAGATCCGCAAGATGGGCAATAAGCCCCACATGATACAGGTATGGCTGATGGGGCAGGTGGATAGTGACCCTGCCCAGCTCTGGGTGAGCATTTCACATACTCTATATTGACACGCTTCCCCTGCTCATACTTCAGGTCTACCGCAGCCGAAAGTGGAGGCCTGTTGCCAGTGATGAGATTGTTCCCGGGGACATTGTGTCCATTGGTGAGGCAGGATTTCTCTCCCTCCAGACAGAAACCTTTACCTTAGTCTGTGGCTGACCCTCCTGCCTGCACCTTGCAGGCCGATCCCCCCAGGAGAACCTGGTGCCATGCGATGTGCTGCTGCTGCGGGGCCGATGCATTGTGGACGAGGCAATGCTCACAGGGGAATCAGTGCCACAAATGAAGGTGATGGTTGGGATCCATAGTTCAATAACCAGTTCATGAAGAAAGACATAGGGCAAGAGAGGCCTATGGGCCAGAGTCATTTCCATAGATGTGAGTGAACCAGGTGGAGAGAAGCAGAGTATCTGGTTGGGATGGGCATAAGAGTCCAGGAGAATTCTCTTTTATCAGTGAGGAGGTTTAATGCAGATCACAGGGCATTCATTAACTCCACAAGTCCTGTAGTGAGAAACCAATGGCCGAGGAGCCCAGATAGATGTGATTTACTGATCTAGGTAGGGAGCACTCATGGGAGTTAGACAAGTCCCTGGGGGCCAGCCCTCCAGAGATGCAGCCTACTGATGCCTCAGCCATGGAAGGGTGAAGCGAGGCAATTATTCAGTTCTGATGTTTTCTTTCTCAGGAGCCCATTGAAGACCTGAGCCCAGACCGTGTCCTAGACCTACAGGCTGATGCCCGGCTACATGTCATCTTTGGGGGCACCAAGGTGGTACAACACATCCCTCCACAGAAGGCGACCTCTGGCCTGAAGTGTAGGTGTCTCAAGAATGTCCTGGGTGTCCCACACCTGTTGTAGCATGAAGGAGGTGAGATGAGTATTAATGACACAAGCATCTGCTTGTCTCCTCAGCGGTTGACAATGGATGTGTAGCCTACGTCCTAAGGACTGGATTCAATACTTCCCAGGTATGATCTTTGATCACATCTAGGAGGGCCCAAAGTGTGTGATGGCTCCTTCTGGAACATTCACCCTAAGGCTAGTGCAGGCCTTACCATCCTAGTGTTGCCTGCTTTCCCTGGCCCAAGATAACAGTGGGTGTGCCCAAGACAGTCTGGCTGTTGCTATCCTGGGAAAGGGGTGTTAAGTGAGGTGCTCCAGTAAATGCTTTGGAGTTCTGCCTGGAGGGGCGATGAAAGCCTGGCTTCTTCCTTTGCACTTCCTGCCCCTTCCCTGTGGCCCTGTGACTGGCTGGCTTCCTTAACTCCTATTGGAAATCTAGTTGGGGCTCCTATCTGCCTGCTTCATGGTCTGAGGTAGGCATTGCTGTTTCCTAGAAAGAGAAGCCAGCCTCAGTGTTCTCGGGAGGAGGGGCCACTGTCCCCCATAAACCTCCCAGGAAAGACTGTTGTCCCAACCCATTCCTGCAGGGCAAGCTGCTGCGTACAATTCTCTTTGGGGTAAAGAGGGTGACTGCAAACAACCTGGAGACCTTCATCTTCATCCTCTTCCTCCTGGTGTTTGCCATTGCTGCAGCCGCATATGTGTGGATCGAAGGTAAGCACACTGACAGTTCCTGCTCCGCGGCCCCATCCCTGCCCCAGGCTGCCAGGCCCTATTTCCACAGGGACCAAGGACCCCAGCCGGAACCGGTACAAGCTCTTTCTTGAGTGTACCCTCATCCTCACCTCGGTTGTACCCCCTGAACTGCCCATTGAGCTGTCCCTGGCTGTCAACACCTCCCTCATAGCCCTGGCCAAACTCTGTGAGTACTGAGTGGTTGGTTGGGTGTGGTACAAAACAGGCAGAAGCCTGGAGGGACCCCTGACTCCAGATCCCATCCCCCACCCCAGACATGTACTGCACAGAGCCTTTCCGGATCCCTTTTGCTGGCAAGGTCGAAGTGTGCTGTTTTGACAAGACGGGTACCTTGACCAGTGACAGCCTGGTGGTACGTGGTGTGGCAGGGCTGAGGTGAGCTTAAGGGGACTCCCCCCAACCCCCGCCCAGCAAGCACAACCAAGTTTGACCTGAGCCTCCACCGAAGCCCTGCTTCTGAGGTTCCATTACAGAAGGTCTTACGTGGATATCAGTATGAGTGGTATCAGGGTTAGTGAGATTGATTCAGGCCCAGAACAGCCAGCACAGACCTGGTGCCTCTTCTGTTGTGACCTCAGAAGTCATCCTTGAGGCTGGCAGCTCAGAGGGTGGTTCCCAGTAGCACTCACTGAAGATTCCCAGGTCCCTTCCTTGGTAGAAGAACAGCTCACCCGCCCTCTTCTATTTACCTTGTAACCAACTGTCCCCGTCTTTGTAGAGATGGGAAAGAGGTGACCCCGGTGTCCAGCATTCCCATAGAAACACACCGGGCCCTGGCCTCCTGCCACTCACTCATGCAGTTGGATGATGGCACCCTAGTGGGTGACCCCCTAGAGAAGGCCATGCTGACAGCTGTGGACTGGACACTGACCAAAGGTGAGGGACTAGCATCCACGGCCTGGTATGGGTGGCCTCTGTCCTGGGCAGGCTAGCCCATGATAGTGACATTCCTCCAGCCTGGTGCAGGCTGGTCTCACATCGGCATCATTTTGGGTCAGTGTCTAGTCTTCCATGGCTGAGTCACTGTGCCTGCCATGGCCAGCGAGGTTCTGGGGAAGCTGGGGTGGGAAGCTGGAGCAGAGTGTGGGGCTTGGCTACCTCTCCGGAGCGAAGCCCCTCAGGAGTCGTACTTATTTGTTTCCAGATGAGAAAGTATTCCCCCGAAGTATTAAAACTCAGGGGCTGAAAATTCACCAGCGCTTTCATTTTGCCAGTGCCCTAAAGCGAATGTCTGTGCTCGCCTCCTACGAGAAGCTGGGCTCCACTGACCTCTGCTACATCGCGGCTGTGAAGGGGGCCCCTGAAACCCTGCACTCCATGGTGAGCCGGCCCCAACCCTGGGCTAAGGGGCAGGCAGGGATCAGGCAATGACATCCCCCTGTGTTCCATATAGTTTTCCCAGTGCCCGCCTGACTACCACCATATCCACACTGAGATCTCTCGGGAAGGAGCCCGTGTCCTGGCTTTGGGGTACAAGGAGCTAGGACATCTCACACATCAGCAGGTGAGGGCTGCCATACTCAACAGCCCTGCCACTTCAGGGCTTTACCTTCTCTGCTCTGGGATGTCCTGGGTGCCTCCTTGGGGAAGGCCAGAAAGTACCTCGGATTCTACCACCCTACCCCCCAGTGGTCAGAAGGCCTTAGTGGATCCACAGCCTCCTTCTTCCCTCCATCTTTGCCCCTCTTTCAGTGTGATTGCCCTTTGACCTGCTTCAGTCTTCTTGCCCTGTACAGCCAGATACCCCTCTACAACATAATGTCAGCTGACAGTCCTGACCGTGGAGACCCACTCAGGCCAAAACTCAGAGTCCTCCTGCATTGTGCCTACCTTGCTTCTGGGCCTGAAGAGCCTTCCTTCCAAGCCTGTCCCCCTGGTCATATCCACCTTGACCCCCTCTTTCACTTTTATTCTACTGTGTCACCTGCCTTCCTTGGTACTTTATAGGTACCCTGAGGGTGGTGGTCTTGTACAGTCCCATTTTTTGATTGAGCCATAGAGGGATCTGTGATGTGTCCATGTCCATAATCACGTTAGGTCTAGACCCCATGTGGCACCTACCTTTCCTCTCCCAGTACCATCATTCCCATACACAGGGGCTTTACTTACTAAAGCACTAGTAACCTGCTTTCCTGACTGGGTTCCTCACTCTGGGAGATTTTTAAGAGGCTAGTGGGAAGGACAGATGGTGAAGGTATCCTGCATCTGTCCACAGGCCCGGGAGGTCAAGCGAGAGGCACTGGAGTGCAGCCTCAAGTTCGTGGGCTTCATTGTGGTCTCCTGTCCACTAAAGGCTGACTCCAAGGCTGTGATTCGAGAGATCCAGGATGCATCACACCGGGTATGAGCAGAGTGAGAAGTTGGGGCAGGGGCTGGCAGCAGAGAATTGTGACGGCTGTAGTTCTCAACAATGAGGAGACCACAGGTTTTAAGCTGGGTGTAGATAGGGCTGCACTCTCGGGATTATGTAGAGGATGCTCTGTAACATGCCTCCCTCTTAAAACATACATTACCTCCTCAGATTTCCTACCACTATAAGAAGGTAGGCAGAAGCTGGAGGTAAGGGATCTGGAGGCCATGCCTGTTCTGGTAAACAGTCTCAGAGGCAGATAATACAACTAGTCTCCAGTGAATCCTCATAGGTCATGGCCTACCTACCTGCCTTTCCCATAGCTAAAATGTTCTTTATATAAGAGGATACCAGGCTCTGAACACTGATAGCCAAGAGCTAATTCTTATTTGTGTTTTAAATAAAAGCAATAAGCTATGCCCATCATCCTAGTGCTAGGGAGGCAGAGGTCAGTGGGTCAGTGTGAGTTTACTGTCACATATAAGTTTATGGTCTACATAGTGAGTTCAAGGCTGGTCAGTCTTTATAGTGAGACCCTGTCTCAAAAAGCAAAAAGTAGAATCTGGGAATTGGCTCAGCAGTTAAGAGAACTTTGTGCTCGGGCTTGAGGACCAGAATTTGGATCCTGACACCCATAAAATACAACTCCAGCTGAGAAATCTGACATCCTTCCTGGCCTTCATATCCAGAGGCACACATAGAGAAGAAGTGAGTGACTTTAAGAAGCAGTACAGTGAGACCGAAGCACACTGAGCGCATAGCATGCCCTGGGTTGGTGAGCTGTGCCGTACCATAGAGTTGTGGCCTTTTTTCTCATACTTTCTTAGGAGTATTTGTGCGGCCAAAGGTTTTTCTGCTAGTTAGTTTTCTCTGCTAAGCTCTGTCCCCTGCTCCCTAGGTGGTCATGATCACAGGGGACAACCCACTCACTGCCTGCCATGTGGCTCAGGAGCTGCACTTCATTGACAAGGCCCATACGCTCATCTTGCATCCTCCCTCGGAGAAAGGTGAGGCCCGGTAGCTGGGACCCTAGTCTAGAATCAGTGTCTTACCACTATTTACTGCTGATCATAATAAGGAGGCCTCAGAATATAGGCCGTGTAGCATGTGGGTGTGTAGTGTAAGGGCATTCAATGGTTCCCGAGTCTGCCTTGTTTGTTACGACAGGCCTCACACACATTGCCAGACAGAGGTATTCATTCCTCATTCTTGCCCACTTTGAGCTGGGCAGGTCACTCCTATGCCATTGCCTAGGGGTTGCTAGGTTCCCAACCTGATGCGAGCAGCAGTTGCCCAACACTGAGGTTGGTAGATCCTAGGTGAAAGGCATGGCATGTTCTTAGCACATCTGTCTGCCTTACCCTGCACAGTGGACAGCTTCTGTGTACGTTGTAGGGAGGAGGTAAACTGCTTAGCTGACTACTGGTATCTTGCTTGTAAGCAAGGAGGCTGGGACTCTAAGGCCGGTCTCCTTAGCTAGGTGTGAGGGTGTACTCCTGTCAGCCCAACACTTTAGACAGAAAGATAGCTGTTAGTTCCAGGCCAGCATGGACTACCTTGTGACCTTCAAGCCAGTTTTCACACACATATCTTCTGAGACCAAACTTTAGAACCCTTCCTACATAAGCAACTGAACCCACTTCTTGCTTGGGTCACTTAATGTCACTTAGTGCAGGGACTATATGAGGAGCAGTGAGTAGCCCAAAGCAAGATGGCAGAATAGAAGGTGGTGGGTGTGCCCAGCTAGGAAGGCTTTTAGAACCTCCCACTGCTTCTCAGAGAACTCAGTCATCATTGTCAGTTGCCTCCAGCTCTCCCTCCATTCTAGCCCTGAATGCTATGTTCTCCTAAAACCTGAGGGTTGTGGGTAGGTGACCCTAAAGTGATGATCATAGCTGTTGCTTTGTGGGCAAGCCAAGCAGGTTGATGGAACCTCTCATCTGGGACAGTCTAGGGTGGCAAATCAGTGCTGGATGTGCTGGTGAGCCACCAGCTCCTTGGCCTGGTCCTGGGTCTGAGCTGCAGAAATAAAAGTGAGTCCCATGGGACCTCACATGGGAGGATCCTAGCTCTAAGAGGCTGGAGTTGAGGCTGGCAGTGGAGAGATCTATTAGATGAGGGACCAGTGTTCTATAACTTCTAGAGGTAGAAGGTGACTTGACTTCTGAGACCAGATCTCCCTGTTTGCACCTAGTCCCATTGTGCAGCTACAGGAACAAGGCTCAGTTTCCTCACCTGTACCTGAGGGTCCATATGAAATGCCCAGAGCAGGGCCAGGTTCTGGGTGAGGCTTTGTTCTTGGCCCTTGAGTTCCAACCCTGACTAAAGATGTGACCCACAGGTCGGCAGTGTGAGTGGCGCTCCATTGATAGCAGCATTGTGCTCCCTCTGACCCTGGGCTCCCCCAAGGCACTAGCCTTGGAGCATGCATTATGCCTCACAGGTGATAGCTTGGCTCACCTGCAGGCAGTGGACCCCCAGCAGCTGCTTCACCTCATCCCTCATGTGCAGGTGTTTGCCCGTGTGGCCCCCAAGCAAAAGGTATGTGCCGGACCCTGGGGTTAGGTACTGGGGGCTTTGGGATGACTGCAGCTCATTTACCTCATGTCTACCATGCAGGAATTTGTCATCACTAGCCTGAAAGAGCTGGGCTATGTGACCCTCATGTGCGGAGATGGTACCAATGACGTGGGTGCACTGAAGCATGCTGATGTGGGTAAGCTTCAATAGCTGTATCCATCACTAGTGTAGGGACATCTCACCCTGTTGCTCATAAACAGTCAGGGGTATTTGATTCTTATAATAGGGACCAAGGATATGGCTCTTTGGTAGAGCTCCTGCATAGACTCCTCCAATGAGAGGCCAGGGGTGTGGCTCAGCAGTAGAGGTCTTCCTTACAAGAACAAGTTCTGGATTTCATACCAAACGTTGAAAAAAGAAGTAATTTTAACTTAATAACCTTCCTGGGCAGTGGTGCTCATCCAGACAGAACTCAAGAGAATCGGGTTAAAGTTCATTCTTGCCTATGCCTAGCAAGGCTAGCCTGGTTACTTGGAACCCTGTCTTTTAAAAAGAAATCTTGAGGGACTACAAGGTCAGGGAAGGGTACAGACATGAAGAACGGAGGATAGAAGGAAAGAGGTAGTTAGGGCATTGTTGTGTGAATCCTACAACCAGGTATGGTTGTCACAGGTCACTGTCAAGACGGTGACAGCCCTGGACTGCAAAGGCTGAGCTTTGCTCTTTAGTCTTTCCCTCTCACCTACAGTGTCTGCGTTCTCACCCTCAGACTTTTCTCTCCAGTAATTAGTTTCTTTGGAGGCAGCAATTTTCGATTGCTCATTTTGGGTTCTGAGGGGATTTTGGTGCCCTTTTGAGCCTGTATCTTGCTTTGCTATGTGGCCTTAGCCTCCAGCGGGTTGGGATAGCAGCTGTGCCTGCACCAGCATGGTTCTGACATACTTGAGGAGGGTGCTCTCCATTACACATGTTGTGGCTGCTTCCTTTTTCTTTTCTTTGGTTTTTTTTTTTTTTTGGGGGGGGGGGGTTGAGACTGAGTTTCTCTGTAGCTTTGGAGCCTGTCTTGAAACTTGCTCTGTAGATAAGGCTGGCCTTGAACTCACAGAGATCTGCCTGTTTCTGCTTCCTGAGTGCTGGGATTAAAGGCATGGGCCACTGCCATTTGGCTTTTTTTCTTTTTCAAATAACAAGTGTTAACATTCTTTCTTTACAAACTAAAAGTAATGCTTTTTAAAAATTTGGTTCTGACTGGACAGTGGTGGTACCAGCCTTTAATCCCAGTACTCAGGAAGCAGAAGCAGGTGGAGCTCTGAGTTCAAGACTAGCCTGTTCTACAAATAGAGTCAGGACAGCCAGAACTAAGCAGAGAAACCCTGTCAAAGAAAAAAGTTGGTTCTGGGATCAAACTTGGGGACTTGAACACGGGTAGGCAGGACTCTAGCACTGCTACATGCCCAATCTTGCTTTCCTTTTTCATCCAGTGTTTTAAAATACATTTATTAGTCTTGTGTGGTGCTGGTGGAGGCACGTGCCTGCTACCACATACAGCTATGTGGAATTGGCTCTCTTTACATTCACACGAAAGCCAGAAACATGGGAAGTGCTTTTATCTACCAAGCCATTCTCCAGAAAAACAAGGTGGCCAGTTTCCGAGGGCCCCATGGGACAGTCAGGTGACATGGGGGATCTTGAAGTTGGTGGGTAATGAGTTAAGCCTGAGGTATAGCTCTGCAGCTGGACACTAGTACCTGCCCCAGGGCCCCTTTCCATCACTTCTTCCTAATACCTTCTCAGGCGTAGCACTCCTGGCCAATGCCCCTGAGAGGGTTGTAGAACGTCGGCGGCGACCAAGGGACAGCCCGATCCTGAGCAACAGTGGCCCTAGAGTCTCCTCCAGGCCAACCAAACAGAGGTCTGCACTCCTGTCCCCCGAGGAGCCAACAGCGTCCCACAGGGTAAGTATTCAGATTGGAAATGCCTATGACTCTGGCTAGCCAGGGCTGACCCCTGCTGCCTGCCCCACAGGATCGCCTGAGCCAGGTGCTGCGGGACCTGGAGGACGAGAGCACCCCCATTGTGAAGCTGGGGGATGCCAGCATTGCAGCACCCTTCACCTCCAAGCTGTCCTCCATCCAGTGCAGTGAGTCCCAAGCACCTATCCCTGACCAGTCATGCCCAGAGCAACACCCACCCAGCCAACTCCCTATTTATGCCCTGCTTCCCCACAGTCTGCCACGTGATCAAGCAGGGCCGATGCACGTTGGTGACAACGCTGCAGATGTTCAAGATCCTGGCCCTCAATGCCCTCATCCTGGCATATAGCCAAAGTGTTCTGTACCTGGAAGGTGTCAAGTTCAGCGACTTCCAGGCCACCCTACAGGGACTGCTGCTGGCTGGCTGCTTCCTCTTCATCTCTCGATCTAAGGTGGGCCCTGGCCCTCCTAGGGCTGGCCACAGGGCATCTCAAGAACCTTGTGGATTGCAATTCTCATTCCCAAGTTACAGACAGAGACCCAGAGGCAAGAGTGTCCCTAACACTGCTGTACAGGACACACAGACAGGGTCAGACCTGGCTGGCTGCCAGTGATATTGCTTAGAGTATATCAATGTCTATGAGCTTGGGATTTAGGCAGGTCACAGCCCCCCAGGGCAAAGGAAATGATGAATGAGGGCAAACAGAGGTCACACCTTGCTGTGAGGGGAGAAGTATGTCACAGGCCTAGGGAACAGCTGGGGAGGCCTTCTGAGGACAGGACGTTGCCATAACCAAGAGTCTGCACTGGTTGCTGCTGTGGCGAAATAGAGGCCCCAGTGGCCAGAGGGTGTATGTGTCAACTTCCCATCAAGGTGAGGAAAGGCTGCACAAGACAACTGTAAACAAAAGGTCTGTCTTGGCTTAGGCTTTCAGACGTTTCAGGCCATATTTAGAGCTACTCATCTCAAAGCAGCCAAAAGAAAAAGGCCTGGGATTGTCCCCAAGGCCACACTCCCTTTATGCTGGCCCCACCATCTAAGTTCTTGTCGGTCCAGGCATAGTACCCCCTCCTGCTCAGCCTTAAGGATTAGTCAGTTTTTCAAATCCCCTACCATAATATGTTCCCCTGGGTCTTCTGAGAACATTTCAGATTCCACCTTAATAGGGTGGGAAGCTAGCAAGCTGGAGCAGGCATGCCCCTGGAATCTGACTACCATCTTGGAAGTATGGAGAGTAGCTGGTTCTGACTGTCAGTCCTGCCCCACAGCCTCTCAAGACTCTCTCCCGAGAGCGGCCCCTGCCCAACATCTTCAACCTGTACACCATCCTCACGGTCATGCTGCAGTTCTTGGTCCACTTCCTGAGCCTCGTCTACCTGTACCGTGAGGCCCAGGCACGCAGCCCTGAGAAGTAAGTGGGGTTCTAGGAGGAGAGGAAGGAGAGGTAGCAGGAAGGGTTACTGATACAACACATGCCCCTGCAGGCAAGAACAGTTTGTAGACCTATACAAGGAATTTGAGCCAAGCCTGGTCAATAGCACTGTGTACATCATGGCCATGGCCATGCAGATGGCCACCTTCGCCATCAACTACAAGGTGAGACCCCCATATACCTACCCATTCCCACCCAGCCTAACCCTGCTCAGCCTTCTCCAGACAGCTAGCTATCTCTTCATTATAGGGCCCACCCTTCATGGAGAGCCTGCCTGAAAACAGGCCCCTGGTATGGAGTCTGGCGGTGTCACTGCTGGCTATCATTGGCTTGCTCCTTGGTTCCTCACCGGACTTCAACAGCCAGTTTGGCCTCGTGGACATCCCTGTGGAGGTAAGTGGCCTCTGGCCCCCTGGCTCAACCCAGTTTGTCCCAGCCTCTGACCCAGCTCACCTGCCTCCTCCTTGACAGTTCAAGCTGGTCATTGGCCAGGTCCTGGCCCTGGACTTCTGCCTGGCACTCCTGGCTGACCGTGTCCTACAGTTCTTTTTGGGGACTCCAAAGCTGAAAGTGCCTTCCTGAGATGATGGTGCTGGTATCCACCGCCTACCCTGGCTGCCACTGGGCAGGAGCACCGCCCCCCCATTGCTCCTGGAGGGAATACTGCTCCCATCTCCACAGTGAGGCAGCCCCACCTTGCCCTTGGAAGACTGAGCTGGGGCCCTTGTGGGCAACCACTGGCCAGGCTAGTGGAAGCAGCCCTGGCTAGCGCCTTTGGTAAATAAATCGGCGTCTACAATTTTATGAAGCCTGCCTCCACTTGTCTGTGCCACACAGGGCCCCTGGGAATTGGAGGGGCCAGGTGATCACCAAAGAAGGACCTCACATCACCACAAGCCCAGGAACGAGAGTGACATCCTCTGTGGACATTCAGCACTTTGTAGGCCAAGCCTGGAGCTGGGGGCCTTGGGTTTTCTGATGTCATGCCTGTCCTGTATTTGTTGGGCTTTTAAAAATGTCAGGCCCTGGGAGAGGCAACAGTGTGCCTTCCTCAGTGCTGTCACAGAAGTCTGGTCTCACTCAGGGTCCTAACCACCATCCCCTATCACAAATGCCACTGCCCCTGACTCATCCTTCAGCCACCAGAAAACACGTGCAGGTGGGGGACTCCTAAGCCTGGGATAGTTCTTGGAGGTCCCAGTGCAAGATGTTTGTTTCCCCGCCTTCCCCTAAGAACACTGACTGCACTACCTCAAGAGCCTAGCCCAACCAAACATTTAATCCCAGCATTCAGACGTACAAGTGTGGGATCTCTTGGGCTTGATTGAGGCTAACCTGGTTTACACACGGGATTCAGTCCAGACCAAATAATGAGACACCCCTACCCACTCACCAAGGAAAAGGGACCTGACCCATGAAAGCTACTGGGTGCTAGGGACTTCAAGTTTGCTGCAGTCTTTATAACATCAGTTCTTCCCAGGGGGCGCCCTGGATCTAAGCCTGGGCCGGGAGTTCAGCCTAGTCGCTGGGCGGGACAAGGCTCTGGGGCAGACAACTCAGGCTTGCTGAATTGGAGTACTGCCTGACTTTGGGGTGACAAATATACAGAAGGGACCCCTGGCTCTCAGAAGCTCAACCATGAGGAGCCTGGCATGAGCCCTGGTGGTTAGTCAGAAGTCAAGATAGTGGCTTCCGGGAGGGGCGTGTCGTCTCGGGGCGTGGCAGGGGTGGGGCGGGGCGACACTACTGGGCCGGCGAGGCAGGAAATCAGGGCTGGTCGCCGGCGAGCAGCTCTGTCCCTATTTCTGCTGTGCCGCGCGTTCCCCACCCCCGCCCCCAGCCTCACCATGGATGCTACGGAGACAGGTAGGGAGATGGGGACCGGGGGGCCTCCCTCCACCCCTCAGCTCCTAACCCAGGGAGCCCCATTTACCCCTGATGTACACTGACAGCCAGGAAAGAAGTACTGGTAAGGGAAAGATGTAGGGAGGTCTGCGCACCTTGGAGACCCCCCGAAGCTCACAGGGCACACGACTCCAGCCCCCAACCCTCCAATTGCCCTGCAGAGCCCGCACCCCGGATGCCTGGGGGAGGGGGCCCAGGAAGGGGAAGTGGCCGCTTCTGCTTCTGATTATACGATGGATGGGGGCAGGGTGTCACCACCAGGATCTCTGCAGGGCGCCCCGAGGCATCAGGCCAGGGGGCGCAGCAGAATTGTGACTAGGTCTGGATTATGTTTCCGGCTGTCTTTGTGTGTCGGTGTCATTCAGGCCCGTCCCTCGTGGTTTCAGCCGCACTCGCGTGTGTTTATGCTGCAAGCTAAGTGCCTGGGAGTCCCACGTGCGGTTTCCATCTGTCTGCCTGGGTTCCATGTGGCTCCATTGTCAAGCCAGTCCTCTACTCCGGCATTCGTGTGACAGCTGCATCTGTTTTCTTGCTTTGCTATCTATGGCCGTGCCTGAGTGTGTCTCTGAGACTGTGAGCAACTGCTTCCCAGATTTTGCCTGGGTCCATTTGTCTAGTCCAAAATGACCCTACCGAAGCTCACTGCCCCATCCCACACTAGTCTTAGACCAAAACTCACTCAGGTCTCTCTATTTCTTTTTCTTTCTCCCACCTCTGCTTGAGAGTGGTTGAGGTGCATACAGACTGCTTTGCTTTACCACCACCGTGGGTGGAGGGAGACAGTGCGTGGGGCTCATGTTTTCTTACACTTCCCTCCCCCAGAGCTAACCCCAGCTCCCGAGGGCAGGAAGAGGTACAGTGACATCTTCCAGAGCCTGGACAACCTCGAGATATCATTGGGGAACGTGTGAGTCTGAGCCTGTCCCCAGATCTAGCCAAGCTCCCTATCTGCTGCCCCCATATCTGAACACACTGACTTCCAACTCGCTGAGCCTAACATAGGACCACCCCAAATACCTGTGCCTTCTGTCATTCTAGTTACACACACACACACACACACACACACACATCACGATCCCTTTAAAAATGGTTGAGATTGCTATAATCCCATTCTGTGAACCCTCAAACTACTTACGGCCCTTCAAACCATTTCTCAAGTCTTGTTTTTTGGGAAACCTCCCCTGGGGCTGGGGCTGAGTAAGTCAGGAGTGTGACACTCACTAGGTTCAGTATTTAATCCTTTCTGCCCTCACTAAGGAAAAGGGGAAGAAAGGGGTTGGGCTGATAGAATGCTTGTCTGATATACACAAAGCCTGGATTCCATCCATAGCACTACACAAACCATCAGGGCAGTGAGTGCTGCATCCATGGAACCGAAGGCCTGCCTGGATACATGAGCTTCTGTCTCAAAACAAACCACAGCCTCACCTGGCTCTCTTAAATCCTCAGATCACACCTCAAATCACAAATAATATCAAAAACTATATCTCTCCCTTCTCCCTCAACTGTTCTAGCATCCCCAGGACTCTTCCCCAACAAAGGACAGTCTGGGCAGAAATGACTTCCTTATACCCTTATTACAAACCCCCTCCCGCCCCCAGGGCTTTCGACCCCCTGGCTGGAGACCTTGTACTCAGGGAAGACCTGGAGCCTGACAAGATTGCCACAGCCACAGTGGTAAGGAGGTAGGGGACAGGATCAGGGTGCTCATTAAGGTAAAGCCCTGTCTTGCTCGTTCCTGAGTGCTGTCTGTTATTCACCAGAGCAGTGAAGCCAGCTGTTGGAGTGATCCCTCCCCAGAGGGTCCTGTACCCCTGACAGGTAGGGGGGTTGGGTCAAGGGTGGGGAGATAGGTAGAGGACATCATTCCTTCACTAAGGCATCATAGACTCTGTTCTGTGCCAGATTCAGGGGAAAGGGCAGAGTCCACATCCTAAAGGATCCCCAATCTTGAGTAGAAAATCTGTAAATTAGAGTACTGACAATGATCCCAAAGGGGGCTTCAGGGATTCATGAAGGTGTGGGACAGAAGCCACAGGTCTGGTCTTAAGGTGCAGGGAAGGCTTCCACAGGAGGGCTGGGCTCAGGGGTTTCCCTATTTATCCCAGAGGAAGAACTAGATTTGCGACTCATTCGGACCAAGGGTGGTGTGGATGCTGCCCTGGAGTATGCCAAGGCCTGGAGCCGCTATGCCAAGGAGCTGCTGGCCTGGACAGATAAGAGAGCCAACTATGGTGAGGCTTCCTTCTGCCCAGCCCCTAATGGCAAGCAGGCCCCAAACCTCAGCTGCCTGTACTTCCCACTGTCATTCCTCTCTTTAGAGCTCGAGTTTGCTAAGAGTGTCATGAAGATTGCTGAGGCTGGCAAGGTGTCCATTCTCCAGCAGGTACCAGCTCTTCCCAGAGCCCAGCACCCCCTACCCCAGATCCTCCACCCCTCTCCTTTCAGTTTCTGAGCCAGCTCTACACTCTACCCCAGAGCCAAATGCCACTCCAGTACATCTACACCTTGTTTCTGGAGCATGACCTCAGCCTGGGAGCCCTGGCCATGGAAACGCTGGCCCAGCAGAAGAGAGACTACTACCAGGTAAATATCCTCTCCCAACACCCCACTAGCACTACACAGGAGGAAGGTGGAGCTCAGAGATTCTCAGGATCTTATCAAAAGTTCCTACATTGAGATTCAAACCCAGCTTCCTGTGAAACTGCAGTATACCACACACGCAGGCACACACCACACACACACACTATGGTGCTTTCATTTGAGAGGAGGGATGATGTGTTCTAAGGGAAGTCTCTACCAGAAGAATTACATCCCCATCTCCAAATCTTAAAATCCTTCAGCTTAAAAATACAGTTGGGGGGGGGCTAAAAAAAGAAAGAGAGAGAGAGAGAGAGGGAAGGAAGGAAGGAAGGAAGGAAGGAAGGAAGGAAGGAAGGAAGGAAGGAAGGAAGGAAGGAAGGAAAGAAAGAAATACCAGTTGCATGAGGCATAACGGTGCATTCCTCTAATACTAGTACTTGAGAGGCAAAAATAGGTAGATATCTGAGTTCAAGGCCAGCCTGATATACATAAGGAGTTCTAGGATAGCCTGAGCTACATGTGAGACTCTGTTTTGAACAAACAAACAAAAAAGAAATACTTATTTCAAGCCTGGCATGGTAGCACACACCTTTAATTTCAGCATTGGGGAGGTTGAGGTGGGAAAGAATATCTGAGGTGGTGTCCAGCCAAGGCCTCATAGTAAGACCCAGCTTTAAAAAAAGATTTGTTTGGTTGCTAGTACCCATCAGGGGCAATTCACAACTACCTGTAACTCCAACTGCCTGGGGATCTGATTCCTCTAACCTCCATAGGCACTCACACTTATGTGCACAAGCCTGCACACAGTCACACATTTTAAAATAATAAAAATAAAATTTAAAAAGTTTTAGTTGGGAAGAAGACACCAGTAGGGGAGTCAGGATGGCGTTTCTCAGGAATAAGACCTCAGGATGTCTGGATCCCTGAAGAAAACAGTGGGGTCATCATAAGCCCTCTGCTTATGTGTATGGACCTAAGGTAGAGCAGACTTCATTGAAACAACATATTCAGAAATGGATTCAGGTCTGGGGTGTGGGTGGTAGTGTAGAGGTAGGGTAGAGCCCATGAAAAGTGTGGGAGGGGGCAACAAATGGGGAGTGTTGAAGCTGCTTCCCCATCCCATCCTCCACTCTGCAGCCTCTAGCAGCCAAAAGGATGGAAATTGAGAAGTGGAGAAAGGAATTCAAGGATCAGTGGCTGAAGGGGCAGAAGCGTATGGTAAGGACCTGCAGAGGGAGGCCCTGCACCAGGCTGCAGACAGAGGGCTTATGGTCCTCTTATTGCCCCCAAGAATGAGGCGGTGCAGGCACTGAGGCGCTCCCAGCTCCAGTACATTCAACGCAGAGAGGACCTGCAGGCGCGTTCCCTTGGGTCCCCGGAGGACCTTCCTCCCCAGGTGTCTCCTGGATCCAGCAAGCAGCAGGAGCGCAGAAGGCGGTCCCGAGAAGAGGCGTATGCGAAGGTACAATACCAAGAACCTCTAACATCTGACTCTTTTCCCCAGCTTCAGCCCACCTAAGCTGTCTCTGCTTTGATTCTCCCAGGCACAAGAGGCAGAGGCTTTATACCAGGCCTGTGTCCGGGAGGCAAATACACGCCAGCAGGATCTGGAGACAATCAAGCGGCGGATAGTGTCGCATGTCCGCAAGCTGGTCTTGCAAGGAGATGAAGTGCTTAGGCGGGTAAAGCCCCCCCCCATGACCACTCTTTATTCATTGCACTTGGGCACCCATAAATACTTCTTTCCTCTGTCCCTAAACCACCTTTGGGGCCCCACAACAGCATCTTTACTGCAGGTGCCATACCTAAGGGCACAGCCACCCTCAGCCTTACAGCCGACCAGTGACAGGCCCTGTCCTCAGACACTGGCCTTGCTTACTGGTGAGGGTTAGGCTACTCCCCACCCCAGAGATCCAGGTCCAGTCTTCTGCATATCTCCATCCTTTCAGGTGACCCTGGGTCTCTTTGAGCTGCGTGGGGCGCAGGCAGAACGAGGACCTCGCGCCTTCTCTGCTCTGGCTGAGTGCTGTGTGCCCTTTGAGCCTGGCCAGCGCTACCAGGAGTTCGTGCGGACACTACAACCTGGAGCCCTGCCACCGCCGTCTCCAGCCTTCTGCTTCCAGGAGTTCATGCCTGTAGCACACAGGTGGGCACTTCTGGGAGTGAGCCAAGAAGCCCTATGCCAGGCTTTAATATGTTTATTGTATGCTGGATTATGTTCACTTCTTTTACCTCCCCTTGCTCCCTCCTACCCCAGCTGAATCTCTTGCTCTCCCAACCAGTCTCTATTTTGGGATTTTTGTTTTGTTTTATGAGACAGTGTTTCTCTGTGTAGCTCTGGCTGTCTTAGAACTTTGTAAACTAGGCTGGCCTTGAACTCAAGATCCAACCGCTTCTATCTCCCGAGTGCTAAGATCAAAGGTCTGCACCACCACTGCTGGGCCCTGAAATATTTTTGGAGCAGACTCTCTGTAGCTCTGGGTGTCCTGGAACTTGATTAGTATCTTTTTATTTTTAAGAAAGAAATATTTCTATTTAGATGTATGTGTATATGCCACCTATGTGCAGGTGCTCTCAAAGACCAGAAGAGGGCATCAGATTCTATAAAGCTGGGGTTATAAGCAGTTGTGAGCCACCTATGTGAGTGGTGGGAACTGATCTTGGGTCCTGGAACAGCAGCCAAACACAGCCACTGAGCCACCTCTCCAGCCCTTCCTGTGTTTGTTTGCTTTGAAATGGCTCAATGGCTTTCATCAGGGGGTACTTACAGGATCATGGGGGACTTTTGATGAATTACCCCAATTTTAGGGTGGTGAAGCTAGGACCCTTCCAGCCTAAGATAGCGCTGGACACCAGAGTTTGCAAACCCTTAGAGTTGAGACCCAGATGCTATGCCCACTTGCTGTCACCCAGGCCAGATTCCTGGGGATCAAGCTCTAAAATCTCTCTCTCCCAGTTCCCCTCAGGACACAAAAAAGAAGTTTCCGGGGGCCCCACATGCAAGGCTGGAGAAAGGTTCCTCTGAGCCTGGCCCTTGGGAGGATAGCAGCTTAGGTAGCCAGGGTAAGTCCATGGAGATCTGGTGGGTACAGGGCCTGAACTTGGTCCGGCCTGATGGATCTGTTCTCACCCAGGGATTCAAGGCCCCACTCCAGGAAGTGATGTGGACAGTGTAGGCGGTGGCAATGAATCCCAGTCCCTGGATTCCCCTACTTCCAGCCCAGGTGAGGGTAGCAAACCTGATCCTTCCCTGTACCCGTCTGTCCTCCAGCCCCTAGCCAACATTAATCTCCAATCTACCTCTTGGCCTCTGGTCTGCCGCACACCCCCGATCCTCAAGTGGTAACCTCAAGTCTTAGTAGAAGTTTCCTTTAAACCACCAGACAAGGGCCTGGCCTGTTCCTGGACTTAACCTCTGGTCTTTGACCTTTCCTTTCAAGGACGTCTCTGGGTGTTTTTGGAAGCCCTGAAAACCAAACCTGTCTTTTTAGACCTAGCCTGTCCCATGACCACCGTAATAATCCGACCTCTGTGCCCCTCTGCCTGCAGGTGCTGGTCGACGGCTTGTGAAAGCATCGTCTGTAGGCACGGAGTCCTCTGACGACTTTGAAGAGCGAGATCCTGGTAAGACAAGGCACAGGAGGGCAGGTGGACTTACAGGGACAGGAAGGTGGCCCTGACAACCCGACCTCCCCTGTTGCAGATCTGGGGGATGGGATGGAGAATGGACTAGGCAGCCCCTTCAGGAAGTGGACCCTGTCCACAGCCGCTCAGACCCACCGGCTACGGCGGCTACGTGGCCCAGCCAAGTGCAGAGAATGTGAAGCCTTCATGGTCAGCGGGACAGAGTGTGAAGAGGTGTGGCCTAGACTGGAGACCTAATGACCTCTGCTGACTTTCAGCAAATCCCTGCGGCCCTTTTTGCTCTAGGACCTAGCTTTGTCTGATAACCTGTCTCAATCTCAATGTTTATTTATCTTGTCGGAGAGGGAGGGGCAGACAGCACCTGAGTACCTAAGTGTTAGAGGATAATTTAAAGGAGTCATCTCTCTCCTTCCCCTGTGGAGTCCTGTCGTTGTCAGGTGTGGCAGCAAGCACCTTTACCTGGTCGGATCTAACATCTCTTAGCATTCTTCAATCCCTGGCTCTCTTGATGACTTCCTCATCCCCTGCTGATCTTCTGATAACCTTCTTGTCCCCAGCTGAACTCCTAACCCTATAACTTTCCCCCAGTGCTTTTTGACCTGTCACAAGCGCTGCCTGGAAACCCTTCTTATCCTTTGTGGACACCGGCGGCTTCCAGCCCGGATGCCTCTCTTTGGGATTGACTTCCTAAAACTCCCCAGAGATTTCCCTGAGGAGGTGCCTTTTGTAGTTACCCGATGCACAGCTGAGATAGAGCACCGTGCCCTTGGCATGCAGGTAGGTGCCACCTTCATCTTGATTGTCCCCACAAGTGATTTGCTCCCACGGATGGCCAGATCACAAACTAAGCATCCTTTATCCTGAAGGGTATCTATCGGGTCAGTGGGTCTCGGGTGCGTGTGGAGAGGCTGTGTCAGGCCTTTGAGAATGGCCGAACACTGGTTGAACTGTCGGGAAACTCTCCTCATGATATCACCGGTGTCCTCAAGCGATTTCTTCAAGAGGTAGGTGGCTCCAGGTCTGAGGTGGTGGGCAAGAGCCTTGCAGCATCTGGCTCAGGACCCTCAGCAGCCCCCCCCCCCCACTCCTGTCCCCACCAGCTCACTGATCCTGTGGTCCCCTTCCACCTCTACGATGCCTTCATCTCTCTGGCAAAGACCCTGCATGCAGACCCTGGGGACAACCCTGGGACCCCCAGCCCCAGCCCTGAGATTATCTGCTCGCTGAAGACCCTCTTGGTGCAGCTGCCTGACTCTAACTACAATACTCTGCGGCACCTGGTGGCCCATCTGTTCAGGTGTGCATGGGTCCCTAAGCTTTGAACCATGGCCCTCTTTCCCTAGACACATAACTGCTTACCTATGTGGCTCATATAACCTCTGACCTTTCATATTTCTTCGGAGCTCAGAACCCTGGATACCCACACCTAGCCCTGACACTGTCTATGCGAACTAGCTGATCTTAAACAGTGACCAGAGGCTACTTTCCTGTGGCCTGACCAAGTCACCAGGCTAGCCCACAGGTCCCACCCTTCTCCAGGTCCATGCTTGACCCTCTCCCCATACCATCCTTAGGGTGGCTGCTCGGTTTGAAGAAAACAAGATGTCTGCCAACAACTTGGGAATTGTATTTGGGCCTACGCTGCTGCGGCCACCAGATGAACCCAAGCTTCCCAGTGCCAGCCCCGTGGCCTGTCTGCTGGACTCCGGTCATCAGGCTCAGCTTGTTGAGTTCCTCATTGTGCACTATGAGCAGATCTTTGGAATGGATGAGCTCCCTCTGGTCTCTGAGCCCCTAACCCAAGACCCTAGCCTGGCTCCTGCACTCCTTGAATCCAGTTCCCAGCAGTCAGCCCCACTTCTTGCCCAAGACACACAGCCCCTGACCATAGCCTCAGACTCCAGCCCAAAACCCAAACACCACAGTTCTCTGGAGAAGTGTCCCGAGGTCACACCTCCTGAGGTAGGAGCCTACCTGTCCCACAGATGTGGGGAGTGCCTTGTCTGTGATTAACTCCCCTTCTTTTGTACAACTGGATATTGAACCCAGGGCCTGGTGTGCACTCGGCATGTGCTTACCACTAAGTCACACTCCCAGCTTGATTTTGTTTCTTTTGTGTTTTTAAAAAACACTTATTTAGAGAAAGAGAGAGTATGTACAGGCACACACATGTCATGGTATGAGTATGAAGGCCAGAGGACAGCCTGTCCTTCTACTACTTGGGTCCTGTGGATGGAACTCAGGTCCTTAGACTTGCTGGCAAGTACCTTTACACACTGTAACATCTCCCCGGCCCAAATTGCTTTTATTTAATTATTTATTGTTGGGGGGGAGCGTTACATGAAAGTCAGAGAAAACTTAGAGTCAGTTCTCTTCTAGCATATAGGTCTGGGAATCAAGTTTTGTGGTAGGTGCCTTTACCTATTCAACCTTTTTTTAGTTTTTATTTTGTGACAAAGTCTTCTTAAATTGGCAGATTGGCTTTGAATTTACACTGTAAGACAAGATGCACCTTGATTTTAATGATCCTCCTGCCTCAGCCTATTAAGTAATTGAGATGGCACAGTGCTGTTTTTTAAAGTGTGCATTGGTAGGGTTTGCCTATATGTATGTCTGTGTGGGGGTGTCAGATCCCCTGGAACTGGAGTCACAAGACACTTTTGAGCTGTCATGCTGTGGGAGGTTTCGTGCACGCATCGTGGGGGTAGGAGTTGTGGAAAAACAGCCAAATACTCTTTAACTATTGAGCCATCTCTCCAGCCCCAACACACTTGCCTTTCTGTTGTATTGCTGTAGTTGATTCTGAGATCGGGTCTTTCTCTGTTATCTCCCTGTCTTGGTGCTTTGGGTGTTAGAATTGCGGGTGGGTGAGCACCTCCTTTTTGGGCATCTACTTTTCTCTTTAAAATTTACTTACTAGGCTGGGCCATGATGGTGCACACTGTTAATCCTAGCCCTTGGGTAGCAGAGACAAGTAGATCTCTGGGAGTGCAAGACCAGCCTGATCTACATAACCAATTTAAAGACAAGCAGAGCTGCATAACAGAGAGATCTTGTCTCGAAAATAAAGAAAGGAAGGAAGGAAGGAAGGAAGGAAGGAAGGAAGGAAGGAAGGAAGGAAGAAAGGCTGAGTAGTAGTAGTGGTCACACCTTCCTTTAATCTCAGCATTTGGGAAGCAGAGTCAGGTGAATCTCTGAGTTCAGACCAGCATGGTCTACAGAGCAAATTCCAGGACAACCAGGGCTAGAAAGAGAAACCTTATCTCAAAAAATCAAAAGGAGAGGGGACTTATTTACTTAATGTGTGGAGGTCAGAGGACAGTTTTCAGAATCAACCCTCTTTCCAGCTTGTTTCTGTCATGCTTTATACTCCAGTTTAGCTGATGAGTGGATGCTTCCCATCCCACCTAGAAGAACTGGTATTCTGGTTTTAGAAAAACATACGTATGTATTTAGTGGGAGGGATGTATGGGCAAAGATAGGAGGTCAGAAGAAGACTTGCAGGAACCAGCTCTTTCCTTCTACCAGTTAGGATCTGAAGATGAAGCTCATGTGAGGTCTGCTAGCAGTTTCCCTCACCCACTGGGCCGTTTCAGCATCTGGCTCTGGCTTTGTGATTGTTAGCAGGATTGCTCAGTGAGTGCTTTTACACACTGAGCCATTTCACCTCCCCCACCTAGAACATTTCTTCCACTCCAGTTTGTGCTGGAAGACTTCCTCTTGGTGTCTGACCCATGAGGAAAAAGACCAAAAGTAAACATGCAACATCACACGGTCCTGTGAAGAAAAAAGAATAGTGTAAGGGGTGCCCCAAGGTGAGGTCTAGAGGACTTTGTAGCAGGAAATATAATATGGGAAAGTCTTATGGAAAGGTGAGTTTGAGCAAAGACTAGCTTGACATGGGGATAGAAGGAGGCATGAGCAAATCTGGGGAAGGGTGTACCAGGCAATGGGAAATGGGAAGCGCTGGTGCAAAGGCCTTGGAGTGGAAGCATGTGTGCTGTGTGCAGTCATATATTGTAATGGTGGGTAAGGAAAACAGCAAGGAACCAAGGGCCAGGCTGCAAATGAATCTCCGTGGCAAAGTGCCCATCTAGCATGTGTGAGGCTTTAGGTTTGGTTCCCAGCATTAGAAAAGGTTAGCCAGATGGCTCTGCTAGCTCTCATGAGCACAGGATGTGAACAGACGAGCCTTGGTTATGTACAGACTATATTGAGACAGAATCACTCAGTGAACTATCTCAGCTACACTGCTATACCAATGAGGACCCCTGTTTCTACCCTGTAATAAGTAGTTATAAGCATTCATAGCCTGGCTTTTTACAAAGTTGCCAGAAATTCAAACTTGGGTCCTCATACTTGCATAGCAAATCCTCTGACCCACTGAGTCACCCCACAGACCCCAAAACAGGATTTTACTGTTGGGAGTCACATTCTGGGTTTCTTCCTGCAGATTGCAACTCTGCAGAGAGACCACGGGGAGGAGAAGGAGGTGGAATACACCAGAGATGATGGGGCAGGGGAAGGTGAGTGTCCTGGGGAGCTCTCTCTTTGCCCCAGAGTTGCTTGGCTGACAGGTCACTTCTGGGAGAACATCCTGAGAACTTGGGGATGCTTAGCATTCATTACTCCACAGAGTCCAGTCACAACCCTGAGGACTTGCTCCTGGTAACACAATCCCGAGGCCACTTCAGCCGCCAGCCAGTGAAGTATTCCAGAGGAGGTATACGACCAGTAGTAACTCATCAACTGTCCAGCTTGGCTCTGGTGGCTTCCAAGCTGTGTGAAGAGACTCCTGTCACTGTCTCAACAATGCACCGAGGCAGTTTGAGGGGACGAAGCCTGGGCCCTGCTGCTGCCTCCCCTGAAGGCAGCCCCCTGCGCCGAAACCCCCTGCCCAAGCACTTTGAGATCACCCAGGAGACAGCCCGGCTACTCTCCAAGCTGGACAGTGAGGCTGTGTCCAGGGCTACCTGTTGGGCTGATGCTGAGCCTGAGGAATCTGAGGAGCATCTCTGACCACCCACCATCCTGTGGGACCCAGAACTGAGTTGATGGCCCTGTATGTCTCTCTACCTGTCCCTCCTGGTGATCAAACCAGTTCAATGGGGTGTGGAGAGAGATGGATAAGGAAGTCTTGGAGAAGTCCTAAAACACTGGGTTGCAGTGTGTCAACACCTCCCTGCCAGAGAAGGTTAAAACAAGGCAACACAGATGCACAGGCGATTGAGGATCATACTCAATGGGCAATCCAGAGCTGAAGGTCCTTGGAGTTACCCCAGTCTCTGACCTCTGAGACAGGTGTCTGACTACTTGGATCATAATGACTCCTGGCCCTGCTGCCAATTGCCTCTTTGACAGATTCCAAGAGAATAGATGGGTGCAGTTCAGCCCTGTCTCCGCCTTTTATGCCTTTTTTCATGTTTTTGTTGTTGTTTTGGTTGGTTTGTTTTGAGATGAGGTCTCATGTAGCTCTAGCTGGTCTGGAACTCCCTATGTAAACCAGGTTGTTAGAGAACTCACAGAAATTCTCTGACTCCCAAGGGCTGGTCAAGTCTGGATTCTTACAACCCTGAATAAACTATATCCTGCCAGGAAGAAATGCCTGAGCACATGGTACTTACTGACGGATCTTTGAGTTGGTTTTCCAGACCCACTTAGTGGAAGGAGAGAACCAATTACTTCAAATTGTCTGACCTCTGCACATTAACATGCATATGCACAAATAAAATTAAATTTTAATTTTCAAAAGGTTTGATGGACACATGACTTTAATCCCAACACTCAAGAGACAGAGGCAGGCTGATATGAGTTCGAGGCCAGCCTGATCTGTAGAGTTAGTTCCAGGACAGGCAGGGCTACACAGAGAAACTCTGTCTGGAAAAATTAAAAACTCCTATTAGGTTCTTGTACATCTGTCTTTGCCGTGGAAGACTGACAAAGTAGAGGTCACTAGTAAGAGCAGCATCTTTTACCCCTTTATTACTGACCTAATGAACCAAGACTTCTAAAAACCACCCTGTGAAACCCACAGGCAATTAGCATAGGGCTTGGAGCCCCAGATGAGTCACTCAGGCCCTGCCAGAGCTCTGTGTCCCTGATCCGGTTCTACATAATCAAATACAACCCGTTGCTGATAATTGGGACAATAGGTCTGTGTGCTACAGACCGGGGGAGGCCAGGGGAGGAGACTACAGGCCTAAACCAGCGGCAGGCTGAGGGAAGACATAGGAAGCCAGGATTGCATACATGGTCTGGGGCACGAACTGGTGGCCTTGCAGCAGGAGGGCGAGGGTCTAGCTTGATTACTGAGCTGGGTGGGGCTTGCAGTTTGATACAGGATTGGACAGGAATGGGGGGCGCCCCAGAGGCCACCGCTACGGATCTTTCCAGCTGCCAGGTGACTCAGCCCCAATGGCGCGAAAGGGCAAGCACGTGAGGTGCGCTGGGACGGAGTGGAAGGGGTGTCCCACGTGGGAGAACAGGACTGTGGGGGGGGAGATGGGATTGCTGCAGTTTCTGGACACCATACTTCCGACGACGTGGGGGGTGGTACACTGCAAGGGGCCAAGAGCTGGGGCAGGTAGGGGCGGGGCCTTAGGGCCCGCCTCCTTGGCCTGAGGCTTCAAGCATACCAGACGCAGTTGTGCAACCGCCCAATCGCAGGGCCACGGGTCTCAGTCCCGCCCGCCTCGACCCCCGCGAGCCTGCCCCGTCTGCCGCTAGACTGAAGGCCCAGGTAAGACTAGCAGTAACTGGACTGGGGTGGGTGCAGGCTTCTGGAGAGAATGAGGCGCACCCTTTCTTCTCCGCAACCCTTCCTCTAGCCTGAGGTCGTCTGCAACACCCTCTTTTGTCCCGGAGGCCTCTTAGTCCCCTATCCCACCCCGGAATGGCCTGCTTCCAGAGCTCTTGAGTGGAATCCTGCCAGTAACTCAACTTCTGGGGCAGCCTCTCTGCTCTGCTCTGCTCGGCGCTTTGGCACTGCCCTCCCGCTGACTAGGAGGCTTGATCTGGTGTGCACACGCCCCCTGGCCTCTGCACTGTCAAGGACCCTGGCACCAGTGTGATCTTCAGACTGCTCTGCAGCTCCAGGGCCTTTGTACTGCCCCGGCCAACCTTTCAACACCCCTTGGAAACCACAGGTATCCAACCTGATCATAGATTGGGGGCACAAGGCCCTGAATTACGTGGTAGATGCATTTGCTGTGGGTTCTTCAGATTTTAAAAAAGCAAAAATCAAACAAAAATCAGAGATCCTTTTTAAAAATGTTATGACAGCGTTCAAGACAGGAGAGCAGATCTCTGTGATTTTGAGACCAGCCTGATTTCACAGGGAGTCCTAGGCCAGGTGGGATAAGTAGTGTGGCCCTGCTTTATGGAGTAGATAAACAGAGCTTGTGTTTTTTTTAGGTCACTCTGGCTCTCATCACAGACACCCCGCTCAGAGGGCCTCTGAGTTTGTGGGTTACACTCTGGGTTACACTCACACAATCTTGATTCTTGTCTCTGGCTACTGCCTGTTCATCCTCCTTCCATCAAGGGCCACCAGCACTGACCTCGCTTTTCTATATCCACAGGTGGTCATCATGGGTCAGTGCTACTACAATGAGACCATCGGCTTTTTCTATAATAACAGTGGCAAGGAGCTCAGCCTTCATTGGCGCCCCAAGGATGTGGTGGTAGTGGCTCTGGGGCTGACAGTCAGTATACTGGTGTTATTCACCAATCTGCTGGTTATTGCAGCTATAACCTCCAACCGACGCTTCCACCAGCCCATATACTACCTGCTTGGCAACTTGGCTGCTGCTGACCTCTTTGCTGGCATGGCCTACCTCTTTCTCATGTTCCATACTGGCCCACGAACTGCCAAGCTCTCCATCAAAGGCTGGTTCCTGCGACAGGGCCTACTGGACACCAGCCTGACGGCATCAGTGGCCACGCTGCTGGCCATCGCTGTAGAGCGGCATCGTAGTGTGATGGCGGTGCAGCTCCACAGCCGCCTGCCCCGGGGCCGTGTGGTTATACTCATTGTGGGTGTGTGGGTGGCTGCACTGGGCCTGGGGTTGCTGCCTGCACACTTCTGGCATTGCCTCTGTGACTTGGACAGTTGCTCACGAATGGTGCCCCTGTTCAGCCGCTCCTACCTGGCTGTGTGGGCCCTGTCCAGTCTGCTCGTCTTCCTGCTCATGGTAGCTGTCTACACACGCATATTCTTCTATGTGCGTAGACGGGTGGAACGCATGGCGGAACATGTCAGCTGCCATCCCCGATACCGAGAGACGACTCTCAGCCTAGTCAAGACTGTTGTCATCATCCTGGGTGAGTGAGTGTCCTGACAGCATCTTCAAGGACCTAACCTCCATAGCACTCTGGGAAACTGAGGAAGTGATCTGATACTGCAAGGAGGGAGGGAATGTTCTCCGGGGAGGTAGAGTCCTCAATGCTTGAGAAGGGAAAAGAATAAAAGATGAAACCCCCATGGCAAGACTGGGCAGAGCCTCCAAAGAGGAAAAGATGCCCCTTCAGCCAACCTACACAAAAGACAACAGGACAGTCTTGTTTGTTTGTGTTTGAGGCAAGGTCTCATGTAGTCCAGGCTGCTTCAAACTCTGTGTAGTAATGGAGGATGATCTTGAACTTGTGACCTTCTTGCCTTCACCTCCCAAGTGGCAGGGCTATAGATGTGCACCGCTGCACCTGGTTTCAGGTGTTGGGAATTGAACTGAGGGCTTAGTGCAGACTGGGCAAGCGCTACCAACCCATCGATCGATCCCCTCAGACCTGATTTTATGATTGTTTTTATTTCTTAAGACAGGGTCTTGCAACGTATCCCAGGCTGTCCTGGACCTCACTATGTAGACCAGGCTGCCCTCAAACTCACACAGATCTGCCTGTCTCTGCTCTGCCTTCTGAGTGCTGGTATTAAAAATGGGGACCATCACACCAGACTTTGGGGGTTTTTGTTGTTTCTTGTTTTCTTTCTTTCTTTTTTTAATGAAGGGTTTCATGAAGTCCAGGCTGACCTTAAACTCCCCGTATAACTAAGGCAGACTTGAAGCCCTGACCCTCCTGTCTGTAGTTCCCTGGGTTGATGAGATGTGCCACTTTGGAATTTAATTATTCTTTGGGGGGGGGCACTAGAAAATGGCTCAGTGATAAGAGCACTTCCTGTTCCTCCAGAGGACCTACGTTCGGTTCTCAGTACCCACATTAGACAGCTGATAACTACCTGCAACTCTAGCTCCAGGGGAATCTGATGCCCTTGTTTTAGCCTCCAGCACAGCATGTGGTTTACACTCATATACACACAAGCAAATAAAGTAAATATGTTCTTACATTTATTTGTGTGTGCACACGTGCACTTTAGTCCATCTGTGGGTGTCCGGGGACGACTTCTGGAAATTAGTTTTCTCCCTTATTCCACATGGGCCTCAGGAGTTGAGTTGGGTCCTCGGTCTTAGCCAATCTCTCTTTGGGGCTTTTAGTACAGGAGAAAATCTATTCCTGGTCTAAGATCGATTCTTCCCTGGCCCACTACTCCAGCCTGTCTCATGATGGATTCCTGTTTCTTCCTTTAGTGAACAAATCTATAGAAAGTTCCAGGGTCCTGGGCTCCTCTGTCCCATCTAGGAAAGGTATACCTCTAGCAGGCAAACTGGGGAAAGGTGTCTGTTCCCTCCTAGCAGTTCTGCTCCACAGGGAGCTTGTGTGGTATGTGCCACACAGTTGGTCACTGCCTGAGCACTCCTGATGGCTCACCATCCTTAACCCTACCACTACCCCACTTCCTGCCTCTGTCCTGCAGGGGCATTCGTGATATGCTGGACACCAGGCCAGGTGGTGCTGCTCCTGGATGGTCTGGACTGTAAATCCTGCAATGTCCTGGCTGTGGAGAAGTACTTCCTGCTCCTGGCTGAAGCCAATTCACTGGTCAACGCAGTGGTGTACTCCTGCCGAGATGCTGAGATGCGCCGCACCTTCCGTCGCCTCCTCTGCTGCATGTGCTTCCGTTGGTCCAACCACAAACCTGCCTGTTACTCATCTTCTGCCAAGATGGGTGCCAGCACCCGAATCATGCTTCCTGAGAATGGCCACCCACTAATGGATTCCACCCTTTAGCGTCCTTGGACTGAGGCAGGAGCCAGGGGCAGCAAGAATGTCATCTGTCTGCACCCCACGGCCACTTGCAGTTCTCCTGACGCAATCCTCCCCAAGCTCACCCCCTGCCTGCCTCAGGATGTAATATTCTGGGGACATCTCCATGCACCTGGGAGAGCACTCAAAGGGGCTTGACAGTCTGGCTCTCAATCACTCAGGATCTAAGTTTTGGGTTTTTTTTTAACAGGCATTTTCATTGTTTTATTGTATTTCTCTGGTATGTCCTGTGGACTGTTTCTTCCTACCTGGTGCTATGAGTATTCAGGGTAGAAGAGGTGAGAGTTGTCCCAGGCTACACCACCCACTGTGGGTCTTATGTAGCCAAGGATAGCCTTGATATATCCCTGTGTAGCTAAGGATGGCCTTGAATTCTTGATCCTCCTGACTCTACCTCCCAAGTGCTAATATTGAGCTGACTCCTTGGTACTGACCAGCCACTAAGGGTTCACCTGCCTCCATTATTTTGAAGGGACCACGTGACACAGGGTTTCTACAATGAGGTTTCCAGAGTTGTTTGGTTGGTTGGGTTTTTTGTTGTTTGGTTGGTTTGGGTTGGTTTGGTTTTTGTCATTAATTCAGACAGTCTGTCCATGTGTCCTGAAATTATCTATCATGGCTCAGAGCTGGTGAGAATCCTTCAGCATGGAATCCCCTGGCCCTGATTTCATTCATACTCCCGACCCCCATTTTGTTTTATTTTGAGATAGGCTCTTATGTGGCCTAGGCCAGCCTTGAACTTGCTGCATCTCCGAATCCTATTTGCTGGGATTAGAACTATATACTGTCATTCCCAGTTTCTGTCTCTTGCTGGAGTCTTGTATCTACTTCTTTCTGCCAACCGTCCTTCCACCTATGTCCTTGTGAAGCCTTTTCCTTTTACCTGCCTCCCTCCCTATTATTATATTATGATTTCAGACACAGGATCTCACAACATAACTCAGAACTAGTTCATCCTAGAACTCGCTGTGTATCTCAAGCTCACTCCCAACTCTCAAGTGTCTTCCTGCTTTCTCGCCTTCCTGAGTGCTGAGATGACAAGCCTAAGCCACCATATTGAGGTGTAGCCAGTGTCTAAAAAGACACAGACTTGCCAGGAGGGACCAGAAAACTCCCTGAGGAAGGGGCTTCAGTGTCCCATGGAGCCTGTAATTAAGTCACAAGTTTACCTGGACTTTCTACTCCGCAGTCTCCCAAGGCCTCAGATATGGCAGGCCTGAGATGAGCCCTCTCTCTGCCTAGAGAAGTCCCTGGCCGTATGGACCATGAGTGCTGTTCCCTTCTCCACATCACCAGAGGAATCAGAGTTAGGTTTTTACTTTGGATCCACATGCAAAGCAACAGCAGGAATTTGAACCTCAGTTTTATCTGAGACCAAATTCTTCAGGCATTAAAGCACCTGTTTCCAAAGAACCGAAAAAGTCTCTGTCTCCACAGTAAATGTTCTGTTTTCCCACTGCTGGAACCTTGTACACACCATGCCAGTTCCTCACCACAGAGCTCTGTCACAGGAACCATTTCCAAAGGAAAAATGCCCATCCCTACCTCTGTGAAGACACAAGACTTAGCTGAGGGAGTGGGTAGTTCTTGATCCAATGTGGGCAGTGTGCACCTACAGCCAGTCTCCCAAGGTGACAATCCAGGAACCGCCAAGTGTCCATGAAGGATGTTGTCTCTACTTCCACGGAACTCTAGATCTGCTGCACCTGTGTCACGTTGGGTATTGAAGCAACCAATCAAATCCTAGATCCCGGACTCCTGATGGCCTCCAGAAGTCAGCTGTCTCACCTGTACTTAATTCTCTCTTACATCATTGTTCAGTTCTGTTGGGGGATTTGTATTGTCAGCTTTGGTTTGGGGGTTTTCTTAAGTTTTTGGGGTTTTTTTGTTTTAAAGATTTACTTATTTTGTACAGTGTTCTACCTGTATGCATGCCTTCACACCAGAAGAGAGTACCAGATCTTAATATAAATGGCTGTGAGCCACCATGTCGGTGCTGGGAATTGAACTCAGATCCTCTGGAAGAGCAGCCAGTGCTAACCTCTGAGCCATCCCTCTAACTCTCCCCCTACCATTTTTTTTTTCCTTTCCTTTTTTCACTTATAAGTTTTCTGTTTGTTTTTTGAGACAGGATTTCTCTGTGTAGTTCTGGCTGACCTGGAACTTATCTGTGGACCAAGCTGGCCCTGAACTCAGAGATCCACCTGCCTCTACCTTCTGAGAGCTGGAATTAGAGTGCCTAGATGTGTGCATATTTTTGCACAAATGTGGGTGTTCTTGTATCTTTGTGTGCATGTGGATACTGGAGATTAGTGTCAGGAATCACTGATGGAGGCCCTGCCACCTTACTCAATGAAGCAGGGTCTCTCAGTCAAACCCAGAGCTCACCAAATCAGCTAGTCTCACTGACTAGCTATTCTTGGGAATCCTTTGTCACTGCCACCTATGGCTGGGATTATATTCAGGTCACTCCACCCCTGCACTTATGTGGACTTCTGAGGTTCTGAATTCTAGTCTACACGCTTGAGTGTCAAGCACCGTAACTGCTGAGCAAACCCCTCCCTGGCCCAGCTTTTCTCTTGATCTCTCCTCTGTCAGGTGCCATCAAGTTTTTGTCTTTTTTAGGCCATGAAACTTATAGTCCCTCTCTACCAAACCAGGTCTGTGTACTGCTGTACTGACATTCTGTACGGGGAGCCACTCTCGGACCCGTGTTGCTGGGACCAAGCCTATGGTCCCTTCATCAGAGGGTCTCCCTTGTTCTTATACATTTGTGTGTCTTGCCTGGTGGCCCTGAGGTCTCCCCCACTGCTGCTTGAGTTTTCTCTGCAGTAGCAGAATGAAGATGGGCTTCCCAGCCACGCTACCTAACCCTCACCAAGTCTTCATCTGAACTCTGTCTCAGAGCTGAATTCTGTGACCTTGGAGAGAGTTGTGTCCCTTTTCTGACTAGGAGCCTGTTGTGTTGTCCTGCATCCCAAACAAGAGACCAAAGGGCCCATGAGAGTTCTGACTTGGTGTCTGCCCAAGAGCAGGCATTTATTTTTTTAGCCACATGCTATCATTTGCTAGACCTAGAGTGCTGGGGTTGGAAGGAATGAGCAGGCCTAAGATAAGCATGTAAATGTGCTTTCTACCAAGTCTGACAACAGGAGTTCCATCTCTGGGCCTATATCGTAGGAGAGAACCAAGTCCTGAAAGTGATTCCCTGACCCTCCATATGTGCCATGGCACGCACACTCCTGCACACAGACACACACAACAAAATATTTAAAAGAGAAAGGTTGAGGCCATTCTTATTAAAAACAATGTATAAAGCTGACTTTCTCTCCAGGGGAGAAAAGTGCTGGGTTCTAGCTTCCTTCCTGGTGTAATCTACACATTTCACTTGCCCCTCAGCCAGATGTAAGGGGAATAGAAAGCTCCAGGGAAACAGACAAGGTTCTGGGGACCAGTCAGAAGGGACTACGCCTCAGGAGTACAGTAAGGGACCCACAGGGGCCAAAGGCTTGTGGGACACAGTTGTACAGCTGTCCTTCCAAGTTGGATATGACCACTGCCATGTTGAATCAGCAGCTGTGTTCATTCACACAGGACATAAGATTGGACCATTAACGTTCTCTTGTAGGACATACAGGACCGAGACCTCCTCACAAATGATGAGGGTGGGTGACACACTTCCGTGCTGTAGTTACCCATTCTACTGTAACCTCAATACATTCCCTGGTTCACAAAACTGGACTTGAGTGAAACTGTTTCTTTGGTTATGCTACTCTCTTATCACAGGAAGCCACATGGCAGAGACATTGAGACTTTGAGGTTTGGAGAGTTCTGAGAAAGGTGTGAGAAGGGTGAACAGCCCTGGGACTGATGGGAAGGACTCAAGATGGGAGGGGCTGTGAAGAGAAGCAGGAACTTTGGGGAGGAGCCAGAGTTCTGAAGAACTAGCTGGGGTGGTGAGGGAAATGGAAAGCAGGGCAGCAGGAGTTCAGGGGCATTCCCAACTACTACTAAAGATGCTGTCAGCTTGGGCTATACGAGACCTTGTACCAAGAAAATTTGGAAACAGATGTAGTTCAGTTTGTAAGTGGTTGCCTGGTATGCATGAAGCTCTGGATTCCATCCCTACCACCACGCAATAGGACACTAGCACATACCAATCATCCCAGAACTTAGGAGGTCGAGGCGGAAAATCCGAATCGTGCTCAACTAAGCAAAGTCAATTTTCATTACATAACAAGTTGGAGGCCAGGCTGAGCTACATGAGACTCTGACTCAAGTTATTTATTTTTGAGACAAGGTCTCTGTTTGGGGAAAGTGGCCAGCCAAAGAAACCTACCCTGGCTCTGAAACCAGAGTCAGTGAAAGAAAAACCCACCCTGGCTCTAAGATCAGGGCCAGTGAAAGAAGCCCACCCTGGATCTGAAACCAGAGCCAATGAAAGAAAACTCACCCTGGCCCTGAACCCAGAGCTAGTGAAAGAAACACACCCTGGATCTAAGACCTGAGCCAGTGAAACACTTTATTTATCCCTGAACCCAGAACCAAAAAGAAATGTGTCCATTAAACTCAGGAAACTGGAGCACGACTGTAACAACTTCCCTGGGGAGACCCGCCCCTGCCTGAGCAAAGATGTCACATCAGGGAAGCCTTTCCCTGAAGCAGGGCTATAAGCTGCTACCTGCGCTTTCATTGGCTCCCAAATACTTTCCATCGAGCTGTAATACTCAGTATACCTGAGCTCCTGACTGCCAGGATCTCTTTCCATCTGAGCTGCACAAACGCCAACACTCACTATGTAGACCAGACTGGCCTTGAACTCACAGAGATCTGCTTTTCTAAATGCTGGAGGTAAGGGCGTGTGCCACCACGCCTAGCCACAAATTTTTGAAAAGTTCTGAGGAAAGGAGGTGTGCAAGTGAGGATGCAGGGCTCTGGGGGGTGGGGGGACTCAGATGTGGGGAGCTGCAAAGAACCTGGACCCTGTGAAGACGTGAAAACCTGAATCAACCCGGAGACCAAAGAGAAGGCAGAAGCACTGGAATATCCAACGGGTGCGGGCTCTGTCGGGAACGGGAGCCTTAAAGTGCGCTAGACTTCAGCAATGCAGGTGGTCGTCGTTACCCTGACAACCTCCAACCGAGTCCTGGTGGCAGTTGAGAAGGCATATTTCTAGTGAGCCCATGGGGAGGGAAAACAGTGTGTGGCGCTGATCAGCGACGCTGCCCACAGGGTCGTGTCCCGGGGTCGAGGAATGCAAAAGAGAATCGTTGTTTCTTAGACAACCCTCAACCGGTCCCTCAGCATCGGTTGAAGAGACTGTTTGGGGCGCGTCACGAGGAAGAGGGCGGTACACCGCACCGATTGGTGAATGGCGCCTTCGGGGCGTTTCCGAGGGCGGTGCGTAGCGGCGATTGGCTAATGGAAACAAAGGGGGCGTGGCGCCCGGGTCTGCGGCGGTTGGCTGCTGCGCACGCGCGAGCCCTCCTGGCAGGCCCGGTCCCTCAGCGCTGTACTGTCCATCGCCTATGGCCGTCCCGCTGCGTCCCGTGCCGCCGCAGCTCGCCCCGCGCCGCCCGACGCCCGCAGCTCCACTGGGCCGTGACACGAGCGACGTCCTGCAGCAGATCATGGCCATCACCGACCAGAGCCTGGATGAGGCTCAGGCCAGGTGCGACGCCCAGGCAGGGAGGGAACGGGCAGAGACGGGATGGGGACGGGGTGCGACAGAGCAGCCTCTGACCACAGAGCGTGAAGGATGATGGTTCCGTGTGGAAAGAGGGCGTCGGAGTTATGGGGGTGAGGCCCTTCCCAGGGAACACGAGACGTCGGCAAGATAGCAATATGTTATTGGCCGGGGCCAGTACCCCAAGTTTGCAAGGATCCATTGAGACCTTTCAGAAACTGATACCGGGAGCTAGAAGCTAGAGGACTCCTCCTCCTCCTCCTCCTCCTCCTCCTCCTCCTCCTCCTCCTCCTCCTCCTCCTCCTCCTCCTCCTCCGTTTCTCCTTTCAAGACGGGATTTCTCTATATAGTCCTGGCTGTCCTGGAACTCGCTCTTGAGACCAGGATGGCCTCGATTGAACTCAGAGATTCTTCTTCCTCTGCCTCCGGAGTGTGGAATTAAAGACGTGTGCCACCATGCCTGGCTGGCACTCTTCTTTTTAACGTCTTGTTTTATTTTGTTTAAATGTATGTATATGTGTATGCACCGAACATGTGTGTAGGGGGACTCAAGTTCTCTGGAAGAGTAACGAGTGCACTTAACCCCTGCGCCAAGTCTCCAACACCCCCCAGCACTCTCCCGCTTTGATTACCAGGCTAGCTTCAAACTCACTATGGACCTTAAACTCCTGATCATCCTGCCATTACCTCTATAGTGATGGGCTGAAAGATGTGTGCCACCCATTAACCACATCCCAAGGGTTCCTTTTACTGTTTGCTTTTGTTTGTTTGGGAGAGGACCTCATGTTTCCCAAGCTAGCCTGAAACTCACCGTATATCTCAATATATAGCCCAGGATGATCATGAACTTTTGACCCTTTTATCTCAGCCTCCGTGAGTGCTAGAATGACATGCATGCACCCCCACACTGACCTTATGTAATGCTTGAGCACAGGCTTTCGTGCATGCTAGGCAAGCATTCTACCAACTGAGCCACAACCACAGCCATTAGTGTGTGGGGGGAATGAATGTGTGGTTTGAGGTCAGCATCAGCTGCTGTCCTCTGCCTTGCAGAGTTTTTGGTTTTTTTTAAATTTTGTTTGTGGAATTGAGGCATGTGTACAGAAGACTTGGGAAGTCAGTTCTTTTCTCCCACTCTGGTTCATGAGATCAAATTTGCATTATATATTTTGGCATCAACTACTTTTACCCGTGGAACCATCTTCCAGGCTTAGGTTTCTATATACTTGGAGTGAGTTCAGAATTGCTGTTGCAGAAAAATAGAAGTAGTTGTTGGCAGAAGCTCAAAATGTATTCAGTTCTTAGATGGGTCCCCAAAGGACACCTCAGGAGATGTTATTTGATTACCTTTTTTTGTTTTCCAAGACGAGATTTCTCTGTGTAGCCCTGGCTGTCCTGGTTCGCTCTGTAGACCAGGCTGGCCTCAAACTCACAAAGATCTGCCTGCCTCTGCCTCCCAAGTCCTGGGATTAAAGGCATGCACCACTATGCCTGCAGTCAAAGCAGTTTTAAGACCACTTGTCTCATGTCCCCACACCAGTGTCAGCCAGCCATGATTGTGGAAATCTGCTTTACAAGGCAGTTTACTGAGTTGAAACCTGCTGGGCTGATTAGAAAATAGGAAAGGGCTGGATTCCTTTTGGAGCATGAGTGTTTATTGAAAGGATCTCTTTAGAGATGAGGGTGGTTTCCTAGGGTCTGACACTATGTACTCCTACTCTGCAGTGAGATCAGTATATTAAGGAGAAAAGCTCAGGTGGTAGAACACACACCTCCATTACACATGCAAGGAGCCCTGGGTTTGCTCTTCAGAAGTGCATAAAGGGTGATGCTCACCTTGATTATGTATTGAGGCCAATCTAAAATACCTGAGACCCTGCCTACAAGCAGCCAACCAACCACTGGCACTTCTACTAAACTCAGGGCTCTGTGCTCCTGCTCTGTCTGGAATGTTGACTCTTTGGCCTTTCTCTAGGCAGTTAGGAATGCTGCCCTGCCTCCAGCTTTTCCATTCCACTTTTAAAATTTACCTTGTGTTAGGGTATGTGTCGAGTGTGTGCGTGATGATCAGAGGACAGCACTAAACCTTGTCATGGAGTCTAAGGGGGTGAACTCAGTCACAAGGCTTGCCACCTCCCTCCCCTGACCCAGGTTCTTCTGCATGTCCATATGTCCAACATGTTTCCCCCCACAACACCTACTCTTCCTTTATCCTGCTCTCTGAGCACCATTCAGGTGCTGAGGAATCAGGGGCAGCTCCTGAGAATGTCTAGTGTATATAGTGTATATAGAATAGAAGCTGCTCCATGGAGGAAATTGAAGCTGGGCCAGTGAGCCCCCTGCTTAGTCTCCAAGAGAGGGCTTTGTTGAATTTTGAAGTCTTAGCACCTGGCACCTAGCCTCAGTAAGATGTCATGGTAATAGAGTCTAAAACAATGGTTCTCAATCTGTGGGTCAAGATACACACACCCCCTTTCTTTTACAAGGGTCAAATATTAGATATCCTACATCTCAGTTCACAACAATAGCAAAATTATAGTTGTGAAGTAGCAATAATGATACTTTTACGGGGGCCACCCCAGCATGAGGAACTGTATTAAAAGATCGCAGCATTAGGAAGATTAAGAACCACAAGTATAGAAGGATTAGGCTCTGGGGAGAAAAGAAATACAAACCAAGAACTATAACCACTAAAGGAACATTTTGGTGTGTCCTGAAGAACTGCCTATGTCCCGTTCTGGGAAGAGAGCTTCTGAGAGCTGAGCTCTGCTTAGGTGTGGCCTTTAGGCATCTAGGCTAGTCTCAAGGCTCCTGTCTGCCTGTGTGGCTAGGAATACAAGTACTTGTCTCTACTTCCATCAGAGTGCCTGTCTGTTTAAGGCTAAGAAGTTAATTTCTACTACATGTTTTATTTTGTATGTGCATATACGTGGAGGTCAGAGTATACTTTACATGAGTCAGCTCTTTCCTTCTACTTCTGTGTGTCTTCTAGGGAGCATATTCAGGTCACGAGGCTGGGTGGCAGAGCCTTAACCCACTGAGCTGCCTCACACCACTTCTTGGCCTCTTATGTACTACTAAGGATTTATTTATTTTTATTCTATGTGTATGTGTTTTGTCTGCATGTATGTATGTGTACCCCATACATTCCTCATGCCTGCAGAATTAAAAGAGGGCATAGGATTCCATGAACCTGGAGTTACACGACTGTGAGCTACCATGTGCGTGCTAGAAACTAAACCTGGATGCTCTGCAAAGCATCCAGTGCTAATCTCTGAGTCATATCTGCAGCCTCTTTGATTTTATTTTTATTATTTATTTACTTGAGACAGGATCCACTCTATGACACTGACAGATCTAGAATTCCCTATGGAGACAAGGCTAGCCTTGAACTCACAGAAATTGTTCTGCCTCTACCTCCCAGTGCTGGGATTAAAGGGGTGTGTGTGTGTGTGTGTGTGTGTGTGTGTGTGTGTGTGTGTGTGTGTGTGCGCGCGCGCGCGCACAGCTCAGATGGAAAGGAATCCTGGCAGTCAGGAGCCCAGAGGTACTGAGTGGTACAGCTCAGATAGAAAGTATTCAGGAAGTCGGGAGCCAGTGAACACCACAGGCCACAGTAAGCATAGGTAGCAGTTTACAGTCCTGCCTCCGGGAAAGGCTTCCCTGGTGTTAACAGCTCTGCTCTGACAGGAGAGACCTCCCCAGCTAAGTTGTTACAGTTTCTCAGACTGTAGGAAGGCTTCCAGGGAAGGTCCCCTAGGCCACTCTGCTGCTGCTCAGGTGAAAGAAGGTCTTCACAAAACCTAATTAAAGAAATTTATTGGGAGGGAAGGTCCAAGAGAGGGTGGCTGCCTCTGCCCAGGGTGGGAGAAGACGGCAGGGAAAGGGCTGTGGGTGCAGGGTGTGGGGGTGGAGCTTTCTAGGGAGACTTCCAGGGTGGGGATTGGTTGGATTTTTTTAACCCAGATTTGGTTTTGGTTTCAGGGTCAAAATGTTTCTTTCACTGACTCCTTTGGACTCTAGTTTCAGGGCCAGGGCACATTTCTTTCACTGGCTCTGATTCTAGAGTCAACGTGTGTTTCTTTTGTGCTGGTTTCAGAGTTGGGGCACATTTCTTTTTGGCTCTGGGTTCAGGGCCGGGGTGGGTTTCTTTGGCCATTTTCCCTACAGTTGCCCCCGCATTTGGTATTCCTCCCTTTTACATAAAATCTTAAAACTTAACAGTTCTCCATCATAGCTTATTGTCAAATTTGTTTGTTTGGTTGATTTTTTTTTTAGACAGGTCTCTCGTATAGCCCTGATTGTTCTGGAACTAGTTCTGTAGACCAGGCTGGCCTTAAAGTCACAGAGATCTGCCTGCCTCTGCCTCCCGGTGATTGTATACACCAAGTGAATTTCCTCCCTCAGTTGCTTTCTAACAGGGTATTTTATCATAGCAGCAGAAATGACACTAGAACAGAGAGAGAGAAAGCAAAGAGAGACAGGATAAGGAGGTGCAGGCCTATAACCTCAACATTCTGGAGGCAGGCCAGAAGATCAGGAGTTCATGGTAGCTTTAGCTACATAGGGAATTCCTGTCCAGCCTGGGCTACTGCATAGGGAATTCCAGGAAAGCCCATCTATATAATCTTAAACCCCTTCCCCTCCCAAATAAAAGAAAGGAAATTTCATACTTTATATATCTTAACAGAGCATGTACCTCTTTCCTCACAGTTCTCTAAACAACACTGGATACAACAACTGTAAAAGTATCATTTGCACACTGGATACTATAAATAATTTAGATATGGTTTAAGGCACATGGAAGTGGCGCTGGACGGTTGGCTCAGTGATTAAGAGCTGTTGCTGCTCTTGCAGAGGACCAAGGTTTGTTTCCCAGAACCACATGGTGGGTCGCAGCCATCTGTAGCATCGTCTCAGGGAAGCCAGTATCCTCTTCTGACCTCACCAGGCATCAGGCATGCACATGGTGCACATACGTGCAGGCAAAACACTGGTACAAAGTATATAGGAGGGGCTGAAGTTGTTATGGAGGACACCAGTTCAATTCCCAGCATCCATGCTGTGCCATTCTTAGAGCACCTTCATCTTCAAAGAATCTTGCACTCTTTTCTGACCTCTGTGCACCTGCACATATGAACAACTTCCCTCTCCCCAAAAACACACACCCCAAAATAAATCTAGAGTACATGGAAAGGTAAGTGAAGGCCATATTCAAATGTTGCAGTATCTTGCATAAGGGAGTTGAGCATTTACCTCTTGGATGCCTAGGAACAAAGACTGCAGCTTGACAGCTTGTCAGCCCAGGAGGTGGAGCCAACTTCATCTCTCCTCATCAGCTGACTGGACCAGGCTTTTGCAAGTCTTTCTGACCCAGCTAGACTCTGTGTGCCTCTGTCTCTACCATAGCTCCAAAATCAGCTTAGCTCAGTTGTCCATCAAGAACTTTTCATCTCCTCTGTGAAGCCTCTCACCTTCATTATATACTCAAGTGCCTTTAAAGAAAGGAAAGTGGGGGTTGGTGAGATGGTTCATCAGGTAAAGGCACTCACTTCCAAGCTTCATGACCTGAGTCAAATACCTGGAACCCACTGGCTGAAAGAAAGAACCCATTCCCCCAGGTTAGCTTCTAACTTCCTCACAAGAACATCCACACAAGTGCACTAAATAAAAATTATTAGAAATGTAATAATATAGCAGCTAAGAAATCAAGGAAGCTAATTAATTACTAGAAGATAAAGCTAAAAAACGAAGTAGAGGCCTGAGAGATGGCTCAGGAGTTAAGAGCACTTACTGCTCTTGGGGAGGATCTGAGTTCAGTCCCTAGCACCCACATGTTGACTCAAAACCATTCAAAACTCTAGTTCAAAGGAATCCAGCACCTTCAGACCTCTGTAGGCCCTAGGTATGCATGTGTACACACACACACACACACACACACACACACACACACACACACACACACAAGAAAACACCATAGTCTAAGTTCTCCTGATCTTTGTGTCTGAGCTATACTTTGTGGAAGGACAGAGGGAAGGAGGGAAGTGGGAGGGTGAGTGTTAGCTGACTGACCCGTTCATAGCCTGATTTGAATGGGCTCTATTGGCTGGTGTCTCCTTCATACATGTGTCAGTGGAAGAGGATGGCCTCTCCTGTCTCCTGTCACCAGCATACAAGTAGCTGCATCCCCTGCTAGTACCTCCAAAGAAGCTCCAAGGACATTTGTAGAACACAGGACAATCAGGCTTTTTGGACCCAGACACACCAGAATGAGATGCCGCAATTGACAGGCTACTGCTTATAGGGGAAAAAAGAAAAGTAGACTTCTCCTTTAAGGATCCTTTCCTTCTGAGTGGGCTCTAGTTGTTTTGTCTGTTTTTACATTCATTCATTTATTTTGTGTATGTTTGTGAGCACACACTTGCTTATGGAGGGAGCTTAGAGACCCCTAGCATGAATCAGTTCTCTCCTCCATGCTGATACCAGGGATCAACTCAGACCAGCAGGCTTTGTTACAGGCACCTTTACCAAAGAGGCCATCTCACCAGCCCAGGGTTAGTTTTTGAGATGGGGTCTCAGGTCCAGTCCAGCTTCAAACTCACTCTATAGTAAAGGATGACCTTGAACTCCTGATCCTCCTGCCCCACCTCCCCAGTGCTAGGAAGACAGGCCTACACAGTTCAGGATTGTTGTTTCTCTTTTTGAAAGATTGACACTAGAATTTTGAGGGGATGGCTCTGAATCTACATATTGACTCTAGTACTATAACTTTTCACAACACTCTATGACCCAGGCACATGGGAGGTTTTGTATCTCATTTCTTCAGTGTCTTTCCTCAGTGTGCATAGGTTATTGCACTGACCACTCTCCATTTGTAAATGAGCGGCTTCTAAAGGTTATCAGTTTCGGACTAAGGATGCTTGAGTTCTCTGTGTTTGAGTTATAGTTCCTCTGAACATATTCTGAAAGTCCTGAGCCCTCCCCATGGACAGTGTGTACTGGATACACTTTCTTGGGACTCCTCGGGTGACAGAAGCCTTGAAATTTTAAATGCTTTTAAAAAATTTTAAATTCAGTTGCTAGGAACCAGGGAGCTTCCACTCAACAAAAACTAGCAGACTCAGTGATGAGATGCCTAAGAAGTTGAAGTGAGATTCCATCTAGGAATTGCTTAGGAGTGACTCCAAGCAACCTAGTGGTAGTCAGGAACAGAATGGTTGATGATTGTCTGAAAATGCAGGCCTCTGAACCTCACACTGTGGCAAAGGCAACTTATCCTGTCCATCTGAGCTGTTTGACAGAGCTCCATGGGTCACGTGTGCTGACAACACTGAAGACAGCTGCAAATTCCAGAGTAGTGAGAACTGCTTCCTGCTTCCTACCGGCACTGGGGCGCAGGGCTCTCTGGTGCCTGTCCATACACCCCTTCTCATGGGACCCTTTTAAAGTTTTTATTGTCTATAATCATATAATGTGTTAGATATTAAATGACATTCTTGAACAGAGTGTGTCTTTGTGGTTTCTTTCCCACTTGTGGCTTCCTCACCCCTGACTCTTCCTTCTCCAAGAGATCTTCCCATCCTTCCTCACCACCTAGTAGTACCCTCTCTGGTCTGAGTTTTAGGGTCCCGGGTGGGCATGCATGTGGAAGTCAGAAGCCCCTTTGCTGCTGGAGTCTGTTCTCTCCTCCTACTGTGCATTCTGGGCCTTGAACTCAGGCCATCAGACTTGGCAGCATGATTTTTTTGCTTGTTTTTGTGGTTTTGTTTTTGTTTATCACTGAGCCATCTGACAGCCCCAGCTTTTCAGTCAGCACACTTAACATCTTTTCCTGCAAAATTCACAATTTCATTTCTCTTTACATCTGAATAATATTCCATTGTGTATCTATATTACCTTCTAAAGTTTACTTTTTGCTTTTTTGTTGTGTGTGTATGGGTGTGTTTCCTGCATGCATATCTGCCCACCACGTGTGTGCCTGGTGCCCAGGGAGGCTGATGAGGGCTTTGGATCCTCTGGAACTGGAGTTAGATTAGATGTTCATTAGCCACCATGTGAGTTCTGGGAATCACAACCGGGCCCTCTGGAAGAGCAGCTGGTACTCTTAACCTCTGAGCCCTGTCTCCAGTCCTCTATCACATTTATATTATCCATCTATAGGCATCTAGTCTGGTTCCATTGTCTTGCCATCATGAATAGAGGAACAGTGAACATGGATGTGTGTCTCTGTGGCAGGATATGGAATCTTTTGGGTAATTACCCAAGAATAGTATAGTGGGTCACATGGTAATTCTATCTTGAATTTTGGGTTGGTGTGTGTGTGTGTGTGTGTGTGTGTGTGTGTGTGTGTGTGTGTGTGTGTGTGTGTATGTATCATGTGGTTACCAGGGATGGAACTCCATCAGACTTGGCTGCAAGCACTTAGCCAGCTGAACCATCTCCCTCACCCTGGGGTCTCTTTTCTAAGGGATTAGGACCTTTCTATGAGGCTTTCCACCTCATAAATGAAGACTGTATCATCCCTTAATTAGGCCTCACCTGCAAACATTGTACCACTGAGCATTGGGTTTATGTGTAAGACTGTGAGGAGCTGGGGATGTAGCTTAGTGACAGAGACCTGCCTGGCACAGCAAGGTCTTTGTTCCATTTCTAGCACCACAGGGGAATAAAAACACCATGGCATTAAGTCTACTCCAAACGCTAGATTTTCCTCCTCCAGCTTCTCTCTGAAAAGGGAAGGTGGGCTGTGTTGTGATTGGCAGGTCAGGCCTTGAATGCTCACTTTGTCAATAATTGAATGCAGAAAGCTGTCCTGGCTGATTTGCCACCATGTGTCTTTTATTTTTACTTATTTAATTGTTTGTGTCTTTTAGATATTATTTAATTTTTTAGTTTTGAGGCATGGTATTACTATATGGTTAGGTTAACTTCAGACTTGAAGTCCTTGTACTTCAGCTTCCTTAGTGCTAGGATCATATATCTGTGCTGCTATGTCCAACATCATGAATCCTTTCTGTGGCAGGAGATCCTTGAGACAAGGTCTTACTCTGTAGCCCAGGCTGGCCTTGAACTCAAGGCCCCTTTTCTGCCTCTGCCTTCTTGAATTTGGGATCACAGGCATGTGGCACCATTCCTGACTAGGTTACATGGTGTACTCTGTCAACTTAAAGACCCTTTCCAATCCTCTCAGTCTGAGAGTTTTGTCTGTTGTTTCATGAAAAGGCTGGAACCTGAATCTGCTAATGCAATTTTGTGATGGTTTTAGTCTATTAATTTGATGGACTACTGTAGGGGACTTATGATGTTACATTGTAAAATAATTGTCCCGCCTACTAGTTTAATAAAAAACACTGGTTGGCCAAAGGCAGACAGGAAGTATGGGCGGGTCTATCAGACAGAAAACTCTGTGAACAGGAAGAACAGAGTAGAAATGCCAGAGAGAAGCCAAAAGATGCAGAGGACAACTATGCTGCTCTGAGAAAGGTACCAAGTCGCATGGCTGAACAGGATAAGAATCATGGGTTAGATTAAGAGAAAGAGCTAGGAAGTTATATGCCTGGGCCCCAGGTCAATCAGTGTATAATTAATGTAAGCGTCTGTGTGTCTCTGTGGAGCTGTGGGACTGTGGGTCTGCAGGTCTGTGGATCCAAATCTCTCTCCTTGACTCCAACCAGAACCTGTGACTCAAAATGTGGCTATCACATTATCTCACACTTTATTTAGCTGATGAGAAGCCAGGCACCCTGCTTGAAAGAGCCACAGCAGGGAGTCAAAAGTCCAGGCCAGAAACCTCATACAACAGACTGCATTAACGATTTTTAAAAGACTTATTTGGTTTCATTTTTTGCTTATGTGACTGTCTGCATCTATGGAGGTTATCAGATCCGCTGAGCTGGAGTTATAGGCAGTTGTGAGCTATTTGGTGGGGGTGCTGGGAGCCAATCTCAGTTTTTGGAAGAGCAGCAAACATTCTTAACCACCAAGCCATCTCTCCAGCTCTCATGCCTGAATTTTTACGTGGATGCCTGGAATTCAAACTCCGGTCTTCAGGTCTGCACAGTAAGTACTCTTAGCCATTGAACCATCTTTCCAACTTTTATTATTGTTTTGTTGAGGCAGGGCTCACATAGCCTGGACTAACCTGGGCCTCAAGATGTAACTGAGGTTGTTCTTGAATTCCTGATTCTCCTGCCTCAGCCTCCCAAGTTCTGGGATGTAAGGGCCACTACACCCTGGTTTTCAATTTTTATTTTGTCTTATTGTGTATAGGTGTTTTGCCTGCATACATGTCTGTGCACCACATGTGTTCCTGGTACTGAAGAAGCTAGAAGAAGGCTCTGATCTTCTGGAACTAGAATCACAGGTGGTTGTGAGCACCACATGGGTGCTGGGAACTGAACCTGGGTCCTCAAGAAAAGCAATTAGTGTTTTTACCTCTGAGCCATCTTCCTAGCCCTCCAAAATATAATAATAAGTAATAAAAGAGTAAACCATACATTTATGATCTCAGAGCTTTGTTGTGTAAGGAATCTGGGCACAGCATCTCACATGCTGTCCAGAGGAGTGGCCTGGGGTTTTTCTACATTGTTCTCACACTATCGGAGTTGACAGTTCAGCTCCTTACTGTTGTAGACTGAGACTCCTGGTCCTCAACCCTTAGCTCCTAGGCTCCATCCAGTACTCCCTGCTGTGGCTCTCTCAAGCAGGGTGCCTGGCTTCTCATCAGCTAAATAAAGTGTGAGGTAATGTGATAGCCACATTTTGAGTCACAGGTTCTGCTTGGAGTCAAGGAGAGAGTATGACACAGGCGTGTTCACCTTAGAGTTTGACAAGTAAATGAAGTCATCCCTTGTGGTAACACTTTGAACTCACAGGTCAGCTTTACTAAACTATGGTTTAGTGATCTGTAGGTAGCTGCTTGGGACATGGCATAGGCTTAGAACTCCCCAGTGAAAGGCTGAGGGTGTGGTTCAGAGGTACAGCTCGTGCCCAGAACCCTCCAGTGAGAGAACAGGGATGTGACTCAGGGGTAATGCTCCTGTCTACAGTCTGAGAGAGGCTGGAGGCCAAGGGCTAGAACAATGCTTGTCCTTCAGCCCAGGATAAAAATGCAAGATCATCAGCTAGTGACTATTTAGGGTCAACCTGGGGTACAGGAGACTCTGTTTTAAAGAGGGGTATGCTAAAGTTTAGAGCATTTGTTGCTCTTACAGACATCCACAGGGGGGTTCACAACCATTCAAAACTCCAGTTCCAGGGGATCTGAAGCCCTCTTCTGACTTCTGTGGACATCAGGCACACACACACACAGGGTGCACATACATATATGCAGACAAAAACATTCATACACATAAAGTTAATCAATATCTATTTTTTAAACAGACCTGGGGGCTGGAGAGATGGCTCAGAGGTTAATAAGAGCAATGACTGCTCTTCCAGAGGACCCGGGTTCAATTCCCAGCACCCACATGGTAGCTCACAACTGTCTATAATTCCAGATATTCCCACACAGCCATACACACAGGCAAAACACTAATGCATGGAAAATAAAAATAAATAAATTATTCTTTTAAAAAAGACCCATCCTGGAGCTAGAGAGATGGATCAGTGCTTAAGAGTACTGGCTGCTCTTCCAAAGGACACGGGTTCAACTTCCCAGCACCCCCATGGTATATCACATCTACCTGTAACACCAATTCTAGAGGATCTGACTTCCTCACACAGATAAACATGCAGGCAAAACACCAGTATGCACTTGTGTGCAGGCAAAATGCACACACACACACACACACACACACACACACACACACACACACACAGTGGTACAGACCTTTAATCTCAACACTTAGGAGGCAGAGGTAAGTGGATCTCTGTGATTTTGAGGCCAGTCTGGTGTACAAATTGAGTTCTAGGATGGCCAGGACAACACACAGAGAAACTTTGCCTCAAAAAACAAACAAAAAAGACCCATCTTAAAAAATTTAACATGTTACACACACCGCACACCCACATACACACATGCACACAGCAGCAGCAGCAGCAGCAGCAGCCACTTGACTTCTTGTCTGGATTTGTTTAGCTTTTGTGTTTTTTGAGACAGCCTTTCTGTGTAGTCCTGACTGTTCTGGAACTCACTCAGTAGACCAGGCTGGCCATGAACTCACAGGCATCCACTTGCCTCTGCCTCCTGAAGTGCTAGGATCAAAGGTGTGTGCCACCAACCCTGACTAAAGATTCTTCAAAAGAGGCTTCTGATCCCCTGGAGCTGCAGTTACACGTCGTTGTGAATCACTCAACATGGGTGTTGGGAGCCAAATTTCTGTTGTTCTCGGCAAGAATAGTGCAGGCTCTAGGCTGCTGAACCATCTCTCCAGCTCCATCCTGACTGGATATGAAACAGATTTGTTTGAATTAAATGTGACACAAATGCTTTTGAAAGAAAGAAAAGTTTGCTCACTGCTCCCTAGAAGAGGGGCATACCATACCAAACACGGACATGGCCATAGGTACAGATATGTCTCTCTCTGTGTGTGTCCATATGTGTGTCTGTCTGTCTAGGCAGTGGCCAATATCTTTGATAGGATTTTCTCCAGAATGAACTGCATGGGATGGGCAGGCCAAGTTTGAGGCAACCTGGAGCTGGACAGAGTAGATAGCTGCCCTGCTCTAGGTCATAGGGTGTGTCTCTTTGTCCAGGACCTGGAACGTGGTGGCTGAGGACACGGAGAGCCTTGGTGGTGCAAGATGAAAGTTGGAGGAGGATTTTGGAGTAGCTGATGTGCTTGTGGAAGGTAGCTCTGCTCTGTCTAGGAGTTAGCTGGCCCCATCTTGCCAAGCTTCATAAAACAGAAACCCAGCCGCCTACACACTTCTTGTTAGCACCTTTCTTTGCTTTCCTTCATGACAAGATGGTTGAGTGTATAGTTTCTGTTTCTGCTTCACCTCCACCTTCTGCCCATGCTCTGTGCTCCACCCTTATTGAGTCACCCTAGAACTGCAGGACGTCCCCTTCTCCTGGAAGACTGTTCCTTGGTTCCTCTTTGCTGGCTCTTGGGCTCCACTGCCTTCCATATCACCTCTGAAGGTCTCTGAGCTTCAGTCTGGATACTTCCCAACCCTCTCCCCACTCCCACCCCGTCTCCTCCTGTAATTTCCTCAAATCTCCAGGCCTATGCTAATACTGCCCCATCCTAGAGCTGCTGGCCCTGTGATGACGTCTGTGTCTGTACCTAAAAATAAATAAACAATTCTTTTTAAAAAGACCCATCTTGGAGCTAGAGAGACAGATCAGTGCTTAAGAGTACTGGCTGCTCTTCCATGGTATATCACATCTATACCAGTCTGATCCAGGACTGGCATCTATGCAGAGCCCAGACAAGAAATGCTGGTTGCCTTGGCATTTTCTTTCCCCCCAAAATCTTTCACCACTTTACACGAAGGTCCTGCAGATCTACTTTTCAAATTAAAGGTCTGTTGTATCTATGCTGAGACCCTGCTAGCTGCAGCTCAGTCTTGGTGGCTTACACGGTAGGCCTTCTGGCTTTTTCTTCCTGAAGTTTAGCCTCCAAAGTACAATCACTATTATCTTTTTTTCCCCCTGAGATAGGGTCTCTCTCTAACCCCAGATGTCCTGAGATTCACTGTATAGACCAGGTTGGCATAAACTCACAGATATCCACCTGCCTCTGCCTCCTGCCTGAGTGCTCAGATTACAGGTGTGTGCTGCCACATCTAGACCACAAAATAAAAATTTTAAATGTATTTCAGACTAGCTGTGGTAGTGCATGCCTGAAACCCCAGCAGGTAGGGGACTGAGAGAGATGATTCAGGAGTTCAAGGCCAGTCTGGGCAATTTAGCCGATGCTATCTCAAACTGAAAATAAAAAAAAAGACTCTTTGTGTAGCTCAATGTAGGGGTCTACACACACACACACACACACACACACACACAGAGTCTGATATAATTCATGCTTATAAGAATGGGAGGCAGTCTAATGGGAATTTCAAGCCTAACCTGACTACTGATCTCAAAAGAACCAAAAATTTGAAAAAGAAATTACATTTCCGCCCAACATGGCACATACGGCAGCTTTAGCTACTCAGAGGACGGAGGCCAGGAAACCTCTTACAGCAGGGAGTTTGAGGCCACCATATCAAGACCTCATATGAAAACCATCAACAAATATATGCATTTCACTTAAGGTGAGGCAAACAGACCAAAGGAATAGAACTGAGATAGGATCTCATGTCACCACCTGTCCCAGCATGGCCTGGAACTTCTGACCCTCCCTAAATTCTGGATTGCAGATGCACACCACCACACCTGGCTCATGTGCTGAGGATCAAACCTGGGGCTTCATGCACACTAGGTAAACTCTACTGGTGGAGCTGTATCCTGAAACACGAATTCCAGCCAACTTCTCGGGGTAAAGTTATCTTCCGAGTCCTCAGCCTAACTCGTCACTTCTACAGACTACCTCAAAGTCTTCCCACACCTGCCCTAAATATCTTCTTTGCCCAGTTGTTTCATTTCCGGGTTCAACTCTGCATCATAATCCTAGAGTTAGAATTAAAGGTGTGAACCACTACTGTTTGTAGTTAGGCCTTGAACTCAAGAAACAGAAATATCTCTGTCTCTGAAGTTATGGGATTAAAGGTGTAGGTCACCACTTCTCTTTCCCATGCTGAGATTAAAGACATAAATTACCACTCTCTGACCCTCCTGACTTGACTGTGGGTGGATTTGTTCTCTAATATTCCAGGCTGATTTTATTAAATCAGGCTGATTTTATTAAATATAAAATATATCACCACAGTATTCCCAGCAAGTGAATGGTGTATGACACATGTAACAACACTTTTGGTGAGGAAAAGAAGGATTCTCCACAGTTGGTCAACTCCATGCAGAAGAGTGGAAATGGAGTCTGTTCTCGTTGGATTTCTATTGCTGGGATAAACACCATGACGTAAAGAAGCTTGGAGAGGAAAGGGTTCATGTCAGTTTACAGCTCCGTCCATCATGGAAGGAAGTCATGGCAGGAGCTGAAGCAGAAGCCATGGAGGACTGCTGCTTCCTGCCTTGTTCCCAGGAATTATTCTTTTTCAAGCAACCCCACAACACCTGGCCGGGGTGACGCTGCCCACAGTAGCCTGGGTCACATCATTAGTCACACAATGCCCTTTAGACTTACCTAAAGATCAGTAACAGAGGCATCTTCTCAGCTGAGGGTCCTCTTTACAAAAAAAGGTTAATCTGACCAAGTTGACAGAAGACTGACTAGTCCAGCTCCCTATCTCATGAAGCTCTATGGAGCTCTATGGCATAGAATACTGGAGAGTCTGGCTTCATTTGCCAGCAACAGAGAGAGAGAGAGAGAGAGAGAGAGAGAGAGAGAGAGAGAGAGAGAGAGAGAGAGAGAGAGAGAGAGAGAGCCGCATAAGTCTAAATATAAGAGTTAGCCTTGTATAACGTAGCTGTTTTTGGTTTTGAGACATTCTAGCTCGGGCTCTCCTTACACAGTGGCCTCCCTGCCACCTGAGTACCAGAATTACAGACATGAGCCACCACACCTAGCCAACTTGTAAAACACCTAGAAAAAAATGTTGATGCACATCTTAACCTGAAATTAGGCAATGATTTATTAGAAATAAAACTTAGCTGGGTCATGGTAGTATACATCTTTAATCCCATACTTAATCAGGAGGCCGAGGTAGGAAGATCTCTTGAGTTCAAGGCCAGCCAGGTCTATACAGTGAATTTCAGGACAGCAGGAAATAAAAAAATAATAATACTTAAATCCCAATTGAAAAACCAAAATAGATTTCATCTAAACTGAAAACTCCGGATCCAAGCAAGGTGGTATGTATGTCCTATGATTCCAGCACCAGAAGGGTTAATGGCGGGACTGAGTTAGAGCAGCCATATATCTAAAAATAGTTCAAAAACAGACTCCCTAAAGCTGTCCTCTGACCTCCACATGTGTAGCTTCACTTTCTCATACACAAACATATTATTGTAATAAAACTGAGTAAATAGGGGCTGGAGAGATGGCTCAGTCACTTTTCTAGAGGACCCAGGTACTAGCACTCACTTTATAGCTTATGACTATCTGTAACTCTACGTCCTAGAACATCTAACAAACATCTTCCAGCCTCCCATAGGCACCAGGCACATATGTAATGTATAGATATACATGCAGGCCAAACACCTATACATATAAAATAATAAAATTAAAATAAAATTAACAAAACCCTACCCAGAAAGTAAAAAAAGGCCCCCAGAAAGGAAGAGACATGCACATCACAGCCACATAGCTGACAAGCTGAAGCCACAGACAATCCTGCCCATTTTTTTTAATCAGCTCACTGGGGAGACATCACCCCAACTGAAAAATGGGCAGAATTGGGACAGGGCTTTAAGCCCTCTTTTGGCCTCCCTGGGCACTTCACAAACATGTTACATAGACATACATGCAAACAAAACACAGTAAAAAAAACACAATTTAAAGAGTAAAGTTAAACCAGGTTTGGTGACTCACACCTTTTATCCTAATGTTCAGGAGGTAGAAGCAGGTGGATCTGTGTGAGTTCAAGGCCAAGCCTGGTCTACATATCAAGCTCCAAGACAGCCAGAGCTGTACAGTGTGACCCTGTCTCAGAAAACCAACAAATTCTAGGTTTGAGGCCATCATGATCTACAATGTGAGTTCTAGGACAGCCAGGGATACACAGATAAACCCTGTCTCAAAAATACCCACCCAAAAATATGGTGAAGGTAGCCATGGAGTTACTGTGTGATCCGGAGTTCTGTTGCAGCATATCACAGTCTTATGCAGTTGTATACAGCCACATTACCCAGAACACCTCAAATGGAAACAAGCCAACTCTATCAAGATGAGTTCATGTGGTAGGACACTTAACCTATCACCTCATAAACTGGTCGGTCCACCTGTCACCCAAAACTCAAATAGAGGCAGCAAGGTTATCTTTGATTACTTAGGGAGTTGAAAGCCAATCTGTACTCCAAACTTGGGGAAAAACTAAAAGGGCTGTAGGAATGACTCATTAAGAGTGCTTAACAGGTATGATGGCACACCTGAAATTCCAGAATTCAGGAGGTGGAGGAGGGATCAGAAATTCAAGGTCAACCTCAACTACAAAAAGAGTTTGAAGCCACTCTGGACTACATGCGAATTTCAAAAAAGGTGAGTGAGGCTAGAGAGATGGCTCAGTGAGCAACTATGAGAAAGGACCTGAGTTCATCTCTCAGCACCCACTGTAACGAGCCAAGTACGCGCTCAAACACATTAGTGCTTCTAGTTCTGCGGGGGCTGGAAATGCTCCCCATGAGCTAACTTTCTCAGCAAGCCTTTGCTGCCTCTTTCAGAAAGCATGCCCTGAACTGCCATCCAATGAAGTCTGCTCTCTTCAGCGTGCTCTGCGAGATCAAGGGAAAGACAGGTACAGGTAGGCTATTCTAAGACCGGCTAGCTCCTGCCTTGTGGGCTGCACCTGTTTGCCCTTCACAGCACATGGTTCTGCCATATTTCAAAATTCAAACAACAGAATTTTATTCTAATTCAAGTGTCCAAGGTTATCTCCATGGATGTCTTCTGCTTCTGCAAATACTTGTGTTTAAGAACGGGGTGGTACACAGGGACATGGTGTCTTCCAGGCCCAGGCTGCTGTATAGGGTCTGAGTTGATGTCCATACCTTCTGTTAACACTTAAGGCTGTGCAGAGGCCCTGGGTCTGGATAGTGACCCAAGACCATGTTCGTGTACAGGGCCTTGCTGCCACTGGGGACATACTTATCTGGATGGCCTGTGCTGCCACCAGGGCTATGGTGATATCCAGGCCTAGGCTTTACCTCCAGAGTGCTGTGATTAAAGCTCATACCACCATACCCAGCTCCAAAATCAATGAAGAATTATATAAAGGGCTATTCCTGGGTCCATAATACTGCTGTAGCTGGGGTCTGTGATAATGTTCATGGCCTCATTGTCACAGGGAGCCATAGGAATCATGCATGTTGAAATCCAAGGGCTATGATGAGCCAGCTCTGCCCTTCATTGGCCCTGTAAAAACTGATCTTGCTCCTCAATAGTCACTGCAGCTGGAGAACTATCTCCTTCCCAGAACTCAGGAGAGATGGTCCAACCTCTCATCATGGGTATGGGAGAACTTGCCCTGATGGCATGGACCTAGGAAAGCTGGCTCTGTCTCTCTCCTGAGGGGACAGTCCCATGACCCAGACCAAGCAGCTCATCTATCACCCAGACCCCCATCCTGGGCCTTGGTTGACCCACTGTAACATCCACCCCATCTGTGACCTGCTGGAATGTGTGAAGGGTCTGGTGGGGTAGACTGATGACTGCAGGATCTCCATGACTCATAAAAAGGCAGGATAGCTGAGGGGAGTTTCCATGAGGGTCCAGTGATGATGACGTGTCAGAGCCTGGAAGCAGATGGATGACTCATTGCAATGATGGGCTGATTAGAAAAAGGGTAGACTGCATGGCACATCACAGCTCCAGGTGGTGCCAGTAGGATGAATGAAGGGCTGTTGGAAAGCTGGAGGTTTCTGTTTGTTTGTTTTCTTTGTTATTAATTGATTTGGTGGGGCTTCTTTTGGGAGGATGCTGTAGGGGTGAGGGGAAAGCATGGAGGGACTGGGAGGTGAGCAGGATTGGGGTACATTATATAAAGTCCCCCCCCAAAAAATAAAGAATTATAGAAAAAAGAATGAGGGCTGGAGAGACGGCTCAGAGGTTAAGAGCACTGGCTGCTCTTCCAGAGGTCCTGAGTTCAATTCCACATGGTAGTCAAACCATCTATGATGAGATCTGGTGCCCTCCTCTGGTGTGTAGGCATACATGCAGGCAGAACACTGTATACATGATAAATAAATCTTAAAAGAAGCGGAGGAGGAAGAAGGAGAAGAGAAGAAGGGGGTGGTGTGGGCTAGCCAAGTAGCTCAGTAGATAAAGGTGCTTACCACTCGGTGTGACTGACCTGACTTCTGTCCCCAGGACCCACATGGTGGAAGAGAGTTGACTCTGACCCCATGTATGTGTTATGTCAAGGCCCCATCTTACAAAGAACAAAGTATAGTTAAAATGAGCTTAATTTAAAAATAACAAACAATAAAAAAGGAAGAAATCCCAGAACCTTAGGAAAAAGGGGAGTGAAGAGGTCACAGCTCAAGTTCTGGGTCAGTCTGGAAAACATGAGATCTTATCGCAGAAGAGAAACAAGCAACTGAAAAGAGGTGTGGTTGTTGAGGACATAGCTCAGAGCTTAAGTCACTTGCTGTGCAAGCTTGAGGACTAGAGCTCAGATTCCCAGCCCTTTGTAACTATGAGGCAGGCCTGCCTGGTTGTAATCCTAATAAAATAGGGGGCCAGGGTCAAGCTGCCTGTCTAGACTAGTCAGTGAATTCTGGGTTCAGATGAGAGGCCTAAACTCAGTATGTTGGGGGGGGGTTGCAGAGATGGCTCAGTATGTGGGGGGGGGGGCTGCAGAGATAGCTCAGCATGTGGGGGGCTGCAGAGATGGCTCAGCATGTGGGGTCTGCAGAGATGGCTCAGCATGTGGGGTCTGCAGAGATGGCTCATCATGGGGGGTGGCTGCAGAGATGACTCAGCATGTGGGGGCTGCAGAGATGGCTCACCATGTGGAGGGGCTGCAGAGATGGCTCAAAAAAGAGCCTGGACCAGTTTGCACATGTTTTCTCAGTTTCTTTTAAGTTTGTTATCTGGGACCCAGATGGTAGTCAGAAAGAACCAACTTTGGATGGACACACACACACACACACACACACACACACACACACACACACACAAGCTAAGGAAAATAAGAGAATTCTTGAAACTTATGAGCTTGCAGGAAATGTTTGCCATTCAAAGCTGTCCACCAGAGTCACATCCCAGCTCTGCTTCTTGACTTAGTTAAGACACTGCTAGCTTGTTGCGGTGAAGGTTGCCTGTCATCCTCAGGAGGTGGAGGCAGAAGAATTTAAGCCTGGACTACATGAGCAACAATTAATGAAAGCTGGGCATGCTACTGTCCACCCTTAGTCCCAGCACTTGGGAGGCAGAGGCAGATGGTCCCTGTGAGTCCAAGGTCAGCTTCATCAATAGTGTGAGTCTAGATCAGCTAGGGCTACATAGTGAGACCCTCTCCCATAAAATAAACGTAAGAGGAGAAGAGAAGAGGAGACCATTCTGTCTTAGTGGCAGTTGACTTTGGATACCGTATTAATTCATGGGTTAACGCACTGTGACGTGTCCTGGTCCTGCTGTCTCTCACTCAGGTTCTGACTCAGAAGTCTATTTCCATCTGCTTTCTAGAGCCAATGTAGCTTCCTTGGTTTGCACTTTTTGCTCAGTTTCTTTTAAGTTTGTAAATTAAAATTTTAACTGTTTTGTTTTGTTTGTTTGGGGTTTTGTTATTTTTTAAGACAGGGTTTCTCTGTGTAGCCCTGGTTGTCCTGGAACTCTGTATAGACCAGGCTGGTCTTGAACTCACAGAGATTCTCCTGCTTCTGCCTCCTGAGTGCTGGGATTAAAGATGTGTGCCACCACTGCCCAGCAAAATTTTAAGTTTTTAAATTAAAATGTAATCACGTCATTTGCTCTCTCCTCTCCTCCAACCTTTCCTGTGTAGTTCCAATTCATGAGCTCTTTTTACTTATTGAGAGAGAGAGAGAAATACAACCTACTAAGGTCATTTAGCTTTATCTGTATGAGTATGTTTACAAGGCTGACCTTGGCATTGGATAACCAAAGAGGGAGCTCATCCCCAGGAGAGATTGTCTGATTGTCTGTCTGTCTGTCTGTCTGTCTGTCTGTCTGTCTGTCTGTCTGTCTGTCTTCCTATCTCAATAGTCAACTGCCTGTAGTTCTTCATCTAGGGTTGGGCTCCTGTGAGATTTCCTGCCCATATTAGCACATCTATTGGTATAGTCCTTATTCAGGGTTTCACAGGCCTGACTTCCCTGTCATTTGTAGGAGACACATTCTACAAGAAGACTTCCTGGTCTCCTGGCTCTTACAGTCTTCCCCTTGTTCTTTGGTGTGGAGTTATGGATCAGCTGGGGCTGGGCACCCCTTGATCATGTTCTCTGCATTTGACCAGCTGTTTGTAATGTTCTTTCTTCATTGAGGGGCAAGAGCTACATTTATCAGGCTGGGCCCTGGCACAACCCCACCTAAGAGAGCGGTCCCAAAGGCAGGGAGGTGGCATCTGCCTCATTGCTCTGTGGCCTCCATACAGATCCATGTGTCTCCATCCTGTTGTGTTAGGACCAGCCAAAGATGTTACTCATGTTGATGTGGGTAGTAGGAGCCCTTGGAGCTGGCCCATGACTTACTTATTGTTACTGTCTCTCTACCCCTGAAGGCTTTCTTCCTCACGGCCAGAAGGTTCTCTACCTCACATTCTCCCCTCAGCCCAGCTTTACCACCTGTATCCAAAGAGCCTGAGTTCAGAGAACCACTGAGGATGGTCGTGGACTCTGAGCATGCCATTGCTGCTGGGGAATTACTGCTTCCAGGACTCTGAAAACATAGATCTCAGAAATATCTGTGGGCACCCATGACCCTGCTCAACGTCCACTCTCAGTGTAAATGTTACACATCAGCTTTCCTGCCTGTCTGGTACCTGTGCATGCATATACGTGCATGCGTGCGAGTGTGTGTGTGTTCATGCATGCATACATGCATGTACTTACATGTGGAAGCCAAAAGTTGATATCACCTGTCTTCTTCTACTACTCTACATTTTATAGTTTGAGGCAGAGTCTCTCGCTGGAGTTCACTGTCTGAGCTAAACTGGTGGCCAGTAGGCCTTTCCTGTCTGTCTCTCCAGTATTGATTGGGGTTGCAGGGACAGTACCTAGCTTTTTTACATGGTCGTGGGAACCAAACTCATGTCTTCATGTTTTCAAGACTTGCCATCTCCTCAGCCCCTCCCATCTGTTTCTTATTTAAATTCTGAGGAGCAGATACCATGGGGCCAGCAAATGGGAGCATGGAAGGTAGACTTCAAGTCTTCAAGTCGATGGCCCTGTGTAGTAGGAGGTTTCTGGCCTGGACTTTCCAGTCTAACCTCAAGGTCTAGGCCCACAGACCCGCAGACCCGCAGACCCGCAGACCCGCAGAGACACACAGACGCTTTCATTAATTTGAGGCTGATCGGCCTAAGGCCCAGGCATACAACTTGCTAGCTCTCTACCCTTCATCTAATCCATGATTCTTCTTCCTGTTCAGCCATGCGGCTTGGTACCTTTCTTTAGAGCAGCATGGTTGTCCTCTGCTTCTTCCAGCTTCTCTCTGGGGTTCTGCTCTGTGCTTCCTGCTCTCAGAGTTTTTCTTAGTCTGGTAGCCCCACCCACACTTCCTGCCTGCTTTTGGCCAATCAGCGCTTTTTATTAAACCAGTGGGTGGGACAATTATTTACAAAGAAACAACACAATCTCCCACAGCCCTGATTGCTGGCGACACTACTGTGTCAGTGTTTTGTGTGGTGGCCCAATATACAAATGAGCCCAAGTCTTGTGAGCTGAGAAGACTTTCTCCCCACCACATACATGGCCACATGGTTGTCTTCTGAGTACACATGCTCTTTAATGTTCTCAAAAGATGCCCTTTTGGTCCATTTTACCTTGTACCTAATAACTCGCCAAAGTCAGCTACGTTCTGAGGCACACTCTTCCCACCCACGCCTCTCTGCTCTGCCCACTGCCCACAACTTGTCCCTGTTACCATAGGTCTTCAGACATGTAGCCTCTAGGGCTTGCTGCTTATTTGTATGATTGAGTGACAGGATTTCCCTGTATTGTTAACAGCCGGGTCACCTTATACAGCCGTAGCCAGCAGAGATCTCACTATGTTTCTGGATTGAAGCTGTAGCTCAGCTGGTAGAACGTTTGCCTGGCACTTATGAGCCATGTGTGGTAGCATACACCAGCCCTCAAGAAGAGAAGGAAGCAGGGGGATTAAGGGTTCAAGGTCAGCCAGGCATGGTGCACACATCTTTAGTTCCAGCACTCAGGAAGCAGAGTTTGAAGGCAACCTGGTCTACAGGGTGAGTTCCAGGATGGTCAGGGCTACACATAGAAACCCTTCTCAAAAAAAAACAAAAACAAAAACAAAAACAAAAACAAAACCCCAAAGAATAATCTCCCCCCAAAAACCAAAAAACCCAACAGCAGCAAAAGTGTTGAAAGTCATCTACATAGCAAATTAAAAGAGACCAGACTCTGTGAGACATTCGTGTCATATTTGTGCCTGATCCCTGAACTTGGGAGTATGAGGCAGGAGGGAAAAAGAAGTTCAAGACTGGCCAGGTGTGCCTTTAATCCCAGCGCCTGGGAGGCAGAGGCAGTGGATCTCTGTGAGTTGGAGGCCATCTTGGTCTACAGAGTGAGTTCCAGGACAAACAGGACTACATAATAGGGAGACCCTGTCTCAGAGAGAGAAAGAGAATTATTTCAAGACTGACCTGGGCTACAAATGAAGGCCCTGTCCCAAAAAGCCAGAAATAGCCAAATGTGGAGGAGAGGCAGGCAAATTGGGAGTTCAAGGTCAACCTAGTCTATATAGTGAGCCTAAGCTAAATGAGCCCCAATCTCAACCCCTGCATGCATCTCTAGAGCCAGAAACAAGATATTTTCATGTATCTTAGCAAGCTGTCATTACTCATGCTCAGTGAGCTGAAGGAGGAACCAGTTGGTGTAGTCTTCGACATGTCAAGAGGGTACTTACGTGTTTCAGTTTGAGCAGTTCAGAAAGGCTGATAACCCATTTTTATGGGGATGGATCAGAGTGCCTGAACACTGTAACCCTTGTCTTCATCCTGCCCTCTATATACCCTAGACTTCTGGTTCACATGGAGGTAGCCCCTGGAGGGGTGGCAGGCTCAGAGACTGAGCCACATATTCTTGCTGGGCATGCCTTCTACCCACAGGCTCAGATAGCTGAACTGGGGCACATTGTCAATTATGATGGGGCAGGTGGAGTGACTGGTTCTTACTCAAGCAAAGAAAGTTGTTGAAGACTCCTGTGAGCTGATGACCCCAGGGTAGCCATGATGCCTTAGCAAAGGGCCCCAGCTACAGGACTTAATTGTGAGGACAACAGGAGAGCGAGCGAGGGGCCCTTGGTTTTACGCCACTAGAAAAGGCCAAGGCTCAACCTAGAGAATCTTCACTATAGTCTTGACCTGATGCCCACAGCCCACTGGTCAGGAAGCTGTCCTTCCAGCCAGGGGTAGAATATGTCCTAATGAGAGACACAGGACACAGGTCTCTAAGCTGAGTGATAAGCATTTGCCTACGCACCTTGTGCGTGCCTGGTGCCCAAAGAGACCAGAAGAGGGTATTAGATCCCCTGGAACTAAGCTGCAGTGTGGATTCAGAGAACTGGAGCTGGATCCTCTGCAAGAGCTTAGCCATCTCTCTAGCCCTATTTATGTTTGTTTGTTTGTTTGTTAAGGCAGGGTAGTCCTGACTGTCCTGTAACTCTCTCTGTATACCAAGCTGACTTTAAACTCAAGAGATCTGCCTGCCTCTGTCTCCAAGTGCTGGGATTAAAGGTGTGTGCCATCACTGCCTGGCTTATTTTTTCTTTTATGTATATTAGTATTTGTCTTGATGTATGTCTGCACCATGTGTGTGCAGTGTAGGAATTACAAGCATACACCACTGGCACCTGGATCAAGCATTTCCTTTTCTGCTTTATAGGAGTGCTACCCTCCATACACACACATGGACATGGACACAGACACGGACACATGGACACACACACTCATGCACACGAACACATACATGGATGCATGGACACATACATGCATGCACACATACATACACATATGCATGCATGGACCCATGGGTGTACACACACACATGGACACATAGGCACATGTACATCAATGCAGAACTGTGCCTGATCCCACTAATAGGCTGTTTATCTTTAATGTTTTTGCACATTTATTTACTTTGGAGGAGAGCAAAGAGAGGCACTGTATAGATCAGAGGACTAGTTGCAGGCTTTGATTCTCCTTCTACCATGTAGGTCCTGGGGATTGATTTCAAATCATCAGGCTCCTTTACCCACTGAGCCATCCCAGCACCATGCATTTGCCTTTTTATCCACACGAGCACCAGCGCGACCCCCTCCCCAGCACCTCAGGACACTCTTAGCTGTGTTCTCATGTGACTGTCGGGTTCTGTCCACATGTGCTGTACTATCCTGGCATCCTCTCCACAACCAGGTTTGTGCTCCCGAAGATGACATTTGGGTTAGTGTTCCAGCGGGTTCCCAGGTGTCTTTAATCCAATGTGGTAATTAAAGGGGGCTGGAGAGATGGTTTGGAAGTTCAGAGTTTAGTTCTCAGCACCCACACTGGACAGCTACAATTGCCTGTGACATCAGCTCTGAGAAGTCTGACACCCTCAACATGGGGTCCTAGGACATCTCTACTCACACGTAGACACATATGTATAGATAACTTAAAAATGATGCCCATCCATAGTGCCAGTGTCACATGGTCCTGGCTATTTTTCTCTGCAGAGAATATATCCCAGTCTGCCTGTCTCTTTCGTCTAGCTATGAGTATCCAGCATCAGGAAGAGGAACCTCCTGACGCTCAGCTCCTGAGGCTGGATAACATGCTGCTGGCTGAGGGTGTGTCCAGGCCAGAGAAGAGAGGACAAGGAGCATCGGCAGGCGCCACAGCAACCCCAGGTGGCTGTCCAAATGACAATAGCATTGAGCACTCAGACTACAGGGCCAAGCTGTCTCAGATCCGACAGATTTACCACTCTGAGCTAGAGAAGTATGAACAGGTGATCTTTCTGCACGCAAGAGTTTCTCATGTGAATGTGCATTGGCCACAGCCAGATGTGGACGCTAACCCTTCCTCTGTGGCAGAGCAGGGACAGCCCACTGCAGTCAGTGGCTGCAGAGGCGGCTGTGTCACTGAAAGCTCTTTTCCCACACTCCTCAGAAGCTGCCCTGCGTGTGGGCTCTGGGGGTGGCAGATGTGGTCAGATGTGGAGCCGACTGCCCTGCACCGGGCTGCTAAGTCATAGGCTGGCCCATCTTTTCACACTCCAGGCCTGCCGTGAGTTCACCACACATGTCACCAACCTTCTCCGGGAACAGAGTAGGGTGAGGCCTGTATCCTCCAGGGAGATGGAGCACATGGTGGGCATCATCCACAGCAAGTTCAGTGCCATCCAGAGGCAGCTGAAGCAGAGTACCTGTGAGGCTGTCATGAACCTGCGCTCACGACGTCTGGATGCCAGGTCAGGGCTGCTGGGCTCCCCGTGGGTTGGCGCTTAGGAACAGAAGCCGGGTCGGTGCCATCACTGTTGTCTGTCTACGAAAGACTGAACTGGGAGCTTTGCCCTAAGCACATGGTTCTCCTACTGCTGAGCCTGAGCCCTCAAGTCCATGCAGAGGGTCTAGCCCAGCCTCACACAGCTTCTCTAGGAAAAGACCCAAAGTACAGATGGATAGTTTATTTTAACTGTGTGTGAATGGCCATGGCATACACCATGGACATCAGAGGACACCTCGGGTATGGTTATCAGAGGACACCTCAGGTATGGTTCTTCACCTCCCACCTTGCTTGAGCAAGGTCTCTGTTGTTTTTCACTGTGTATTCCAGGCTAGATGCCCAGCAGCTGCAGAGGATTTACTGTGTGCCGCCCATCTTGCCACAGGAGCCCTACAGCTACAGACATGCACTGACATATATGGCTATTACATGGGTTCGGGGAACTCAGGTCCTACTGGGGCATCTCTAAAGCCCCTAGCTGCTGTTTTAAAAACTGCAGAAGATAGGAAATGAGAGACAGCTCAGCTCAGTCAGTAAAGTGCTTGGCCTGCAAACAGAAGGACCGGATGCTATGTACCCAGCACCACATAAAAAGCCAGTCATGGGCCAGCAAGCTGGCTCAATGAGAAAAGAAAACAGCAATAAACTTCATACAAAAGTCTCGAGACCCGAATTTGACACCCAGAATGGCCCAGACCTGCAGGGATAGGAGTCCTGAATGGTGAGGTGTCAAGTGAGAGGGTGGGGACGAGGGGCCTTATTACATAAGGATGACTTAGGCCAAGCTGCTTTACTAAGGAGTATAGCACCCTGTATATTATTTGTAGGGAGGCAATGGCCAGAGTTAGCAGAGCTAAATCAGAGAATGCTGACAAAGAGACCATGGGACACCTCAGACACAGCCACTTAAGGACTGATAACCACAGCCCAGAGGGAAAGATTGGGTCCCCAGAAGCTCTAACTTGGACTCCTCTAAGGCACTGGCTCCAACATCAGGCTGGCCTTGCCAAGTCCACTCCTGGACAAGGACACAGAACTATTGTTCCCTTGGTCCTTTCATCAGAGCCTCCGAGAGAACCTTGAGTTGGTCTGGCTCTCCACACCAAAAGCCATGATGGACAGAGAGAACCAAGTGCCAGAAAGTTGTCCCCTAACCTCTACCTGTACACCATGACATGCATGCACCTGTGTGTGCACAGAGACAGACACACATACGCACACACATACACACACACACACACACACACACACTAATAAATCATTTTAAAAAATAAAGCCAGAAGTTTCTGCAACCCAGGCACTAGAAATGTGGAGTCAGGCAGAATTCCTGAGGCCTGCTGGCCAGCCAGCCTCAGTAATCTCCAGGTTCAGTGAGAGGCCTTGCTTCAAAGGAACTAGTAGAGAGTGGTAGAGGAAGACACAGGATATCAACCCCTGGCCTTCACATGCATACACATGCACACATGTACACTCACATAGACTGTCAGATTATGGATTAAAGAGTTGTGACTAGAGTCCCATCATGAGAACACTGCAGACTGAGGATCTCTGTCTGCAGGCGGAAGCGGCGGAATTTCAGCAAGCAGGCCACCGAAGTGCTAAATGAATATTTCTATTCCCATTTGAGCAACCCTTACCCCAGTGAAGAGACCAAGGAAGAACTGGCCAGGAAGGGTGGCATTACAGTGTCCCAGGTAAGCCTTCCTGCCCCTGGAGGAAGTTAGTTAGGTCTTATGAAGAAAACGTCTGAGGAAGTTACTTAATGTGTGACACTAGCCACATGTGTAAACCTTGCATGGCTCAGGTCCCAGCTTGTACTGTGAATTAGAACGTCGGTGGGGACTCTGCTCCCTCTCCTGGAAGAAGGATGTGTGGGCACTGTAGCAAGATGAGGAGTCTCGGGTGCTGGTGTCTCTAGGAGACTGTGATAGCAGGGGCTCTGTGGAGCCAATGTGGTTGCTGCAGGAGTGATGTTCCCTTGGGTTGTGTGGTGGAGTGAATATCCTGACCCTCTGGCTTGGCAGTTGATCACCTTTGTCTTTCTTGGAAATGGAAGCAAAGGAGAGAGCGAGCAAAGGCCAGAGAACTTTCCTGAAGGCTTGATGGTGAGCTCAGTCAGTCCAGGCAGCAGGTAGGCTAGGCCACTCCCAACAAGCAAGTGTGGGCAGTAAGACTGCAAAGCAGGGTCTGCAAGGTCTCAGGTCACACAGGCATAGCATCCCTGCTTCTGTCACTCCCGTAATGATGGACACTGGCACTCTAACATTAGTCAGCACAGCCCTCTGGCATGCTCTCTTTCTCCATGCTTCCCTGTTGGAAAGGCCAAGTACCCCTTAGATAATCCTCAGCCACAGTCCAGGGTGCTCAAGATGCAGGGGACCCAGGCACAGCTACCTGTTCTTCAGGTCCTCAGAATGAGGCCAGTGCTGAGGAAGAGCCTGCTCCTCTGCATGAAGTATAAGCCCAACTGCTGCTTGGTCACCAGGGACAGTGTCTCAGTTAGGGACACCATGACTACAGCAGCTCTTATAAGGGACACATTTCACTGAGGCTGACTTCCAGGTCAGAGGGTTAGTCCATTTCAGTAGTCATGGCGAGAAGCATGGCAGAAAACAGACAGACATGGTGCTGGAGAAGGAGCTGAGAGTCCTACATCTTGATCCGCAGACAAAAGTAAATACCACACTAGGTCTAGCTTGAGCATCTGAGATCTCAAAACCACCCACAATGACATACTTCCCCCAAAACCCCACCTCCTAATGTCACTCCCTATGGGCCAAGCATTCAAACACATGAGTGATAGGGATCTACCCACAGTCAGTGATATTCAGACCCCCACAGACAGTATGAGGAACAGGCAGATTCACACTCTTACTCCCCCCAACACACACCCCTGGCCTCTTGTTGCTGTTGCTGTTGCCAGGTCCTCCAGGGAGCAGGGTCAAGAAGTTTTAAAGGCCTGAGTTGTATGCTATAAGTGCCACCCCACCGTGTTGCATCCACAAGGTGTCAGGACATATAAGGTGGCCTGCCATTAGTTGCACTTAGGTTCTGAATTTGGGGTGCATGTGAGGCACACCTCAGGAGAAGTCGAGAGAGAGGAAACACTGTTAGGGCAGGAAATACTCCTGCTGAGACCAGGGACATCTTTAAGACAGGATCACCTCCAGCTGAGGAATCCCATAGGGAAGAGGAGCAAGGGAACTGGGCTGAGAGTAATGAGCCAGGCCACTAGGCCCTAGCACCTACAGTGAGGTGGTGTCTCCCTGTGGAAAGCTGTTTCCTGCCAGTGAGTGTAGTGAGTGAGTCCTTGGTTCCCATTTAGCAATGTTCAAACTCCCTGACTCATCCCACTGAAATTCTGTTCTTGTCTAGAGCTATGCACAGTAAGTCCCAGCTATTCAGGAAGGTCACTGGAACCAGGGGTCCCAGGGAGCTGGGCAACACAGTTAGATCCTCATCTCAAAAACAAAATTCAGGGCTGGGCCTGGTGGTGCATCCCTTTAATTCCAGCACTAGAGAGGCAGATGCAGGTGGATCTCTGTGAGTTCGAGGCCAGCCTGGTCTATATAGAGAGTTCCAGGGCAGCTGGGCCACACAGAGAAGGCTTGTTTGGAAAAAGAAAAGGTTGAAGAAGAATGAAGGAAAGGAGAGAGAGGAAGGAGAGGAGAGGAGAAAGCAGTAGTTCTGAAGTGGGTCTGGAGAGGTGGCTCAGTTCCAAGAGCACTGGCTGATCTTCTAGACCTGGGTAAGGTTTCAGCACCAACATGGCAGCTCACTGCCATCTTTAACTCTAGTCCTAGATATTCAGTGCCCTAGCTCTGTCCAGGCCTGCAACGAAGATGCCTTCCCTCCGCAGAACAGGGAGCCTTCTGTTCTGGAAACTTTAGTTATCTGGGGCCTTTTTCCTATTTATTCAGTTAAGTTAGGTTTGGTTTTGAGTCAGATGTCACTCTAGCTCAGCCTGAACTCACCATGTGGCCAAGGATGGCCTTGAGTTCATAGTAATCCTCTTGCTTCTGCCTCCCAACTCTAGGATAAAAGGTGTGAGCCATCAAGAAAATAAATGCCTTTTACTGTAATAGTGGTTGTTATTTTGTATGTATTTATTTCTTCATGTGTGTGGAGGGTGGGTGTGTGCATGTGCGCACCCATGCATTAATCCACGTGCCTATCACTGTGTGGAGCCTGTCACTGCAGGAATGTGGATGTCAGAAGACAACGTTAGCCTTCGCTTTTCCTCTTCCTAGGGTCTGAGCTCAGTTCATAGACTTGCAGGCAAACACCCTTACTTAGCAAGCCTTTTCTTTGTGTTGTTGGTTTGGTTTGGTTTGGTTTGGTTTGGTTTGGTTTGGTTTGGTTTGGTTTGGTTTTGGTTTTATGAGACATGTTTTCTCTGTGTAGCCCTGGCTGTCCTGGAACTTACCCTATAGACCAAGTTTGCCTCAAACTCGCAGAGATCTTCCTGCCTCTGCCTCCCAAGTGCTGAAATTAAAGGTGTGTGCTGCTACCACCACCCAGCAAGCATGGCCCACACTGAGTCAGCATCCACTGTCTGTGCATCCATCCACAGGTCTCTAACTGGTTCGGCAACAAAAGAATCCGGTACAAAAAGAACACGGGAAAGTTTCAGGAAGAGGCCACCATGTACACTGGGAAAACATCCACAGCCACCAAGGCCCGGGGCCCAGGGGGTCAGGCCAGCTGTCAGTCTACGCCCAGCCCAGGTGACAAGGCCATAACTCTCCTTAACTGTAAACTTTCTGGGGGTTTAGGTGTGACCCAAGCTGCGTGATCCCAGTAGACAGCCAGTGCCAATGTCAAGAGCCAGTGTCACCCACACAGGCCTTGGGGAAGAGCAAGTAGGTGGCTAGTTAAGTCTTTTTTGATGAGGGGCAGATACCACCCAGAAATCCCTGTGACTGCTGACCCAGCTTCTGATTCCTACCCCCCCACCCACACACCCCACTCCACCATGCCAGTCTGACTCTATCCACTTCTCACAGGTTCCTGTGGCCCCTTCTCCCTGGCCAGTGGAGGTGACATGGTTCTTACCCTTCGGACTCTAGCCTTCCACCAACCCCCACCTGGGGTAGTCTGTCTCCAGCCCCGGGTGAGTCATCTGCAGCCACCACCGAGGGACCTCTCCAGAACTTTGGGGGAAATAGAAGAACCCTGATGCTGAGTCTCTTGGGAAGGAGACCCTGAAGAAAATGAGAGTATTTAACTTCTGGATTCAGACCCACCTTGTCATTGGGGGCTGGAGACCTAGGAGGGGGGTCTCACCATGGAAAGGCAGTATCTGCCAGGCTGGGGTTTGGTAACTGGGCTCTAAATAGCCGAGATGCCTCTAGAGAAAGCTCAAAGTGTTACCTAAATCCTTTGTAGGCCCTTTGACCTCCCAGTCTGTCCTAAGGGTCTGACCAAAGCCTCCTCTCAAGGACCTTTGAGGGCACTGTGTAGAGTAGAGCCTGGCATGATGGCACTGGCCATGGCCCCATGAGCTCTGTGGATTTCCCAGAAGCTCCTTCTGAAACAGCCCTGGGGCTTAGGACAGTGGTGGGCCTGGTACACTCTGGCTTTGCCTGCTACCACTGTGAGCACCATCCCAACACAAGCTGCGGGCTGCAAAGCAAACTGGGCCTGCTTCTTGCATGCTTGGAGCTAAGATGCTCTGGGACAGAACCAGCAGTGGTGAGTTTGGGGAACTGGAGTGAGGCAATAGCCTGCCCTGCCCTGCAGGCACCCCACTGGAGCCTCCTTTAATTTTCAGCTAAAATGTGATCCAAACAGACCCTTTGTTTGTTTGTTTGAGAAAGAGTCTCTACATGGCCCTGGCTGTCCTGGAACTCACTATGTAGACCAGGCTAGACTCAAATTCACAGAGGTCCTCCTTCCCCTTCCACCTGAGGAAGTAATGCACCATCATGGCAGACCCAAGCCAACACTTTCATCCCCTGTTCACCTGGCTTTTCTTTTTAAAATAATAATAATAATTTGTTCAAGTTACTTTATGTACACTGGTGTGAAGATGTCAGATCCCCTGGAACAGGAGTTACAGACAGTTGTGAGCTGCCATGTCGGTACTGGGAATTAAACCTGACTCCCCTGGAAGAGTAGCCAATGTTCCTAACCCCTGAGCCATCTCTCCAGCCCTCACCTGACTCTTCTTAAAGGCCACTCTGCCAGTATGGTCACTGTCCATTACCTGGGTGCTTGAGGGCAAGCCTGGCATGGCCTCACTCACAGAGTCTCTGCCTCAGCTGCTCTGCCCGGTACGGTGTGTGAGGACCGTATCCCCTGAGCAGAATAGCTCTAATGTGTACCACACTCATGCACACTGCAGACAGAGGTAGACAGACTCTTGGTTCTAATATTCCCTGAGGTATTTTATAGAGGGGTAGGGACTCAGTGCCCATCCCTTCACGCCACTGCTCGGCTACCTCTTTCTGAAACTAATGTGCTAGGAAGTTCTAAGTACCTGAGGGGACACAGGGACTGGCTGGTCACTTACTCTCACACTGTCTTTTCAGGCCCAAAACAGCTGGCAGAGGGCCACCACCCCACAGTCAACCTTGTCACCTGCTGGAGACTCTGGCAGCTTCAACTCAGATGTGTCTAATTAAGTTTTGGAAACCTGGTTGAGTGTAATGGGTGACTGGCCCTGAATCTTACCAATTACCTCAGAAGCTCTGGCTGTAGTGATGCCCTTTCCTGGCCAGTCACCTACCCACCTTTGGCGTGAAAAAAAAAACAATTTGTTGATTGACTGTGGGTTCTCCATCTAGGGCTTTGTTCTGAGACCCCATTAAAGTTTTGACTTGTCTGTATTCCAGTGGTTTCAGTCTGGGCTTGTCTAGGTGACTGTAACAACTTAGATGCCATCACTAACTCTAACACGTCCTAGGTGCTATGGCGTGGCTGCTGCTCTGATTCGGAACGGGTTCAGTTTGTTTCAGTTAAAAGTTACTGAAGTGCTGAGTTTCCTGTCATGCTCTCCCCCCTGAAGCCTTGTCACCTCTGTCCCCTCAGCAGCTCCTAAGGAGACCCTTCTCTAACAGCCTTCATCTAGCCTGTCCCCCTGGAGGAGCCACCTGCCAACTAGTGTCCATGTGGCCCTGACCCTTCCCTGTCAGCCACTATCACAACAGTGGTGTCTTTTGTCTACACCCTGGGAGGAGCTCATGGGAACAGGGGACCATCTTACCTCTGGGACCTGGCCAGCTGCCCATGTGAGTGTGCCAGGCTGCACTCTGCTGATCCTGCCGGTTGAGTGGCTTTCAGTTGTCACCTGTAGGGGCAGAGCACTCTCATTCACCACAGGAGCTGTCCTCATTTATCAGACTCTCTCCACCCACTTCCCCACCCACCCCCTGGCAGCCACTGCTATAAAGTGTCAGTAGGGGGCACACATTGCACATGGCCCTTGGTATCTAGCTCCTGTCACTTGCTGAATTATAGAATGAATCAGAGCCCCTTTATTTATTTATTTGTTTGTTAGTTAGTTAGTTGGTTGGTTGGTTGGTTGGTTGGTTGGTTAGTTTTAGTTAGTTTTGGCGGGGTGGGTTCCAGACATGGTTTCTCTGTGTAGCCCTGGCTGTCCTGCAACTTGCTTTGTAGACCAGGTTAGCCTCAAACTCAAAGACCTACTTGCCTCTGCTTCCAGTGCTGGAATTAAAGGTGTGTAACACTGCCCCACCTGGCTGCAGCCAGTGTTGTCAACCACTGAGCCATCCTTCCTTTCCCCAGAGTCTCACTCTTTACAGCTGAGTAATATACCATTAAGGAAGGTGCTTCTCAAGGCACACCCCAAGCTGAGGTTCCAGAAAACTGAAGACCATGGTCCCTTCACCCTTCACACCTTTGCTTGCACAGCTTTGGATTGAGCATCTTCCCAGCCACTCCCAGGCTGCATGGAAAAAACTTTAGATCCTGGAAGTTTTTCTGGGTGAGGTGAAGCCCATGCATAGATGGAAAAGGGTGTTGCCTGCCCAGAAGCCTGGCAAGAACCAGCATCCTCTTAGGGCTGCTGACAGCCCCCATTTGAGGTTCCCATAGTCCCTGTGAACCCTCTGGGGATCACACATTTTCTTGGCCTCTAAATGGAGAACTAAGTGAGATAGAATTCCTCAGGAAAAGTAGCTCAAGGATGGGAGATCTAAGACCAGTGCAAATAAGATGCAAACTTATGACAAAGGGAATCATGGAAATCATATGCAAACAATAGAGAAATATCACAGAAGAGGCCTGGGGAGAAGTGAGACGCATGACAACATACTCTTGAATGAGAAGAATGGACTGCTTCCTTATGAGCATTAGCTCAGGAACCTCCAGGCCTCTAGCCTGTAGACAAGGGCAACCTCTGGTGGATGGATGACCTGTCACCCTTCCCTTTCAGGTCCCCAAACATGGTCTGACCTCCCCAAAGGATCTCCTCAGCTTGACTTTTACTGCCAGCTTCAGGTTGCTGTGGGGGAATAAACAGGACTGGCCTAGGGGAGGGGCCAAAAGTTCATAAGTTCCCACTCCTCTTCCACTGTGGGGATATTATTTATATTTAATAAAAACCAGCCTGAAATATCAGAGGGATCTACCCACGTCAGTCTAGGAGGATCAGACAGTGGTAACTCACACCTTTAATCCCAGCACAGGGAATATCCGGGAGTGGTGACCTACCCCTTAATCCCAGCAGATCTGAGTTTGAAGTCATCTTAGTTTACAGAGGGAGTTCCAGCCTCCCAGGCAGGCAGTGGTGGTGTCACGCCTTTAATCTTAACCTGGATGTGAAACAACTGGGTGAAGAAAATATTTAGGGCAGGCATAGAAAGACAGAGCAGGCAGAAGAAGCCTCAGGAGGGAGGCTGAGGAAGCTGGAAGACAGCTGGGTGAGATCTGACTGTGGTGTTTCCTCTCTTTGATATCTCAGCCTTTCCCTGAGATCTGGCTCTGAGTTTCCTTCATTCACTCTGGTCCCACTGCAAGGAATCATTTCAAATTTTTGTTAAATTTGAAACATCCCCACACTCCACCAATTTTTTTAGCATGTTACTCAAGGACTTGTGCCTCCAGCTCCTCACTGGGGGATTGTGGGGATATTTTCAAATATAATAAAAACAGAGATATCAGAGAATAAACCCCACAGTCAGATCTCACCCAGCTGTCTTCCAGCTTCCTCAGCCTTTCTCCTTCTGGCTTCTTCTGCCCTTCTGTCTTTCTATGTCTACCTTAAATACTTTCTTCTCTCAGTGAAGGCATGCCACCACCACTGCCTGCCTGGGAGCCTGGAACTCCCTCTGTAAACTAAAATGACTTCAAACTCAGATTGGATTAAGGGCGTAGGTCACCACTTCAGGATATTCCCTGTGCTGGTATTAAAGGTATGAGTCACCACTGTCTGATCCTCCTAGACTGACTGTGGGTGGATCCCTCTGACATCTCCACTGTTTTTATTAAATTTGAAAATATCCCCACGGGGGATTCTAGGCAGAGGCCTGAAGAGGCAAGGACTTCTAACAATGGTTAGTCATGCTGGGGAAACTGAGACAGCAAGAATAAGTAGGGATAGGGCCTGGGTCTTACTGCAGAGGGCAGGTTTTACCTTCAAGAATTTCTTGATCATGGATGCATTTAAGGTCCCCGCTGCTGCTGAAGAGACTGTGGGAGCCATGGCAGATAACACTTGAGCCAGAGAGTGAATGACCAGACTCAAGCATAAGCAGGAGGGGCTATGGGGGACCTCTCAGGGCTCAGACTGCAGTTATGTCTTTAACCACAAGGGGGAAGAGTCAACCTAAAATAACTAAACCTTGTTGCCAGACTCCACCAACAACCTAAAGACTGGAAGGAAACCCTCTTAGCCTCAGTTTTCCTATCTGTAACGTGGGGAATCACAGGAACAGCCTTTGGCAAGAGGTCAGAAAGCGGAAGCCAGGAAAAATCCAACACACAGATGGATAACTGAAGCATAACTGTTGGGCTGAGCACAAAGGGGCTTGAGAACTAGCAGAGGCCCAGGTGATCGAGGGGAGGGGAGCCAGGAGGTACAACTGCCTTTCCTGTCATAAGGTCAGCAAGCCAGCACTTCCGGGGGAATGGGACTGAGACCACAGTGGATTGCAGCGGGGTGATGCAAGCAGATGGGGGGGGGGTGTTGCAGAGGCAGGGTGCTGGTCTGTTCTCCTAGGATACCCAGATCTCCAGTCTTGGGGCCACTGGCTGCCCTGCCCAACAGCAGGTGGCCTGCCAGCGACATTCCTTGGTGTCTTGCACCCACTCCTGCCAGATGAAATGTAAGCTGGGCCTGGCCACGTGGGCCTCGTGTTTTTCCAACAGCTTCTTCAGCCACAGCGTGACCACAACCTAGATTCCGAAGGGCTAGCCACTTCATGTTTGTGTTCAGCCAGGCCAGACAGTAGCAGGGCCAGGCCGGACTTGGGGCCTCCCAGAAGGTCTGGCTGCCCAGCCTGAGGCAGGCTCTCCCTCACAAGAGGCCCTTGTTACAGCTACTTAGCTCTTTTCATTTCCTTTATTGTTTTTGTTTTGAGACAGGGTCTCTCTACATAGCTCTGGCTGGCCTAGAACACACTACAATAGCTGAAGATGATGGAGAATTCCTGATCCTTCTGTCTCTACCTCTCAAGTGCTGGCACCTCTCATGCACCAACATGCTAGGCTTGGCTTTTAAACCTGAGAGTCAGTTTGGGATGGGACGGTATTCACCATTGAAGGTGCGGTCTAGGATTATGTGTAATGTGCCCACTTGTCTGCAAAACCCACTTCTGTGTCCCAGCTGTCCCAGCCTCCCCAGTTGGGAATAGGGATCGATTAGTACATAGGCACACACCTTTAATCCCACACTGGTGCCATTGAAGAAGGAGGCTTTCAAGTTCCAGGACAGCCTGAGTTAGATCAAGCAGGCAGTGAATAGCTTATATTCAAATTGGCAAGGTCTAACCTAACTGAGTGCTGGCTTGAACACAGGGCACATCCATGCACCTCCGCAGTTTTTGCTGAGCATGGCTTTGAAGCTCCTGAGGGCAGGTCTTTGGGACATATGCACTAGGCAGGGCCATCACCTCTGTGGACAAAGTCATGGATCAGAGTTCACCTACAGTCCGACTCCTGTGCTTGAAACCCTTACAAGCAAAAGGAAAAGTAAGTTCAAGACTATCTTCTGAGTCTAGTCCGGAAGCCTTCTATTCATCCTTGAAAGCCTGTACTGAAAACTTCATGCCCTTCAGACCCAGGCCCTAAAAGAAGGAGTTTTTATGCCTGTTTTGCCTTGACTTTCTGACCAGGGTCCTAGGGGTCATTCTCTAAAAACATCTACATGTAGCCATCTTGGCAATAGGGTGTGCCCTGTGTGTGTGCCTGTGTATATCTGTGTTCCACACAGGATCCTCAAAAGACTGCAGACTAACCTGTATACTGGATGAAACAGACTGGGATAGCCTGACCCTCTGGGGGTTCGTGTCTCCAGAAATCTTCAGGCAGGAAGAGGGAGTAGGATCTGTGGCCTCACCTCTGCCTGGCTGGTCCTCAGCCTGGCTCAGCCATACTCCAGCACCGTCTGGGGCCAGGCAGCCTTTGAGGACATAGCTGAGGTTTGGCGGCGCTGCCTGCTCCAGGGCTGAGTCAGCACAGGGAGGGATTCAGGTCTCTACTGCAAAAGCAGCTGGGATCCTGGAGGCCTGGGGTTCCCCTATCCGGCTCCATCCTTGGGCTTAAAGAGAGTGGGATGTGCCCAGGGCAATGAGCTATGGGCACCTGAACTCTGTAGGACATAATAAGAGAAACTTTGAGGGCACTAGTCTAGCATCCTAGGCTGAGGTGGCTTGGGGTACAGGCCCAAGTGGATGTGGTATGGCCTCAAGGCATGGGGCTCCACAGAGGTGACTGCCTACCCAGTGCATATGCAGCTATCCTAGGATGATAGAGACACTAGGTAGGTGTCCAAAAGGTGCTGGGGGGCGAAAGAGGGAATATCTGACTGTAAGGAACAGAGAGATAGGGCATGGCCAGGAAAGCCTGGCCTCAGGCCTGATGACAGGTGTGTTGGCTCTGACTGACACATTGGTTCTATGGCCTGGACAATGGCCCTGGGTGAGGCCATATCTGTGTCTAACAGCTGGGAGTCCCCCCTTCCCTATGCTGGTCCTCTCACCTCCTAATGCAGATGGGGATCTGGGGCCTGAGCCTGGTCTCTGGTCCCACCCCAAGGCATCATCCCACAGTGGTGGGTCTGCATCCCCACTAACTAGAGCCAGTGCCTGCCAGGCCAGGTTCAGCCCTGGAGGTCTGAGAACAGGACAACCCATCAGTGAGGCTGATGAGAGACACAGACAATGGGAAAGTGGTAGATGGCCATGCCGCCAGGCCCACAAGGTCCCTACAGAAAAGCCAGATATGTCCTGCCAGGACTGAGCTATGGGGGAGGAGGTGCTGGGAAGAACAGACCAGACCCTCCAGTGTCATCAGAGAAGCGGGTCCTAAAAGCAAAGTGGAGCCGCAGTGGTGGTGGTGGGGGGGCTGTCCTGAAAATTTGTGTAATGTGGGCTGGGCCAGAAAGATGGCTCAGCAGGTAAAAGTGCCTGATGTTTCTCAATCTAGCTCTAGAAACTGCCCCCTTTCCTCCGTGTCTCTTGCTTGCTTGTCCCCGCCCCCCAGACCTGGCAGTACCTGCCATGACCACCCAGCCAAACTCTTATACACCCTTCAAGACCTGCTTCCTAGCTGGACATGGCAGCTCAAACTTACTCTGCAGGACTTGGGGTAGAAGCCGGAGGAAACTCAAGGCTGTCCTTGGCTGCATAGTGAATTTGAGGCCAGCATAATCTACATGAGGCCCTGTCTCTAAAACACAAACAGAAATGGCCAGTTACTATATCCTCCAGGTTACAGTGTCCACACTAGCTTGGGGCGTTCATCTATGAAACAGGACACAGCAAAGCTTGGGACCCCAATTTACTACATATACATTAAGCTCCCTTCGAGCAAGTCTGGTCACCAGGGACACATCCTGGCAGCCCTCAGTGCATGTCTGCTTTGCCATTCTTCCTCCTGGATTCCACTGTTTTCAGACTTGTTTTAAGTATTTTACTGGTCCAAGATTTTTCTCTACAGCACGGCGTAAGGAATTTTAAGAACCCCTGGTTCTAAAATTATAAAATCTAAAATGTCAGGGGCAGGACATTGGGCCTCCTGTGCCCCAAGCTGACCTCAGAGTGGCAGGAGCCGGGTCTCTGGGGGGGTCTTGGCCCTGATTCCCTACCCACCCACCTCACTCCCGCCACCAAGGGGTGAGTCCTGCCAGGCTTGCTGGGGGTGGAGGGGGTGATGGATTTTCCAGAAACTGTGGCTGAGGTTCCAAGAGGGAGGCTGAGTCTGAGGACCAGGGTAAAATGAAGGCAGAATTGCTGCCAGCACAGGGTATCACTCCCTTCTCTTAGAGTCTCAATTTCCTTATGTGGAAATTGGGGGGGTGAATGCTGTCCTGTTAGTGAATGAATAGGCAGAGAGGGGAAAAGGTCTACAACCCTCTGGGCCCAGTTGGAGAGACGTTCCCACTGACCCCACCCCACACTAATAAAGGGACCAGGGCCAGGCTAGTCACCATCCTAAAACCCAAGCTAGACAAGCCCCAACACTTTCTCAAGGAAAAGTATTTGGCAAGAGGGCCAGACACCTCATCTGGGGCCTGGACTCTGCAGCAGACCCCCCTTCTTGCTGCTGAGGAGCTGCAAGGGTGGGTAATCCTTGGACTCCAGCAGGCAGTGCTGATCACAGCTCTGGGTGAGTGGGTCTCTCAGCTGCCTGTCATCTACAGTTCCTCAGAGACCAGGGTCTGAATTTAGCAGCTTTTCATTGGCCCTTTGAGACCCACATCCCTCAGGGTACAGGAAGGCAGTCCTGCTGTGGGTGAAATGACCCCTGCCAGAGGTGTCACACAAGGAGCTTGTGGATGAATTAGCTGAAATGGAGACATGGCGGGGGGGGGGGGGGGGGGGGGGGGGGGGTGTGACCACATGGGGAGGAACTGGGGTCCATAGGAACTAACGACCCCACAGGGGGTCCTGTGTGCTTGGCTGTTGCCCAGCCCTTATGGGCTCACACAGCTAATAATCTGCCACCAAAACTTTGATGGTGAGTAGTAAAGAAGGGGTGTGTAGGCCCTAGGTGATGAGAAGATAGGACCCTGCTTCCGGGAAGTTAGGCAGGCATAGGACTATTTCATGGGGTGGGAATATGGCTCTTGCTTAGCATACACAAAGCCCTGGGTTCCATTCCCCGTAAACATAAACTGGACCACACCTGTCATCCCAGTACTGGGAAATGGTGACAGGAAGATCAGGAATTCAAGGTCATCCGTGACTACATAGTGAGTTTGAAATCTCAAATCAAAACGACCTTGTCCCAGGGCCACTCTGTCTCAAGGCTGGGAGTTGCAGGGGTCACGAAGGGCCACTGGAGGGTCCCACCCCTGCCCTGCTGGAACTCAGACATCAGTTTCTCTGGAAAACGGGGGCATGATCAGCATATGTGCTGTAGTCAGCCTGCCTGTCCAGGTCCGGATTCTGCCATGCCCTGACTATCCATCACCACAGTTATGCTAGGACACCAATGGTGCCCATAGCCACCATGGTTGGCTAAGGTATGGCTGGGCTGCAGCATGAAGGTGTCCAGGCCAGCACAGTGGCCTGTGTTGAGGAGGTCCAAGGCAGTATTGGTGGTAAGGGCCACTAACTGTCCCAGGAGCTTCCCCAACAGGGCCCTTCCTTGTCTTATAGCTCTGGGTCCCACGCCAGGCACAGCTGCCAGGAGGCTGCCAGACCCAGTCAGCAGCTGTTACACAGCTACTATATTTCTGTCAGGACCTTGACTCACAGCCAGGAACCCAACACAGGTGTGTTATGCTGCTTGGGAGTCCCTGAGCTGTTGACACACAAGATCCTGTTCAAGCCTTGTTTGGTGGGTTTTTGGGTTTTTGAGATATGTTGGCCTCGTAGCCCAGACTGGATATCAGAATCCTCCTGCCTCAGCTGCCCAGTGCTGGAATCACAGACTGCTCAACCCCAGTCCTGTGTGTGGTGTTCAGCCCCACCCAGCCTCATCCTTCTCAAAAGACAAAACAGATTGGGAATATAGTATTTTTAATTGAGCCCCATAGCACCTGCCCCAAAGCTACATTCCCAAGCACCATGGAATCATCCCCCTGCAGCCCTAGCTTCCACTGCACAGGGACCCCAAAGCACCCTTTCCCCACATTCCATGAGGCCAACCTGGATTCACACCCACCCACTGGGACTTTATTTCAATAAATATGACCTCAGAACCAAAGCTGGGACAGAAAATTCCACAAAACTCACAAACAGGCTGTAAGCCAGTGCATTTGAAATCAAGGGCAGGGCATGGGACTGAGCCAGAGCTGCCTTAGCTGGAGTGAATGAAGCCCAGGCCTTAGGTGAACAGGCATGTCCCCCGCCCTGGCTTCAACCACAGCTGGACATTCTTTCTGGTCACAGATCCACAGCTGCCTGCCCAAAACTTCCAACAGCACCCACAGTTTTTGTCTTGACCATATATTCTGGTCAGAAAAGGGAATGGGGGACCCAGAAGCCTGGGGACAAATGGGGCAAGGCTTTCTGAGGACACTGGAGTCTAAAGCAAGACAGAGGAGTGAGGTTGTGGACCAGGTCACTGTCTGAGATACCGAAGGGGTCAGTATCTCAGGCCTGGGTTTGGGCAACCCGGGAATCGCGGGTGGCCTGGCCCATCTCCCTACGGATGTCACCGAGCGCAGATTCTGGGTTCTCCAGCAGCCGCTGGAAGAGGCTGGGTCTGGAGGGAGGTTCACGACACTGGAAGGTGACAGCGGTGCCCGCGTCTGCCTTCATCTCCCGGGAAAAGCCATCGGAGGAGCCATCGAAGCAGCGGCCGATGGCGATCTCCTTGGCCAGCCGCGGGCTCTGGTCAGTGACCGTGTAGACACCATAGTTGTGGCCCAGCGCGTCGAGTGGAGCGAGCATGGAGAAGGTGGCAGGGTCGTCGCCGTCGGGAGCGGAAGGCGGGTGCCGGGCGAGGTAGTCCTGCAGAAGCGTGTTGACGGCCACGCGGCGGCAGCTACCCTGCGGGGTCACGGTCACCAGCGTCCTGTCCACCTGGCGCTGGTCAAACAGCATACCACCGCACTTGAACTCCACGCAGGCGGCCGAGGCGCCGGGGCGCTCGGGGTGGCGCACGCTGCGGGAGTCTCGAAGGCCGTAGAGGCGGCCACGGGTGGCCGCGTGTGTGCCTCCTGCGTTGTGCGAGCGCACCATGTACTCCTGCGGGCCCTGAAGCCGCACCTTCAGGAAGCACGCACGGAACTCCTGCGGGTTGGGCCACCAGGCCAGCAGGTCTCCGGTCCACGAGGCGGGCGCCCCCTCACGGAACGGCACCACATCGTACTCGTACTTGTCGGCCTCCACGCGCGAGAACCGGAAGTGGCTATCGGTGACCGGCGCGTCCTCGCAGTCGCGCAGGCGGCGCCACGGATACACGGGTCCGCGCGCCTCGGCCTCATGGCCCGCGCGCGGACGCGCAAGGTTCAGGCGGAAGCCGGTGCGCTTGAGCGCCGGGTCGCCGTGGTCGGTGCGCTGGTAGCCCAGGCGATCTAGGTAGGGCTGCACCACGCCCACTGTAGCCGCGGTCGCGCGTGGCCGCGAGGGCGCGGCCTCCAGCTCCTCGCCGCCCAGAGTCGCGGTCACCAAGGCCGTGTAAGCGTCGGGCCGCTCGGCGTCGCAGAAGGCGGGCACGCACGCGCCGTTGGGGCCGGTGACGGCGCTGTCGAAGCGGCCCCACGCGCGCGGGTTGCTCGAGAAGCCGGGCGCGGGCTCCAGGTTGAGCAGCGTCACCACCACGCCCTGCACCTGCTCGGCGGGCGCGAAGCGGTCGGTGCCGTAGGCGCGGACCTTCACGAAGCAGCGGCGCCGCTCCGGCACGTCCAGGTTGAAAAGACGGCGCTCGCGCACAGTGAGCTCGCCCACGAGGAACGCGCGCTCTTCCCTGCGCACGCGCGCCGCCGCCTCCTCACGCCGGAAGCCGCCTCCTCCTCCTCCTCCTCCTCCCGGGTGAGCCTTCTCCTCCTCCCACAGACCCGTCTCCGGCTCCAGCGACCAGAGTGCCAGAGCCTCCGCGTGGCCGGGCATGCGCACGTGCTCGGCATCCACGCGCACGGCCGCGCGCTCGGCGTGCAGCTGCTCCGCGGAGCCGGGCGCGCGCAGGTCCACCGCGAACATGCCGTAGGTGCGCAGCGGCGCCAGCTCGCCGGAGCTGTCCAGGAAGCGCAGGTCACTGGACGCCGCGGACGCTGACGCTAGGTCACGAGGGTCCACGAAGGTGACACGCGCCTCCACTGGCCCAGTGTAGGGACGGCCGTCGGGGTGGCGGAAGGTCCCGGGCGGCAAGACCAGCTCGCCTAGCGCTGGCGCCGCCGCCGCCTCCGCGTCGCCCAGCGCGATTGCACCGCCTCGCTCCGCGTCCAGCAGCACTGCGGCCGCCTTGCGCAGCGCACGGACCTCGTGGTACACGCCGGCACCGTGGGGGTCGAAGGGCAGCACGCGGACACTGTCCACGAATTCACCACTCGGGTCCACGAAGGTCACCACAAGGCGCTCGGTGGCCGGCGGCACCTCGATGGTGAAGTCGCCCTGGTAGGAGGTGAAGCCTAGGGGAGCGCGGCCCAGCAGGATGCTGGCGAAGCGCAGGGGCTCCCCGGAGTCTGCAGCCACCACGCGGCCCCTCACCAGCCCCCGGTGTGGCAGGCACTTGCGACAGCCACACTCGGCCACCACCTTCACCGGGAGCACGTAGCCGGAGCAGCGGATGTCCCTGCTCTCCAGGCGGAGCACTGAACAGCAGCGAGAGCCCGCGTCCCCACAGCGAGGGCCAGAGCCCACGGGTCCCGGGCAGCGCGTGTCCCCGCACAGGCCCACATCCAGGTACGCGGGGCCGCCGCCGGGCTGGCCGCAGTCGTCCGGAAGCTTGATCAAATGTTCCTGAGGTCGTGGGTCACAGGCCGGCCGACCAGGAGCTAGGAAGTCCGCACAACCGGGTCAAAGGAGGGGGGCTGAGGTTAGGAGCCTGGGCTCAAGCGAGGAGGGCGGGGTGGGGGGCAGACCGGGCCGCTCACCGAGAACGGTGAGCTGGGCTGCACGGGAGCGCACTGCACCAGCCTCGGTCCAGGCCTTGCAGTGGTATTCCCCTGCCTGGTCCTCGCGAAGTCCTCGGAGCTCCAAGTGCGGCCCAGACCCGTGCTGACGCCGGTCCAGCAGGGTCCCGTTGTGGAACCTGAAGAAGGCAGTAGGTGAATGACAATTGTGGGGACCTTAGGGGTAGTGGCCCGACTACTTCTGTCACTAGAGCTAGAGAGTGGTCTCCTAGAACTTAGCCTTCTCCTCTCTCTGCTCTGACCAAAGGAGAAACTGGGGCAGGCATTCTCTCCTAGGTGTTTTTTGTTTTGTTGACACGGGGCTGGAGTACCCCAGGCTGACTGACCCTTGATCCTGGAGCCTCTGCTGGTGCACCCCTCCAGGCCTGCCCTGTTTCTTCTTCTGAGACATGGTCCCACCACCATGTAGCCCACACTACTTCAAGCTCACAAAAGTCCTCGTGCCATCACCAAACCTTAGGTTTTAGAGGTACCATAGGGTTATGGGAACTCCTTCCAACCCAAAGCTCGCCCCGTTCTGAGTTCTTGTAGACACTCACCAGGAGTATTTCTTAGGCATGGGAGTTCCTGAAGCCTTGCAGCAGAAAGTCACATTCTGGCCTGCCTCTCGCACTCGGGACTCAGGGTGCTTTACGAGGTATGGCTTCCCTGAGAGGGATTAGGAGTTGGCCAAGTTAATAATTCTGCTATACCCAGAGACCCCTTTTCCCTCCCATTCTCTCCAGGACAGCCTACCTCACCCTGTACTGTCAACAAGTGAGTCACATCTTGTTTTTTTCCCCTTGGCCTGGAACATCCTTCTCTGTCACTCACCCCCATGTTCTTGGCCGCAAGGACACTCACCTAACTCTTTAAGGACGATGGTGACAACAGCTGAGTTGGAGCTGTTGGCATGGGCCAGGGCTGTACCAGCAGAGAAGCCAGTCATCTGGGCACTGACATTGGCCTGGCTGCCAGCACAGACTCCAGGCACCCAGAAGGTTCCGTGGATGTCACTGGTGGCTACGGTGCCAGGTCGGGCTCGAAGGGAGACCTTGGCTCCTGACAGCGGTCGCCCAGATGGGGTGACCACTGAGCCCAAGAGGATGTGCTCAGGGCACCGGCAGCTGTCAGAGCTACACCCTGGGGGGACATAGGGTGACAAGTGCAGAGAGAACTCTTGGGGAGAGCTTTGCACTCATTCGACAAACAACATATGTAACCCCCCTCCCCATCAATTCCCCCTGGGCTTCAGTGTGGCTGAACTTGAATGAGTCTGGAGACAGGGATGCGATGTGTGGGCACAGATGGACCAGGGGGAGGAAGCTGATCCAAAGATGCAAGAAGAAACTCCAAGGAGGGGACCCAAGAGGCTGATTCACAAAAGAAGTTGAGAACTCATCGACAGAAATACCTAGGCAGGGGCTGGGAGCAAGCGGCTGTCTGTCTTGGACAACATCTGTCTCACTTTCAATGCTGCAGCTTCTCCACAAAATGGAAAATTACGGTGGAAACTTCAGGATGGAAGTGCCAGGTGGGGTGGGGTCCCCACCATTGGCCACCTCGCGCCCCCACCCAATGAAGGGCCTGCTACAGCTGTCTGCAGACCATGTTTGTGGAGCCCAAGCCCGAGTGGAATTTCCAGTCCCCTCCTGGCTGGCCCCTAGAAGGGCCTGGGCATCATGTCTGCCAAGATGTGTGTTTGTGTCTGAGTGGGCGAGCAGAACAGGCATGCATACACTCAAGAGTGCGCAACTGGCTTCCGTCTTCACACAGGGTTGTCTTCGTGCGTACACTAGGAAAAATGATCCCTCCAGACCAAGATTCTATGCGCAATAAAGTTGCAGTCTTGAGCAGGTTGTGTGCAGGCACGGCCCAATCAGGCAAAGGAGGGAAGGGTTGCCAATACTGAACCTTTACAGGCCAACCTGTGTCCCAAGCTCCCCTCTTTACTGACCTGGCCTTTCCAGCCCCCACCCCCTTCAACGAGTCCTGCTCTTTGGGCTCCTTATGTAGGCCCACCTCTGGCTGTCCTTCCTACCTGGGCACCGGGACCTCATGCACTTCTGCGCCTCGTAGGGGCTCCCGGGACACGTGTTCCCAAATGAACTCTGACAGCTGCGGTGGCGCAGGCGACGTCCTGGCCCGCAGCTCTTGGAGCAGGGGCCCCACGCGCCCCACGCGCCCCACGCGCCCTCTGCATAGCAATGAGGGAAATGAGATGGAGTTGCCCACAACCCACAGCAGGCTATCTGGACTATGCGGGTCCGGGGTGCCGGTCTCCCCCTCCCCCATACGGTAGTCCTGCACAGAGCCCACACTGGTGTGCTCCTGATTAGCCCGGCTGTTTTCTCATCAGTCTTGAATATGATGGGAGCTCAAGCCATTCCCCAGCACTGAGCTGTTCAGGATGGACTGATGGGGTCCTACATACCACCTGAGTTCATCTACCATCAAACCAATGCCCGCAAGGTAATGGGTAGGTACATCTCATGAAGTCACGGTCCCATCTGGGTGCACATCCAAGCCCTGGGCCTTGCTCCTTAGGGTCACACTTTCTATGTCCCCGCCCTCCCAGGACCGCTGGCCACACCCTTACCCAGTGGGCAGCGGAAGCGCACATGGTAATTGGAGCAACGGCGGCCTCGCGCCTGCTCCCGATTCAAACACCAGAAGCCCCGTGCTGGGTTGGAGTGCACCCGCTCGCCCATGGAGGTCGGTAGCGCCCAGTCTGTGGTGCGCGCCTCCAGCGCCAGCGGCCGCGGGCAGACACGCGCAGGACCGTAGTAGAAGCGGATGGCAGCCAGGCTCTCGAAGTCACCATCTCCTCCCGGGTGGTCCACGTTGAACCACGACGTCCACTCACTGGCCTCTGCGGGCACCGCATGCTGAGCCTGGGTCCCCATTTCCCGCCAGTCCCTCCAGCTTGGGACCCTGAGGTTAGGGCTCCCAGGAGCTGTGACGTCCAAGGACTCCTCATTCTCCCCACCCTCCCCCATAACCCCGCCAGGCTCAGGTCACATAGGCCGGTTGCAGAGGCTACTCACCCTCCCAGTCCTCCAGGGCTGGTGAGGGCTGACCGGGATCTGGAGGCAGTCCTAAAATATCCCTGGCGGCCGAGGTGCGTTCCTCGGTGGAGATGGCATCTGTAGGCGCAAGATGGGGGCCACTGAGACCCCTTTCTGTACAACAGGGAGACCCTGACCACTGCGTTTCACGGGTTAAGAAAGTGAGGTCTAGCCCCGGGGATAGAAGTGCCATCCCTTCGGCTACGGGTCCCATTACTAGTAGTGGACGCTGAAGCTCTGCCCCTCTGCATTGCTTGGGTGACTATGTCCCACTCTGTCCCTCCAGGCCCAAATATTCATCAAACACAAGTTTAGTTGCATGCACTGGGCAGTGTCTCTGCCTGCAGACTCCTGAGTTCTCTTCCTGAAGTTTCTCCTGCCCTGCTCTCCCGGTCTTTTTAGGTGGGACTCAAGGTGCCAACAGAGAAGTCTTTGGCTTCTCTGGCCTCCAACTTTCCAAGATGGACTAGGAGTGACAGGTTCAGACAAACCCCTTCTTCCTGGAGCCCTAGTCTTCTGGAAAAAATGTGCCTGTCACCAACCCCGCAGAGGGGCAGCTCCGACCCCTTAGCCTTGGTTTGGAGACCTGGCGATTTAAGGTTCAAAGCCTTGGCCTGGAGAGGATGGAAGAGACCGTTTTTGGCCACTCTCCTTTCTGCGTGCACGGCAGGGCCCCGGGACATCTCACCTCCCGCTCCCGGTAGCTGCGTGGCTGCGATGCAGAGACAGAGCCAGGGCAGCGGTGACGCCATCGCCAGGTCGCAGCCGCTCGGCTAAGCGCTCGGATCCGACTGGGGCGAGTCGGAGGCTGCTAGGCTCTGATGAGGGCGGGACGCGACCACAAGCCACGCCCCAGTTAAACCACACAGTAGGTTGCCCTTCCTCGGAGTCTCTGCCCTTAGACTTTCATGTATCCCGCGTTCCCCCTCCACCTTCTCCAACTGGGTCCCGCACCGCGTGGGAGGTGCCAATTTGCTCTTAAAGTGGCTATGCGCTTTGGCGGCTGGAAGGTCTTTATCGAGTTTAACTTCGGTCTGTAGGCCACTTCCGACAGTCTGGAAGTCCCTCCCGGGTCTACCCTCTATTCTAGGAAGCTCCACCGCACAGCTCCTCTGCTCAAGCCCCGAGGGAAATGCCTTCTCCACCCGCCCCCCTCCAGATCTGGCATACACAGGAGGCGGAGGGAGAGGTGGTGGACATGTTTATTGGTGCAGGTTCCAGCGCGCCGGTCACAGCGCGGCCACGCAGTCGGTGCCGGTATATTTTGGCAGGCTCAGGCCAAATTTGCGGCGTAAGTCGTCAGGCACGAACCTGCCGACCACAAAGTGGTGACGCCCGGAGAAGCGGCCGGCGCAGCTCTTGGGTGCAGCGAAGGACACTAGCACGTCGGGCTGCACCGCGTCCTTCGGGTCGCAGCCAACCTCGGCGTCCCAGCCTGAGGGCGGAAGAGGGGGGAGCTGGGAGGACCGCGGCTCACGGACAGGGTCTGCCCTGTCTCTCTCCAGCTCCAGTGCCTCGACCTCTGACACCTTCCGATCACACTGTTTGCACCGCCCGCCTGGCAAGACCCAGCCTCTGCTTTCTGACCAATGTCTCCCGCCCCAGCGGACAGGAGCCGCCTTACTCAGACCAGACAGACCTTCCTCATCCGCAGGCCTGACCTCAGCCTCCCTTCTCGGATCAGGTCCCCACCCTGTACTGGGACCTGAGACCTCCTCCCTCAGATCTGACGCCTACCTCCCCACCAGATTTGACGACTTCGTCTAACCTTGGACGTCTTGACCCTCTGGCCCACCCCAAGCCATTCAAGAGTCTCTGTCAACTGGGACCAAGCACCCGGGGCTTCTCTCCTGCCTCCGGCACTAACCAGGAGCCTCCTGATCCCCCCCCCCCCCGACTTCCAACTTCAGGGTCCCTCTTTTTCCTGGTCCACCTGAAGCCTACTCCTCTACTCAGATTAGCTGTGCCCCAGCCTTGACCTGGGACGGTCCCGGGGCCCTCCAGCTAGGGACACTCTCAGGCAGCCCCCAAAGAAACCTGGGAACTGTTTGTCCCTGGCAGGAATGGCCTCTGAGGTGTGAGCGCACATCTGTCCTGCAGCAGGGCCAGCGGTGGGTGGTGCCAGTTTAGCTGGGCACCCGGACCGAGAGGACACCGCGTCACTTGTAACTTCCCCATCCTTAGGATGGGAGTGAAACAGGATGAGGGCATATGCAGAAATTGAGTTTGAGAGAGCTGGAGGGGGAAAACCGAGGCTGGTGGGGGGTGCAAACGAGGAACTCTGAAACTGGAAGAAGTGGATGGGGAAAACAGACTGGGGTGATTGGGCTACTCCTAGGTGGCATGCCTGAGGGGACGTCCAGGCTCACGAGCGGGATGGAGAGCCGCTTCAGCGTGGTCAGCGCGCGCGCGGAGGGCCTGCCTGCCTCCGGCCGCACCCCGGGACCTAGCACTGCGTCCACCACCAGCCCGTAGGCGTCATCGATGAGTCGCACCTGGGGGTGGGGGGACGACGCAGTGTCAGGGGCCGGGTTCATGGACCGGCCAGGGCGAGGTCTGAGTGGGGGCAGCTAACCTCGGCAGGCAGGAAGGACAGGAAGGGGATGTCCATCTTCTCGCACTGCATGGTCAGGTCACGGTACAGAGTGTCGGCTGACCGCTCGGGGCAGAAGATGCTGGGCTGGTACTCCTGGGGGAACCCGGGTCCGGTGATGACTGCAGTGGGATCCCAGCTCCTGTCCCCAGTGGAACCCCAACCCCAGTTCTGTCCCCTGCCAAAGGACCCTGCTACTCACGAACACCCGCAGGTGCCGGGCACATGCCAGCCCCACAGCGCCGTTCTGCTCCGGGCCGCACACGACCAACACCGTCCTTTGCTTGCGTGACATCGAGGACAAAGGGAATGCCTTCGACATAACACAACAGGGTGCCTCAGTGTGGTGTGTGTGTGTGTGTGTGTGTGTGTGTGTGTGTGTGTGTGTGTGTGTGTGTGTGTTGGGACCTGAGGCAGGACGGAGTAGTGACTTAAAGGTGGTTTGCAAGACGGTGACTCAGCCGGCCAGACCCAGTGTGGTTTGTTTACTCCATGAGACACATCCCCACTTTCCCACCCTCTAGTTACAGTGAAAGTGGGATGAACCTGGAGGAAGGTCCGCAATCGGGTAAGCTTGGCATCTAGACCACCCGTCTGCCCTGCTCTTGCCTTTACCTCTCTGTACTTCCTGTTTGCCCTCCATTTCAGATGTCCAGTCTATCTGCACTTTTGTTTTTAGTTGTTGAGAGGTTCTCCCCAGGCTGGTCTTGAACTTGCAGCAACCCTCTTGCCTCAGGCCTTTCACTGCCAGTTGGCTGTTGTGAGCCACCATGATGGCAGTCTGGGTTACCAAAGCGGGCCAATGAAGTGGGGGGCTGAGCAAGTAAAGAAGCTCTCCGGGGGGGGGGGGCGTCGCGGGGCTGGCTTTCCTGAGACCCACATGGCAGGAGAACATTAGCTTCCACAAACTGCCTTCCCGCTCCACATGCTCATATTCACACAGGGCATAAGGAATAAATGTAATTTTTTAAAAAATTAAAAGGAAGGAGAGATGGAACACAGGAAGAGAGGGGACATGCTCTTCCTTGGGCTTCTGCATTTATAACTGAACTGCCTCTGTTCGTGGAGGACCCCGAAGCCCAGCTCTGGGCCTCACGGCCAACGCCTCTGGTGTCAACAACACTCTCCTGTCATACTGGGCGCACCTCTGAGGTGAAGACTTAGCTGAGCAGTATACACCTATTTTGAGCCCTGCTTCAGATCTCATCTGACCACCTGCCAATCTCTGGACCTGCTTCCTTGTAGGGACATTTAAAGGTGTTCAGACAGCTTTGAGGTAGGTCATAATTCTAGGGGACCCAGGGCCTGCACTGAGTCTCTGGGGTCCCCACTTCTTGCCTGACAGTGAGCCTGAAAATAAAGCCCTGTTCTTCAGTTTCCCACCTGAGTGATGGGATGAAGCAGCCCCGAGCAAAGGTAATGGATACCTTGGTCACAGCCACCGCACTGGCGTGCCCATATAGTTCCACCAGCTGCTGGTGCCCAAAATGGTACTCGTCCAACAGCTCCTGCTCCAGGGCGGCAGCCTCCGAGGCGCTGCAGGACAGTCGGGCAACACTCAGAAGCGCAGAAAGAGAACAGAGACTGGAGGGCGAGGGCGGTTGCAGCTTCAGCTGCCCTGAGCCAAAAGTCCATCTCTTGCCCAGTTTCCCCATCCCAAGCATGGTTTAAAAGGGCAGCCGTGGCCTGAGGCGCCCTCTGGTGGCCAAAGGCGCACATGTCGGTCAACCATTGTTTTGGGGTTTTTGTTTTTCCCCTAGAGCAGAGGCCAGAGATCAAATTCTGAATGCAGACAGATTACCCCTCCCTGCATATGTCAGGGTGTCACCGAACTCCTAATTCTCCTCCCTCAGACTTATAGCTAGTGTTCACACCCACCCCCAAACCTTAAAAGAATTTGATAGGGTGCGGGGAGGTGAGATGGCTCAGAGGTTAAGAGCACTGGCTGTTCTTCCAGAGGTCCTGAGTTCAATTCCTAGCAACCATCTGTAATGAGGCCTAGTGCCCTGTTCCGGCCTCCAGGCATACATGCAGGCTGAACACTGTATACATAATAAACCTTATTTATTTGATAGGGAAGTGAGTTGACTTCTGACACAGGGATCAATGAGGAGGCTCTAGGACACTGCAGGGGGCAGTGAGTGAGGCTTGTGAAAGTGAGTTTTGAAGACTGTGGAAGTTTAGCAGCTCATTCAGAAAAATGGAAGTGGTACCTTAAAGAAATTAAGATATCTGAGTCTGGCTTTGCTTTTAATGCCAGCACCTAGGAGGCAGAGGCTGACGGCTCTGTGTGAGTCTAAGGTCAGCCTGGTCTACACAGCACATTCCAGACCAGCCAGGGCTACATAGTGAGACCCTATTCTTGTTTGTTTAGTTGGTTTGGTTTTGGTTTTTCAAGACAGGGTTTTTCTCTGTGTAGCTCTGGATGTCCTGGAACTCACTCTGTAGACCAGGCTGGCCTCAAACTCAGAAACCCACCTACCCCTGCCTCTGGGATTAAAGGTGTGTGCCATCACTGAAGGATGTGAAACCTATCTTAAAAAGAGAAAATAAAGATTATCTGGCCAGAGAGACAGGCTATTGGGCCAAATGGCTTCATCATCATGTGGAGACATCCAGCTACCTCTAACAGAACTGAAGGCAAGAATAGATTATATAATTTACGAGTCTGTGTTCAAGAGTCATCAGCAATTTAATGTTGCATGTGTGAGCACCTGCCAAGCATGTGTGAGGTCCTGGGTTCCACACCTAGAACTAAAAAGAATCTTAGGAAGCTGTGGCAAGTGCTAGGCATGTCGAGCAAAGGAATCTGGGCAGAGGCTAGGAGCTGGCAAGGCAGACAATGCACTACAGAACCAGGGCTGGGGTAGGACAGGGTCTGCTTGGCGCTGAAGCCCTCTTCCCTGCCTTTATAGCCGTGCATTGGGAAGAGCATGCCTACTGGCCATCAGGCAGGACAGCCAGGAGGAAGGTTAGTGAGAACAAAGTCAGGATTCGTGGGGAGCAGAGCAGACAGGGCTCAGTGCCACAGGCCTTAAATCCCAGCACTCAGCAGCAGAGGCAAGTGGATCTCTGAGTTCAAGGCCAGCCTGGTCTACAGAGTGAGGTCCAGGACAGCCAGGGCTACACAGAGACCCCACCCCCACCTCTGTTTAAAAAGAGAACACAGCACTGTGAGGACACTGTGGTCAGGAGAACAGGACCACATAGGGCAGAAAACCCAAGAAGCAAAGGAGAGTGGGGTGTTGTACCTAGAAGGGGCCCCGGGCCACCTGCCCAGCTTCCGGGATAGCACACACAGTAAGCCCTCGGTGTGGAGTAGGGCCCAAACATGGTGGAACACACTTGAATCCCAGCACTTTTGAGGGTGAAGCAGAACCATCACAAGTCCTGAGCCAACTGGTCTGCTCAGTGAAATTCTACCTCAAAAACAATTTGTGGGGCTGAGAAAGATGGCTCAGTGGTTACAACAGTACTGCTCTTGCAGGGAACTGAGTTCAGCTCCCAGCACCTGTACCAGGCAGTTCACAATCACCTGTAACTTTAGCTCCTGGGGCATCCAATGCTTCTTACCTCCAAAGGCAACTGCACAACACACCTACACAATAAGGAGATGCCTTAAATTGGTAAATTGCTTGCCTTGCAAGCATGACCTTAGTTTAATTCCAAGAACCCATGGGAAAAACAAAAGCCAGCTGAATGCAGTAGGTGTCTGTAGCCCAGGCAGGCATCCCCTGTGGAACTCCTTGGCCAGCCAGCCTAGACACCGCTCAACTTTAGGTTCAGTGAGAGACTGCCTCCAAAAAGCAGGGATGTGGACCTGATGTGGACCATGCATCACCGGAGAGGGGCTCAGTCCCTACTACTTTTGTCTGATGGATATGGCTGCCTCTGGAGGTGTGTGTGTGTGTGGGGGGTCCTCCTGACAGTGGGAAGTCCTGGAAAACAACCGATCAGAGGCAGCAGCTAACCCTAGTGAGCAGAGTGGATGAGAGCTCCTAGAACCATCTGCTATGGGAGAGGTCCCCCCACACACATACCAAGGCTAGGGTCTCTTTTCAGGCCCAGTGTTGAGGCCTGAAAAGGGAACTGGGCCTAAAACCCCAAATCACTTCTACGAGGGTATGAACCCCTCAGCTAGAGCACCGCAGGCACTCTCCTCAACACCACTACTCACCTGGCTCAGTCATAACCCCTGAGCCTTCCTGGTTTCCAGTGGCAGTTGATATGCAAAGCCCCTGTGTGACTCCAAGTCCCTCAGGATATCTCAAACGGGAGGGTAACAATGCGGGCAGCTCGCCTAGAATTAGGCATCTGCTGCACCTGCAAGCTCCCAGCAGATCTTAGGGCCCACCCCAGTCATTCCCCTGCCTCCAGCCTGCCACCTGCTGACCTGAGAAAGTGCCTCTCCTCTGGGGTCTCTTCTCGGACCTTGTTGCTGCTGGAAATGCTGCTCATGGTCGCACAGGCCAGCTGGCTCCGTGCTGCCTTTTAAGCAAGCCCCGTGGGCGGAGCCCAGTGATTGATGGCTTGATCAGCAGGTCACTGGGAGGCGCTTTGAGAGCAGCAATTGGCCAAAGCACAGGACTTAACCCTGAAGTGCCTGGGCAGCAGACAGGTGTAGCGGAATTCATAACAGAGTCACAAGATGAAGTTTATCTGACTATTCTTTATTGTTGCAGTCCGCTGAGGCCCTATGCGTACCATGTGAAGCCAAAGTAGGCGTTGTCCAACTCCTCCTTGGTGTGCAGCCAGTACAACTCGCAGGGGAGGGGCGGCACCCAGCGCGTGGTGTGGAACACTGACTCACCCACCTGTGGGCAGGGACAGGGTCAGTCCTCATCAGTCCAAGCTGGCCACCCACGCCACCCCCACGCCACCCCACGCCACCCCACCGGGGACGCACCTTCCAGTCAGGCACGTCTTTCATGATGATGGCCTCCTCCTCCAGGTTCTCCCGAAGAATCTGCAGGGTCCTGTGGCCACAGGGCAGGGCTGAGATCTGAACCATTCAGGCCAACCAGTCTGTCCCTGACCAAGGGTCCCTCCCAGCCTAGCCTACCTCCGGTCAATCTCTGCCTGGAAGAGCGGCATGAGGGCAATCCGGGCCTCAAAATCCTCAATCTGCAGGCGCCTGTGAAACCACAACACCCACGGGGGTTAAATGTGGTCACTGAGGGAGTGTGGGGCACAGACTTGACAGGGCCACAAAGAGCTGGAGGGGAGGGGAAGGGCGAGGCTGGCCACCTGAATAGGGACAGGAAGGCAAGCCTGCAGCTGGCACAGACTACAGCAACCACAAAAGTGTTGGCTTCACACTTTCCTTTCAAATAAACTTTTCTTTTTTTATCCTAAAAATAGCCCTGTCTGATGATCTGGGCGAAGAGGGGAACACACTCATCATTAGGCTCTGGGCCTTACAAAACTAATTTCCCTTTGTTCTCAAAATAGCAGGGTGCTAGGCCTGCAGGTCTTCCTGCAGCTATTGCCCCCACAGGGAGTCAGGATAGAACCCAGTGATGTAATCCAGGAAGAGGCCCCTTGTAGGGTCCTCTTTCCAGTGACACCCCTCATCTATGACACTCATGGTCCTAGTCTCTCTGGCCTCCAGGGGACCTACCTTCCATGGCCTGGTTCTTTTTTGGTCCTGGCCCTGGCTGGTCTGAAACTCATAGCAATCCACCTGCCCCTATGTCCCAAGGCCCAATCATATCCGGCCTGGTGACTACCTACACACAGTGTCAGCTAGGTGACCCCAAGTCCCAGGTGCCTTACTGTTATTCTAACCTGGCCCAGGAGCAGCTGAAGGCCAATCACCAGCTCTTTGATTTAAGAAAGGAAGTGAAGAGTAGAATCCACAATTCCTGGGACAACAAGCCAGCCATCACCCCCCACCCCCCTTTGCGGTGAGCAGGGTCCTACCTGCGCTCACGGTTCCACTTCATCATTCTCCAGTAGCCAAAAAGCAAGGCCCCGATGCCCACAGCGAACATGCTGTAGCCTGAAAAAGAAGTGAGGCCTTCTCACCACAGTCCCTCTAGGGCCCCACTCAGCAAGACTGGGGTCTCTCTGTGAAGTGTCTGCTCTGGCCTCCATACCTCCACAGGTGGCCCATCCTTACTCCCAGGGAAGTTGCCACTTCCCCAGGGCAATCTCCAACTCTCCTGCTCTGTGTCAGGATATTGGGCAGTCCAGGCTACAACACTTTCTGGAAGGTTAGACCAGCAGGGACACAGGAGAACCCCAGGGTCTAGAATAGTACTTCTCAACATGGAGACCACAGTCCCCTAAGGGGTAAAGCCCTCCTTTCCCCGGGTTCCCATATCAGACATCCTGTATATCTGATGAGTACATCACACTTTGTAACAGTAGAAAAATTAGTGAAGTAACAATGAAAATAATTTCATGTGGGGGGGGCCACCACAACATGTGGAACTACATTTTTTATTGTTTTTTGAGACAGGGTTTCTCTGGGTAACCTTGGAACTCACTCTGCACATCAGGTTGGACTAGACTCACAGAGATCCACCTGCCTCTGCCTCCCAAGTGCTGGGATTAAAGGTGTGCGCAACTGGCCGGTGAGGGTCACCACATTGGGAAGGCTGAGAACCTCAGGTCTAGAAGGTCAAGTGTGCCACTGCTACTCCCAGCACTCAAGGCGGAGGCAGACTAACCCGTGAGGGGGGGCAGCCTACTCTGTACAGAGTGAGTTCCAGGACAGCCAGGGCTGCACGGTGACCCTGTCTTGGGAAAAACCGAAACAAACAACATAGGACAAAGGCCTGGTCCCCACCAGAACAGGAGGCTCTGAGAGAGGCTAGACGTGCCCCGCCCTACTCCTAACTCCAGGGGCGAGGTGGGCCATCCTAAATAATCACTGAAGACCAGGAGGGACCCTGAATGGCAGGACAAGCTCCAAGGGTCCATTCACCCCTAAATACAGAGGCTATGGAGAAGGCTGGGCCACAGCAGGACAGGAGTTAATATTACCTACCCACTCAGCTCAGAGTTTAAGGTTCATGCTCAGAGGCCAGGCTGGGTCCCAGGTCTAGGGGTCCCCCAGTTCTCTGGGGGAAGCCCTAAGTATTCAGGACCATCTCTGGCCAGCTGACTACAGGTATAATCAGCCCTTACCGAAGTGAGGAGGTGACTGCGCTCTCATTTTCAACAGCTAAGAGAACCCTAGTGGTCCATCTTCAGACTCAGCCCCAGAATCTGATCTGAGCCACTCCCTCCAATTTCTCAGTAGAACAAATAGGCCTTTATGGGGAGTTCTGGTCCTCAATTGTGGGCACCTAAGAATGGCTCCACTACATCTAGAGCGAGAGAGCAGGGATGAGGGAGCCTCGTGGTGATTCCCAGCCTTTGCCTGTACCTGGCTGTCTACAATAATCACTGGGGTGATCTACATTTCAGGAAGTGCCATGGGGAGAGCAGGCACAGAACCCACATCCTCCACTATAGGTGGCACTGCCACCTGGGCAATTCCTCCCTGAATCAATAAATGTAAAAATGGATGGCAGTCTCCCCCAAACAGTGTGCAGATTCAACACAATCGCCATGAGAATCTCCGGCCTTCCCCCTTTGCAGAAACCCACAGGTATGTTATAAAACTCATATGGAAGTACCCAGGGCAGTAATGGCTGCTTTCAGGAGCAATGTTAAAGGATTCAAATGTGACATCTCCAAACTCATCAGCCAGCTGTGTGTGCACAGACATGCTGGCATGAGGACAGTCACGTTTGCCAGCAGAACAGAACCAGGCGTCCACAATCCACAAATAAACCCTCATATTTTACGGCCAATTGGTTTTGGACAAAGATGCCACAAAAATGTAATGGGTGAGAGAAGTCTTCTCAGCACGGGACTACTGGCCACACAGATACACAGCACCTCTGCTCACCCGGGGAGGCCTGAAGGTAAGAGGTAATGATGTCCCAGGGTACTGGGTTGTGGTAGCACAAGCCTTTAATCCCAACACTCAGCAGGCAGATGCAGGCAGATCTCTATGAGTTCAAGGCCAGTCTGGTTTATAGAGTTAGTTCCAGGATGGCCAGAGGAGGGGAGGGGAGGTGAGGAACAGCAGCTAGCCCAAGGGCCCCAGAGCATTCCTATAAAGCCAGTGCTCAGGAGGCAGAGGAGAGGGCCACTGTTTGCAATGTCCCTGGTTTACAGCGACTTCCAGGCCGGCCAGGGCTACATAGTGAAACCCTGGTTCAAACAAACAAGAAGATGACGTGCACATCATGGTGCCCCCCAAAAACTCCCAGTGAATATACTCTAGAACATAAACAGGGCTTCCTTAAGTAAGAGAAACTGCTGTGTTGTAAATGACACTATTAGCTGAACAGGCCACTAGGAGTAAAAATATGCGGATGACAGCTCCAAAATACAGACTCAAGTCACCAGTTATAAATATCACATAAGCTGCCAGTTGCAGTGGGGCAGGCCTTTAATCCCAGCACTCAAGAAAATCTGAGTTCAAGGCCAGCCTGGTCTACACAGTGAGACTGTTTCAAAACCAAAAATAACGATTATTACAAGGCTGAATATGGTGTAAAAGTATGCCAAGGATGCTGTGAATGGGAAGCCACATCCAGCTGCAGAGTAATGGGGGATGCAGAAAACAGCTGCTCTAAAACCAGCCTGGGATGCCAGCTTGAGGTTTCCCCAGCCTATAGCAGGCCACAATGATCAGGAGCAGTACAAGGTAGGACTGGGATAGGACTGGTCATGTGCACTCACTGGCCAGCCCTTAACTAGACTGAATCCTCACTACAGTGTTCGTCTGCTACACAGAGCAGGGTCATTGGTGCAGCTGTGTCATCCCAGCACTCGGGAAGATGAGACTGAGGCAGGAAAGCCAGACTGGGACACACACACACACACACACACACACCTTGTCAGGGCTAGACCCTTGGCTGTGGTTAACAGTGCTTGCAGCTCTTCAGAGAACCAAAGTTCTGTTCCTCTAACTCCAACTCCAGGAGAACCTGCATTCACATGCAGACATGCGCACACACATCACATAGCTGAATCTTAGGCAGGCAGGTAGTGCTTTCAATCCCAGCACTTGGGAGACAGAGGCAGGTGGATTTCTCTGAGTTTGAAGCCAGCTTGGTCTACCAAGAGAGAGAGAGAATTTCAGGCCAGCCAGGGCTATGTAGTGAGACCCCATCTTTAACTAAACGAAACAGAACAACAAAACAAACAAAAAAGGTGCAGACGGGAAAGCACACTGTGACTCCAGAACTAAAGGAAAGGCCAGGCAGAACTCTTGCCTGAGAGGCACAAGCCAGCACCACAGAAGCCAGGCTTTAGTGACATACACCTGTCAACCCAGCACTCTGGAGGTGGAAGCAGGATCCGTCCAGGGTCATCCTAAGCTGCAGAGAGAATTCAAGGGCTACAATGAGACCTTGTCTCTAAATAAATGCATGCAAGAATATATAGAGATAAAAAATAACTAAACTATGCTGACTTGAGGAGCCCAGCAGCTTGGTCCAGGTGCCCTATAGACACATATATAGTCAACATGTTGCAGGTCTAAGCAGGTCGAGAGCTTGGGTGGGTTATACCTCAGAAAGAGATGAAAAAAGAGCAGCTGGGGCTGGAGAGACAGCTCAGAGATTAACAGCACCGGCTACTCTTCCAGAGGACCTGGGTTCAATTCCCAGCACCCACATGGCAGCTCACAACTGTCTGTAACTCCTGTTTCAGGGGATCTGACACCTTCACACCAATATATCTAAGGAAAAAAAGAGGAGCTGGCAAATGGCTCAGCTGGTAAACACGCGGCAGAAAGCTGGTGATCACATAAAGTCATCCTCTGATCTCAACATTCCCAAACTCCCCATACAAATGCATGCATAATAATATGAAAAAATAGAGAAGGGCAGTGACATACATGACATTAATCCCATCACTAGGAGGCAAAAGCAGGTGGATCTCTGAGTCTGAGGTTAGTCTGATCTATAGAGTAAGTTCTGGGACAGCCAGGGATACACAGAGAAATCCTGTCTCAGAAGACAAACAAATTTAAAATTTGGTGTACACATCTATTATTTGGTGTAACACTCCAATGCCTGAAACAGGAGGAACAAAAGAAAAGGAATCCAAAGCTAGCCTGGACAAGAGTGAGAGTCTTCAGAAAAGACAGAGGGGCAGGGGAGATGGCTCAGGGGTCAAGAACACTTGCTGTTCTTGAAGGGGACCCAGGTTTGGTTTCCAGCACCCATGTGCCAACTCACATTTGCCTATTAACTCCAATTCCAGGGTTTCTGGTGGCCTCATCTGGATTCCAAGAGTACTACACAAACAAGGTGCATAGATATACATGCAATAAAACACTCACATAAAATAAAATAATAATAATAATAAAAACACTTTAAAAGGACCTACTGGCCAAGTGGTGGTGGTGCAGACCTATAATCTCTGAGTTTCAGGACTACAGAGTGAATTCCAGATAGCCAGGGTATAAAGGGAAATAAAGCATTTGCTACTCTTGTAGCACTTACATGGCCCCTTACAACTGTCGGTAATTTCAGTTCCAGGATATCTGACATCCTTTCCTGGCTTGCCCAGGCGCCAGATATGCATTCTGTCCTGGAACTCACTTTGTAGCCTAAACTGGCTGTGAACTCAGAGACCTGCCAGTCTCTGTTTCCCAGAGTGCTTGGGATTAAAGACGTGTGCTATCACCGCCCAGCTGGTTTCTGGATTTTTTTTGAAACAGGGTCTCACAATATAGTCTTGGCTGGCCTAAGCGCTCCACACAGCCTAGGCTAGCCTTGAATTTGTAGTGATTCCATCTTTGCTTCTCCTGTGCTAGGATCACAGGTGAACCAACACATAAAGGGCCTGAAGGTTAGTTTGCATAATATACTCAGTAAAGCCTGATGAATTAAAATCTAAATTTGTAGGGAGTGGAGTCACTAAACTCAGTTCCTCTAGAAAAGCATCAAGTGCTCCTAACCACTTGAGTCATCTCTCCAAGTCCTTAAGTAGTTCATTATTTTCTTGTTTTAGGTGGAGATGGCATCATGTAAGCTCAGGATGATCTATGTAACACAGGATAACCCTAAATTCCTCATCCTCCTGCCTTAGCTTAGCTTAAGTGACCACTCCGTACTGTTTATGCAGTGTTAGGGTGGGGCCCAGAGCTTTGAAAAGAAATGTTAGGCAGGCACTATATCAACTAAACATTTAAAAAATTTAAAGACACAGCTCAGTGTCTCTGGAGGCAGAGGCAGATGGGTCAGGAGTTCCAGATTGGCCTGGGTTCCATGAAAGCCTGTCTTGTAGGAGGAGAGAAGCAAAAAAAAAAAAAAAAAAAAAAAAAAGGTCACTGAGTAACTAGCACTAGGGGAGCCTGGGTTCTGTCCTAGGGTATAAACACACATAGAACCTCCTCTCTGTCATCACAGAAAACTCGAGTTGTCAGCGGCTGGGCTGCCACAATTTTGATGCCAGCTTATACAGTAAGCCCCTAACTGCAAAAAAGGGGGGGGGGTGTGAGCATAATGGTGCACACCTATCCGAACAGCCCTCAGGAAGAGAAGGCAAAGAGATCAGAAGTTATGTCTGGTACAGAGCTTGAGACCAGCCTAAAACAAAACAAAGTCTCCAAATTCCAGGTTTGAGATTGTCGCAGTTTTAACTTATCGAACTGTGGAAGCTACACTCGGGAGAATGAACAATCTGTCCCCAGGGGGGGTTGCGATAGAGAACCAAGCCTCCAATTCTGCCTCTCACTGTGTAAATTGAAACCTGCGGGCTCCCCGCTCCCGCCCAGCCCCCGACCTCGATCAGGACACTGACCCGACAGTCCTCGGCGAGGGAGATTCCGCTTGTAGTCAATGGGGCCATAGCCCCCTGGCGGAGGCATGTCCTGCTTCACCTTCGACGCCGCCATACTTGTAAGACAACTTCCGGTCACCAGCGGAAGTGAGGCGACGTGTGGTCGCCATTTTTAGTGTGGCGGAAGTTTCTTCTCGGGGCGGGGCGGGGCGGACGGACGGGGTTCTCTGACTATTCTGAAATGTCCGCTAAAACCCTGAAATGATCCTGAAGCTCTTCCTTGCTCTGGCCCCAGGACGGAGTATGACTCAATGGTTGGCACCTGGGCACCCTGTACCTTGCAATAAAAGCCTTGGTATTCACCTACTTTCCTGAACGATGGTTGCCAGCCTCGAGGTTTGCACAGGTTCCCACTTTCCATCCCCCCCACTTCCAGGGACCACGGCAACAGGCTGGGCACCACCCAGCTAAGCACTATCACTTCGGGGACCGATCCTGTTCCACACTGGTGGTCAGTCCCCTCGCCAGTGCTTTCTCATGAGGAACTGGCCATTCAGAGCGATTGAGTCACAAAGCCTGAGGAGGGTTTAGGGAGCCCGCGAGGTGGGGGCGGGGGTCCCCACCCCAAGGCTGAGTGACGCCCGCAGTCACTTCACAAGGCAGAAATTGTTACCCGGGCAATAAAAGTCATCGCGGCTCTAGGGCCTTGGGAGTGGGCGCATGGGGGCACGGGGGTGCAGGTGCCAAGCACCATGGGTTAGGCCCGAGATCGGAGTCCGGCCGCCCCCCGACAGCAGCCGCCTCCTGCTCCCCGCGCGCCCCGGGCGCCACCATGTCGGGCGACAAGCTTCTAAGCGAACTTGGCTATAAGCTGGGCCGAACGATAGGTGAGGGCAGCTACTCCAAGGTGAAGGTGGCCACCTCCAAAAAGTATAAAGGGACGGTGGCCATCAAGGTGGTGGACCGCCGGCGAGCGCCTCCGGACTTCGTCAACAAGTTCCTGCCTCGAGAGCTGTCCATCCTGCGGGGAGTACGGCACCCGCACATCGTGCACGTCTTCGAGTTCATCGAGGTGTGCAACGGGAAGCTTTACATCGTGATGGAGGCAGCAGCCACCGACCTGCTGCAAGCAGTGCAGCGCAACGGGCGCATCCCGGGGTCGCAGGCGCGCGAACTCTTCTCGCAGATTGCGGGAGCCGTGCGCTACCTGCACGACCACCACCTAGTGCACCGCGACCTCAAGTGCGAAAACGTGCTGCTGAGCCCTGACGAGCGCCGCGTCAAGCTCACGGATTTCGGTTTCGGCCGTCAGGCGCACGGCTATCCAGACCTGAGCACCACCTACTGCGGCTCGGCCGCCTATGCATCACCTGAGGTGCTCCTGGGCATCCCCTACGACCCCAAGAAATACGACGTATGGAGTCTAGGCGTTGTGCTCTACGTCATGGTCACCGGGTGCATGCCCTTCGATGACTCGGACATTGCTGGCCTGCCCCGGCGCCAGAAGCGCGGAGTGCTTTACCCCGACGGCCTCGAACTGTCTGAACGATGCAAGTCCTTGATCGCCGAGCTGCTACAGTTCAGCCCATCCGCCCGGCCCTCGGCGGGCCAGGTGGCGCGCAATGGCTGGCTGCGGGCCGGGGACTCCGGCTAGGAGCCGGGGTTCTCGCTGTTCCCGCCGCACCAGGCCCTGAGCCAGGGCGGCGTACGCGCGACGGGCGAGCTTCGGGAAACTCGCGAAGTCGCCGCGCGCCACTGCGCACGCGCCCTGTCCCTTCCCCTCCCCCCACGGCGGCGACCCACAGAGGCCCGCTGTTGGATTCTGGTTCCTCCTGCGCAACCTGATTGCTGGAGGGCGCATGCGCACCCTCGATATCTGGCGAGAAGGCCCCGGGAGGGGCGCGAGGAGAAGAGAGAGAAGCATTGCGCCTGCGCGAAATGAACTGCTGCCCGCCGCGTGGAGAAGCTGCGGGTCGGCCGTGCACCGTTCCAGGTTGGAACCTGCAATAAATTCGCTCTTCCTCGCAAGTGGCTTTAGCAGTGGACCCTTGTTAGGGATCGGAGGGGAGGGGAGGTCTCAGCACTTTAGAGAAAGCCATATGTGGAGATTCTAGCGTCAGACCTCAAAAGAGAGTTGTAGGATTCAAACCTGGACCTTTCAGTTCCCTAAACTGGACTAACTTCCAGAGGTTCTACAGTCGTCCCTCAAGATGTGATGATGCTTGAATTGGGATTGACGTGGGTGAAGGAGGGGACTGAGCATTTTACAAATGGTGAAACTGAGGCCCACACAGGTGCCAACTGTGCAGAGACGGCTATGGTTTGTACTCAGGTCTCTTGAAGCTGAGAGTCCTGGGTGGTGACACTTTCCTTATGGAAAGAGTTTACAGGGAGAGAATAGACCCAGCTACTGGTGCTGTTTTTTTGGGTTTTTTGCTGTTGCTGTTGATGGTGGCTGTGTGTATGTTATGCTAGACCACAGCTTGCTTAATCCAACTGCATCTCACTATGCAGCTAGGCTGCCTGGACCTTGAACTCTCCTGTTTAGCTTTCCAAGTTGGATGCAGCCCAGTTCTGCATGTCTTGAACCAGGACCTGAGACTCCAAGAGGTTTGAGCCCTCCTTGCCTTCAACAAGGATCAAGTGCAATGCTAAGTAAAGTAAGACAAGATGTGGGAATAATTGCAAATTGTGAAAAATGCCAGGTGGGGCAAGGTATGGAGGGAGAGACTGTAAAGTCCTAAAGAGCAGTGTCTAAATCATTCAAAATGGCACAGGATGCTGGGAGAGTGATGCCTGCCTTTAATCCCATCACTTTGGAGGCCAAGGCTGGTGAATCTCTTCGAGACTAGCCTGATCTACATAGTGAATTCCACGACAGCCAGGACTGCACAGAGAAACACTGTCTCAAGATCTCACACACACAGAGACACACGCACACACACACATACGCACACATGCCAAACAGGACAGAGTGATTCTGGGGAAGTGCCTGGGGCTGACATAGAAAATGGAGGGGAGCAAATGCAGTACTTCACAGGGGAGTGAGGAGGCAACAGGGAGCCTTGCCTGTGATTTTACAGGGTTTGGTGACAGTGACTAACTGGGAAATATTTTTTAACCCTCTCTTGTTCCTGTATGACGCCCAGGTAGTCTGAGGGCCTGTCTGCTATGGGTCTTGCTCAGCTCTGTTCTCATGCTGGGCCCCAACTGCCTCACTGGCAGATGGGGAAACTGAGGCTACAAGGGGGGGGGCACTAAACTCCAGTGCTGCCTGGAATGTGCCAGAGCCTAGGCAGAAACAACTCACCCTCTGGTAAACAGGGAGGCTCTGTGGTTACAGGTTTGTCCTCTGAACCTGAAACATTGGACAGGACACTATCCATGGGGCTTGGGAATGGTGTAGCTCATCAGATGCCATAGATGTAGTCTATAGTGTCTTCCAGATTCCAGCACACTCAGAATAGATCCTTATTCACACAAGTTGAACTACACCTGCTTCCTGTTGCTCTTATGCTGGGGATAGAACCCAGTACCTACTGAGTCTAGGCAGGTGATTATACTCTGAGCAAGCCCCAGCCTCACTCTGGGGGGTGGATTCTAGGCATGGGTTGTACCCGAGTCCTGAGTCACACCACACCCTCAGATTTTTTGGGGGGAAGGGCAGGGTTTTGCCATGTATGTAGTGGATTTATGAAACATTGTAAATAATTGTCCTGCCTACAAGCTTAATACAAAGCACTGATTGGCCAAAGGCAGGCAGGAAGTGTGGGCAGGGCCACCAGACTAAGAAAACTCTGGGAACAGGAAGAACAGAGCAGAAATGTCACAGAGACTCCAGAGTTGCCAGACAAGCCAGAAGATGCAGAGGACAACTATGCCACTGAGAAAAGGTACCGAACCCCATGGCTGAGCAGGGTAAGAACTGTGGGATAGTTTAAGAGCAAGAGCTAGGAAGTTATATGCCTTCCCCCCCTCCCCCGTCAACTAGCATAAAACTAATGTAAGCATCTGTGTGTCTCTGTGGGTCCAAACCTTGATTCTAGGCCCAAAAGCCTGGGCCAGAAACCTATTACAATACATGTAGGAATGGCCATCCTGGGCCACTCACTATGTAACCCAAATAGAATTTGGGACAATCCTCCTGCCTCTGCCTCTTGGGCAGTGGGATTACAGGCACGCACCCATCTTTTCTCCCCAAGATGGTCTCACTATGTAGACCAGGTTAGCCTCAAGAGATGCTTCTGCTTCTGCCTCTTAAGTACTGGGATTAAGTGTGTGCACTGCCAGGCTCCCTCCCCTTCATTTCATTCTGTATGTTTTGTTGGCACGTGTATCTGTGCACTCAGATGAGACCAGAGTTACAGATGGTTGTGAGCTGCTATGTGGGTGCTAGGGACTAAACTGGGGTTGTCTGCAAGAGCAGCCAGTGCTCTTAGCTGCTGAGCCATCTTTCCAGCCCCTCATTTTTTAGGTAAAATGTTTCCAGTGGTGCTGGATGCCTGTTATTTCTGTACTTGGGAAGTAGAATAAGGGGGTCAGTTCACAAGGCAGCCTGGGCTTACAATAAGCAGCATTTCCTGCCTCAAACCAAAATCACAATGTAAAATTAAGCATCTTAAAATGGTGCAGACACTGATGGTGGGACGAACCGGCAACTCTGTCCATGCCGGGAACATTCCAACAGCAAAGTCCCACAAGGCACTGGGAAAGAAATCACTTCAGCAGACAAGCCCGTGGCCAGCTCAGGTGAGCACTTAGTCTCACTGAAACCCTTGCCTATTGAGGACAAATAGGATCTGACAGATCTTAGGGTGGAGAGATGCCATGTTCAAAGGCATGCGCACCCCACTTTTCAGTCTCCCCTTTAAGAAAGGCTACCTACCACCAGAGCTGGGAGAAAACACTGGGGCCCCAAGAAATTAAAGAACAATACAGTGATATTTGGTCCATTTATTATCCTTCAGGGTCTCAGAATTCCCTGACACAAGGAGGCTACTACTCCAGCTCATTTATTGGAAAATTATTCCAGTTTGGTGGCAAACTTTTTAAAAACATTTTATCAGTCACAATAAATACAACTGACCCCAGCCCCCTGTACCCTGCACTAGTAACTCACACATCAAAGATTTAGAAACCACTTTTGGCAGTAGTCCAAGGTCTTCAGACACACACCATTTGGAACAGTGAGGACCATCCTTCCCCAAACACCATTCAGGCCGATACTCACCCTGGTTCTCGGCTTCCAACTAAATGTGACATAAGGGTGTTACAGCCAGCACTGCCCCTTACTCCCTCTGCCTGGGTCAAGCTTTAGCTTACCTGAGGTGGAGGTGTGTGTATGTGTGTAAAGGACAGGTTCCAAGGCTGCTCATAGGACAGCCTGGGGGTGGTTCGGTGGCCATGTTCTTGCACTTGGTACCTTCAAACCTGTCCCAAGCAATGAGTCAAAGAAACTGAGGTACATGTGCCCTCACTGATCAGAGCTATTGATGTTTGTGATTGCCTCTGGGCAACCAATGGAGTAAATAGGGACTACTACCTCCATCTTCAACTCCCAAGTATAGGCATGTAAGTACAATACCAAATATATATTTTAAGTCAGGCATGGAAATTCCAACACTCAAGAGGCAGAGGATGGCAGATCTCTAAAAGTTGCAAGCACAGGACTCAGCTCATTAGGATAGGAATAGAACCAGCTATGGTGGGGGTGGCAGCCTTGTGGCTGGCACAGCACCCCAAATAACTGGTCCTCCTGGCACAGTCTTCAGCTGTAATGTCATTATGAGGGCTTGCTGCTCAGGCTAGGGCAGTGGAAATGGAAGGGGCAGCACTTTCAATTAAATTAAGGCAACTTACACTCAGCCCTCCGTACACAGATCATCAGTGTCATCCCTGGAGACAATGTACCAGTAACCCTGGGTCTCTACTGTAGCCTGTCCCATGAGATTCACAAGCTACTGGGTTCACAAGGCTCAGGTGGCACGCAAATGTCAAGATGGGAGCAATCACCAGACTTGGGAAGCTGAAGGTGTCACAAGTATGCTATCAGCCTTGTGGTCAGACCCTGTCAGTTCAAGTGGAGGTCTTCAAGCAGCCCCAGGTAATGGTCTAATCAATGACTGCATGGTTCCAACTATTGACTGGGAAGGCTTCTAGCAGAAAGGTCAGGTGGTGCTGCTGCAAGAAGCCAGAAGAGTGTGGCCCAGGTCACTGAGCAGAGGCCAGTCATTCAGGAAGGGTAGATAACAGGAACTGACTTACCAGGCACACAGATATTCAAGAAATGCAAAATGCTTGCTATAGATATATATGTGTGTGTGTGTGTGTGTGTGTGTAAAAACACCCCCCCCCAAAAGGGCCAATTTCCATTTATTCCCCCAAATTCACTGGGAAGTGACACACTCAAACCTAAGAGCACCAAGCAACTTGGGTTTCACACAACAAAAAGATTTCCCCAAACTTAGGATTCCCGTATGTCAAAACAATTCCCATAGACGGAGGATTTGCACACAAGTGAGCATGGGGTTAAATGAGCCTTTATTAGGAGGAGGCAGGGGCATATCTGCAGAGGGCGGTGATCCGCAGAACAAGGGTTTAAATTAAAAGTCCCTAACTGTACTGTGTCAAGGGAAGCCAGGGCTGGTCGGAATCCAACAGCAACCTGTCACTGCAGATGTGCACCAGGCTGCCCTGTGGGAGCTGGACACACAGCGCTGCTTCTGCCTTTTACCATGGAACCAATTTTTAAAGGGTGGGGGAAGAAGGAAACAAAATAAAACTAGAGTAGACCTGGCCCTTACCAAGACACCCCTGTGAACTGAGGAGTCAAAAGTAAACCCTACTGATCCCAGGCATAGAGATTCCGTCTGGGCCTACCTGGGTGCCTCTTGAGCACCTTGAGATTGTGTCCATCAAAATGAAGAGAAAAAGGAAAGCAATTTTAATAAAATAAACCACAAAAAATAACCCAGCAGCCTCCCTACCAGCACCCAGCTCTGGTTTTAGCTCTGTGGGCCCAGCTTCCTTCTGGAACCTTCAAGTGTCTGGCAGAATCTGGGCAGCGATTCATTCTGCTAAGTGTGGAAGCTTGGGGCTGCAGTAAACAGCAACAGATACAACTGGAGCCAAGGAGGCGCCTGCTATCCCTGGGTGCTGCCACTCAAAGCATCCTCTGGGGCTAGGGACTATACTGCGCAACAGGGGCCCTGGGTCTACACAGTTCACTTTTAATTCCATCATCATTGTGAGGTGATTAAAAAGAAAAAAACAAACAAACAAACAAAAAAAAAAAACCAAAAACCCAAATTCCAACTTACAGAAGGCCATGAGGAGGCAGGGACTGAGGAGCTAAGACGGGACAAGCCGAAAGAGAAGAAACCCCGGCTCAACTTCGGGAGCCCTGGTGCCAGCCTGGCCCAGGCGTGTCACAGTGTCCAGGGTGAGCTCCCACCCATGCTGGCCAGGCACAGCTGGCCCCAAGGTCTGAGTTTCTGCTGGTGTTGGGCAACTAAAGGCAAAAAGGAAGGCCCACAGGGAAGGTCCCTGGTTCTGATCTTGGGTACCATGGTGGCACCCTCTTCTGGCCACCGCAAGGCTAAATAGCCAAGGCCTGAGCTGTCTCAGGCAACTTGTTAGGAAGGTGGTCTTCGTGTCCTGGACCAGGGGCCACGGGAGAGCAGAAGGCCTGTCCTCAGCTGGGCCAGGCTCCCACTATTTCCATGTGGCTGATTGGGGGATGGAGCGTGGCGGGATCATGTCCAGGAGGTATTCTCGCTGTCGGTCCACAGCTGAGGAGGTCTTGTGCACTGCCAAGCTTGGGCTGACGAAGGCAAGGGTCCCACCTGCAACAGAGCATAGAGACAGGCAGCGGTGGGTCAGTAAAGTACCGTTGACTAGGCCCAGGATGCAACCTAAATTCTCACCTCAGCACATACCCATAAGACCCACGAGCAGGACCATGACCCATAGAATCTACATCCTGTCATCAATCATCTCAATCTCAGACTTCAGTGAAGTGACCCAAGTATGGAACAGTGGTCAGGGTTTGGTGCTAAGAGATCATTAAGCCTCAAATAAGGATGTAATGGAGACTCATGGAATAGTATGACTGAAAAGCAATTCTCCTCTATGTATGACACCATGCTTAAGTGAGGTGAAGGTTCTCTGTGCTGGTCAGGTTGGCCTCAAACTACAAGCCTTGTGACCCTCCTGTTTTAGTCTTCCTCATACTGGAGGCCATGGGATGCCAACTTGCTCTGCTTGGATTGTTTGTTTTAATGATTTAATTTTAGACTGGGTGGTGGTACACAACCTTTAACTGCTCAGGAGACAAAGGAAGGTGGATCTCTGAGTTAGAGGCCAGCTTAGTCTACAGAGTGAGTTCCAGGACAGCCAGAGCTTCACAGAGAAACTCTACCTGCCTTGAAAAAAACAAACAAAAAGATCGGTGTGTGCGTATGCACCCTTTAAGAGCCAGAATTGAAGATTGGATTCCTGAAACTGTAGTCAGAGGCAGCTGAGAGCTGCCCAACAGAATCAAATGTGGATTCTCTAGAAGAATACTCTTAACTGCTAAGCCTTCTCTCCAGCCCACCGCTTACTTTGAGGCCCACTACACAAGCCAGGCTGGCTTCCTATTAGATTCACCTACCTCTCCCTCCCAGTGCTGAAATTATAGATGTGTGCAATCCCCAGGGACAGAACTCAGGGACTCATATTCTCTAAGCTAACGCTTGAGTTTAGCTCTATCCCCAACTCGTCTCTCTTTTTAGTTAGACAGCAATTCCTATATAGCCCAGGCCTGTGTCAAATCCATGGGCTAAAACCATCCTCTTGCCTCAGCCTCCCAAGTAACAGGGACAAGAGGTGAGTGCCGCCATGTCTACTCTCATACAGGGACTACAGGTATGTGTTATCATGACTAGCTCACAAGTGGTAATTTCAGACAAGCCCACAAGTTCTTGGCTCTGTGTCTTAAATATGCCAGATATGTCCAGGTCCCTGTGTACCATCCCTTCTATTGCCTTGTTGTGAAATATTTGTCTCTCTAGCAGAGTGGGCTACAGGACAGCAGGGATGAGGGCTGAGAGCCTCTCCAGGGAATTCTACTCACCTATGCTTTGAGAGTAGCACTGCTCCCCATTAACACCCAGCACAGCCCACCCCATCTTTGCCTTCATGGTTCTGCTCTGGGAGCTGGTATCATTATCCTCTCGAGCAGGGCAGCCAAGCACCACCACTAACTGGAGGAAAGGGCTGAGAGAAGGTGAGAGGTTTGTTGCTAGTACCAGGGTAGTGAGTGAGCAGTAAGTACCCATCAGCTACATGATTACACTCTGAGGCAGGCTAAAAGCCAGCCATGAGTTCTTCTTTTGGAGGGAAGATGTCACCTTGTCCCAGGAGGGTTGAGAGCATTGTAGAATATAACTATGTAAATGTGTGTTAAATTTGTTTATGCTGTCTTGTTTAATTATGTAAAGATGTGCTGCTGTTTTATCTTGCCTGCCTAAGGCATCTGATTGGTCTAATAACTGACTGGCCAATAGATAGGCAATAGTGAAACAGGCGGGGTTGGAATGGGAGGAGGAATCTATGAGAGAACAAGGGTGAGAGAGAGAGAGAGCCACTCAAGGCCAGCAAGCCAGCCAGCTACCAGCCAAGGAGTAGAACATACAGAATGAAAGAAAAATAAGAACCCTCAAGACAATGCAGATGAAAAGAAACAGGTTAATGTCAAATTACAAGAGCTAGGGGACACGCAGTAGCTAGGCTGAGCATTCATAACTAATAAAAATCTCCGTGCCATGTTTTGGGAGCTAGTTGGTGTCCCAAAAGAAAGCTTGCTACACAGGAGCCAAGAGACTGTGCTCTCAGAAGGGTGCAGGACAGAGACCCTCTGTACTACTTTTGATAATACTGCTGGGGAACTAGGTGAGTTTGAATGTTCCAGACCAGCCTGTACCAGCTATATACCCCACAAACAAGGAAAAGTAGCCAGTGGCAGAAGGTCCCCAGAAGTAGAGGCGTACCTGTGCTCAGGGGCGTCTTTTTCCAGTTGGAGGTGGTGCCCTTACTGGTGCCTACAGCTCTCTCGGAATGTCTGCCAGTCCTGCTTACAAGGGCCGTAGCTGAGGCTGCATTCTGTAGTTTGGGTGACTGGCTGAATGTGTGCAGAACGCCACGAGGTGTTGTGGCTGAGCTCCGGGACAGCTGGCTGGAAGCCTATGGAACACAAAGGGAGCCAGGCTTACCATAGGCAGGGGTGGCCAGGCTGCTTGGAGTGGCCTCTCCTTGTCTGGCTGACCTCTTCCCACCCAACTTGGGTCCCTAGAGTCCAAAGTCAAAACAGCCATATGAGTTACGCTAGGTGATGGAGAAGAAGGGAGAGGATGGGGAAGGGGGGTGAGCACTCGTGAGAACACAGTACAGCAAGAGCTGGTGACTGCAGTTGCCTGTGGTCGACCAGGTAAGGCCCTGGCCGGGTTCTGACCTGTAGCACAGCCCCGTTACTCCAGTCACGGGCCTCTCCTGAGCGGAACGCCAACTTACGTCGGGGCTTTATGACCTACACAAATGGGATTGAAAGTTATGTCAGCAAGGTCTGTGACACTAGCCCAAACTGGCAGAAGGCACCCCACCAGATAGGCCTGGCCATAATGGCAGTGCCAACACCTGCCAGCTCCAGATGCTGCAGGAGATGGTGAAAAAATGTTTGTGGTGAGGTACAATGTGTGATTAGACAGAGACACAAGAGGAAACAGTGCAAACCTTAACCTACCACTCAGGAGGCAGAGGCAGGTAGGTCTCTTCTGAGTTCAAGGCCAGCCTGATCTACACATGAGTCCAGGGCAGCTGGAGCTACATGTGAGACCCTATCTAAAAAAAACAAGTGGATGGGTCCAGGTCCAGACCACATTCCTGTCCTTCGGCTAGGCAGGGTACTCCTGGTATCAGCCAGAAAGGCTCTCACCAGTCACTTTAGACAATAGTATTTGCCACTTCTCTGAGAATGAAAGCCTCAAAGTCTAAAGAAACTGCAAATTAGTGTTTTCACTGCCAAACAGCAGCATGAAGTGACATTTAGTCTGCAGTCAAGGCACTGAGCGGTCTGAGGATGTTTTGTGGAGGTTGGCAACCTCACCTGTTTTAGTGTGGGATGCGGAGCTGCAGGCTCAGCCTTGGTACTGGCAGTGCCCAGGCCCTGCTGCAGCAGCCGCTGCTCCATCTCTTGCTCCTGCTGCAGCGCCTTCACAAAGGCAGCCTTCAGCCGACTCGTGTGTTCCACCTTCAGGGCCTTCTTTTGGTTGGACGTCATGCAGTTCTCACACATTACAGCTCCACCCTTCTCCCGCCATCGGCATGTAAAATCCGTCTTGCACTGAACACACATGTAGGGCTCCCGGGATAACACGGCAGCAGCTGTACTGGCCGAGATCCTGCCCGCTGCAATAGATGGGGTGACTTTGTCAAAGTAACCGCAATGGCTTTAGGTGGTGGCCTCAGTGGGTACTTCCCATAGAACACAGGGGCCACAGCTGTAACTGAGCATCCCTGGAACCAATTCTTCAAGGGCCCTGGGATAATGCCCCAGCTTAGCCTTGCCTGTCTAACAGATGTGTCAAAAGTTATCCTGTCTTGTCAGTTATTTGCCCTGTAGGCAAGTGGTTATGTATTTACTCCCCCTTCTTGGGGACATGCTACTCAAACACTGAAGATGGTTGAAGCCAGGAGACAAGTAACTTCCTCTTCCTATGGCTGGCAGTAGAGCCAGGTCTGGGCCCCAAGAGGAGCCTGGCTGTACTGTGGATCAGCTGCATTACTGAGTTGCTGCCATGATTCTGGGCCTCAGGCAGGCCACAGCAGGGATGGGGCAGAGGGACAAATGCACACTGAGGGACGTTGCAGACAAGATTCTGAGGCGACTGCAGAGCTAAGAGACAGTACCTGCACTAGCTATCAATAGCTCTGGCTCCACCTCACTAAAGGAGGGTATAGGCCTAACAAGGACGCTCAGTGCTCTGGTTCTGAGAAACGGGAGAGTTAGTCTAACCCCAATGTTGGGTCAGAGCTGACTGCTGGCACTTCACAGGCAGGTTCCTGCCAACCCTGCCTACTAGGGATGGAACCGGACACTTGCATAAGTGGGTACCTATCCCTAACAGTTCTATCAATGTCATCTCACCTCACTACAGAGTGCCAGACTCAGGCTTCCCAGCAGCACACACTTGGTCTCTCCTGGAAGCCCAAGAAGATGTACATTACTAAGCCCATGCCACAGAGGGTGTTGTTTATCTGCAGGGGCCTGGTGGCTATCTTCAGTGCAACTCTGTGCTCAAGGAATGCTACTAACATTAATGAGGAGTATGCACTGGGCAAACCTCTGAGCCTGCTGGCCACCAGTGCTCTGGGTTGCTGGTAGGTGTGGTGGAACTCAAGTGTGTAGGGCTGGGGGTCCTAGGAGCCTGAGCACAAACTCAACAACCCACGTCCAAGGAGGCAATAGGTACCACTCTGCATGCTCCCACCACCTTCCTCTCTGCAAAGCAGAAGCCCTTCTCTTTGCATACTGTCCTTTACACCTGTGTCAGAAGAGCTAGCCCTAATACCACAATCAAGGGGCTGAGGTTCACTGGGTCCAGTCATACTCACCTTTTTCTCTCCCGGCATCTGACAAAACCACTTGGGGGTGGGAAGAGAGGCTTACCATCACTGATCTGCCTGCCAGCTCAACATCAGCTCATATCCTTGGCTGTGCCTGGATGCCAACTGGGCCACCCATCCACTCCTTTCCCCGTCTAATGCTGTTTCAATGAGGTCCTGCAGATGTATTATCCAAACTGTCCCCAAAGATAGTAAAGAAATAAATTTGGCCCAGGCAAAGGTGTCCCTGTCTGTCCTTTGGGCCAAGAAGACTAGAAGCTTTGAAAAATTCTGCCTCATCCAAGGATAAGCCTTCTGCAGATACTCAGCCTCACCCCTAACCACACCAGGAACTGACTTCACAGTAGAACTGCTGAAAACATGGCTGCCTAAGACACCCAATTTTAGAATGTGTCTTGCTGAGGCTGCAGCAGAAGGTAAGGCTACCCTCTTACCTTGCGTCTCCAGCAGGTTCTGCACCACCTCCTCCAGGCCGACCAGGTAGATGAATTCATTGTTGGCAGCACTGGGCAGGAAGTTCATCTCTGGAGCAGGGGGCTTAGGAGGTGGAATCTCGAGCAGTGTCTTCTCCAGCTGCTTGCGCAGAGCTAGCTTGGCAGCAGCTTGCCGACTGGCTGGAGACTCAGCAGATGCAACCACAGAGGCCACACTGGTGGGGGTAGAGCTGGCCTGAGCAGAGGAAACTGTTGTCCCCTTCAGCGAGGCTGCAGTGGGCTGTGGAAGACAACTAGGTGAGGGTCAGGCTACCTAAAGCAGGCTCTGAGTCAGATGAGAGTCATCTGAGCCAGCTATAGTGGCCACTCCCTTAATCCTAGCTCTCAGGAGGCAAGGGAAGGTACATCTCTGGAGTCTGAGACCAGCCTGGGCAACATAGTGAGACTTTGTCTCAAAACAAATACAATAGTAAATCTGAGTCACCTGCTACCACCTAAGTCCTGGCTACAGAGACACCCACGTTCTATGCAGCCAGCTACCTGCATGTCTAGGAGTCCAGCAAGACCAAGCTGGGAAACTGCTTCTTGACTGGTTTGGAGTGTACAAAGGGCCATGGAGAAATATAGCTCCTGCTTGACCCCTGTCACACCCAACTTCATGTCCCCATTAGGGTCGTCTCTACCCACCTCACCACACTGTATTCCCCAAACACAAGGTGACCGACCATGCCAGTGCCCTAGGCTCCTAGGGTGTGTGTGTGTGGGGGGGGGGGGGTTGTCAATGATCTCCACAAGATTCAAAAAGCACTGTGTACTCCCCCCCTAACCCATGAACAGATAACCAAGGCCCACAAACACTACTCTGTGGGGGCTCTAGATGTAGGAGTCTCACTGAGCAAAGGGATCCAACTCAGTTTTCCAGTTTCTGACAGGCAGGGGCCCTGGTTCCATCACTACAAGACCTGGTGGCATCCTGAGCACACTGTGAAGAGCTGCCCACTCCCCCACTTTTGTTCTAGCTGGGACACACACCTTTCCAAGTAGGAGGCGGAGATAGCCATTGTCTGTGCACTGGAACTGGACTTTAACACAGGCAGGGACCCTTTGTCAGAGCTGTCCAGAGTCCAGCCCTGTCTTGTCTGAGGAGGGCGGGCAGCGACAAGGAAGAAAGAACTGCAAGCTGGGTAATTTCATGGAGAAAACTCTTACTCCAGCCCCTTTCTTTCCATCCTGCTGCCCAGGGGTGGGAACAGACCCTCCCCACCTCACAGACTGTCCAGAGAGGTAGGGGACACATAGCTAAGAATAGCCTGCTAGGCTGTGGGAAGATCAGTGACATGCTGTCCTCCCAGCCTAAGACACAGAGCTAAAACCTGGGGGAGGTACCGCAACAGTGACTCTGAGACTCAGAGCTCCAGAGTCTCTGGCGTTCCTCTACTGAGCTCCCCATTTTTTCCTCAAAGCCTGCTGTCTCTCACAGCTTGCATCCTGAAGCAGTCCCCACACTTTATCAAAAGCTTCCTACTTTTGCTAAAGGCCAATATCTGTATGATCTTCATAAGAATGTCTCCTAGATCACCTAAAACTCCAGTCCCACCCCCACCAGACTCAGGAGTCAAGTGTGTAACACCAACCAGAAGACACAATGACACTACTAGCAACCCTACCTCAACCTTGCACCTAGGTTACAGACTTACCTGAGGGATGTTAACAAGCAGACTGGTATTGGGGACATTGGTGACACGAATGAGTCCCTGCTGGATGATCCTCTGTCCCTGAATCTGCATGCTGGGCACTGAGGCACGGGGGGCTAGGAGGAGGGGTGGTGGCCCTGTAGAGGAATGCTGTCTGATGTTGTGAATCTGCTGGGAGACAGAGGACAAGAAATGCCACTGTGACCAACCAACCCTGGCAGGCCATGAAAGGGGTGGACACCTGGTCCCAACCCAGCACACATAACTCACCTGGGCCCCCCTGACAAGCGGCGGCATGACTACTTGGGAACTGGCCTGTGGTCCCAGCTTGGCAGACACCTGCTGCCCACCTCGGACCAGTGGTGGTGGAATGATACTGCCGGGCACTCGAGCAGAGGTCGTCTGTCAATGACATTGAGGCCCAGGATCATATATATTTTCTTTTTCTTAAGAATTCCTCCTGCATTTACTTCCTCGGTGCTGAGAGAACAGATTTTAGCCACTAGCCTAATTTATGTGGTGCTCACAGACACGGTACCAATGAAGCTACAGCTCTAGGTTAGTTTCTGTTTTAAGGGAACAAATTCAAAACCAACACACAAAAACTCAAGATTAGCTAAAACACTTATTTGTACATATGACTCTACTGGGACCCAGAGAAAGGAATTATGGGGTGTGCAGAGCCAAAAAGGCCTGTGGGCAGAGGATGAGCTAAGAGGCTTCATTAGAGCCCACCTGAAGGGTGCCTGTCCATTCTAGCCACTCTACTTTCAACCTTACTGCTTATGCTTAATCACCACCGACCATAGCCTATGACTTTGGTAGTAGCCTTGTTTAGTGGGGTAATTGGGGGTACATGTGACATTTCGTTCTTTTCCTGCTTACTCAAAGGAGGCCCCATATTACCTTATTCAGAAGGAATAGACAGCCCTTGCTTCCATAGGACCAAGCCTGCTCAGGAGCCTGACTATAAATAGTGGTGGTACTGGGCAACAGGCAGAAGGGTACATACTAACCTGAAGTGATGTCTTGCCAGCAGGAATGTTCTGGGTACCCCGCACAAGTGGGGGAGGGGTGGTCACAGTGCTCCCTGAGGAAGCTGCAGGCTATAAGACAGCAGGATGCATCAGTAGAAGGTAGTATGTAAACAGTCCTGCACATATCACCCACTTATAGTCATCTCCTGCTTGTTCCCCGATGCCGACACCCCATGGGTTGGGCTTCTGCCCTGGGTGAACCCCAGGATTCCAGATTCTGACAAGGCTCTGAGGTGGGCAGCACACATACCTTCTGCGCTGTGACTTCCTTTTGTATTTGACTCTGTCGCAGCTTCTTCAACAGAACCAGCTTCGCTTCCTCTAGCCTCAACTCCTCCTTCAGCTGCTTGATCATCCGCTCTCGCTCTTCTGGGCTGCTTTTCTATGAGAATAAGAGCACAAAATTGGGGAGAGCCTTAGTAGAAACTGCAAAGCCGTGGTGGCTGGGCTCCCAGGCATGGGCACAGGCTCTGTGAGGCTCACCAGAAGTGCCTCAGTGCTGGTGTCCTTCAAGGCTGCTGTGCTCAGCCCATTCACCCTTGGGCTTGATGGCTGCTCACTGTCAGAGAGCACGATCACATCAGGTGAGGGAGGTCTCTTCTCAGACTTAATGTCACTGTCAGACAGAGGTAACAGGGGTTAACAGAGCAGAGCACTCAGCCCCTGACAGCCTCCACTAGATGCCCTATTATCCCAAGCTGTCTCCAATTGCCACCTGCATCATGGATGATCTTACTGGTCACTGGGGGCATCTGCTATAAACCATGTACCGTGCCTGTGAGTATTTGGCATATCGTGGATACTGTGCAGTTAGATGGTAGGTAAACACACCACAGCAGATCTCAGCTTCTGAGTGCTGGAGAGGATGAGACGTAAGCTCCCCAAAGCCAAGGGCTCCCACCTGCTCACACTGGGAACAATCCAACGGGAAGGCCTCCCTTCTCTTAACCCAGTCCCACACAGCCCCCAGAAAATCAAGTCAGCTTGATGGCATGTTATTGACCTTTGCTTTTCACCTCACAAGGGAACCTGAGACCACCTGTGAGACTGCCTATCTAGGACACACATGACAAGTGGCTGCAGTGACTATGGGTTTTGAAACTCAAAAAGAACCACTGTCTCAAGATCTGCAGAGTATGACGGCTCTGTCTGAACACACCAATGCTGTGCTACTCACTATACTTTTCCCTCTGTCCTCAACCCTGCAACACTCACCACTATCACCCAGTCTTCTACACAGCCACCGTGTGTAGGAAGCTCACTATCCCTGTGAAAGAACAGCCAAGAACAGCTCCCTAGAAACTGAGTTGTGGCAGGAGTGGCACAGGCTAATTATCAGTTCCACAAGCACTTTTTCCATATTGGCTAAAGGCAGTCTTCGAGCCATTAGCCCAGCAAGCCTGTCAGTTACTCACACAGGAGCACTCCAACAATGGACTTCTCTCTTTTGCAAAGGGTGTTGGGGGAGCATATACATTTGTTGCTGTACCACTGGGTTGGGGACATCATATCCTAAAGAAGGTAATGTGCACAGAGGGTAGGCTACAAAATGCCCCTGAGTATGTTGTACCCCAACACTCTTAGAGGACCCAGCTCTGATCTCACTTGTGAATCAGCTCACGGCATGTCCACTAGGTGGCACTGTGACATAGGAAACAAACATGGATAAAGTTAACTGGAAGTCACAGCACAAAGCTGTTCTGGTGGTTTATACTAGAGCAGAATAGGGTGAGTCCCTGAGTGAAGAGCCTCTGGACCCCACAGTCCTCAGGAAGGAGGGTAGAGGCTGACCAGCCAGCTGTGGCCTTTGCACATGGCAGCTACACAGGAATACTGGCAGTGGCAGCAGACTGTCAGGCTAGGGCTAAGGACAAAGTCTGAAGGCCCAAGCTAGGCCATACTGAATATAGGGACTGTTGAATATCAGGCTTTGGCAGCCCAGAAACTAGTCATTTAAAGAGACCCTGGAGGGGCTAGAGAAATGGCTCTACGGTTAAAGGCACTGGCTGTTCTTCCAGAGGATCCAGGTTCAATTCCTAGCATCCACACAAGATCTCAAAACTGTCTGTAACTGGAGTTCCAGAGGACTTGAAACCCTCACACAGACACACTTGCAGGCAAAACACCAATATACATAAAATAAATCAAAAAAAAAAAAAAATGAGCTCCTTCAGTTCTCTTCAAAGACTCCAGGTCTAACTCCTGGATGATAGACCCAGGTGACCTGGTAGTTCTGATTCAGGCCCATGGGCCGTGCACTCCATCAAATGCACACTGTGCAGCAGCAAAAGCCCAGCCTGGCACTGTGGATGTGGTATTAGACAGAGCAGCCAAGTCTGAGAGGCACCGAGGACAGTGTTGTAGTCTAGGAATGGGCTTCCTGAGCATGCAGACTCAAGGATAGCCTAGTGCTAAGGAGAGGGGGGAGGTGGAGATACCTCTTTTCTCCTTTCTTGAGGTAAAATACCTAATAAAACTTGATATTTGCCAGCGGGATGAGGGGTAGGGCTGGGGCAAAGACCATCCTGGGCTGAGGCCTCCTTTGAGAGACAGCCCTGACCACTGTGCTTCCTGATCCAATCTTGGCCCAAACTAATCAATAACACATCTCAGAGCTGATGTCACTGTCGGCATCCCAGCTGCAGCAGGCCTAGGAGTTAACTTCCTCTATGCTAATCAGGCCACCAAAATGTCATGTGACAAAGGCATTTCCCTCCTTGGTCATGTGACCCTTTAACTGTGCCTTCCAAAGTAAAAACCATGGCAACGGGCAGTTCTAGCCGGTTTGTGACACACAGCCTTCATTTTGAGACAAGAGGTAAGGGTTCAGGTACTATCAGAAAATGGAAGCTCCTCCACTCACCCCAAGGCTCTTCCTGTGCAGCCTCCAGGGGACTGTGCCTAGGCACCTGGTCACCTGTGGTCATCATTCACATATAAAGAAAACCACAGGCCCATCATGTTTCCAGGCAGAAAAACTTTTCAAAGCTCAGCTTTAAAAAAGAAGTACTTTTAAGATTCCCTGTACTTGTCTAGACAACTTTACATTTATGAGCAGGCACTGAAGGGAGGCTTTTAACTTATAAAATCCATGGGCAGGAGAATAAAACATGGAGCAAGAAGAGTGGCGTTCAGGTGGCTCTGTTGCACGGCCAGGCTGGCTGGGACAACTGCATTTATCTGAAGCATTAAGAACCTGTCCTGCATGCCCATATTGAAACAGTGATAAAGTGGCTTCATGTCTCCAGCAAAAGACCATGGACCACAACACACACTAGGCTTTAGCTTGACTTCCATACCTGCACCCCATCCAAGCCCTAGCCAGCCTTGTCTTCATCAGTCTTCAATAGTCCCCTACCTTCAGAATGACCTAAGTGTTCATTCATTAGCCCACAACTCATTAGCACATAACCAGGAGGAGGTTCCGGACCTGCAAGGGCCCCTCCCTCAGGGTCTTCCAATAGGTTGCTTTAAAAAATGTGGCTTTAGTCACCTAGTATATATCTGTATGTGAGGAAAACACAGACAGATGGGGCAGGACAGGCAGATGACACCACACCAAGGAGAACATGGCTTCCTTGCTCCCTGAACAGGCCTGTCTTCTTGCCTGCCTGCCTTCTCTTCCCCTCCCCTCCCCTCTAGGAGACTCACAGGAGGGATTCCTAAACCTGAACATATCTCTCACGTAGGTAACACAGCCTCAGCTCCCAAATAAAGGTACCAGAGGATCAGGACACTTTGCTGTGCAGATCCTGAACAAGTATTCCCAGCAACAGAGTGGGAGATCTGGACTCATCAAGCCTGAGCAGGCTGAGATGGAAGAGACCATGGGGCTTCTACCCAGAGCTAGGGAACTGTCCCTCAGTGCTGTCTCCCACGGGCATCAGCACACTCCAGTGAGAGGAGAAGCACCCACCACTGGACTGGAGACTCATGGGACTCGGGCTGCTGAGAGATAGCAGGTTATCCTGACTTCTGCTTTTTGACTTTCCTCTACTTCTCTCAGGGTCTTGAAGGCTCAGATGTCTCAGCACTAGAGTGGGAGTCCTACTGCTCCAAGGCAAGAGGGGCTTCTCTGGCCCCCAATCCTCACAAGGAGTGGTTTTGCTAGCTCTAAAACATCTGCTCCCATTTTGAGAAGGTGAGGCTGTCTGGCCAGGCACATACCTTTAATCCCAGCACTTGAGAAGCAGAGGCGGGTGGATCTGAATTTGAGCTGAATACAGTGAGTTCCAAGATAGCCAGGGCCACACAGAGAAACCCTGTCTTGGGAAAACAAAAACAACAAAAACAAAGACAAAAAAAAAAGTGGGCTCTCTGCTCAAAGCCAATTCTGTGATATCTCGTCATATTAGGCCACTGTGGATGCCTTTCCAAAATCAGCAGACCCATGTCCTAGATTTCTGACAGGTTGTAGCCCTGTGAACTGGAAGCCAGCCACAATACAATGATCTGGATTATAGAGGAGGCCCTCCGGAGACCACTCCACCCCCAACAAAGTCTGAGGACACCTATTCTGGCTTATAGGCTGGCAAAGAGTGTGATGGACGGGGCCCACTGCTACACTTTGGGTGATTCAAGACAGGATCTATCACCTCTGGATTACACTGACATCTAGAGTCTAAGTGAAAATTTTGCATGTATAAGGAGCTGTTAAACACCAAACCACCTGAAAGGGTTTTGCACTGCTGAATCCGTAAGCTAGGTCACAACAACCTAGCAGCTTCCACACAGACCTTCAGAACTCTGGGGGATGTGTAACTGCCCCGGGTTACATGGTGAAGGACAAACCCTCTGTCTGAGGGGACAAAAATGGGTTTGGCCAGTGTCAGCCACTGTATGTGACTAATGGACACCCAGGACAGCTGACACAGGACCAACTAACCCGCAGAACAGTAAAGCATCATCAATACAATACTGCTTTAAACTACAACACTGGGGGGCCTATACCTCCTTTCTTACAGACTGTCCCCCAACAAAGTCCATTCAAAACAGGGAACAAGGAGGACAGCAGGAGAGAAATGACTGCCACACCACACGCAATAGCTCCCAACACAGCAGTGGAGGCAGACTTCTGTCTGTAGGTTGAGCCAAGCACACAGACTAGAGAGAGCTACAGGATAAAAGATGAGGAGTTGCTCCTGGAGAGTCCATGAGAGGCCTGGAGACACCTATTTCAGGGGCTACCTGTAGTGCATCTGACTCAAAGCTAAGAGCACTTACAAATATAAGTCCTATTCACTGTACTATTGGCCACCCAAACACAGACCCAGTTATAGAAAGTCCTACTTGAGAGCCCTACCCTTATTAAAGAGCTCAGTGGGCAACATTCCCCACCAAACGACAACCAAGCTGGCAGCCCCAGGGCAGAGTACAGAGACACTTTTCCAATAACCTTTCTCATCATTTGGGCACAGCAGCAACTCACATGGACACCCCTCACCCTCTGGTGCTTTCTTCTTTAGGGACCCTTCCAACAAGAACAGCCTTGGCTGACCTATCTTGGGGTAAACAGTGGACACAGATAGGTATGTTGCACAAATCCTAATTGGTCTTATAATGAAAACTCGAAAATATTGGGGTAAATGATATAAAATCAAAGAAGCAAAGGAACAAGCCACTAGAGAAACTTCTCTGCTGTGGAATATTGCTCTTGTACACTGTAAAAACTTGTTGCTTGTATTGGTTTAATAAAATGCTGATTGGCCAGTATGGAGTATGTATAGGCAGGGCTATGAGACTAGAATAATTCTGAGAAGTGGAAGAGCAGAGCAGAGACAGCCAGAGACACAGAGGAAAGAAGATAAGAATGCCACTTTGAGAAAAGGTACCAAGCCATGTGGCTAAACATAAATAAGAAACATGGGTTAACTTAGAGTGTAAGAGTTAGATAGTAATATGCCTGAGCCATAGGCCAACCAGCTTGTAATTAGAAGCTTTTGTGTGATTCTTTGGGACTAAGTGGCTGCAAATGGGTCTGGACTTCAGGGCTAGGCTGAGGCAAAAACTTCTGACTACACTTCTCACCATTATGAATCCTCAGACTGAATGCTCTGAGTCTTAAGCCATAATAGAAGGGAAGTGAAAGGGGAAGGGTGCACACAATGACAGGGCTGACTCCTGTTTCCTCTTCTCTTACATCTCTTTCTCTGCCCAGCCATATGCTTCGATTAAAGGTGTGTGTGTTTCCCAAGTACTAAAAGCAGAGGCGTAGAATCCCAAGCACTGGGATTAAAGGTATGCATCACCATTGTCTTGCCCTGTTTCTCTTTTAGACTAGATAAATCTCGCACAGCCCAGTGTAGTCTTAAATTCAGAGATAATTCTGCCTCTGCCTCCAAAGGCAGTGTGCTAAGATTGAAGGTATGTGCCACCACTGCCTGACCGCTATCTCTATTCTATGGCTAACTCTGTAGCTGGCTCTGTCCTCTGATCTTCAGGCAAGTTTTATTTCTCAGAGGACACACACACACAAAATATCATATAGATGCTCTAAAGCCCACCTGCTCCTTGCCAGCAGGCCTTGCTCAGCTTCCATCACAATTCCTGGCTATAACCAAAAGGCCTCTGGCTAGGATGTTGGGATACAGAACATGTCCCACCTTTCCACCACAGAAGCAAGCAGCTGGGGTAGGATTTTTGAAAGCCAGCCATCACTCTTCCTGTAGACATCACCTCCAACTGCTGCTCTGGAGTTCCAACATATAGAGAGAGGTAGCACATGGCCTGTGGGCTGCATCACACAGCAGCAAGACTACATGGTACCCAGCCTGCACTGCTACCTCCTTCCAGGCAAGAATAGTGCACAACAGCTGAAGGTTGTGGAAGCAGCTGGAGACCACAGTGGCATGCTCATGGGCTCAGAGGTCTGTCATCTACCCAAGGAGGCCAGAACAACTGGTGCCTTGGAAGAGCTAAGTCCTGTGTGCTTGGCTGAGAAACATAGTAGAAGCCAGTAGAAAGCCCCATGACCACAGAACTGCTGACTCTTTACAGTGGCCACCCATATTGACCAGTGTGACACTCCTTACTAAAAGTACTGTCGGTGTGCTAGGGATGACACGAATCATGGTTAGGCTAGGTGACTGCCCAGGGTCACCCAGCCAAGCCCTAAAGATAACTTGGGCCCCCCAGGGATGAGAATGCCACTGGGGGGGGGGGGTGGCCCATGGAATTTTTCAGTAAAGAACATGTGCACAGGGAGAAGCTGGTCCCCTGCACTGTCAGCTCTGATTGTTATTCAGGTTATCATATCCCATTTGAGGAGTTAAAGCTCATCTTTCTAGCTAAGTCCTGGAAAACTGGCAGCATCCACAGCACTATCTTCAAGTATATAAGAAAGAGACAGGGATATAGCCTTCACTTTTCATCAGTAAACAGGAACCTGTCCCACAGCAGGTCACCAAATGACTATCAGAATACTAGGGTGACATTTGGTTAGGGGAAGGTGTCCAGCACCACAGGGTGAGATTCAGGCAAAGTACCCCTCAGAGAGAAGCATCATACAGTGCCCCAGCAAAGTAGAGGCTGGAACTATAACAAATATATGTAACCAGAACTCCCAGAAGAGGTCAGCTTGCTCACCAGCAGAGCAAAACTGGCCTGTAAGCTGGGAAAAAAACATGAAGAGCCAGTATGGACACCAGCACTGCTGTCTCTTGCACACACCTTCATCCTAACTAACGGACACCACCAAGCACAGAAACAAAGAAAGGGCCTAGCAGCCAAGTATCCCAAGAGATTTACTGAACGGAGGTAGTCACTAACTTAAGATTTTGGCTTTATAATAGGAAATCATGAATAGCAGCGACAGCCCCCAGGTGCCAAAACATGCCCTCCCTGCATCTCTTGGGTGAATTCAACAACTGTCAGCTTAATATAGGTTTAATGAGAAGACATAACCCATCAAACAGCCAAGGAACATAAAAACACATGTATGCTTCTACTTCAGAGGCTTACTACAATCATCTTTAATTCAATTAGCTATTTTTAAAATTCCTACTACATTAGAACTCCACAGCCATGTTCCACAAATCGAAGATGCCTGGAGCCATTCGATCCCTGGGGCCTTATTTATGGGCAGGTGTGAACTGCCTAACATGGGTCCTCTGGAAGGGTAGCCATTGCTCTCAGCTGTCAAGCTGTCTCTCCAGCTCCAGAAAAGGGTCTGGGTCACTGAGTGGATTCCCCAATCTTGTCACCCCAACATGTCATGACTTGTGTTGACTTTTTCCCTGACTGCCAAGTCTGTGTTCTCAAATGCACACCACCGCCAGGCAAGGTGGCACACACCTTTTATCTCAGTACTCAGAAGGCATAATTAGGACAAGGCCAGCCACAGCTGAATAGTAAGATCATTTAAAAGAAAAAGATTAAGCTATATGCTGGTGTAGTGACACGGGCGTCATCTCATCACTTTGTAGGTAGAAGCAGATTACCAGTTCAAGGCCCTCCTCAGCTACATAGTAAAACCAGACTGGACTACAGGAAACCTTATCTCAAGTACTTGCTTTGGTGACACTTATACTAAAACTGGAACAGTACAGAGATTAATTAATACAGCCTCTCTCTTCTTTACTCCTGTTCCATAAGGATAGGAAGCAGGACTCCTTCAAGGAGCACTGGGCCAGGAAAAAAAGATACCAATTAAAAAGCAATAGATGAGGCTGGAAAGATAGCTCAGAGGTTAGGAGTACTCAGTGATCTTCCAGAGAATCCGGGTTGGGTACCCAGCACTCACATGGCAGCTAATCACCTGTACATCTCCAGATCCAGGAGATTTGACATACTCTTCTGGCCCCCATTGGCACTAGGCACACATATTTTGTACATATATATACATATGTCTACACATACATACATACACACACACACACACATATATATATATATACACATACATATGTTAACAATGAGGAGGCAGGCAGTGGTGGCACACACCTTTACACCTACCACCCAGGAGGCAGAGGCAGGTGAATCTCTGAGTTTGAGGCCAGCCTGTTCTACAGACTGAGTTCTAGGACAGCTAAGAAACCCTGCCTCAAAAAATCAAAAAGGAAATAAAGAAAATATGAACAAAAAGCCAGTGAAAAGAGGCAGAAAGTGAGAGATGCTGAAGAGATCCTAAAACATCATCAACATTTGGGCTACAAGTATTTATTTGGGATGCATTCCAGCAGACCTAGTCTGCATCCTGGGGAAGATGTCCAACCTGTTCCCATGTATGTGGTCACCCTCAAATGTAGCTTATGATTAGCAGTTGATCACCATTCTCTCAGAGACCAGGCCTTGTGCTTCCATTAGAGGGAGAAGGTGACAGAGGAAAACCACAGGCACAGGTCAGGGACCTAGTGGCAGAGTCGTAAGGAATAAACTGCCAAATATACTAAAAACCTAAACATTTTTAGAGAGAAGCCTTCAGCTTAAAAAAAAAAAAAGTGACTAAACCACATGACCTCCATCAACTGCTGGACATGGATGGAGCAAGGGCAAGTCTGGTCACTGGACACATGAGATAGCCACATGGCAGGCAAAACAGTGTTCGGCCCAAATCAGAGCTCATGGAAGGAAGAGTGAGGGCTGTAGAACTCAACCAATGCCACATACCTATATTGTGCCAAGAAAGCCAGATGACAGGGAAGGTAGGGAGTGTGACATTGGAAGGCTCTTCAGGAGTTTCTGGCTGATACAGTTCTTTACCCTGCTGATTCAAGTATGTGTATGTGCCTGTCAGAACTCATCACAAAGTGGAATTAGGAAAGGCTTTGCCCAGACGGCATTAACAGAAGCCATGTGTTATGTGCCCACAAAGACAACTTGTTTCTGCCACCCCCAGCCACCATGTGTGGCTTCACCACAGGCCCAAACGCACTGTGCCCCAGAATACATCCACATCCCTAGAGCATAAGTAAGCCTTTCCTCTGTGTACGCATGGTGTGCATGTATCTGTGGTATGCATGCACACGCATGTTAAGGCCTGGAGTTGTAGAGTGTCTTCCTTCATGCTTGCTGTGTTGAGGCAGGATGTTTTGAGCCCATTATCTGCTCTGGAGATCCCATCTCTGCTTCCTGAGTGCTGGAGTTACAGGAACCCGTATGTCCCGCCCAGCTTTTACATGGGTTCTGGGGAATCCAAATTTTGGTCCTAAAGCTTATACAGCAAGCAATTTATCCACCAAAGCATGTCCCTGGCCCCTAAACCCTCCTCCTTTTTCTCTTCTTCTCTTTTCTTTATTTTGAGATAGGGTCTTGCTGTGTAGTCCTGGCTGGACTGAAGCTTTCAATGTAGATCAGGTTGGTCTCTTTAACTCACAGAGATACACCTGTCCTTACTTTGCATGCTGAGATTGATGGCTGACATGGCCTCTTCATGGGGTGGCCTTTCCAGAGTTCCCTTTACCACCTGTCCCAAGCAGTCACTAGTAAAAAAGTATTGGAGGAGGGACCTGGCCTACTGGTCTTGGTACCGTGCATGTGTTACGAGGCCTGCCGCATCTCTGCACAGAGGAGGTACGGTCATCCACCTTGTTCTCCCCTTGGCACCCTCAGAGCTGCTTGGCTTTTGTGGGGGACGCAGGAGCAGTGATGGGTGTGCTGCTGCCCTTCAGTGTTCTCTCTCATCCTGTCATCAAGGAAATGGCATTAGCATCTGTATCAGTAAGTGTCCTTCTGGTGTCCTGGCTTATTAGAGGCTGCAGTGCCACACCAGGGATCTCAACTCCACAGTCCAAAACTGAAATGGCTCAACTAGCTCAACTTCCAAGTTCCCAACAGTCAAGAGCTCTCAAGATAGCTGAAAGGAAAGTATGGCACAGCCTGAGCTCACTACATCCTGCGGTAAACATCCAACACAAAGGAAGAGGAGGGAGGGAGGAGACACAAGTTAACTGAAGGGCTCGTACCAGCATTGATCTAAGAAGGGTTGGAAGTAGACACTGGACTCTAGGACCAATTTGAGCAAACACAGACCCTACAGCACCTCTCAGGGTAAATGAGGGCATGAAGACAGTGTTGCCATATTGGCAACACTGCCTTCCACTCCAAGAGCAGCACTGTGCACCGAACTCACCCTGCAGCAGCCCAAGGAGATGATGCAACAGAAAAGGTTCATGCAAGTCCCACATGGTAGCCCACCTGGAGCTAAACAGGGAGATACAGACTGGGAGGGGAGTGGGGTGCAGGGCAGCAAGCAGCTCTGTCTGCACCAGCTCAGCCTTGGCCAGAGGTCCAGACCAGAGAGGGCAGCACATGCCCACACTCTTACAGTTGACGGACCTTGCAGAACAAGACACACAATCCTGGGGTAACCTCTATGGACTTTGTTTTCATGAGTATGTTTAGAGAGAGTAGAATTTAACTTCCACGTATTTTTTACAGTATTGAAAGTGGACCATGTGGCCTTGTACACAAAAAGGGAGTGCTTCACCACTGACCAAACTGCTGAACCCCATTTGCTTCTAAAACACCTACACGGAGGGGTAACACAGTAGAGTTCAGTGTCATTAACAGCATTATTTAGAGTGGGGTACTGCTCTCCCACTGCCTGGCCCCACACAGCTATCTTTCCTTTCTTTCCATGTCTTAGTCTAAATTTTTAAATTACATTGTTGTGTGTCTAGGGCATACATGCGATACAGCCCTACAGGTGGATGTGAGAGGACAGACAGCCTGTGAGTTTGCAGTTACTTTTCTCCCACCATATAGGTCCTGAAACTCAGAGGCAGGTTATCAGACCGAGTGGGTGGCAAGCTTCTTTCTTTATCCACGGGACCATTTTGTGGACTGTACCTCTAATCCTTTCCCTCCTTTTGTTCTCAGGAGATGAAATCCAGAACCTCATGTATACACTTTCTTGGCCATGTCCTCGAAATTATGTGTGGTCAGTCAATGGGGTCTGCCATGGCCCTTTCAGCATAGCCAGCTGTAGTTCATCTGTGTCTTAGAACTTCCTCTACTTCCTTCCTGTGAATGCAATATTAACTTGCTTTACAGACACCTGGGTATCTCCTATCTCCTCTGGGGCTGGCATGCACCATGCTGCTAAGGCTATGAACATGTGAGTTCTCCCATGTGAGGGAAATGCTTCCACTCTTTCCTCAACCTTATCTTCAGAGAAAAATGTCTGCTCGTGCTACTTTACACTGTGACAAGGAACATGAAAGGCTTTGATTCCTATATGTCACCACTAATGCTTGCCACTGTCTGTCATCTTTATTACAGCCAACCCAGAGAATGTTCAATGTACACTTGAGCTGTACTGTGTTATATAAATGTCAGCCAGGCCGAATGGGTCATATTCTCTATAAACAGTGGCTATATCCTCTTAACTGTATTGATTATGTCTAGCTGACTTACCATGTACCAAGAGTAAACCATAACACCAGTAACCTTCTGTTCCTTAAAAGTATTATTACTGTGTTTGTGTATGATGGGGGAGAAGCACATACCATAGTGTGCATGTAGAGGACAGATGACAGCTTTGTGGGAGCTGGGTCACTCTATCTACCTTTATATAGGTTCTGCGGATTTAAGCTCAGGTTGCCAGACTTGAGTAGCAAGTGCTTTGAATCATCTCACCAGCCAAAGAATCGCCATCTTATTTCTAACATGAATCCTACTGGTCTAGGCCTCAAGCACTCTGGGCTCTGTGGTTATGTACACATGTGCTTGTGACTGATTTCTTCCTTATAAAACATCCCTTTTGTGGGTGGCATACATCTTTGATCCTAGCAGGAAGAGAAAAATCTCTGTGAGCTGTAGGCAAGTCTAGACTTCATGGTGAGAGCCCCACCCACAAAGCCCCTCTTTTGATTGGTGGTCCTAAGATAACATTGTCACTCTTCAAATCACTTCATCTCTCACGGACTCACCAGAGCTCCACTGTTTGCCTGGTCTGTCCTTGAACCTATGGGTGTCACTTAAAGACAGACACTGTATGACTGAGCTGGACTTTACTATCCGTCCCCTGCCCACTGATGTGGCTACTCGGCACACATATCTGCCTTCTTTCCTCTTCTTTTTTCTCAGCAACTCTGTCTTGTTTTTATGTTAAACATTGCCACATACCACACCCCACTGTACTGTCCCAAGGCCAGCAAGTTCTAGGGAAAGAGCCCTAGGAGGCTTCTAGGTGCTGAGAAGTGCAGTTTCTGTCTCACACTACCACTCAATGCCTTCTGGACAGAGAGTTAATGCTTTCTTCAGTCACAATCCCAAACTGCCCTTCCATCTCAATTTATTCCAAATATAAAACACACACTGAGTGGAAGATAGGAGCATAGAGCACTGACCCCACTGCTACATGTACCACCCATGTTCCAAGTCACCTGGCTGCAATCATACACATAGATATTCAGAGACACTGCTTAAATGATTTCAATTCAGCATCCTCCTCAAAAAACAAACAAAACACTCAGAAATCTCAATGTCTCAGCCACCACCAGACCCTAGCCTTTAAAATGTTCATGATGGGAGCATGAGACAAAGAGAAGTTTTGAAAAAGAGTTATTGGAATTCTAGAAACAGGCTGGAGAAATGGCCCAGTTGTTAAGAGTACACTGCTCTTGCAGAGGACCATAGCTTGATTCCCAGGCAGTTCACAAATGCCTAGAATTTCAACTTCAGTGAGCTGACACACCCCTTCCTGGGCACACACACTGACACGAACACACTTATTAGGAGGGAGGGAGGGAGGGAGGGAATTCAGAAGTATACATTCAAAACCCTTGGTACCAGTGGTTGATGATTCCAGGCCTTCTCTGTCCCCCAGTTCTGAGATGCTGCAGCCTCTGGTATAACGTGGTATGATTGTTTGCACAGAACCTGCACATGCTGTGTTGTATATCATTCAAAACAGCTGACTTATCATGAATGCTGTAAACAGGCATGCCACACTGATGTGGGAATGCCTTTCTGTATGCAGAAAGCAATCTTTAAATAAAGGAGCTGTTTTGGCCCATGACAGGCACCATAGAAAAAGTAGGAGGAGGAATCAGAATAGGTAGGAGGAGCAGGGTGGAGTCTGAGACAGAGCCAAAAGCCCAAAGGACCAACATGTAAGAAACATAGGTGAGCCATGGACCATGTGGCAAGAAAGATTAATAGAAATGGGTTGAGTTAAGATGTAAGAGCTAGCTAGCAATGTGCCTGAGCCATAGGCCAAACAGCATGAAGTTAATGTAAGTGTCTGAGTCATTTCTGGGGCCTGAGCAAGAGCAGTGGGAGGCTAAGAGGCCTGGGGTTGCAGGGTCTGTGAGTCTGGGCCTCTGACTGCCCCGCCTGAGAAAACACAATGTAACACCACACTGCTTAGGGACTAGCAATCAGACAACCCTCACAAATCTTACATCCTTCTTTTTGGTGCTGGGCACTCAGAACCCAGTGCTCTACCTGTAATGTTTAATCTTGACTGTGAGCTTGATTTAAAATCACCTAAAAGATATACCTCTAGGCCACTGTGAATGAAGGCAGCACCACACCATGGCCAGAGGTCCAACTCTACATAAAAAGGAAGATACGATTTGCATACTAGCATTACTCATCATACTCTGCTTTCTGATCACAGGAACACTGTTATTGACCAGCTGCCTCACCCCTCCCTGCCACAATATGTTATATTAACCATTAACCAACTAAACTTTTCTCTATTTAAGCAGCCTTTGTCAGGCATTTTGTCATAGCAGCAAGAAGCATATTACTGCCAGGTTACACGTACACCCTCCCCAGCCCACTCATTATTTCTGGCTGTGATTGGCTGAAACCATTAGTGTCAATCCCATAGGGACAGTGAGAGCTGCCTGTGCTATGAAGCAGTGCACATGAACCTCATAGACACAGTGTGAAATGAAAGCCTACAAATACAAACAAAGCCAATCTGCTGGAAGCTAAGCTGTCTAAAGTCCAGGCAACAACATAATCTTTGAAGACAGTGGCTGCATCCCCAGAGCACTCATGTTCATCTCTTGGTCTAGACCAAGGAAAGACCTGGTAGCGCTAGGGAGACAGCTCCACCCCAAGAATCCATGTAAATAGCAGGGCTTGGTAGAACCTGTAATCTCAGGACTGGGGACATCAATACAGATAAGTCTCTGGGGCTCACTTTCCGAACAGCCTGACCAAACTGCTGAGCCTTAAGACAGTGAGTGAGATAGGGTCTCAAAAAGTGACAGCTCCTTAGTGATACTCACAGCTAACTTCTGTTCTCCATGAGCACACATATTCCTACCCCCACATACATGTTAACAAAAGAGCTTAAAGGAGCCAGGCATGTTGGCACACATCTTTAACCAGCAATGGAAGACAAAGGCAAGAAGATGAACCTCTTTGAGTTCAAGGCTAGCCTAGTCTACATTCATAGTTCCAGGCCAGCCAGCGCTACCAGTGAAACCTTGCCTCAAAAGAGAAAAAAAAAAAAAAAAAAAAAAGATAAATTAATAAAAACGAACTTCTTTTGGCACAATTTACAGCTGACATATTATCTGGACACTTCTAATTTGGCTCATCTGATTGCAAAACCTGAAAAGCTGTGGCCACTAATATGGCACACATTGCTCCTTACATGCATCCTTATTTGTATGATTTGAATTTTGGAAACTAGCTTTGTCTTATCAACCTTGGAAAAGTGTGCTGGTCTATCAGGCTGAGATGGCACTGTATAAAAATTATCAGCCATATTGGTCTGGAAATGTCCAATTTAAGATATTTTTTTCCAGTTGAACAGAGTAATGAATGGCATTAAGCCTGCAAGGCTTTATCTATCTATATGCACCTGATAAAATATTCTCTAAATACAGATGTGATGAGCCCAAAGCAAGAGTACCTCACCTTCACTACTCTGGGTGGAAATACTCACTACACAAGTCTGCACACCAGCTCCTGCCTGACACCAACAGAACACACAGTGCTAGAGGGAAGTCTGTAAAGGTGACCCTGGCCAGACATCCCAAGGAAGACCAAACACAGAAACCAAGGCTGCAGAGGTTGTCATTGAGAGCACATTTCCTGTCACTTCATCAACCTACAAGGCAGGGTGACTATTTCACCAGAAGAAATGTGGCTGGGATATTCTCCCTGGGGAGAGCTAAAGCATGTGACCTAGCCCCCACTCTGACCCACTGACCTGTAGGGTTGCGTTTCTTCCCCACTCTTACACCTGTACCAGCCAAGACCCTGGGGGGAAGGGGGTGTCTAGGCAACCCTCACTTAAGGGTATCTGGGTGATCTGTTCCCTACATTCTAAGCAGTTTTGATGAATGCCACATCCAACAGCCCAGGGAGAAGACTACAAGTTCAGAGGCAGAGGCCTGGTGTAACCCTGAGCAATAGAAAGAAGAGAGGCTCTTTCATCCCTTAGCACTCAACCTTGGATTTCACCAGCCCACCCACAGAGGAGCAGGTCACACTGGACAAAATATGAAATCGATCTACATACCTCGAAGAACCTACTCCCTTCTCTCTCGGCTTTGGGAGCTCATCCATCACACATCTCACAGAAAGTCACAGGGAGGAAAAGGAGCCAGAGCCTATCACTTTGACTTATTTTAAAATAAATCCATAGGTTTAGAACAGGGCAGCAGAAAGCAGTCAGAGAGGGAGACAAGGATTTTGAGGGAGTAAGAGGGTTGTTAGTGAGACAGGGTCCTGTGCATCCCAGGCTGGCCTCCAACTCTACAAGTAGCTGAGAATGACCTTGAGCTCCTCCTCTTCCTGTCTGCACCTCCTGGAATGATGGGTATATCCTGCCACATTTGCCCAGATGAGAAAAGCCTTGCTAATGGTAAATTCACAAAGCAGTCTCAATAGAAGGGAGGTTGGACTTTCCCACTAACCTCCAAGTTATTAGGATCCTAAGGTGAACCAGCCCTCAGGGTCCCAACACTGGATTTTGCACAAGGCTGACTGAAATCCTGCTACCCACAACTGCTGGCTCTCACTGGATAAACATAAGGCAGGCTGGGCTGGGATCCTCAAGGTGCAAGATTCTGAATGGCAGGAGAGGGTCAGGGAAATTCATCACAGGGTAGGAGGCTGTGCTCTCTATGGAGTCTGGGGTAAATGCTCCATTCTAAAGTGTTCTGAAGAAAGAGTAATGCAGGTGCTGTGTGAAGATCAGATGGGAGGTTGAGTCTGACTACCTTCATGTTTTCACCTATGAGTGTCACAAAGCCAGAGTACTACCAAAGTTCCCTTAAAGCAACTAATGATGACCAGGAGAAGCCTGTAGAGCAGTGGCAGGCCCTTCCTTTGAGGCACTCACACCTAAGGAATGTTCCAGACCTCCTAGAACCCCAGAAGTGGCAGACCCACTGACAAGGGACTTCCTCCCCTTTAAGACTCGTGGACCTACCAATAGTGCCCCAGCGTAGGATTCAGGAACACTATGACCCTGCACCTAGCCTCTGCTAAGCTTCACCCAGTCCACTGGCTCTTCTCACTCACCTGTGTGAGGTACGCATGTCCACAGGCCCGTCTCCTACCAGCCCTTCGCCTGATTCTGTGGCTGTGGTCTCTGTTGTACTCAGCAACCCCTGGGCAGAACCTGCATCTGGCTTAGGCATCACCCTGGTTTCTTCGTCCGTGGCCAGCTCTGATGGTCCTTTTTCCATCTTCATTTTCTTGCTCTCCACATCATCCTCCGTCAAGTCGGGTTCAAGGGCTCGTTTCTGACTGCGGGTTCGACATGCTTCTTCACTCATTCTGTATGAGAGGGAGGACACAGCATTTGGACCAGACACAGAGAAGCAGACCCTCTTAAAGTGTGGAAGGTGGTTTTGTTTCCCTCACGGAAGAGACTGGTTGGAGAAGGGACAAGAACAGGACCACAGAATCCCCTCCAAGACTTTCTTCACACCCTCAGGACAGCTGGGTAGGAAGGGGTCCACAGGCCCCTGGGGTGTGGTCATCTCTGAGAAGCCATGGAATCCGAGTGGGAGGAAAGCAGTGGCAGCTGTTACTGAACAGGGTCCTTCTGTGGAGCAATGGTGCTGCCTGTGACCTGAAAACCAGCCCAGGGGCCTGGCACCTGTACCACAATGGGGGGACCTTAATAGAGGTGACTGCAGGTGCTATGTGCCTGAGATCCCCTCTGCTGCTCCCCTCCAGGGAGCCAATGGTGAGGATCACATTAAGCTCTTTGTTTGGGCAGAGATACACTCTGAGCAGAGTACAGACTGGTCTATCCCAACATGCCAACACCATAGCCCTGTATCTCTAGCATATCTTGATTTTAAAAAAGGAAAAAACAAAAACCGCTGAGTCAGTTTCTGATCCCATGACATCACTGAGCTCCACATGACCCTTCCCAGGATTCAGTCAGAGACAAAGCACTTTCCAGAAAACCAGTCTGAACCGGTTCCAGACAACACAGCCGAACACAGCAAAGTGAAGTGTTGTTAACCCTAGCAGAGACAGGAGGACAGCTAGGAGGCATTCCACAGCAGGGTCTGGGACAAGGCGCTCTTAAAGGGGCCACTCAGAATCCAGGTCTTAACCCTACAGGACACCAGACTAGGGAAAGTAGAGAGAAACTAGTGTTCACTATGGACAGGAAAAAAAATCTAGCTGAATTCTGGCAAGATCGAGGGGATAGTTTTTCACAGGACATCTGGCACTCAGCGTATAGCCTTGCAGAGAACCTCAACTCACACTTCCAGCAGACTCAATGAGAAAGCCTTCTGATTCTGCATCCTCAATAGCAGGGTACATCCTTCCAGGTGCCTCAGTTTCCCCACTAACAAATATGATAGGGAAGACCTGACTGGACAATGCTGGTTCTGGAAGCCTTCTTCCAGGTTCTGGGAGACTGGGGGCATCATATCAAGAATGAACTCCCATGGCCAAACAAGACTGCCACACCTCCTTCTCCTCCATCCAGTCACCCTCTTGACAGACCCAGAAGATTCCCTCACCACCTAAGAAGACCAAGGACCCAAGAGCTCCTCCTCTTCAGCACCACCTAGGTATGGCTTATGCTTTAACTCTAAAATGAGTCAGTCCAGAGTGGATCAAGACAGGGTCCCAAACCCTATAACCTGCCCCTCCAACCTATACCAAGCCAACCTCCTCCAAATACTAGAGCATCCATCCATCCCACCTCTCCACTCCATTAGCACCTCTCAACTCTGCAGTTCTAAAGCATTGCTTTTCTTCCAATACAACCGACCATAAACACCATCAAACCTGCAGACAATCTTGTCTCCTGTGAAAGCAAGCAAGTCACTACTACTCTGGGTGTCAGGGCTACCTGAAGCAGAGTTGTTCTGAGTTCTAAAACAAGTGACAAGGCAGACTGGAAGTATACTCAAAGTACAAGCACCCCAAGTCCGGAAAGAGAAAGATAGGCGCCTAGAACCTCTGACAAGAAGGGCATGCGGGAACTGGAGGTTATTATGATTCTCAAGAGTGAAGCTCGCCAGGTGGTGGTGTACAACTTTAATCCCAGCACTAAGATACTGAATACTGTGACTTGTGTCTGTGGGTTAGCAGGGGATAGTCACTTGGCCCAACATACTTAAGTCTGTGCTGGGCACCTTAGCTCTAGAGGACTTCTCAGAGGACTGCAGCATTTGGTTTTTTGGCACTTAAGAGTTGACTTCCTTCCCAAGGTCCCCCCTCCAGTTGCATTGTGGCATTTTACTGAAAGGAAGCAGCCAGTTAGTTAATGGTGTTTGTACTGCTTCAGAGACCCACCTTTGATGTACCACAAGGACTCAGACCCCTCCATCCCAGGGCTGGCAGAGGTACCTGGGTAGGACACTTGCTGAGGGAGCTCTTTGTATCCCATCTTTCCGCCAGCTTTCAGGCCCCACTGATGGTTGCTAGAGTTGCTGCACTGTGCAGGCTTGAGGCCCAGTCCTGAATATTGGGGGAGAGCAGGGAGACTCTTGCTTTCAGCATTCTAGCCCCCTCTCCCCCAGTAGCAGATGACCCTTGTGACTTCATATCTCTACCCTTAAATGACCATCATTTTCTGTGCTGCTGCCATGCAGGCAGTGGCTGGTGAGACCCATAACCCTGAATAGGCCTGTGGTAGTTACTATGATGGGGCAGCTTTCTCTCTCCCTCTGGGGATTTTGAAACCCACCTTCATTTTCAAGTGGCTGATTCAGCCCTTTTCTCTGCCTCTTAGGATGCAACCTTCCTAAGGGAGGTTGGTTTCTTCCTGCCCACTTTGTGCCTGCAGTAGAGTGCCTTGTCTGCACTGGTCCCAGGGAAACCTTGGCCCTGCCCTCATGCTCCACCACCACAACTGCAGCCAGGCAGGGATTTCCTAGGGCAGCCCCAGATCTTGGCCTTGCACTCTTAGCATCTGAATCCACTAGAGACCCTGCCCCACTTCTCTGCCCCACTACCTCACCTCCTTGTTGCTATGAAGGGGCTAAGGAAGAGCAAGGGTCTAACAGCGTTGGGAAAACTGTATATCTCTAGGGCACACCCCACCCTGCTATCAAATGAAGACAGTTAACTTCTCAAAACTCAAACAGGGTCCAGGTCCATCACAATGTATTAGGAAGGAAAGCCTGGCGCTCGGCCCACCTAGGCCCAAAACCTTGAGCTGACCTCAGGGTGGGCTGGGTGAAAGCAGGAAAGAAGATGCCTGGAATTTGCCTCCCCACTTCCAGAAAGACAAGTGGAGCTAGAGAGGAAAGTGCTACACAGAAGTGCAAACAGGCTGTGCCCTTGAGGAGTGAGTGATCAATCTAGTCCACCATGGTATTCTGTGGTAAAAAGAGTCCCAACACTCAAGACCAGCAGTGTAGGGAAAAGTGGCAGACAGACCTACCCTGGATCTAAGACCTGAGCCAGTGAAATACTTTATCCCTGAACCCAGAACCAAAAAGAAATGTGCCATGACCCTGAAATTAGAGCCCAAAAGAGCCAGTGAAAGAAACATTTTGATTCTGAAACCAAAACCAAATTAGGGTGTAAAACAAAACAAAACAAAAAAAAACCCCTGACCAATCCCCACCCTGGAAGTCTCCTCCCTAGAAAGCTCCACCCCCACACCCCGCACCCACAGCCTGTTCCCTGCTGTCTTCTCCTACCTTGGGCTGCGGCAGCCACCCTCTCCTGGACCTTCCCTCCCAATAAATTTCTTTAATTTCCTCTTTTACCGGAGGAGCAGCAGCAGTGCCATCCAGGGGACCTTCCCTGGCTGGGCTGACCTGTGGAAGCCTTTCTCCTCCGGTTGAGAGTTGTTACAGTCTGGGAAACTGGAGCAGGACTATAACAACTTAGCTGGGGAGGCCTCTCCTGTCAGACCAGAGCTGTTAACACTGAGGAAGTCTTTACCTGAGGCAGGACTGTAACCTGCCACCTACACTTGCTTTGGCCTGTGGTGTTCATTGGCTCCCAATCACCTGAATACTTTACATCTGAGCTGCACAAATGTCTATAAGCAGGACCAAGGTTTCCCTGGGACCAGTGCAGACAAGGCACTCTACTGCAGGCACAAAGTGGGCAGGAAGAAACCAACCTCCCTTAGGAAGGTTGCATCCTAAGAGGCAGAGAAAAGGGCTGAATCAGCCACTTGAAAATGAAGGTGGGTTTCAAAATCCCCAGAGGGAGAGAGAAAGCTGCCCCATCATAGTAACTACCACAGGCCTATTCAGGGTTATGGGTCTCACCAGCCACTGCCTGCATGGCAGCAGCACAGAAAATGATGGTCATTTAAGGGTAGAGATATGAAGTCACAAGGGTCATCTGCTACTGGGGGAGAGGGGGCTAGAATGCTGAAAGCAAGAGTCTCCCTGCTCTCCCCCAATATTCAGGACTGGGCCTCAAGCCTGCACAGTGCAGCAACTCTAGCAACCATCAGTGGGGCCTGAAAGCTGGCGGAAAGATGGGATACAAAGAGCTCCCTCAGCAAGTGTCCTACCCAGGTACCTCTGCCAGCCCTGGGATGGAGGGGTCTGAGTCCTTGTGGTACATCAAAGGTGGGTCTCTGAAGCAGTACAAACACCATTAACTAACTGGCTGCTTCCTTTCAGTAAAATGCCACAATGCAACTGGAGGGGGGACCTTGGGAAGGAAGTCAACTCTTAAGTGCCAAAAAACCAAATGCTGCAGTCCTCTGAGAAGTCCTCTAGAGCTAAGGTGCCCAGCACAGACTTAAGTATGTTGGGCCAAGTGACTATCCCCTGCTAACCCACAGACACAAGTCACAGTCCAACTGCCAAACTAACACACCATTCGAAGACTCCCTCAAATGCTTGGGGCCAGCAGCTGCACATTCTGAGTACTGTGCATGTAAAAGAATAAAAAATTTCTCCAAGATGAAACTGAGCATCATGCTAATAATAATAATAATCTGCTGTCCTGACTGTGGAGACTCCACCTTAGCTAGCAATATTCCAAAACGTGTACCCCAGACATTAATGGAGGAGTACAGTAAGTGGGTAAAACATGGACAAAACTGACAGCTGATGTTTGTGAGCTAGAGAACTTTAGCCCTGAGAGAAAAGGGAAGAACAAACCCTATCCACTCCCTAGATGGTAGCCATGGGCCTCTCTACCAGGGGAGCTGCTGTGCTAGGGACTGAAATTACTCCACACACAGGAACACACAGCTGGGCAAAGACTGAACTGGCCAAAGGTGTCAGGTGGCAGTTCTGAATAGTTAGGGAGAACAGAGGCAGAGGCCAGGTGGGAAAGATGCATCAGAACTCAGTCTTGATGGAGACAGACTTGAGACGGACTGTGGGGGAGGTGACAGGACTCAGCATGGAAGCACAGAGGTCCACCTTGCTCTCAAGAACTAACTGGTTGGTGGCCGCAGGGTACAGAGCCCTCCCTCTGAGGGCTGCTCAGAAGTTTCCTGAGCACTGATGGGGGAAGGGACTCTCTGGTTTTATTTGGCCCCTACCCAAGCAATGGAGTCTTTGAAAATGGGGAAGAAAAAGTTAAGACTACATTTGATGCAGTGGAACCCCCCCTTTAGGGTGGCTTCTATCCTAGAGCTTTAAGGGACATCACTTTCTATCTGGACGAAAGCAGACCTTATGAAGCAGCTGCACTCATCAGACAACAAGGACACATGGAGTCCAATCATAAGGCAAAGGTCCTGCTGCCCAGCTCCTCCTGGCTTGCAGATGGCTGACACTTTCCAGATAGTTGTGACTCAAGCTGGAGGCCAGGTCACCATTATCAGCAACTGGAGCTCCAGAGCCTCGTCTACTCTGACTACATGGCACAGCCTGAGCAATTGGGGGGAGGGGGAGAATAAGGGAGAAGACAGCTAGGTTGTAATAGGCAAGTCTCTTCCAAAGCAGAACTGACCCATAGGCCTGCCTGGCTGGGCCCAAGTCACTTCCTGCCACACATCCAAATGACAAGAATGGTTGAGACTCTTTTGGAAGGACTACAGATCCAAAAGCCCAAGTCTTAACCTTTAAATACTATCAGACCTATGTGAGACCAAGAGAAAAGAAACCAATTCAACTTAGGAGACAAAAAAAGTGATCCAAGGCAGAGAACAGAGTAGAGGCTCAGTTTCCCCACCCCTACTTCATCAACATATGGAAAAGACATACAGTGGGTACTGAAAATAGATGGAGAAAATTTCAAGTTGTCGAGTAACAGATATTTAAAATGCTTACCAGTAGCCTCTCACCTCCAACCTCAGAAGGACTGAGGCAGGATTATTTTGAGTGTGAGCTCAGCCTGAACTACAGGGTAAATTCCATGGCTACCAGGGCTGTATAATAAGATCCCACCTCAAACACCAAACAGCTGTATCTACAGGGGGTAAAAACAAGTGAAAGAAACTACTCAGATGAGAACTATAGCTATTCCCTGAACACTGACTGAGGAGCTCTGAAGTGGCTCAGGAAAACACCCTACCCTGAGATGAGCTACTGTGACATTACACTTCCAACACTAACACTAGCCATACACCAGTCTGAGTTTCTGTTAGTTTGTTTTTAATGTTTTCAGATTTATTATAGCTGAGCAGTGATGGCCCAAACCTTTAATCCCAGCACTCGAGAGGCAGAGACAGGCAGATCAGTTTGAGGCTGGCCTGATCTACAAAACATGTTCCAGGACAGCCGGGGCTACACCGAGAAACCCTGTCAAGAAGAGAGAGATTAATTACTTATAGTAAGTACACACAAATATAGTGCCCTCAAAGTTCAGAGGCCTCTTAGGTGACTGTGAGTTACCATGTGGGTACTAGGCACTGAAACAGATCCTTTGCAATGCTCTTAACAACTGAGCCACCTCTCCAGCCCAAAACGTTCACAAAAATTAAATATACCCACTTTTTAAACTATGTAGCCCAGGTTGGCCTTGAACTCAAAAATGAATTTGCCTATGCTCAGAGTGTTGAGATTAAAAGCATGAGCCACTACACCTGGCTTTTTTTAAAAAAAAAAAAAAAAAGTATTTTATCTATGAGTATTTTGACTATATGTTTGTGTATTGTGTAAACCTGAGAAGTCAGATGAAGGTACCAGATACCTTGGTACTTGGGATCTAGAACTATAGATGGTTGTGAACTGCCACATGGGTGTGGGGAACAGAATTCGTATCTTCTGGAAGAGCAACAGATGCTCTCAACCTCTGAGCTCCCAGTCATCACCCCTCTCAAATATACATGTACATTGTGGCAAATGCCTATACAACATAACGTAATGTAACGGTAAGTAAAATGAAATCAGGAAAGCCCAACGGCTTGTGCTAGGCCTTCAAAGCTCCAAGGAAGAGATGCTTAGGCCAGAACCTCTCCTGCAGAGTCACTGGTGACTTGGGAGTGGGAGAGGCACACTCCTCAATTGGCCTTTCATAAATACTTCACTTATGCCGAGGCTCATCAGATGCCAAACACTCAAAGCCTCACAAGCTGAGGACAAGTGTGTCTCCTCGATAAGTGACAGGTTCCCAACTTCTCTTCCTCCCAATACCAACCTGCAGCAGCACCCTCTACTGCACAGTTCAGAATGCCATCACAGCTGCACTGCATGTCTTTACCTTCAGGCACGCTGTACAGCCTTACTATACACACATGGGGCAAGAAAGGTATAGTAGCCACCCTGGACAAAATAAAGGCTCCTTTGTGCAGTGTGCAGTAATCAGGAAAGAGGCCACTGTCGAGAGACAAGGGGTGGTCAGGCTGGGGGAGACTCTAGCACCAAAGGGTTATGGAAGGATTTCACATAACAGTGGCTTATAAGACAGTGGATGGCAGCAGCAGCAACAGACAATGTCCATCTTGTGTCCCTAGCTTGGCAAGAGGAAACGCACGCACGCACAACATGTACCCATACCTCTCCTTCACCCTGCCCCTTAGCAGGCACTAAATAAATGAGCAGATGTAGGCTTTTTTCAGCGGTTGGGGCTGGCAGGATTCTGGGCTCCTTTTGTGTTAACATGAAGGCGGGGTCTTCTTCTTAAGACCCAGTGAGCCCCTGCCCAGAAGCATCCTCGAGGTCAGCCCCACCAACCACCTTTAAGTCCTGCAGAAAACATAACCCAAATCATCACTGCAGGTTCTAGGAACCTGGAATGCCTTGAGTGAACTTACCTCATGTTCTACTGGAACACATACAACACAAAGGCATTTCATCTCCACTGAGTGCCGTAAGAACAGAGCTACAGCTACAGTATTCCTCTAAGCCTCTTAGGATGTGAAATCAGGAAGGAAAAACATACACATATGGGCAAAGGGAGCCAAAGACACCACCTTTAAGAACTCCACTCAAGCAACAGAGAACATGGGGACCCAATCGATATGACACATAGGCTACAACAGCTAAGTCCCACACCCATGTCACAGGAAATCTAACTCTTGCCTTGGGGAGACCTAGCTCACTATGTCATGGTGGGCTGTGAGACTCAAAGAGGGAGTGGGCCTAAGCGTGTCATTTTGCTGTGTAGTTGTAAGTTTCATTCAGAGTTTTTCTAGACTTCAGGGGAAGCAGACTAGCAGTAGCAGTGGAGCACCTCTATGTGCTATCTGTGGAAGGACTCTGTCCTGAGGTTCTGACAGTACATATTCCAGTGGAAGGTGGCTATGTCCAAATAAACTGTGTACCATGATGGGCCACAGCCTTCAGGCCACCTAGGCTAGTGTTTCTCCCAGACAAAACTACACAGAGAAAAGCAACAGCAGCTCCACTCCAGTGTCCCTAACAATTGTCAACAGCCTGTTTTCCCAAACACATTCCAGAGCACATGTGCCCAGAGGCAGAGGGTTCTGAAAAGACATACAAACTATCAAACTCAACCCAAACCCAGGCTTAATTAAGTCTCTGGGGGAAAACAAAACAAAACAAAAACCCCAAAACAAACAAACAAAAAACAGACAAGCAGCTTAGCTACAGCTTGTTCTAAAAACCTCACATAAGTGATGTGCTACAAATTCAACTGCTGCAGAGAAGGAAACTTTAACCCAGTTCCAGTGCAGAGCTCAGCCAAGGGCTCTAGGGATGACTCTGTGAGGACCTGAATGTACTACAGCCAAGTGTCTGGAGGCCTATGGCCCATGGAGGCCCTGTTGCAAGACCAGGATAGTGATCCAAGGGCATCAGTGCAGAGAGGGGCCACATGCACCAGGGAAACCCTAGGATGGTTTATCAGATATTTGGGGGGGGGGGGGGTGTCCAGGAGGATTAGGAACCATACTAGCTTCCAAAAGACAGAGGTCCCAAAGGAAGTCATTGGGCACTGAAAGTCTACACTGTGTACAATCAGCTCTGCTGTCCTCCTCAGAACTCTTAGACCTACCTAGATGAATAACCATTTGAAGCACCTGGTCCGGTGTGTGAGGACAATGTAGGCACTAGGGGACAGACTCTTTAAAAAGCAAGACATGTGACCCGCAGGTGCTTCTATCCTCTGGGATAAGCTGGGTGTACTTCCAAAGCTACCTGTCAGCCTTCAATGACTACTTGAAGGCTCCCAAACCTTGAACAAGAAGCATTAGGCTCTATCTAGACACTAAAAGTGGCAAGGAGGAGGATAGGCTGTGTCCAAATAAAACTATGTACCAAGACAAGATGCCTGATAAAAGACCATCAGACCCCACAGGACAGACAGCATACAATAAACACAGGACATAAAGGAACATAAGACACTTCTACATCCTCAAGTCCTGAATGCCCACTCAGTGGCACACAGACCAGCCTTGCTCAACATGTACAAACATCCATGTATGTAGTCCCAATACTCACTAGTATGTACATAAACACATAAGGCATCTCAAAAGTCCTTAGTCCCCAACATGCCTGTCTGAGGCCAGGCTAAAAGTGGCCTCACATGGGCACCCGACCTCAAGCTGTATCCTGTGCCAGCCTGCAGCCCAGGGAAAGAGAGGGGAATGTGCTATCCAGCACAGCCATGTGAAAGAAAACTGAGAGCTGTGTAGTAACCCATGGCCTGGATGTGAGGTATCACAAGCAGGCCATAACCATCACTTTAGCCTGAGACTGTTAGCACTATGAAATGAAGCCCATAACCCTTACAGGTAGGCTAATATTCCTGTAGGACTCAGCCTGACCCTTCATTCAAGCTGTTGCCTAGGAGGAGCAGATGGTTTTGCAAAGAAAATCCCCCAGAGGTTTAGAAGAAATGCTCCCAAGAGGACACATTGAGCAAAAGGTGAGAGACCAAGATGTGTTTCATATCCCTTTCATAGAGGCACCCTCTGCCATAGCAAAGCTGTTGACTGCAGCTCCTCTCTGCAGGAGGCCCAAGGTGGGGAGGGAGAGTTTGAAGCCCACAGTCCGTGATAAAGAAGCATTAATCAGAACCCTCACTACTTTCCTGCCTGTGGGCAGCCAACTCCCACACACACCTGCAGTCACCTCCAGCCCACAGAGCTGAGCTGCCACATGAGATGTCACACAGAGAAGGTAAGCAAAGAAGTGTTTCTTCAACTGGAAGGTGGTGGGGCATGCCTTTAATCCCAGCACTCTAGATGCAGAGACAGCTGGATCTCCATGAGTTTGAGGCCAACCTGGTCTATACAGCTCCAGGACAGTCAGAGCTATACAGACAAACTATCTCAAAAAACAAACAAAATACCAACAAAGTGAAACAAACAAAATCTCCTCATGGTATCCAAAACATGGAAGCTTATAGACAGAGGAAAATTTGCTTATGGCTGTGGACAGTCAAGGGAACTTGCTTAGAATGCCTGGATTCACAACAGCACCCCACATCGAGGAAGAACAAAATGACGTGTCAATTCAAAAATCCAGAGAACACCTGAATAGACATTTTTTGCAGCCATGCAAATGACTAACAGACAGCTCACAATGCCTGCCAACTCCAGCTCCAGGGAGTTGTCCTCTTTAACCTCCAGGACCCACCCACACTGCATGCATGTACACAAATAAAGTTTTGAAATGTTCTGGAATTAGGGGAAATTACACAATATTGTGAATAAGTAATGGTACCAGGTATCACACGGGGTTTTTACATGGCTATTACCTGGATGAGGTTTTTGTTGTTTTCAGAGGTTCTCAGCCCCCAAAACTGCAGTTGTCTGGGCCTGGCAATCAAAATAACAAGCCAGTTCTTAAGGAGAGATGCTTAATCAAGTACAACTCCAGAGTCTGAAACCACCATGAAATGCAACTCTCGGGGGCCCAGAGGGCCACAGCAGTTTACAAACAAATTACAGACCTGTCCCAGTACCGGTACCGGTACCAATAACTGGGAGTGCAGCCTGTAGAACATGCAAGGATAAGACACTTTTGAACACCCATGCTGTGGGAAGCTGTGGTCCTCCGCAATCCCTAGGCCAACATGTAAGATCTGTCTCAAAAGCTAAAAAAAAAAAAGAAAAAGAGAAAAAAGGGAGGGGGAGGCAGTGGTGGTGCCTGCCCTTTAACCCAGAAGGGTAGAAAGGATAGGGGCCTAGAGTTTGAGGCTGGCCTAAACTACAGTGAGTTCTAGGCCAGCTAGCATTACTTAGTGGGACCCTGGCTTAAAAGAAAACAAAAACAGTAACAACAAAACCCCACTATTTCAGCTGTTGGATTGAATTTTGCAAAAAATCATCAAATAATTTTTTGCTTGGAATTAGAGCTGAACTAAACATACTTCTATCATCTAATACTATGTATCTATGAAGAGTTGCCTTCTCATCCCTAACAATTTTAAAATCAAAGAATTAATTATGAAAGACAGTGAAGATATTCTCACAATGTATTCAGCCAAAGTACAGCCTGAGGCTGAGGCATAAGGTTCAGGAGTTCACAGCCTGTAGATGAACCACTGTGAGATTCCAGGGGGACAGACCCCAGGCTTATGATGAAGTGCTTTTACCTACTAAGCCATCTTGCTGGCCTGGCCCTAAACTTTTTGTTATGGAAAATTTCAAGTACTCCCACAAGGTAGTAGTGATGCCATGCCAACACATGTTCATAGGTAGAGAATCATAAATTTGAGACTAGTCTAGGCTATTCAGAAAAATCTCGTCTGTAAAAGCAAAGCACCAGGCCAAGGGACACAGACACAGACTCTGTGGTCCATGCTGATGGGCCTCCCGCCTTGCATCCTTGTGCTAGTGAAGTTCAGTCAACATAACAACAGCAGAGTACATGCTGCCTTTGCCTCCTCTACACGTGAGACAGCAGCATCAGCTCCCCACATCCTCTAAAGCACAACAGGGACAGGTGAGCTTCTTTTTCTTGGAACAGCAGTATGAACACGGAGACTTTTCACATTTTGCTGCCCAGTCTGGCCTAGACTCCAGGGCCCAAATGGACCTCCTGCTCCAGCCTTCCAAAAAGCTGAGATCTGACAGCTGGCTCACCATGAACTGTGTTTCTTGTTTTACATGGTACTAGGATGAAGCCAGGGCAGGTCTCAGTAGGTCAACTCCACCACCACATCTAACTCGCTGGCAGTCACTGCTGTGCACCCTTCTCACACAGCTGCCATATTCCCAACGCAGATCAAAACTCAATGATGTGAAGTTTGTCTCAAGCTCTTTTGGTCCTCTGAGACATTTGTTTTTCTACAGTATCTAACAGGAGGGGAAGGGGGAGCATATTTTTACCCCAAACCAAAAACTTGACTTCAAAATCCAGCTTTACAAAACTGCCACCTGGTATTAAAAAATGCAGAGACACAACACCTGACCATTACCCTGCTATGATATGAATATGTCCTAAAACCTTACACATCGTAAACGTGCCAATAGTGAATTTTTTAAGAGAGAGAGTGAATGCACACACATCTTTCCTTAGGAAAATGGATTCGTGCTGTGCTTTGTGTAGGACTAAGGACAACAGAACCCAGGAGCTCGTGCACAAGGGAGGTTCCAGCCAGTGTTGTCTCTGCTTCCTTCACTTCACTTTGTCTCCACCCAGAAACTGCCAAGCACAACACAGAGCCACTCCTTACCTCCTTCACCCCAGTGCTGGCATAAGAATAAACTCCCCTGTCACAATCTTCTCCCACCACTCACAGACAGTTTGGGAGACAGTTCTACTGTAAACACACAGTGGTTCTGTGATGTAGGTAGGGCCTGATACCCTCCCACAGGAACAGCCAGAGCCCACAGGTGGGTGTTTTCCAGCAAAAGACATGTCAGAGACTCTGCACTATGCATAATTCTCCTTAGGAAGACAATGCTGACTGTGCTGTGGCCAGGGGCCACCACATACACTGCACTACTTTCTCTGGGTAGCATATGCTTTTCTTTCTTTTTATGGGGGAGGGGGTTGAGACAGAGTTTTCTTTGTGTAGCCTTGACTGTCTTGGAACTAGCTCTGTAGATCAGGCTGGCCTTTGAACTCATAGAGATCCGCCTGCTTCTGCTGGGATTAAAGGCATGCTTTTCTAAAGCAGCTCCTTACTTAGAATGGCTAACACCTAGCATGTGAGTGAGCATCATTCCTACCAAACAAGAATCCCAGCAAGAGAGATCCAAGGACAAACACACACCTTGTCCGTGAATCTGAGCAGACAGAAGGACTTGCTGGGATGCATATATGATCTGCGTACACCTTTGTGATGGGCAGGAGTTGCTCAGTGCACTGACAACCAGAATTCAAGAGATCCCAGATGCAATAAAAGGTGAGTGTGGCCTAAATTAAACCAGAACACACTCCAGAAAATATAAACGAATGTTTATACAATGGACCACATGGTGATATCCTGTCCAAAAAACAAAATATAAGGTTGGAGAGATAGCTCAAAGGTTAAGAGCACTTTCTGCTTTTGCAGAGGGCCCAGGTTCAAAACTCAACACCCATATAATGGTTAATAGCCATCCTTAACTCCGATTCCAGGGGACCTAATGCCTCTTCTGACCTCCTCAGGTACCGGGCATGCAAGTGTTATGCAGATAATGCAAGCTAACACTCATACACATAAATTAGTCTAAGAAAAAAATTAAAAATAAAACAAGCCCCTAACCCTCATCCTGTCACAGCCTGTCTCGTATAACAGGGATGTCAGTGCAGCAAGTCACATACACACGCCATCAGGTGAGATGAGCCACTGACAAAACACCTGCCTACTGAGCTGCATGCTACAGTCTGAAAAGTAGGGAGATGTCCTCAGAGACTTGAGGTTTGTTCTACTTCAAACATACCATTCAATTCCTCCTTCTTTTACAGGTACATGGCCCTGAGTCAAAATGCCACTGCCAGGTCCTGGCAGAATACCCTCCTCCCCATGTGGAGCTCCAGCCCTTTTGTGTTCTGCAGAGTTGAAGCTTACACCTAAGTGCTGGGCAGTAACTAAAGAACAATTCTAGTCATTTAGGAGGAGACACAGCTCCTTAAAGGTCAAAGGTTAGCCTCTGCTCCCCACTTCTTTAGGCCTTTGAGCATGTGACCAATAAACATAGTGTCTTTATCCTGAGGCTAAGTGTCATTGCCTTCTCTTCCCAAGCAGGTCTTCATTAGGTGTATGGAGGTTGCCTGGGCCAGCTTTCCATTCCATAGACACAAGTTCCCAGCACTCACCTGGCCTCAGGGTCCGGGACACTGGTCCTACTATGCAGCCATGGCCACGGCTCTGTCAAAAGGCAACTTACGTGGACGTGCTGGCTCAATGTGCAGGCCAACCTAAACCAAAAGGCAGAAAAATAATGAGTTCTAAAGAAGGGGTTAGAAACCCAAGAAATTTCAAACATCTCCAGTGAAAGGGTGTGGCTCAGTGGTAGAGTCTGCAAAATGTGGGTCCTGGTTCTGTCTTAAGTATCCATGATAAAAGAAAACGCCTTCAATCACAGGAATAGTGAAATATGTCATTGCTGCCTTCCACAACAAAGGCCAAAGAAATAGACTTCTAAGGCCTAGTGGACAAGGGGGGGTGCCTGTGAATAAACACCTTAGACCTGTTTTTGAAGCTCTCCTCCCAAAAGAAAGAAAGAAAGAAAAACCATGACAACAGAATATTCCCACCAACATCCAGAACAGGCAATAACAAGGGCTCTATCACATCAAGCCAGGAGTCACATAACAGTAAGATCTGGCTGGTACAGGTGGTGACCAGTGGGGACAGCCTTAGGGCAAACCCCACTTTACAAAACAGAGAACTAATCTGTCTGATACTCAGGAAACCAGCCCAGTTCCCAGATCAGCCAGATTCCCTCTCTGAACCACCACTGCAGAGGTATATACAGGCTTATCCTCAAGGAAGAGGCACACATGCCCAGGACAGCCACATTCACCCCAGGATTAAGGCAGCTTACCTTCAACCCCAGGGATCAACAAGTGGCCAGGGAAGAGGGCTGCCTGCCGTTCAGATGAGACATGTAGCTAAAGTCCAAGATCACAAGAGAATGACTCCATGAAAGGCTCCAGAGTCTGTAGTGTCAGGATGGGTCCCACTTTCAGGAGTTTATGCACATGACTTGCCCAGCACCCATATACCACCTCTGTTCTCCCTTTTTGTGCACACATGATTTTCATGAAGATATTCTAATAATAAACCAGCTTGTTTTTTTAATTTAAGAAATGGCTCAGCAGATAAAAAGCACTCTTGTAGAGGACCAAAGTTGGGTTCTTAGCACCCACATGGCAGCTCACAACCTTCTGTAACTCCTGTTCTAAAGATCCAACACCATCTTTTGGCCTCTTTGGGTACCAGGCACATACATGTAGGTAAAACATCCAGACACATTTTTTAAAAAAGAAACCTTCTATTTAGTTGGTCTCACCGTGTAACTGTAGCTCACATAGAACTCAGAGATCTGCTTGTCTCTACTTAACCACTGAGATTAAAAATTGGCCCTTTCACATCCAACAAGAAACATTTACCCACCCCCACCCCTTTTTTTGGTTTTTCAAGACATGGTTGTGTGATATTTTGACTGCATTCTGATGCTCAAGACTGCCAATAAAATTTGCTTTGAATCAGAGGGTGGAGCTAGCTACTAGCTGACCAAAACTAACCAGAAAGGTTTTGGAGGCCTGAGGACAGACAGACACAGGAAGTGTTAGAGCAGGGTTGAGAGCCTTTTTGATGAATGAACACAGGGGTGGGAGGACAAACTGTACTGCTTGCTTCTCTGTCACTTCTATGTTCATTCAGGTTCTTATCCCTACCCTGAAATCTGATTCCCAACTTTTTATTGTTAAAGAATAATTAGATAAACACATCAGCAGGGTTTCTCTGTGTTGCCCTGGTTGTCCTGGAAGTCAGAGAGATCTCCCTGCCTATGCCTCCCCCAAGTATTGGGATTAAAGGCATAGGCCACAACAACCCAATAAAACCTTTATTCTTAAACTAGGTCCAGTAATTTGTGGCTCATGGGTGTAAGAAATACTCTCAGAGGAAAACTTGCCTAGTAAAGCCAAGAGTGAATGCAGAGAGACCTTTGCATATCAAGGAACACAAGGCCCTTCCCATGTAAGGCCCTTGCCACAGACACTACCAGGACCCGACTTTGGGGCTCTGTTCAGGCTGGGAAATCCAACAAATACTGCTAACCCTCATCTGCCTGTCTCTCTGCCAAGGGTTGGAAGTCCTGGAATAGCTGCCCAACCACCTGTCTCTGCAGGAGCAAGGCCAGCATAGACAGACTCCATCCTGTGAGGATTTCAACTTTGCCATGGAACAAAAGCAACAAATTCTGCAGAAGCTACTTTTCAGTTCTGAGTCTCAACTTGTTCCCAGGCAAGTAATATATGGCCTGATCATGTCTCCTCTCCTCGGTGGCACTGACCACACCTCCATCTTAAGTAGCACTCCCAGGGAATGAAGCAGTGAAACTACTTATAGAAGTCAGAGGACAACTTTGGAGAGCTGGCTCCTTTCTTCCACCATGGAGGTTCTAGGGATCAGATTTAGATTAAGTAGTCAGGTGGTGGTAAACACACTTTCTGGCTGAGCCACCTTCCCAATCCCTGGTTGGATGTTCTCCATTTGTGACTGTAGGTCCCTGACCACAGTGAGTCATAGGCCCATCAATGTACAAAGTCACATCAAATCAGTTAGTAGTTAAGGCCACAATATCATCTCTTAAAACTAAGATGAGAAACATGATGTGCAAGAAAAAAACTGCAGTCACCTGAGACTGAGGCAAAAAGATAGCTTGACTCTAGGACAAAACAGTGGAGTGTATGTAGCTCTGGCAGAGAGCTTACCTGGCACGCACTAGGCCTGGGCTCCATCACAAAAGTAAATAAAACAAATGGAAAGGATCCCTTACTCATGGTTTTTTTTAAAAAAAAGCACAAATTCTCTTCCCTGCTGACCTACAAAAATACAATGCATTTGCCGTCAGAAACCTCCATAGGCACATGGTTGTGGCATAAGCACTTATCACATAAGTGTAGACTCATATCCTATGAAGCTGGGCATAGTGGCATACTCTTATAATCTCAAAATGGAGGAAAGAAGACAGAGGATCATCTGACTTCAGGAGTTAATCTAAAAATATTTTTATGTATAGCTCTGAGCTAGCATTAAACGTATTGTCATCCTCAAGCCTCTGCTTGTTATCAGAGATATACACTACCCTCCTTAGCTCAATCCTGCTAGGTATGACATTAAATATGCCTGAAATTTCTGCCAGTCTGTCTCTGCTAAGATGAGGGGTGTTTCTAAACATCTGGACAAGATGTCTCAGCAGGTAAAGGCACTTACCACCAGGCATGATGACCACAGATCAATCCGAGAGCCACATGGTAGAAGGAAAAAAAAGATTCTCACAAGCTGACACACAAGAGTGTACATGCCTACGCACACACAACACACACGCTCTAGTCCATCATGAAGTGCCATCATCTTCATGCCCAGTGAGCCACCCAAATGAACCTCATTTTGAACCTTCTTACTCAGCCTTATATACCAAGCATCCTCTCACTGTGGACATTTCACATGTGAAACAAAACCTGCAAAGATAAAATCTCAACTCCAGGCTATTAAGAGAAAAGTAGAAAGGTATGCCTGTACCTGTAGTCACAGGGTACAGGAGGCTGAAGAAAGACTGAGCAAACATCTCAGGCAACCAAACAATAAACTAGCTCCAAAATAATAAATACCAATTCTCTAATCTTCACTCTAAACTGAAAAAGACCTTAAACACAACTACCAGGCCACTGTGACACTTAAAAAACCTCTAAGTGCTTAACCCACAGAGCCTCACAACATCACAGGAGTCCCTGTCCTGGACTCAACAGCTGACTACTGCTTCTGCCTCAGTGGTCCCTAGCCCAGTCTGCTCAAGAGTTTTCCAGGAAGGCATTCCTGCTCTACCTCCACCCAGCAGTGAGGTACAGGCTGTACAGACTCTGCCTTGCTTCAGTTCAGGAACCTAGAACATCTGACTGGGATGGAGAAGGAGCCAATCTGCTGAGCCTAGGATGCAGACCCTTCAATCAATCAATCAATCAATCAATCAATCAATCAATCAATCAATCAATGTGAATCTCTCAAGGAGTGAGTGCAGATCCAGCAGAGCCCACTTAACACTCCATAACAAGGAGCACTTCTTGAAACTAAAGGGAATCATGTGATCACCACTGCACCTCACTAACTGGGTTCAGAAAGCCTTACTGTTTTTAAGTCAAACCCATACATTTAAAATAATATTAAGTAACCCTTAAGTGCACAATTACCAGCTCATGGGAGACTCTTCACCTCCCTTGATAAATCATTATGGTTTGGCTTTAACCCTGCACCTGAGTCCTCCGCTCCCACATATCCTCTCCTATAACCTACCCTGACCTCATGTCCTAATTGGAGAAAAAACACAGTTGACATGAAGACAGCCATGGGAGCCATGGCCATGCACATGAAATCAAGCCTTGGTACTGTGGCTGCCCCATCTTTTGTTGTCACTTGATCCTTTGGACGAAGGCCTGAGGATGCTCCCCTTTAACTCCAGGACAAAGGCAGAAGTCTGGAGACCATTCATGGCCAACACAGGAGGTGTCTCTAGAGGCACCTGCACTTGACAGGGAAGGGCTGGCTGTACTACATTCTTGGGTCTGGCCCAGCATAAATTAGTGTAACCCTCTACTCTCTGCCCACCACTGGCCTGACACCTCAGCAGTCTGCACCCAAACATTTGCCACCTTGGCCCCCATGTTATCCTGACAGACCCAAGAACCCAGCACTCTTCATTGTTCCTGTCCATACCCCTCCCAGATCGAGTCCATCTGCCCTGCATAAACCAAGCATCTTCACAAAGCTCACCTGGACCCTCTGTGCTAATGTTCCTAACAACCATACCACTAAATCATCAAGAAGTAAAACCAAAGAAGTTACTGTGGTGCTGGCAAGTGGGGAAGGAATCGCTCAAGCCAAAGATTCAGTATATCCCCCCCCCTTTTTGAGACAAGACAGACACACACAGATTGACTGACTGATTCTCTCTCTGTGTCTCTGTCTCCCCCCCACACACACACACAAGGTCTCACTGTATATGTCCTAGAACTCACTAAAGACTAGGCTCTCCAGGAACTTAGATCAGCCTGTCAAGACCTTTCAAATGCTAGAATTAAAATATATGCCACCAAACCCACCTAGACAGAATTATAATTCCTTTTTCTGTTTTGTTTTGAGACAGTTTCTCTGTGTAGTACTCACTATCTAGGAAATTGTTCTGTAGGCCTTGAACTTGAAATCCACCTGCCTCTGCCTCCTAAATGCTAAGATTAAAGGGGTGTGCTACCAGGCCTGACTTTATAGTTCTCAATATAGCCCCCAGGTGGCCTTGAACTCAGAGCTCCACTCTGCATGTCCCTGCCTCCAGAGTACTCTTAGGAATGTGCTGTCACTGAGTTCTGCTCCAGTCTACATTCAGTTTCCAAATCCAGGGTCAGCACCCTATTGCCTGCTACCCACATTCAAGCACAGTTTTCTTGTAACACAAACATAACCAATGCTCCCTCTGGTTATGTCTTCCTAAAATGACAGAGCTGAGAGCAGTGGTGACACAAGACAGAGTAAAGCCAAAAATACCGTTTCAAATTTTAATGAGAAAACCTCACCTCTACTATCACTGAGCACTGTGGAGCTGCTCAGGAAAGGGACAGAGGGACCCTAGACACAATAGCACAGAGCACCCCCAGGGAACCTGAGCAGTACCTGCTCTCCCCAGGGCACAAAACCTCATTACCCATGTCCCAAGGGAACAGGGGCAGGTTGAACTAGGCAGACTAAAGACTTGGAGAAAGAGTCCCAGGAGAACAAAGGAGCCAGTGGAGAAGCTGGCCATACAGCACCATCCCCTGGCAACCCAAACTGGCACTGGATGAAAATCGTACAGAGTCCTGCCCACCATTTTAAGTTCTGACACCCACTGGGTTGGCAGCCAGTTTGTGCCTTGAGGCTGGCTCACTTTATTCTGCCCTTACCCAAGGTAAAACACCTTGACAGAGGATGGATCATCTCTCCTAACACTGAGCCAACACAGCCTCCTTACACGCACGCGCACACACACATACACACACACACCTTTCTCTCACAGTATCTTATGGTGGTTTGCATGTGTGTATGCTGCACAAACACACACACACCACATCTTGACTCCAGTAAGCTTGCCTCTCCCCCACTCGTTAGACCTGTCCACCTATCTGCACTACCAACCTTTGCCCATACCACTGCCCGCCATGCAAAAAAAGCTCACTGGTTCCCTCTTACCATTTCTGATGCAAGTCCCTGTCACTAAAGCAAGCACTTCACTCCCCAACCAGCACACCTAGCCAATTAGGTAGATTAGAATGTAGCAATACCACTGAGACCATGTCCTAGACCCCCTACAATGCTGTCTGCACCCACAATGTTTCTATCACACACTAGGTAAAGACAGTCATAAATACTCTGTCCTTCCTTATAATCCAAGACTAGAGGCAGCCATGTGGTTCCCAGCCCCCAACATGAGTCTGAGCCTCCCAGAGAGCAGCTGTTGCTTCAGCCTCTCACAGCTAAAGGTCCCAGAGGCCCAGTCTTGAGTCTAGAAAAGCCTCCTCTCTGTGATTGTTGAAAATTCATTGCTGTCTCAGTACTCATGGTTGGCATACTGCATACACCACCACCACCACCACCCCCCGCGCGCACGATGCTAGAAATGGACCCCAGAGCCTCTGCTTTACGTAGTAAGCAGGTGATCCCTATTGAGACCCTAACCAGCATTCATCCCTTCTTACTGTGGAGGCACAGTATCCCACCCTGAACTCCCAAATGTCATCTCATGGATTGGGAAACAGGAAATCTTTATCACATCCTCCTTTCCTATCAACTACCCTGAAGGTTCAAAAGCGTTTCTGGCCAGCTATGACCCACAGCCCTCTAAGAACCCATCTCCCTCCTAGAGCTCCCTCAGGACTATGCTGCAAACCAATTGGCAGCCCTAGCTCCAGGAAGGACCTCCACAGGAAACCACTACTTCTTACTTTGGCAACTGTGATTAAAGTCATTCCTCAAAACGTCTCAGCTCCTATCTGGACGTGAATGTTCCTCCCAACATCCAAGCAGCAGGTGGAAACTACCTCTGAAAATGCAGAGCCCAGGATCCCTGGTCCTCAGAAAGGTCTGAAGTGCTCAGCACTGAGATGCCCAGTATGTGAAAAGCTTGTCAGACACCTAAAGGAAGTGTTACAAGAAAAAGAGGAAATAGTTTCTCTGCTGAGAATCTGGAACTGCCCCCTCCCTCAAATAGATAACTCCTTTTTTCCCCACCCCTTTCCTGGCACATAGCTCTCAAAGTCCTTAGGATTTCCAAAGTACCCATAGCATAGAGGAGACTCATCATACTGACTAGTGATAAGTCAGCTGCCCACTCAGTCTTTGGGTGAAAGGGGAAAGAGAGGGGCTGAAGGCTAGTAGGTCCCCAGTGCCAATAGTACCAATAACTATGCCTCTGTCATGAGGTTCCGGAAGCACCCACAGGCACAGGGCTTTGGAAGCTTCCAGACAAGACATAGGAAGTTCCTGGAGAGTGAGTGGCTGCCTGGTGAGTCCTGAAACTCCTTTACAACGAACACTGCAACACCCAAAGTCAAAGAACCTTTCCCAGAGCTCTACAAACTGCTGGACGAGGGGACTGGGAACCTAGACTTATAGCCAATCATCAGAATCCAGTGGAGAGCCCCACTGACAATGAAGAGGGGAGCAACCTTGCGAGCAAGTTTTGGCCCTGTAGGCACTAACACTGCTTCCAGGGAACTGTTATGGGCAGAGAGCGGAATTGCAGGATGTCCTGCTGGTGTGTGCTACTCAAGGGCTACTTGTTGAGATCACTGAGGACTCAGCCTGAAATGTAGGGACAGTTTCTCTCTGGCTGACCTCTGCAAAAAACATACCAGTATGTGTCATACTTCCAACTCTCAGACGCATTGACAAATAGCTACAGGAAAAAGAGTGAATACCTGAGACCCCCGGCCCTCCAAGCAGAGTAGCTGAGATCTCAGACATTCCCCGATATTTCCTGGTGGTTTCAGACTCCACCAACCTGGAATTAAAGTACTCAGGTCCTGCCTCTCCAAGAACTAAAGACACCCCCAAGGAATTTCTGTGCTCCAACATTCTACACTGGAGATGACATCACAATGAACCTTCTAGAGCCATAGGCAATTTTTTTAAAATACCCTAGCAACTGACACAAGCCAGGCCTCCAATGTGTATGCCATAGTCTCTTCTTTAAATAACACTGAGGGACAGGTCCTGTTCTCATAGTTAAAGGTTATTTCTGAGGTCATTTTCTTCAGACAGTAAATGAACATAAAGTAAAATTCTAATTTCCTGTTTTGGAGAGAGGGTAGGATCTCATATCGTGGCCCAGATTGGCCTTAAACCCACAGTATGGAGGTTGCCCTGTTTTACCATGCAACTTAAGACAGGCTTATCTTTGCCATTTTTAAGTGTACAGTTCAACAGCATTAAAAATGTTTAAATGGGCTCAGCACAGGCCCAATCTCCATGCCTCACAACTGCTGAAAGATGACCCCTGAACTTCTCCCATGACCACACATGTAATTAAGTGTAAAAAAATAAAATAAAAAATAGTAAAGCACCAATACTACCATAGTTTACAGAATTTGTAAAAGTGAAACCAGACCTAGTGCTTGTCCCTGCCCCAGGTTATGGTACCCATCACTGCCTTCTATCTGCAAGGACTTTTATTCCAGGGAGTTTTGGGTGGGAATCGGCATATGCCATTGAGTCTATGGCAATGAATCCTCCAGGACCATGCATGCACAAGGATGTCACAGTACAAAGCAGGAGGAGGGGAGGCTACAACCTGCTTGGAAGTAAGATCACACCCCAGACAAGCTCCATCATCAACTAGTACCTGCCACTCCCAAAATACATGGCAAGGAAAGCCCCAGGAAAGCTGGTGGTGGTGTGGCTGGAGACATAAGAGCAGCTGGACCTTGCCTGTCTAACCCTGGCCTATCACTGCACTCCACTTCTCTGAGGACACACCTGTTCCAGCATCTCCTTACAGCACAAGCAAGAGAAGTCTTGGATGCCAGCCAGGAGAGTGGAGAGGACCACTCCATCTTAGCCACATTCTTCTCTTAAATGGAATCCCAAGCACCTTTGCACTGGACAGAGGGCATATTCAAACTTATCCCCCATTAAATAGTGACCAGGGAGAGGGAGAACAGGATTAAGCACCAAGGCAGACTATCCCATAGACGAGTCCAACATGGAGGCTGTGTGGAAAACCTAACACTCAGTGAGCGTTGGAGAGGCCTCGGCCTACACTGTGTTCTGGAACTGGTTTTCCCTGTCCTTTCAAGAAGCAGAGGTTCAGAGCAAAAGCCAGGCATGGAGATGCTACCTGCCACTGTAGCACTCATCAGGACCTTCACAACTTCAGAGGCACAGCCTGAACGTGAATAAAATCTTGTCTTAAAGTTTTAATATCTTGTATTTTATGGATGCTTTTTCTGCCTGTATGCTAAGTGTATGGCTGGTGCCCTGAGGTCAAAGAAGGCATCAGTCAGACCGCCTGGGACCATATAGATGCTGGACTCAAACCCAGATCTTCTGCCAATAACAGCCATGACTCTGAGTTGCTAAACCATCTCTCCAGGCCCTATCTCAAATTAAAAATAAATAAATAAAGCCAAGTACAGTGATGTATACCAGGGAGGCTGAGATAGGATGACTGCCTTCCAAGTTCAAGGCCAGTCAGGGCTACATAAGTGGAGAAAGACACAGACAGACAGACAGACAGACAGACAGACAGATAGACAGACAGACGGGGGAGGGGGGGGGAAAGGAAAGAAAAGGGAGATGGGGAAAGGGAATAGAGGAAAAGAAAGAAAAAGGAAAGGGGGAAAGGAAAAGAGAAAAAAGCTGGTGCAGAGGATTTCTCAGCATAAGTGGTCACCAGAGCACAGCACAGCACAGCCTCACTCTCATCCCAAGCAGAACCCTGAGAAGGGCCTGATGATCACTTACATGCTAAGTCATTTTGACCCAAGTCTCCTACCTATAACCACAACCGCCCCCATTTGCAAGCCATCTCAAGCGTGCCAGAAAAGTCAAAACTCAAAACCATCTGAGCAGTTCACGAAAGCCATTATTACAATAGCTGTTAGAATAACATGTTTCAGAGGAATAGCTTGTATGTGTGCACAAATAATGCCTAAGTACATGAAAGCAGGCTCGAGTGTGCCAAAGCATGCATGTAAAGGTCAGAAATGGCATCAGTCTCATCTCAAGGCTTATGGCAGGCTAGCTGGCTGTGCACCATAGATAGGGAGACTTTCCAGTCTCATCACCCCATAGTGAATGCTAGGATTACAGACATTGTTCCTGCTAAGGATTCAAACTCAGGCCTTCATGTTTGCTCAGCAAGTGCTTCACTGAATCATCTCTCCAGCTCCCAGAGTATCTTAAGTGCCTCAGTCTATGTGTGTCCGCTGGAAGAAAAGCAAGTGCTCTTAACTGCTGAACCATCTCCCTAGCCCCACTTCTTTCTCTTTTTTTCCCCAGCAGTGAGGTGTGTATGTGCATGTCACAGCTCACATGTGCAGGTCAGAGAACAACTTGACCTGTCTATGGAGGTCCCAGGCATGAAATTCTGGCTGCCAGGTTTGGCAGCAAGCATCATTACCTGCAAAGTCATTGCACTAGCTCCTCGCCTGAGTCTTTCTGGAAAAGGCACCAAAACTCAAATCAGACAGCAGCTCACACATGAAGAGCTAAAGCAGAATGACCCTGAATTTGACCCCAGCTTGGGCTCTTATCTTATGAGATCCTGCTTCAAAAATAAAAATCCAGGTCGTATGTGGATACCTATCATCCCAGCATTTGAGATATGGAAGCAAAAGATCGGGAGTTCAAGACTGGGCCTGACTACATAGCCAACTCTCAGGTCAGTCTAGGCTACATGAAACCTATCCCCCAAAAGAAATTACATACATAAAAAATTAAAATCCTCCAAGCTTGAACAGCCTCAGAATCTAGAACATATGAGCTCCCAACCAGCTCTCAAGCCTCTTCCTAGACCCTGGAATTGCTAGAAAGTTCTTTACCCAGCTAAGGTAAGGTCTGGGTCCTTCTAATTCGCTTTCACCTGCCCCTCCTACTATTTCTTTTGACAGAAAAACAGAGCAGGCTGTTCCTACATACGCAAGTGGCCTGACATTATTTTATCTTATCTCCACACTCTCACCTTGCATAAAGCACTAATATCTGGGGAGGAGTGCAGAATACAGACTAGACTCCAAACACAAATTATCCAGGATCAAACTCGCTCCCTGAGCTCACAAGGGTGAAGATGGTCACACGGGCAATAAAGCAGAAAAAGGTCACCCAGAGGTATGGGCTATCTTACCATCTAGTCTCTCTAGGATTCACAACCCTCTACCCCTGACTAACTACTAATTCTGTACCCCTAAAACTCAGGACCCAATCTTAGGATCTGTATGACCCTCAGGTCCCCACTCAACTGCCATACTAAACAGGCTCCCACTATCCTTCCTATCTTAGGGCACTCGAGGGCCACCTTACCTATCACAGGATCCCAGGGCTCAGCAGAGGCAGATCCTGAAAGAGATTTCTAACAGTTAAGTAAACAGACAAAATGCCCTAGTCTCTAACTCCAGTTAACCACCACAAATCTGCCTAATGTGTCTCAAACACCTGCCCCCACTTTTCATTCAGGCAAGCAAACCCAACCAAGGCCATGGCAGCGCCTTTGCCAACTATCTTTCTCTCCTCAGACTTCCCTCACAGGTGCACACAGTCCTGTGCAGGTACATTTCAGGTTCTCCTATGTAAGTGGCTTAACAGTGACCAACAGCCCAAAATGTCAGCTGGGCAAGAATTGGAGCCACTTGGTCACATCTGTGTTCCTATGATCCATCCCAGCCTGCCAGCTAAGCATCTCTGTTCAGAGAATACCATTCTGATCCATCCAGTCACTTCACAATGTGGCAATGAAAAGCCTGAGCTGCACTGTACTCCAAGATCATAATGGTAGCTTAGGCTCTTATGTGTCCATGGATTATCTCCCCCCCCCCCTTCTTCTTTTGTCCTGTTGAACCTCAGGGCTCATGTGTGCTAGTAAGTGCTCTATCCCCAGCTTCTGGATAAACTTAGAACAGCTCAAAGGGTGGGTTCCCAATCAGTGGGAGTGCTCTTGCCTAACATGTACAAGGCCTTGGGTTCCACCCCTCATCCCCCAATAAAAAATGACTTTTAAAACAGCCAACTGCTTCTGCAGTAAGTCATGACAACAGATGGGAAACTCTCATCATTGCCAACAAGAAGCAGCCTCTAGGCCACTCAATCCACAAGCAGCACCCACCCCACACACCTTCTTGTTGCTGTCTCTATCTCGAGAGAGAATCCATACCGAACACTCCCCAAACACTCTAGCATCTAGTAGAAAAGTTACCTACCCAATCCCAAAGCCAAGAGCCTGGCTTCCCTAGAACCCCTAGAGCCTCCTGAGCTCCATCTCTCCAGTGACACTGTGAGGAGCACCCAATAACTGGTATGGTCTTTTCAGGGCAAAAAGGCCATGCAAGAGGGGCAGCCTGATATGACTGGGGTTGTAACTCCAGCATGAAGCAGGAGATTATGCAAGACACCAAGCCCTCTACTAACATCACTCTCAACAGGATGTACCAATCTTGCCTCTCCCTAGACTGATTCAGGCATTGTCAGACTGTTCTCCATTGCTATGGACAATTCTGGATCTCAAGTGTGCCTGCAGTTAGGTGCAGTTCCTTTCTGAATGAGACAGAAAAGCACTGCTTAAGCTTTAAACCATCGCCCACAGGAATTCTCGGACAGGAAGCCCTGAGACTCTTGAAGCAGTCCTGCATCACTTCCTCCCCATGTCCTGTCCTCTCAGCAGACAAGGCCAGGAGGGAAGAAATTAGCTAGCAGACCTATATAAACAAACCTAACCCTAAGCAAACCTAAAATAAAGGCTAGGACAGGCAGACCATCCAGAGTGGTCTAAGAGTGGGCAGCTGATAGGCTCTTTCCTACTCTAAGTCAGTGGTGGGAAGTCTACTGCCTTTGGGGGTCTTAATTTCCAGTTTGTACCAATGTAGAGTTTCCTGGTTCACACTGAAGTTGGGGTTCAGCAAAGCAGAGTACAGAGGAAAACCCACAGGAGATCTGCTGCCCAAAAACTTATTTTTAAAATCTGCACACGTGTGTATGCGTACGTGTTTGTGTGTGTTGTGAGATGTGCATACATGTTCATGTATGCCAATACAGGTGTGAGTGTGTATGTGTGTAATGTGCGTACATGTTCATGTGTGCCAATACAGGTGCATGCACGCCAGAGTGCATGTGTGGAGGTAAGGGACAATCTTAGGTTTCAGTGTTCACTATCCACCTGGAGACAAAGTGTCCTGTCCAAGCATTCACTGATATGTACTAGACTAGCTAACTCTTAAGCTTCCCAGGATTCTCCTGTACACTCCCATCTCTGTAGGAACAATAGGATTACAGGTGCATACCCTGTGTCCAACTTTACTTAGGGGTTCTAAGTATCAAAATTCAGGTCCTCACACTTACTTTCCCTTCTGATCTACCTCTTGAGCCCCCAAAGGTACTCTTTATTTTATTGTGGCTAGGCCCAGGGCCGCAAGCATGTTACTACAATTAAGCAACACTCTCCACCTAACTGCTCCATTTCTATGCAAGAGACTGATAAATATGATCACACTGCCATCCACACTCAGGACTTAAAACTAAGAAAATTTCAAAATGGTCAGCAAGATGGCTAAACACAGGAAAAGTACTTACATGCTACAGAGGCAACTGGAGTCCATTCTCTGGAACCCAGTTAAAGGTGAAGAGAGGCATGCAGACATGCCCACAATTACAAATCATGCATACACAATAATAAACAGCTGGGAGCATTGATGCACACCTTTAACCCAGGACAAAGACAGGCAAAATCTCTGAATTCAAGGCCAATACAATTGTTCTAAGGGCAGTGAGGGGTACATAGAAAGACCCAATCTCAAAAATGGAAAATAAATAAAGCAGGCCAGGCAGTACCACCCACTACTGAGGTCAAGCTCCCACCTCTTCCCAAAGATTCAGCACCAGGAACTATTTCTGTGGATAAAACAGGAGAAAAACATTACACAAAATTTTACTGCAAAAACAAAAACAGACAAATGGGTTGGAGATGGCTCAGTGGCTAAAAGAACTGGCTGCTCTTGCACAGAACCATACAGTGGTCTACAATTCAAATTCCATAGGATCCCACACCCTACTACTGCCTCTGCAGGTACCAAGTACAGAGAGACAGCACACAGACATTCATGTAAACAAACATAAAAATATTAAATCTTTGAAAAATAATCTCCTTTTGGGCACATGGTGCACTCCTTTAGTTCCAATGCTGAGGGAGGCAGAGGTAGGTGGATCTCTAGCCAGCCTGGTCAATGCTAAGTCCTAAGCAGCCAGAGCTATATAGTGAGACTCTGCTTCAAACAAACATGCACTTTCCTAAAGAAGCAGGAGCCACCAGTTCACCTACCAAGCAAGTTAAGAAAAACGCAAGCACACACCAGGAACTGGCTACAAGAGAAACCCCCAGGACAGAGCTGGCTCAGGAGCCCTGAGAAAGTCCCACCACTTACAGGATTCGACCTACTCACAAGCTGGAGCACCAAATGAGACACTGCAGAAAAACCTCAAGTATGCCACAGGCCAAAGTGACTCAACCCATTCAATTCAGTTCTTAGACAATTTGGTTTAGCTAAACACTCATGTGATCCAAACCTCAGGAAGCAGAGACAGGAGGACCACCAAGTTCAAGTCCAACCTAGGATACAGCCCCCTCCCCCCCAAAATGGGGCTAAATAAATGGCTTAAAAGGTAAAAGGACCTGCTGCTCAGACATGAGAACCTGAGCTCAGTTCCCAGCACCATAAAACAAGTACGTCAGTTTCTTGCCTACCCCAGTGTTGTGCCTCGATAGATGCCAGCCAAGCTGAAAATAGATGAGCTTCAGGCTCAGGGAGAGACTCTCTCAAAGGAACAAGGTAGAAGATGCACACACAGAACAGCTATGTGCAAACACCTTTTTTGATGCTGTTTTCCTAGTCAAACCTCCAAAAGAAGCTGGGAAAAAAAAAATTGTTTCATCTGTGGACACAATTACAGTAAGCACACGAGAAACTATAGCTCTGCATCCCTGCCACAAAATCCACATCTAGAAACTCAAAGGACAGAAATGTAAACCTGAGCCCAGCTCACTAGCTGAAGTAAACAGCCAGCAAAGGTGAGGATGTGCTCCACAGTGCCAAGTCAAAGGTGATGTGCTACAGAAGCTGTGTCTGGGGGCAGTGCTGGAGTCGGAAAGCAGGTTTAGCACACAGGTGCTCCTCTTTTTTCAGGATAGTCCAACCAACATGCAGATGAACATCCTGTTCCCCAAACCCTCCACACTCAGGGCTAGAGAGATAAGCTCAGCAATTAAGAGCATTAGCAGAGGACCCAGGTTCTGTTCCTAGCATCACATGGTGGCTCACCTTTACCTCCAGTTCCAGGAGATCTGATGCCTTCTTCTGACCTCCACAGGCACCAGGCATGCATGTAATGCACAAACATACATGCAGGCAAAACATCTAAACAAACAAGCTTTCACACCCTTGGCTTGTAGTGGGATTCCCAAGATAAAGAAAACCCAACCACATGGTAGAGTGCTCCTTGGGAGGAAGATTCAGGCAGGTCTCTATAAATTAAGAAGCCAGCCTGGTCTATATACCAAGTTCCATGGCCAACTGAGGCTACACAAAGAAACTCTGTCCCTCTCTATTCTTCCCCCAAAAGAAAAAGGCCTGACTGATAAATCTGAGTGATTCACTAAGGAGGTTTCAGCTCTGAGGTAAGAAGAGGATAGACCCAACTGTTGACACTTCCCACTTTCCTCATAGCCATCCTAGAAAGTCAAGATCACTGGCCCACAGATGAGTAAGCTGAGGCTATGTGGCCAGGTGTCCCACTCAAGATGAAAAAGTTAATCTAAACAGTAACAGACAGCTCTGCCTGCTCAGGCTGGCTAAAGAGCCACTTGGAGAGTTGTTCTCTAAGAAGGGACTCTAGAAAAATATAAGACCTTAGTGCTCCCAGGGTCCACAGTGTGTACACACCACAACCCACTAACCACTATGCCATGACAAGGACAAATGAGTAGGACTCGCAGCTCCCCAAGGACCCATGGCAGATCTGCCCAGTAATGGCTACAGAAGCTACCCTGAAGCTGGGGCCCTGGACTCTGTAAGACTGCCTCCTTTTCTGATAACAGAGCCAACCTGGCCATTTGGTGTTGCCAGAGAGGCCTGTGACTAGCAATGAAAACAAAGTGAGCAAGGTGGGGGATGAGTTCTTCAGAGAACAGCCCAGAACGTGACACTCTGACACTCCTAAGCACCTCCTCATGATACCGGACTTTGTCTCCTTCGTTTGGATAGAACATGAGTCCAGGCTGTCACACAAAGCTGAGAGGAGATTCCAGAGCACACATACATTGACTCTGTTCCAGAGGGAAGGTGCTCTATACAGGAGTGTGCTATGGCATCACTAACAGAACTACACTGTGCTGAAGCCCACCATCGACACCCCAAGCATGAAAAGATTATGAGCATTCTTTATCTCACTAACTCCCAACACAACCTCTGCAATCAGATATAAAGCACCACCTCTTTTCCAGAAAAGGAGACCAAAGGGCGGCAGCTAGTCACTAGCAAATGGCAGTGGGGCTCACACCCAGGCAGAACAGGCTAAGTCAGGCCATCCAGCAGTCTAAAGCACCACCTCAGGTAGGCTATAAGAACATAAAGACCAAATTAGCCAGGTGAGGGTCTACTAAAGTTGCCAACAAATCCTTCAAACAAGTGGCCTTACCCTCTCCCCAGACACAGCTCCACCTGGCACTTTGATATCTTTGAGGACAAGTAGTCTCCAGAGTTCTACAGCCTCAAACCTTCCACCTCAACCTGCTAGGAGCTCTTTTCCATCCCCACCCCCAAGCCCAAATGGTGTGGGTGCTCTGGGCTCTGACAGAGGCATCACCAGACCTTTGATATGAGGAACCCCAGAACGGAAACTAGAACAGAATATGGGATGTTAAGTCCCTAAGGAGCTCACCTGGGAAACAAGTGCTTTTTTGAAAATGAAGAGAGAAGACTGGGGCAGCCAGCAGGAGTGGCAAGAGGCTCTGGCTGGGCAACCTGAAGACACCCAGGCCCATTCTGAGGCTACCTGTGGGTATTCTGTTAAAATAAATTCCTTTGTCTTATAAAAGACTAACCTACATTTTCACCAGACAAAAAGAGGTCACAAATACAACTTGGAAAGTTCTGGAAGGGGGAGAAACAACGGGGGATTGAGCCCAACATTGTCCTTACTAAAAAGTCCTAGATCACACTGACAGGAGTCTTCCAGTGCCCAGCAGAATGGGCAGGGAAGTGAAAATCCATGAAGAGCATAAGACTCTTGATATCAGGGTCATGATTTCCAGCCCCATGTGGAGTGCCAGGTGAAGTGAAAACCCATGGAAGTCTGGTCAAGAATTTATAAAGGGTGAAATGGGGATAATATACTCACGAATACAGAACGAAGTAGGTGCCACCCAGCTGTCGTCATCCTGCCCTTCTGACACTTCCTCTGTTCAGTGGATTGCTCCTGCTCTGACTACCCAAGAGAAACCCCTCTTCTTCAAGTTCTTCCCCTACCTAGTGAGACCACGCCCACACGGCTAGTCAGCCCTATACCATTGGCTGAACTGATGGAATTCCCACAACAGGGCACTCTTCTGTCCTGAAGACACACACCAGTCTGGCGGCTTCAACTCAACTACCACTGCCTTCCTAGTTCAATCCAAAGAGGCCACTTTGGTGGCGCAGTAGTCCTGCTACCTGACAATCTATCACCTACTGAAGCAGCATCCATGCTAACCAATGACCACATTCAGCCTCAAACTGTGGCACTGACAACTTGTTCTTCTGGTCTTAGGAGGAAACCCCAGACACACTCCTCTAAGACTGCACCTACAACCTGTTTCATAATCTTCCCAGCTCTCTACACTGAGCATAAATTACTTCACTTACGAGGGCAGAGAAAATAGCCCTGCTGCTCCTGTGAGGGAGAGAAAACTGGAGTCCACGCAGGGGCTTTCTCAACACTCAGGCACTCTGCTGCTGGGCTGGGCTGGTCTAAGCACAACTGTCTGGAAGGGCTAAAAACCAAGACTTCTCAAGAATTGTCTCTCCAGAAGAACAGATACTAGACAATGCTAATACTACTGAGTGGTATTGCTACCACATCTTTTCAGTTGTCTGTTCAGACATAGAGGTCTTGGCCTGGGCTCTGTCTGGCCCCCTTTGATGAGTCCCACTGCTCTCAGGGGAAATCCCAGCTGCCAGCCTGCCAAGCCTGTCCATAGAATGCAGGGGGACCATCCAGCAGAGGGCACGCACACACGCACAGACACACACACACACACAGACACAGACACACACACAGACACACACACACACACACACACACACACACACACACACACACACGATCAAGACACACTGAACAAATCCAGTCTGCCTTCAGCTGAAGCACTCTATTCAGAAACTCCATTTTTTCTCTTGATGTACTCAGCTCCTACTTATCCTGTGAGCCCAAAAGGGAAAAGCCCCATCCCACAAGGTCACATAGCCCTTCTTCTGTTTCCTCAAAGTTTTCTTAGCTCTCTAATCTTACTGTGCCTCTCCTGAGAAGTGATTCCTAGCACAGAGCCAGAGGCACAGTATGCATGCCGATATGCACTGAATAAATCAATCTGCAAATCACTATTTGCAATGCCAGAAATTCACAGAATAAATGATGCAGAACAAGTCAGGCAGCTACTGGAGAACTGAGCATCTAAGTCTTAATGTGCTTTATTACTCAAACAAGGGCTGAGGATTATACCAAGTTTGGGGCCATCCTGGGCTATAGAGTGATTCCTGACCAGCCTTGGCTAGAGACCCTGTCTCAAAAAGAAACCAAACCAAACCAACGTAAAATGGGGGGAGGGGGGGCCGGCGGCGCAGACACACAGCTTCCAGAGGGCTTCCTGAGGAGGCTTGAACCCAAACACTGGACAGATCTGTCAACATCACAATATGCTTCATCACAGGACCTACCAAATGACACATTAATAGACATGACACTAAAAAATGTTATCACAGTGGAACTAAACAAGGCATAGTGATCAATTGGCACAAATGCTTCTGTACTACACTGCTTCCAAGGCTAAAGGCAACCCCTAAATTAAAGAGAGGGTTATGGCAAGGTGCTCCAATGGAAAAGGATCTGCCCCCAGCTTCATCATCTAAGTTCTTCTAAGATCTTCCTCTAGAAATGGTAGAAAGAGAAACAACTCCTGAAAGTTGTCTTTTGATTCTACACATTCATGAGCGAAAACACACACACAAAAAATAACATTTTTTTAAAAAAATGAGTGTCAAAATTTTAGGAAGCAGATAAAGAATGAGAAGTGGAGAATGAGTGAAGAAAGCCTAAGAAACTGCTCTCAAAATTTCCACACTTAACTGCTTCCTCTAGAAAATTCTGGGTCTGCAGTAGCAGCCTTGGGCTAGGCCCCTCAAAGGCCAGCTGGATTCTGTTCCCCAGGGACACAGCAAGGCTGGCACGGTGTTCTTGTCACCAGATTACTCAGCCTCCATGCAAAGGTACAAGCTTGCTTCATGTTCTAGAGCTAAGGGAATTCTCACAGACAGGCTGAAAACAGCAGCATTCCCCAACTCTAACGCTAAAAGAAACCACAAGCCCATCTTTGCCCCTCCTCTAAGAGGAGTAGGGAGACCACAAAGCAAGGCCTTCAGAAGGTGCTATTCCTCAACTGGAAAGTAGATATTACACACCCTACATCCTAGGGATCATTTTTGCTACTTGCTATATTTGCAAAGGAAACTTGGCGCTCAAACAAAGTAGGTTTTGAGGGCCATTCTGAGCTACTACAGACTGGAGGGTATTCACAAACAGTGCTGTGGTATAATGTTATTTAAAAAAAAAAAAAAAAAAAAAAAAGTTGTAATATCCAAAGGGTAGGATGAGACCAGAACAAGACTGAGACACAGCATACAGGGGGTTCTGTCCACAACCAGGTGTCACTTTGTGAATGGAGACACACACACATTAACAGAGAGGATGTGGAGAGTATTGTGGACTCCGAGAAGACAAAAAGTAAACGCTGTGAAGAAGAAATTTTAAGGTTCTGGAGAATGACTAGGACTTTGTCCTAAAGAATTCAAAGCCTCAAGATAAGGGTGAACAACCGGCAGTGGTTCGGATACATAGAACTTGCAGCCTCTGCTCAACTGTAGGGGCAGGGAGGAAACAACGCACCCCAGACTGCCATACAGGTCCTAATAAGGGATACTCATTCATTTCTGGGTCTCAGGGAGCACAGACCCATATCGGTGTCCGGCTGTGGCTGAGGCCTGCCTAGAAGCCTTTCCTCGTTGAAGTGATCAATTCCGAGTCTTGGCATTAATCCCTTTAAAAGGCCAGCTGTTGGTGTCTAGTCACTGATGCCAACCCGTTCAGGTGGAAGAAAAAAAGAAATAGAGCCACCTCGTAGACCCGGAGGCAAATTTAAAGTGGAGGGCCATGAGGAAGACAGGAACCAAGAGAGGGGGAAGGGTCCCGTGGCTCCCCGGGGTCAAGCAGGAAGGGCGCGAGCCCAAGCAGGATGAGGGGGTGCGGAGGGGGGGAGCAACCCTGCAGGCGTGGGCGCGCGGGGACTCTTATTCTGACACGGGATCCTTCTCCTCCTCCTCCTCCTCCGCTGCCGCCGCCGCCGCCGCCGCCGACGACCGCGGCGGCGGCGGCGGCGAATTCAACGCCGCCGCCGGGCCGGGACCCTCGACCCTTTGCGTGGGCCTTCGCCTCACGCCACTCGCCCACGTGCTGCGCTCCCGCCGCCCCCGCCTACACGACCTCCCAGAAAAGCTCAGGAGGCAGCGAGGTGGCTCGGCCACTTCCCGGGACCCCGGCCCCCAGACCCACGTGCGCGGGCGGCGGGGAACTTTCCCGGGGCACGAGCAAAGCGAACCGCAGCGCAGCTCGCCGTATGCGACCGAGCTCCCACTTTCCCGCGCCCCCGCCCCGCTAGCCAAGTTTGCTGGGAACTTACCGGGCCGTGCGCCGACCGGGCCCGGGGGCTGCGAGCGTGTCCACTGAGCGGGGGGCGGGGGACGCCGGACGCGCGTGCTCGCTGCGCCTGAGGGGCCGCCCGGGCCCGCGGCGCTTGCTCCGCCGTTCCGCCCGCCCGCGCCGCCGGCCAGATAATGCGCCCCTCGGCCGCACACATGGAGCCCGGCGCCGGCGTCACCGCCCGGGACATGCGCACCAGGTCAGCGCGCCCGGCCCACGGCCCCCAAAACACCGGGGAGCTCTTAAAGGCGACGCCGCCCGCCCGCACCCGGATGGGCGGGGCCCAATGAGGGGCGGGGCTCGTGGGCGCGGTCTGTTGTGGGCGTGGTTCTGGAGGCGGGGTCCAGCGGGCCTCCTCCGAAGCGCCGCCCTCCCCGCCCCGCAGATCCGCGACTTATCCCAGGGCTGCTGTGTTTTCCTCCAGGAGCTGCTGCGCGCCCCCCGGGCCATGGCCAGCTTGGCGAGAACAGCCTAGCCGCGCCCAGGGCTGACTCACGCTGACCTCGCCCGGACCTCTAGCAACTCGGAAACAAGCTCTCGGGTCCTCGCGAGGCTCCCTATCAGGAACTTTGGTGTTGACCTCCTGGGAGAGGATGTGATCGGCTGAGCGGTTCCCTCTCCCGAAATGCGGGCAGTTCTTATAAGAAACAGCCTACCCACTTCCAGACACGGTGGTGGACAGCTGTTCCCCTCCAGTCATCCACATCTGGCCTATGCTTCTGGAGAAAAACGAAGTCCCCACGAAAACAAACCTGAGCCCAAACGTCTCCACTATAGCACCAACAATATAACCGGAAAGGAAGCGAGTTTGGGGAGGTTATGAAGCATCGAAAAGCCAATTTACAATTTGAACAAGTAAAGTACAAAGTTCATAGATAATCTATTGTCAGACCAGCAAGATGGCTCGGTGGATTAAAGAGGCTTGCCACCAAGCCTAATGCCCTGAGTACCATTCTGTCAAGACACAAACATGCACTCATAAATAAATGTTAAGTTAAAAAGAAAACACATCTTCAGCAATGACTCCATAGTTAAGGGTACTGGCTGCTCCTACAGAAGACCCCAGCATCCATACGGTGGCTTGCAGCCATCCACAACTACAGTTCTAGAGGATCTATGCCTTCTGACCTCAAAAACATACCAAATGCAGTCATACATGCAAACAAAACATTCATAGAAATCATTAAAAAAAAAAAAAAAAAAAACTTAAGCTCAGGGTTGGAGAGTTCGCTCAGCAGTTAAGGGCACTTCTTGTGAAAGACCTGGGTTCTAGTCTCAGCACCCACATGGAGGCTCCCCATCTCAGGCACCAGGTGCACAAGGACACACATGCAGGCAAAACACTCATACATATCAAATAGCATTTTAAAAAATAAAACAAAATTGAAAAGCAAGCCTTGAGGCAGATGGAGTTCAAGACCAGCCTGGTCTACAGATGGAGCTCCAGGACAGCTAAGGCTACACAGAAAAATTCTGTCGTGGGGGTGGGGGGAGAGAAGGTGTCACAAAGCAGTTGTTAATATGAGAATCACCAAAACAGGCTCCTGTCATGTCCTATTCCAGCCTTGAAACAAGTTTGTGTGTGATGGGACACCTGGACGCCTGAAAACAGCTGAAGTGGCTTTTTTGTAACATACATAAATGAAACATGTGTCAATGCATAACTGCAACATAATCTAATGACTTCTGTTATGTTTAGTTGAGAAAAACATCAATGTATTTCCCATCCACAAGTGAATCTCACCCCATATTTGAAAAATATTTTCTATAAAACAAGCTTTACAAAATACTCATCCTCAACATTGCCTTCCTCAAGCCCTTCTGAATTCTCTGTGAAGTTCCACACACATTGGCAATTTTGTCACTGATCCTATCCCACCTAAACCTTCCAAGTTTAATGCAACATCTTGCAGAACCTCAGGAAAGGGGCATTCTTCAACTTCAAAAAGATACAAAATACCAATGGGCTAGGAACATGAGAAAGAGATGTGACTACTTCAGCTCAAACAAAGCTTTCAAATTTAACCAGCTGTAGTTCAGGAGCCTACAGAGCCATCCTAGTGCAAGACTGGGTAGACAGTATCCAGGGTTTCCACTATCCACAACACTGTTCTCTAAACTGCTGGTACTACAGTGATTAATCAGATGGTGCATTACAGCAAAACAAGCAAAATGTTACTTCATGCACCTCACCTGGTTCCTATTAATGCCAACATAATTAACCACTAAAATAAACAACTTTGGTCAAGTGGGAGGCCTGAAATTCCAGGCCAAAATAAGAATTCCAGAGTCTTAGCTGTTGAGCTCTTTGGGAGTCACCAAAGTGGCAAAGTGTCCTGTTTAAAGAAGGAGGCATCAGCTGTGGCATACTAATGACACAGCCTTGTGGACTGGTAACAGGTGGGCTGCTCCAGCTGAGAAAGGATTGAGTGGAGAGCAAAGGTGAAATGCCACAAGGTTTTCTTCTAAGACAGAAACAGAGCCAGAGGCACAAACAATGAAGTGACAGTAACTAGGTGCAGGCCTCTTTGGGGGTCCCTTTTTCTCTTAGCTGCTTGGATGGAAACTTCCCTAGTGCTCTTATGAAACATGACAACTCCATTGTCCATGCTACAGTCACCCTAATTAACAGCTGTGTTTTCCTCTGTTCTCTTTGCCCTAAGAACAAATTGTTAGTGAAACACTTTCAAAACATATCTCTTTCAGAAATTGTAGCTCAACAGCGGAACCCTTGCCCAGAATGCCCAAGACCCCAGAGAAGAGCAGAGAGGAAGTAAAAAGAAAAAGAAAAAAAAAACTTTGCTAATAATAGCCAGGCCTCCTTACACCCCAACCACTGTTAAAAAAAAAAAAATTAAAACTGTCTAATTATCTTTTAAATACATTATTAAATAAACTAGCATCTGAGCCTGTTCCTATACAATGAAGGTACTAAAGGGGAGAAGAAAAAAAACTTGGGGGCTAAATTCTATATTCATGTCTCCTTTTATAGCAAAAGCTGGGGCTAGCCCAAGAGTCCACAGCAAGTGCAGCACAGGGGCAGCTGAATGCTAACTTCACTGTACTTTACTTTTTGTTTTGGTTGGGTTTTTGTTTTTCTTTTTTCAAGATGGGGTCTCTCTGTGTAACCCTGGCTGTCCTGGAACTCCTTCTGTAGACCAGGATATCCTTGTCAAACTCAAAGAGATGACCTGCCTCTGCTTCCCAAGTGCTAGAACTAAGGGCATGGCCACCATGCCCAGCAATACTGCCCTTTTCAACTTGAAAGCTCCTTTCAAGTTTCTGGTGGACAAAACTTAAAATGCATTCCTACTTGAGGGCAAGAACTAGGAGAATATGGGTCCCAAGAGCTTCACAAGTGAGCAGCCAACAGGAACATAGTCTAGAAGCTGACAGCAAACAGAAAAACAGACCCCAGTTTACAGAATGCATCCCTAAGAATCATGTGCACACCTATCATCCAGCACTTGGGAAGCCAAGCAGGAGGGGTCAGAAGCTCATGACCAACTTGAGTAACAGGCGATCCAGTCTCAAGAAGGGAGACTCTAGACTCAGCTGCAGCTCAAAAGATAAACCACTGACCAGCAAGCTAGAAGCCATAGATTAAATTCCGAGCAGCATAAAAGAAAAAACAAAAAACCAAAGAGCCATCTGGCCTGAGGACACAGGCGTTGTTCCATCCTGCTACCAGAGAGGCTGAGGCAGCCTGAGTTACAAAATGAGTTCAAGGCCAACTTGGTTAAACTCCAATTACCCCAAGAAATTCCTTTTTTGACATTTAGATAAACCCTACCTTCTCAACATAAAAGAGAAAATTAAGCTAGGTTAGTGCTACAGGGCTTGCTTATTATCATGTGGAGTCAGCCCTGGTTCTATCCCCAGTATAGGCAGCTGAGGAAGCCCTGGGTAAAAATGTAAAGGGTGGATAAAGTCCTGAGTGACTGTGTATTGTTGGCATGGGCCCAGCCATATCAAGGACCTAATGTGTAGAACCATGGGAATTGCCAAAGCATTCCCCTGGGGTGGAGGGATAGCTAAGTCCTCCCCCTGGTCCCAGTTCAAATGCAGGCAATGTGTGCAAAAACTAGCAAACACAGCTTCCTCTTCCAGGACACAAAAGAAGACTACTCACCTACAGAACCTCCTACTCAGGCTAGCTCATTGAGGTGCCAGGTTGTAGCTGGTGCCCTAGATCAGATCATGAAGAGCCCAGCTGATCCCAGCTTTTCTGTATGTGTGTCTGTTCTTTCCTCATTGTCTCACCACCCCAGTCCAATTTCCAGGACCAAAGCATGCAGAATGATGCACCCAGTATGAGGGAAGAGAGAGAGAGAGAAAGGAGTTACAGAGGAAGAGCTAAGCCCCTTTCTGAAATGTCATTTGAGGAAGCTCCTAATAAATAAATTATAGAAAGCATTCCAGGCATCCAGAAAAGCATAGCAGTAGGCTGGAGCAAGCTATAACAAAATACCTGGGGGGGGGGGGGGAAGGCTGAAAAGAAAAGGCCAATTCAACCTGGCAATAGGGCTCATTAGGTAAAAATGCTTACTGCCAAGCTTGACAACGTGACTTGAATCTCTGAGACAGACCCACATGGTAGAAGGAAATTGACTCCTGCAATTGTGTGTGTGTGTTTGTATACATAAAATAGATAAATGTCTAAAGAAAATACTAGTGGCAGGGTCAGTCTGGTAATATTGCTCACTAACAGAGTAGAACTCAAACTTGGCATGGATTAAGAATTGGGTTCTATCCCCAGAACTAAGGCAGTAAAATTAGGGCTGGTATTTGGGATATAACAGCACATGACTGCAGACCCAGCTGTTCAAGAGTCTGAGAGTACAAGATGTGATGTGGATGTCTTTCTGTATGCTGCAAATTACCATTGGATAGTAAAGGAACTGTTTTGGCCTGTGGAAAATCAGCTTATAAGCAAGTGGGAAATCCAAGCACAGATAAAGAGGAAGAAGGTCAGAGTCACTCAGCGATGCTGTGAGCTGCTGCCCAAGAGAACAAGATATAATGGAACACAGGTAAAGCCACTAGTCACTTAGCAAGACATAGATTAATAGAAATGGATTGAGTTAAGTTGTAAGAGCTAGCAAGTAATGAGCCTGAGCCATAGGCCAAAGAGTTTGTAATTAATATAAGCCTTTGTGTGATTATTTGGGGCTAGGCCAGGCCAGAAACTTCTTACTACAAAGATGAAATTCAGTAGGTCCAATCCCAGCACCACAGATTAAAAAAAACTCAGAGTCTGAGACCAACTGGATTTAGTAACTCACACCTACAATCCTAAAACTTTTCACTTCTTTTTATTTTATATGTATGAGTATCTGTGGGCATGTACAGAAGTACATCACATATGTAGAAGCCAAAAGTGTGTGTGTGTGTGTGTGTGTGCTAGCTAGTTTTATGTCAATTCACCACAAGCTAGATTCATCTGAGTGGAGGGAAACTCAAATTAGGAAAAGTCTCCATTAGAATGGGCTTAGGCAAGTTTTTAGGACATTTTCTTAATTACTGATTAATAAGAAGGGCTCAGTCCACTGTTCCATCCCTGAGTTGGTAGCTCTGGGTTCTATTTAAAGAAGAACTGAGGAAGCAGATGCAGAGATCCACAGCTAAGCACTGAGTAGAGATTCTATGAAGAGAAGGATCAAGATTGTGGTGAGGAGACCCACAGAGACAGCCGACCCGAGCTATTGGGAGCTCAGTGACTTGGACTAACAGCTGGGGAACGTGTGTAGGACCAAACAAGGCTCTCAGAATGTAGATGACAGTTGGGTGGTGTGGGCAGTTTGTGAGGCCTCAGGCAGAGAGAGACCAGAACTTATCCCTAACGCATGTACTGGCTTTTTGAAGCCCATTCCCTACAGAGGAACACCTTGCTCAGTCTTGATACTGGGAGGGGAGGTGGGAGGTCCCGTCTCAACTTGATATGCTAGACTGTATCAACTCCCCTTGGGAATCCTTACACTCTCTGAAGAGTGGATGGGGGAGGTGGGGGAAGGGTAAATTGCGAGGCAACTGAGAAGGGAAGGAGGGGGAACAGTGGTTAATACGTAAAAAATACTTTTTTAATTAAAAAAAAATATGGAAGGCCCACAGCCACTCAAAATATCAGCTGTCCTAACATCAGCCTGAGAAATGCACATAAACATAGAAATTTTTACAGTAAAAAAGAAAGCAGGCTGAGCAAGTGAGTATGAAGAACAAGCCAGTAATCACCCCTCCTTGGCCTCTGCATAGCTCCTGCTTCCAGATTCCTGCCCTGTCCATCAATGATGAACAGTAATGTTGAAGTGTAAGACAAATAAACCCTTTCCTCTACAACAGCTTGCTTTGGTCATAGTGTTTCATTTCAGCAATAGACACCTTGACTAAGACAGTATGGGAACCCCTGGAACTGCAGTTACAGATGGTCGTGAGCTGCCATATGGACACAAGAAAAGCAATTAAGGTTTTCATGTTGTTGTTGTTGTTGTTTTGTTGTTTGCCTGCATGTATATGTCTGTGTAAGAGTGTCAGAAAGCTGTGAGCTGCCATGTGGGTGCTGGGAACCAAACCCAGGACCTCAGGAAGAATAGCCAGTGCTCTTAACTACTGAGTCATCTCTCTAGCCCCCTCAGTAAGTAGTCTTAAATGCTGAACCATCTCTTCAAATCTAACCCTAGAACCTGGAAAGCTGAGGCAGGAAGATCATTGCAAGTTCCAGGATAGCCTGAGCTACAGGAAGACCCTGTCTCAAAAACAAAAACAAAACCCACATATAAAGAAGTGTCCATGTAGGTTCACCAGCGTAGCAGAACTGACTGTAGGCTGTGACCAATTTGAGATTACTATTATCAAACAGTGCTGCAAGGCCTTTGTTTCTTCAGAAAATCTCTAAAGAAATAAACAAGGCAAGTGTGGTGATACAGGTCTGATTCCCCAGAACTCAGGAAGCAAAAGAAAGAAGACTGCTTAAAACTGGAGCCAGCAGGCTGGGAGACAGTGCCACATGCCTTTAACACTCAGAAAGCAGAAGCAGTCGGATCTCTGTGAGGCAGAGGCCAGCTTGGTCTAGAGAGTGAGTTCGAGGAAAGCAGGAGCTACACAGAGGAGAAACCCTTTCTCCAAAAACCAAAAACTAAACAAACAGACAAAAACCTGAAACCAGCTTGGGATACAGAAAAAGGCACTCAGGACAAGGATGAAGTAAGTCTCAGTGGGAGAACACTTGCCTAGAATGCAAGAAACCTGACTATGATTCTGGGCAACGCAAAAGAAAGAAAATAAACTGTACCACGCTTTCTTCTATTTTGTTATTATTTTTTTTCTAACTTACTCTTATAACAAAACAGACCAACAAAACAAACAAGAAACAGCACTAGAAGCTACGTGCGGTGTGCATGCCTTTATTCCTGGTGCTCATAGTGGCAGCCAGATTTCTGAGAGTTCAAATTGGTCTACAGAGTTCCAGGACAGCCAGGACTGTTACACAGGGAAACCTCTTTTTATTTCGGGGGGGGGGGGGGGACAAGAACTGCCCAGATGGCTCAATGGATACTGATGCCTGCCACACAAGCCTGGTAACCTGAGTTCAATCCCAGAACCATGTAAAGATGAAGAGAACCCATGCACAAAGTTGCCCTCTGACCTCCACATGAAAATCATGGAACAGGCTCACATAATAACTACATACACAATAAATTGTTTTTTAACTAAAAAAAACCCTACTCATCAATACCCAATACCAGTTTGTTGCTCTACATGTTGCCAGTCCCATTCCTGACAATTTGGAATTCCAAGTCCACCTGAATTCATCCTATGCCTCCAGAACATGCTCTAAGTCTTCAGGTGGTCTTGATGCTGTTCCTGCTTCCACAGGATTTCTAGCTACCTCAGTGCCCTCAAGGGTTAAGCACTAACTGCTCTGAAGTCTTGCTGTAACCCTGAAGCACATGTCTTCCTGTCCTTCGCTGCGTTTGTCACTAGCAGGCAAGAAATATTCCTCTTATGTCTACATGTGATTTGAAAAATGCGACCCACTATTAACATTAAGTTCCCCAAAAGTTTATAAAAGAAACGTTTCATATAAATTAAAGGAAAATAACAAGACTGGAGAGAAAGAAAAGAGGGAAGGAGAAAGGAGGATTAAAAAGGGAGGGAGGTCCAGCCTAGGTACCAGAGCCTTGAGTTCAAAGGAAATCAGGTCAAGGGCAACAACACAGGGACTCTGTTGTGCCCACACTATCTCCTTAGAAGCAGATCACTGTGAGTTTTGAGGCCAGCCTGGTCTGCAAAGTGAATTGCCAAGGCTATTACACACAGAAATCTTGTCTCAAAACAGAAAAAGAAAGGAAGAAAGAAAGAAAAGAAAAGAATCCCCAACCTCTGACTACAGAGACCCTCCTCCTATCTTCCTCTCCTTGCTGCAGCATTCTCTGTTCTTCCTGTTCCAGCTCCATCCCTGACCTTCAGCAAGTAAGAGCCGTGTTGCCCACAATCTTGAAACCAGGTCTCTGCAAGAGCACATGCAGCCACATGCAACAAGTATGAGTTTCTTTCCCACTCACCCTGTTATACTTCAAGAGACTCTACAAGTCCATAACGCAAGTACCTGGCACAGCAGCAAAAACCAACTTGTTTAAGTTCCATTCCCTCCCCTCTCCTCTGAGATTTAAAATTCCCTGCTGATCAGAAACTCCTTAAGCAGGAAAGTAAACAACTCCAAACAGCTTCAGGAAGTCCCTGAAAATGACCAGATTCACTAGGCCACTCCCTGCCAGAGGAAGCAGAACCAAGCTATAAAGACCAGACCAGCTTGCCTGGAAGCAGCAGCAACTATCTAAGCTGCCTGGAAAAAGTTTAGACCAACTGATACACCTGGAAAGGTCATTGGTCAACATATTCAGCTGCCTGAAAGCTGTGCAATATGCTCCACGCTCCCAGCTTAGCTTTGAGTTGTCACCCATACTGGAGTGGACTTTGGTGGTATCTTTGAGTTATTTCTGCTCCTGTAAGTAACCCTAATATAACTCTTTGGTTCACCAAGTTGAACTTTGATGGTGTTCATACTTTGGTGTGTCCCTATCTGGGGTTGAGTGGACATGTGTGTTGCATCACTCACATACCCCCACCCCGCTGAAAAGTTTTGTCACATAACAATGAACTAGTTTGTTTCTGGGCAGCTCTAACCTATCCAACCTCAAGTAGACAGCTGTGCTGTAGCTCTGTAACAGCTGCCTCAATGGAGCACCTTCTGTGTACCCAATACCCATACCACGGGTAAGAACACAGTATCAAAGACTAGGTCACTTGTAATTAGGTACCCTTCCTGAGGTCAAAGGACAGTAGATGGCACTACCCTCGTCAAGTTCAAGTTCAAGTCTGCAGGAGAGGAGTGATGCAAGATTTGTGCTGCAAGCATAGCCTCCAACAGTCCATTCTACAGCAAAAAAGACGTAACAGCCTCCAAAAGTAAAGCAGACAACCTGAGTTCCATCCCAGAATGTACACAGTAGGAAGAAACCAGCTCCACAACTGCCACACCTTTAGAAACACTGCCTATGTCTGCTTCTGATTCTTCCCACACACCTCCCTGGCAGCCCCTCTAAAGCATGTCCCTGAAGGTCACCTGGTGACAGCACAATCAGACACCTGTGCTCCAGTTTGCCACCTTTCCCATGAATTTGTGGGTACAGCAGCCAGACCCTCTCACAAAGAAGTTTATGATTTAAAGGGGAGGGGGGCATGAACTGGTTTCTGTGCTCAAATTGGGGCCCAAGAACTAAGTCTAAACAGAGTTCTCAGACAGAGAATGAATATAAAATAAGAAGAAAGCAAGTTTGCACTTCTCAAGGGCAGCAGGAGCCAAGGTGGAAGGAAGCTAACCACAAGCAGAGTGGTCCACTGCTTGTCCACAGCTACTTCCAATCTAGACTTGTCTCTCCATCTCCCAAGTCAGCATTTGGATGAAAGGGGGGTGAGGGGGGAACTACCAGGAGCTCTCCTTTAGAGCCCTCTCCCTCAGCCCCTACTTCTGTTCCCTACATGAGAACCCACCTGCTTTCTGAATGCAACTCTGACACATAACCCATAGTTAAGGAAAAAACACCTGGCCAATCATTGACCCAAGTAGATTAACATGAGACTGAGACTTTCAGCCTCACATGCATAGAGCAATGTCAAAATGGCACCTTCCTAGTTGGATTTAAGAGGGATACCAGGGCAAAATGAAACCATGCACTAACATTATAATATGTGACAGAGCAGTCAGTCAGCTAATGGAACTCTCACCTTCCCCATGCAATCAGCAACTAGCATTCATAAAGCCTTGTTTCTATAGGACCACACAAACTTACTGATATAGTGAATGCCCAACATCCCAGCACTGAGGTGGAGATAGGAGGATTGGAAATTCAAGGTCACCCAGGACTCCATAGAGAGTTTGTTGTCAATCTGATATACCACAGATCCTATCGTGCCCCCCCCCACAAAAAAAAGCCTAGTCTCTTCCTTGTTTCAATTTTTTTCATAGCATTTATTTTTATTTTATGTGCATTGGTGTTTGTGAGCTGCCATGTGAGTGCTGGGAATTAAACCCAGGTCCTCTGTAAGAACAGTCAGTGCAGTTAACTGCTAAACCATCTCTCCAGCTCTTGTTTAAATTTCTTAATAATTTTTAAAAATACTTCTGGGGGCTTACTCTGTAGAACAGACTAGCCTCAAACTCACAGAAATCACCTGCCTCTGCTTCTCAAGTACCAGGATTAAAGGCGTACACTACCAAACCCAGCTTATTTTTGTTTTGTTTTCCAAGACAGGGTTTCTCTATGACAATCCTCCCTCTGTTGACCAGGCTGGCCTTGAACTCAGAAATCCACCTGCCTCTGCCTCTAGAATGTTGGAACTAAAGGAATACACTGCCACCAGCATCTGGCTGTTATTTTATTTATTTATTTATTTTAGGGTTTTTTTCTATTTATACATCTGTCTGTCCCATATATGAAGATACTCAAGAAGCCAGAAGAAGGCATTAGTAACCCTGAAGCTGTAGTTAACAGGTGGTTATAAGCAACCTGAGTATTAGGACCTGAACAGCAGCTGGAAGAACAGCAAGCACTGAGCCACCTCTCCAGCCTCATTTTTTTTTTTTCTTCAAATCCTTTAGGGTGATGCCTACTATAATCTCAGAATTGTATGGGTATGAGGAGGATTATGGGAATTTAAAGGAACAGTGTATACACCTGGCATTCCAGCAGTGCTCAAAGATCCTCAATTCCAAGCTGGTCTATGCTACACAGCAAAATCCTTAAGAGAAGAAAAAACTAAAACAAAACACAGGTTGTCCTATAGTCAGGGCTACTTGAGAACACAAAGTAGGAAGATCCTTTGAGGCCAGAGTTTGGGAACCAACCTGGGCAACAAAAGAGGATCTTGTAACCCTATAGCCAAAAGGGGGGAGAGAGAAAGATGACATCCCAGGCAGCCTGGGTAACAGAATAAGACCTTTCTCAAAAAAAAATAATTAAAGAAGGTGGGGAGATGCAGGTAAAACAAAATAGCTATATAACTATATAACTCAGGAGCAGGTCTCTAGTTTCCATACTCAGCACCAAAAAAAAAAAAAAAAAACAAAAAAGTGGGAAGGGTTTGCTAACTGTTAACAACTATTAACTTCTGTGTAACACCTCTGCCATGAAGGAATGCCACAGAACTCCAGAAACACACCTGATGTGTTTCCACAGACCAGAATCTGAACATTCTGCCTCAGCTGTCACAGTCCAACTACTGCCAACAGCCATCATAAACCTCACAAATGCCACAGAGCCTCCTGACCTCTGTCTCCAGGAAGGAAACAGAAGCCGGGCGGGGGAAGAAGTTAGGTGAGCGGTGAAGTTTCACTTCACCACCTCCCAGAAATAGACACCCAGGTTCCCAATGAGACTGGCTGTAGCCAAGGGGTGTCCTCCATGAAAGCCAGAGTGTTTATGCTTTCTCCTTGTCTGCAGCTGGGCTGGCAGCTCAGTGAGAGCCACCATATTCTGCTCACTTCTGGACCAGTGACATCCATCACTCACTTCAGACAGGCAAACACTCTTTTTGCTAGCATGGGAAACTATGTTAGCCAGTTAACTTCACACTTCAAATTGGTAAATTTAAAAGTTATGTATCTGTTTGAAACAAAGTCTCACAGGCTTGTGTATGTCATGTATCAAACTTCCTATGTAGCCAACAACCCCTGATCCTCCTGCATTGGTCATACTGAACTTATACTGGGCTGAATACTGAATGTAGGGCTTTGTGCTCACTCTGCAGTACTCTACCAATTGAGTTACATCCTCAGCCCTAAATTATTTTTCTTTCCTTTCTTTCCTTTTTTTAAAAAATGTGTTTGTTTGTTTGTTTTCTGAGACAAGGTTTCTCTGTGTAGCCCTGCCTGTCCTGGAACTCGATTGGTAGACCAGGCTGGCCTGGAATTCTGCCTGGCCCTGCCTCCTGAGTGCTGAGAGTAAAAGCATGTGCCACCACCACCCAGCCCTACACTATTTTTTACAAGCAGAAAGGGATGGCAAGATGGTTCAGTGGGTAAGGTACTTGCTGCCAATCCTAATGATCTGAGCTCAATCCCCTGGGCCCATGTGGCAGAAAAGGACTGACTCCTAAAAGTCATCTTCTAACCTCCACACATGTGCCATAGGATGCACTAAACACCCATACACATACACAAACAAGTAAATAAGTAGGTAAATAAAGGTAAAAAATTTTAAGGTATTTATAGAGCTGGGATTGGTAGCTTTGTGGTTAAGAGCACTGGCTACTCTTACAGAAGCCTGGATTCAATTCCCAGCACTCACAGCACCTCACAGCCACCTGTAACTCCATTCCAGGATCTTAAGCCTTCTTCTGACCTTTTTGGGTAACAGGACTCATGTGGTACAGAGATTGCATATAAGTCAAATACCCAATGTAATGTTTTGGTTGTCAACTTGACTACATCTGGAATGAACTACAATGCAGAAATGGAGGTCACACCTATGAGAAATTTTTTTGCTTGGTTTGAAATGGGTAAATCCACTCCTATCTGGATCTTGAGGTGGGAAGATATGCCTTTAATCTGGGCCACAACTTCTGCTGGAAGTCTAACAGAACATAGATGAAGGAAACCTTTGCTTTGTCTGTGTGCCCTCAACTTGCTAGCACATCCACTCCTTCACCAGCACTGGAACCTACTTCTTCAAGACTCCAGCATATACTGAAGTTCAGCTGAGACATCCAGCCTTGTAAACTGGAAAACTACTGGATTCTTTCTGTTCACAGCTAGCTATTGTTAGATTACCTGGACTGCAGACTGTAAATCATTCCAATAAACCAACTTTCCCCATACATAGATTCATTCTATAAGTTCTGTTTCTCTAGAGAATTCTAATTAATATAACTCATACATATAAGTTTATTTTAAATAATAAGCATTCACAAAGCAAAGATTTGCTCCCCAGTACCACAATCCTACTATAGTTTACTAATAATAATAATAATAATAGCAGCAGCCAAGCCAGCTGTAGTGACCCCCCTCCCCTTTCCCCTTGGGGTCAGAGTCTCTTTCTTCAATCATGGCTATGCTGGAACTCATTCTATAGACCAGGAAGGCCTCCAAGCCAGAGATCTTCCTGTCTCTGCCTCTTGAGTGATATGATTAAAGGCGCGTGTATGGTACCACACCACCATGGTACCACGCGTGTATGGTACATACATCACTCCAGAAGCAGAGGCCAACTAAAGCTATACTATGAGACCCTGTATCAACCAACCAATCAATCAATATAATAGTATCTTAAATGATGCTGGAGATGTTAATAGTAAGAGTACTTGCCAGTGAGACTATGAGCATAGGTTCTCAACCTCAGAACTCAATAATAAATAAAAACACTTTATTCACTTGACAGCCTGAGATTAATCCCTAGGGCTCACACGGTGGAAAGGGAGAACAATGTGGAATGTCTTTCTGTACGTTGTGAATATGTGTTGCTTACATTGGTTAATAAAGGAGCTGTTTTGGCCTCTGGTAAGACAAGGTACAGCAAGGCAGGGAATCAAAGCAAAGAGAAAGGGAGAAGAAAGGTGGAGTCAGAGCAGACACTGCCAGCTGCCAGGGTAGCAAGATGGGAGAACAGAGGTAAAGTCCTGGGATATGTGACAAAACAAAGATTAATAGAAATGTTAAGACACAAGAGCTAGCTAGCAAGAAGCCTGAGACATAAACCAAAGGGTCTGTAATTAATATAAGCCTCTCTGTGTTTATTTGGGACCAAGCAGCTGCAAAATACAGGAAAACTTCCAGCTACAGAAGCCGCCACTGGAAGAGTTGTCCTCTGAGCACATGGCCTCCCACAATAAATAAATGGATGTAATTTAAATAAATAAAACCACTTTGATGATGACCACACACAGAGCTCTTTTTTGTCTGGGAGTAGAGAGTGAGAAGTTTCATCATGTTGTCTAGGCTGGACTGAAACTTAAAACCCCTCTGCCTCAGCCTCCCAGATGCTGGGATCTTTGATGTTCTCCTGGCTAGAACTCTTCCTAAATATTCATATACCCTTTACAGTCCAGTTTATGGGACTTTATCCACTCAGTGATACATACTACATACAAAGGGTAGAAGTGTAAATAGAAGCCAGAGTACTGGGCATTACAAATAACACCTCCATTCATTTAGATGGAACCACCCTATACAGTAGTTATTTCCCAGTTCCTAAAGAGGCTGCTTATTTCTTATCCTCAACATCCCACAAGGACCAAATGCCTCCAGTGTTATCTCCAGCAGCAAAGAAACCCTGACCTTCCCTGGCTATTTCAGTTACATAAATCAACACTTCCTTGGCCAGGCAGTGTTTAGACCCACATGTGTTTCAGCAACACCCACCAACTGATAACCACATTACATTACTCTAGATTAATGTACCTAGATCAATACTGTTTCTAACTACAAAAGGCTTTTTATTGCTATAAAGATCCTTCAAATGTTAAAAAAATAAAAAAGTCCAAAGATTTTCCCGTTAGATAAACAGACATGGTAGAAGTGCCATCATCCACCAACATCTGTGGCTCGAGAGACAGTGGAATTTCAGGGGGAGAATGAATCAGTTAAATTGCTTATTTTACATATACATATATATACACACACTCACACAAATAAGTAAATAAATGTAAATTTTTAATTAAATAAAAATAGCTGGTGGTAGTTGCACATGACTTTAGAGGCAGGTGGATCTCTGAGTTTAAAGCCAGCCTGGTCTACAGAACTAGTTCCAGGATAGCCAGGGCTACACAGAAAAACCCTATCTCAAAAAAACCAAATAAATAAATATATACTAGCTTGCACAGTGGCTCCTGCCTATAATTCAGCAATGGTGAGGCTAATGCAGAATTGTCATGTTTGATTGCAACCTGGGTAACACAGTAAGTCCCTGTCTCAAAACACAATGTGCATGCCTGACAAACAAGGACCTCACTTCTAACCCCAGAACCCTGGTGAAAATGCTAGGCACTGATAAACCCTGTAATCCTAACACTCCTTGGAGCTCCCTGGCCAACCAAGCCTGCCCTACTGTGAATAGTGAGAAACACAGTCTCAAATAAATAAACAAATTTATTAATTTAATGTATATACATACATAAACCAAACCTATTTCAGAGTTTAAGATTGGTGGACATGGTGACATCTCTTTAATCCCTGTATTGGGAGGCAGAGACAAGTTGATTATTATAAATCCAAGGCTGGCCAAATCTACATATTAATACCTCTTTACACAGATGACAGACATACAGACAATCCTAACTATATAAAAGGCCAAAGTCACTAGCACATTGGTGCATGCCTGTAATCCCAGCACTAAGGAAAGTGAGGCAGGAGGATCAGTGGTAAAGGCCCTTCTGGGCTAAGTGTGCAGTTTAAAGCCAGCCCAGGCTATAATGACTCTTTTTTTTCCTGCATGGGAGGACCTAGCTCAGGTTTTTATCCATTAGTTACCACACTACTCACTCTCCGTGATTACAGGGCTTTCACTAATTACTAAGAAAATAGAGTATCCTATGTGGGCAAGGAGACACATGCCTCTAAATCACAGACCTTAGCAAGCAGGCTCATGAGACTGAGGCCAGTCTAGGCTATATAATGAGTATAGCTACAGCTGCATAGAAAAATCTGTCCCAGGCCTGGGGGTGGTGGCTGACTCCCCTTTAATCCAGCACTCAGGAGGCAGAGGCAGGCTGATCTATGAGTTCAAGGCCAGTCTGGTCTACAAAGCAAGTTCCAGGACAGCCAGGGCTACACAGAGAAAACCTGTCTGGGGGGTGGGGGGGGGATCGATCCCAAAAAGCAGGAGTGGGGGTGGGGATGCAAGTGTGCTGCCCCCCACTCCTCAATCAACCTGACCCCAGACTCCTACTTCTCTCAGCCTCAGAAACTGAGTTAGCATCTCCACAACTTTCAAGACCAGATTCCAAGCTCAGGTGAATTCCTATCTCACTGTGGGCACTAAACCACATACTGGTCTTCTCAAAGTACCATTAATATGTGTAGTCAAATGTCTCTGTATGACACTTTCCCAGTCTTTTGTTACCAAATCCGATGATCCACTACCATAAGAAAAAAAGGTTCATTTTTCAAGGTTCTGAAGCTCAGCACATAACTGCTCCATATCCTATACTGTTTCAAAATGTGGACAGGATCCTTTAAGATTGCAGCTCACCTACTTTCTGGCTGCCCACAATTCTTCAAGTTCATTATTATCTTCTGTTTTGCCTCCGGTCTAATTAGTTATCCATCTCTCCACTTGCCCTTCACTCACAAATTAACACCATTTAACAGAGGGAGATACCAAGGCTAAAAGCAAATACAAGTGCCTGCCACATGGCAGATCTTTCTTACATCTGGTAACAGAATACAGAAAAACTAAAAACTTCCAACATGTGTTTCTTTCTGAGGATATTTAGCTTTGGCAGACTATCAAGCCCCTTCTGGTCTGGAGTCCAGGCGAGGGCCCTAACTTCATGAGCATCGTAACCAACGTCTGCTGACGATCTAGTCCATTATCTCTGGTTTACTCATTCCCTCCAGTTTACTGAGTACCTCCTGGCAGCAGGAATCATCACCTTCACAACAGGGTGCTCCAATATTTAGTAACATGCTGGTTTTGTGCTATAACTGGTAAACCACATAACTAAAAAAAGAGAGATGGCTCAGAAATTAAGAGCATTGGCTGATCTTCCAGAGGTCCTTAGTTCAATTACCTACCAGTAGCCACATAGTGGCTCACAACCATCTATAGTGAGATTTGATGCCCTTTCCTGTTATAAAGTGAATAGAGCACTTTTATATAAAACAAACAAATAAATAAATAAACCTTTAAAAAAAAAATGAAAGAGGGAGCCAGGCAATGGTGGTGCAAATTAATCCCAGCACTTGGGTGGTAGAAGCAGGTGAATCTCTGGGTTCAAGGCCAGCCTGACTACAGAGAGATTTCCAGGACATCCAGGGCTACACACAGAAAAAGATGTTATTTCCACTATGGTGCGGGTGTGGCTTAAGTATCGTCCACACAGAAATCACAACTGTGCTGCCATCAGGTTACAGCCAAGTGTAGTGGCGCTGGTTTGTCATCCCAGCACTGGGGACATGGGAGGCAAGAAGAGTAGCAATGTGAAGCCAGCGTTGGTCACATAGCAACCATGACCCCAGAAGCTACAAGAGACCTTGTCTCAACCATGTCCATCCCCCAAACACAGGGTAACAAGGCTATATGCTGTTTAGACATGAGTCCTGTGGGTTTAGTGGTACAAACCCGTAATACTAGATGCTCAGAAGACTGAGGGAAAAGGATTCTAAAATCAAGGCCTTCCTGAGCTACAGGATGAACTCAAGGCCAGCCTAGACAAGTTATCAAGATGCTATCATTTTTTTATTTTTTTATTTTTTAAATTTTTATTTGATGTGCATTGTTATTTTGACAGCATCTGTGTCTCTATAAGGATATTGGATCCCCTGGAACTGTAGTAATAGACAGTTATGAGCTGCCATGTGGGTGCTGGGATTTGAACCTGGATTCTCTGGAAGAGTAGTCAGTGCTCTTAACCACTGAGCCTTCGCTCCAGTCCCTTCAACACCCTCTTCTGACACTGTATGGATGAGGTATACGGGCAAAGCATCCATACACATAACATTAAAACTTTGGCAAAAGCTCTTGTTTAGCCTTCAAGAGCCTGAGTCCAAACAACAATATGGGATTAATGAGAATTAATACTTAGGATGAAGCCCCTTGATTAAATCTGGTAATCTTTTAAGAGAAGGGCTAGGGAGATGGCTCAGCAGTTGGGAGCACTCTTGTATAGAACTAAGGTTTATTTCCCAGAGCCCACCGTTCTAGGGGATCCAAGTCTCTCTTTGGATATCCTTCAGTTCATGTTCATATGTGGTACACAAACATGCACTGAGGCACACATATATAAACATAAAATAAAATAAAGCTAGGTGTGGCACATGATCTTAATCCCAGCACTGAGGAAGCAAAAGTAGAGAGATCTCTGAGTTTGAGGCCAGACTCTTCTACAGAGCAAGTTCCAGGACATCCAGGGGTACACAGAAAACCCCTGTCTTGAAATAAATAAATAAATAAAAATAATGAAAAAGAGTACATGTATACAGTTACACACACATACACACCAACGGTCTGCTCCTTATCTCTTGCCATGTAACACCCTGTGCCATCTTAGGACTCAATAAAGCCTGATTCAGCCATTTTGTTACAGTAACAAATGATACAAGAAATAATTCTCACTTCAAAGTCACCAGTTACCTCTTTTTTTAACACTATCTGAGTTGAAGTTCCTTTCAAGTGATAAGTATATGCAGGTTCATCTCGTTCCAGGACACCCTAAAGCCCCAAGGTCCTCAACACAACTCCCCTTCACTGAGGGTAGTACCTACAGATGACCAAGAAGAAGCAGTAGAAAGGCAACAGGTTTGCAGCAGCCTCCTGCCTGGACTTGACTATTCCAGGAGCAGAGGACCCAGGAAACTCTCCAAGTGCTTCTCCAGAGCAGAAAGTAGCTCGAGTTGAAACTTGTGTCCACATGGTCCACTGACAGATTTAGAACTCAAATTATAGCTTCAGCAGGAGTCTTCACAAAGGACTCAAATTAAGCAAGACCCGGATGGAAAAGAAAGGGGAGAAAGTGCATCAAAGTCAGACTAGAAAGAGAAGGACAGGTTGAGCTGAGTTAGAGGTATACAACTTGAAATGCTAAAGCAAGGCCTCACCCTTCAGTGCTCTGTTCAGCCCAGCTCTCTGCACCCGCCTGAAACCACACTGTGAACTTACTCAGATTTCAAGCTGAGTTCATTTCTGTCCTGTGGACCATCTCTCAATGCCAGCATTCATCTCCTTAGGCTCCTGAGAGCCCTACCTTTGGCAAAGCTGATAAAATTAGCTACTATAGTGAACTTGGAATCCAGAGTGGGCCACTAAAAAAGTACATAGGAGATTTGTAAACTCCATGGAAAACCTTCCTTTGGGCCAGGTCAAAGGTCACCTAAAACTTCCAGAAATGTAGTCAAGTCCTCTGCCCCTTGCCCCCTTGCACCTTCTCCAGATCTAGGATGGCCATTTCCTGCTTTTGTCTTTTTCGTATCAAGGCCACAACCTGGGTCTCCTCTTTTGATCAAGGGGTGAATCAGAGGGCTCAAGGCAAGGCAGTAGGAAGCCTTGAGAGAGCAAAGGAACCTTTTCTTCTCTTTTCTCAGGAAGGGAAGGTCGGCTTTATGCAGAAAGAATTGTGGGACAAGGCAGGAAGCAGGCTCCTCCCACAGGCTTGACCATGTGATAATAGGGAGGCACTGTTTCTGCCTTGTCTGTCCATGCCACTGTCTTCTTCTAACACTAGTCTGTGGGGTCAGGAAAACTAATAACCAGAGCAGCATGTGGTGCTGCACACTTGTGATCCTAGCACCCAAGAGGCTGAGGCAGGAGGACTGGAAAAAGTTTGAGGCCAGACTGAACTACATGACAAGACCTGTCTCAAAATAGAAAAAAAGTTGGGCATGGTGGCCCATGACTTTAATCTCAGTGCTTAAGAGTCACAGGCAGGCAGATCTCTGAGTGCCATGCCAGCCAAGAAAACATAATAGATACCTTGTATCAAAAAAAAAAAAAACCCACAAAAGAAAACAAAATAAACAAACAAAACAAAACAAAAACACCCTCAAGTTGCAGGACTTAGAAGAACATGAGGGGGAAAGGGAGCATTTTGTTTTGTTTTTGCATATAGGTCCCCTAACTTTCCCTCTAGCCACAAAGTCTCAGTTCTCTGAAAACTGAGATACAAGTCATGAAAAAGCCCAACACTTTAAAAGCCTAAGCAATATGATTCAAGGAGCCCACACTATATACATGGGGAGTTTAAGGGTAGCCTTGACTACACAGTGAGAGTGTCTATCTAAACAATAAAGTACAATGATGACTGAGAAACCCAAGGACTGGCAAGAAAGAAAACTAAACAAAGTAAAACATTCCTAAGTCTTTCCCTTCACAATAAAGACTTTGATACACCACATAAAGAGGAGATCTTGAAGATGATGGCTCCAAGGTTAAATAAATCTCTCCCACAAAGATTAAGAGAGGAAATCTCAAGAACAGAAAAATCTCAAGCAAGTAGGGAGGGAACTACTATGCTACAGGACCCCTCAGGAAAATAAGAAACCCATTGTGTCTCTTCTAAGGAAAAGAGTTACATAGCTAAAATTAGGACAAAGGCCAGGCATAGTGGCTCATGAGGCTGAGGCAGGAAGATGTCCAGACCAGCCTGTGTAAAGAAAGAAGGGCCTGGTCATGATGGCCCATGCCTTTAATCCTAGCTCTCAGGAGGCAGAGAGAGGTTGATTTTTGAGTACAAGGCCAGCCTGGTCTACAGAGCTAGTTCCATCATAGTTCCAATACAGCCTCTGCTACCCTAAGTCAAAAAACAAAAACAACAACAAAAAAGCAAAGAGGGAAGGAAACACAGAGATCACCCAGAAAAATAAGAAAAAGCGTATGCCTGCATGGTAGCATACATCCTATAATCCCAAGACTTGCTTAATAGGCTGAGTTGGGAAAATCTTTTATTTATTGATTTATTTTTTAGGGTGTTTTTGGGTTTTGGTTTTTTGTTGTTTTTTTGTTTGTTTTTGAGACAGGGTTTCTTTGTGTAGTGATGGCTAGCCTTGGAACTAGCTCTGGAAGCCAGACTGGCTTCAAACTCAGACAACCACCTGCCTCGGCATCCTGAGCACTACATGGCTGGAAAATCTTAATTCAATGACAACCTAGGCTATAATGTAACAAGACTGAGTCTAAAAAGATAAAAAACAAAATACAACAACACAAAGACGCTTGAAAATAAAAATGTGGGGAGGCCAGACATGATGATACCAGCCTTTAATTCTAGTTCACAGGGGTCTCTGCAGGCAGATCTCTATGGGTTCAAAGCTACCACTGAAAGCTACATGGTGAGACTCCCCTTGCCAAAAATTAGGGACAGCTTAGAAAGTGGGGAAAATCTCCAAGGAGCATTTCAGATCATTTAGGGAAACTTGGAAAAGAAAGAAGTAACTCAAAATAGGAACGGAAAAGTACGAAGGGAATTTTAGAGAGGGGATCATACAAAAAAAAAAAAAAAAAAAAAAAAAAAAAGGACTACAGGCCCAGCATGGTAGGGGATGGCTTTAATCCTAGCACTTGGGAGGCAGAGGCAGGAGAATCTTCGTACAGAGCGAGTTCCAAGGCAGAGAAAGCCTATATCGAAACAAATAACAAACAAAAAATAACAACTCAGAGAAACAGCAACCTTTTCAGAAAATTGTAAAAGGGGGTTCGTCCAGAGGCAGGGTGATCCTGCCTCCATAAAAGAAAGGACCTCAGAAATATCATGTCTCCTAAAGGAAGTGGAACCTTCCTGAGGAAGGGAAGGAATCCCAGAAAGGAAGGGAAGGGGCGCTCATCAGGACAGAAAGCCAACTTTTATAGAAGCTGGGGCAGAGGGCGGGGGTTGGAGGGGTCCCCTCAGAGAATGACTGCACACCTTCAAAGAGACAGGATATCGCTGGGAGATAAGGGTCTCAGAGATGGGGGCTACCCTCAAGAACCCAGAAAGTCTGAGATGGGATTTCTCTCAATAAGGTGGATGTCTCTGAGAGAGTTCAGAGTTCAAGCAAAAAGGAGCTTTCCGACACAGGTAGGGGTTCATTGGCCTGCGGGGGGGGGGGGGTGGATAAACAAGGTTAGATCCTCAGAGAAGCCGAGGAGTTTAAAAAGGAGCTGCTCCCCTCAGAGGGGCAGGGTCCCCTAGAAAGAGGACACGCTGAGATACAGGATTCACCTTCTCTGGGGTACTCTGAGAAAGACACGGGGTCCCCAGAGAAGGAGCGCCCTAAGAGGGCCAGGTCCTATACGGAAAGGGCACCTTCAGACACTAAGTCCCCTAAAGGAAGGGTGCCCTCAGACAAGGGGTACTCCAGAAAAAGGGCACTGGGACACGCGCGGTTCCTACAGAGACAGGGGGCCTTCAGATGCAGGGTCCCCTAAAGAGTCCAGTAAGGAAACGCACCAACCCGGCCAAGCGGAAGCCAGGGGAGCCCGGGACACCGGAAGCCGGGGACCCTGGCAGCGGCGCCGGCCCCGCACTCACCGAAGTTGCTCGGCTCCGCAAGATCGGAAGCTGGGCCCCGGGCCGGCCTCGGACGGAACGGTCTGGTCCGGTCTGGTCGCGTCTCACGGCGACGGCTCCCTCGGGTGGCGCCTGAGGCGGCTGCGGAGACAAGACGACGGACAGACCGTCCGACTGCGCGGGCGGCGCGGGGCGCGCTCAGGCAGCGAGGGTGCGCGTGCGCGCACCGGGGCGCTGACCCGGGGCGGAAGGAGCTGCCTCGGCGCGCTCGGAGCCGCGGCTTGGTCTCGCCGCTCCTTCTCACACTGAAATTGCCCGCTTCACAGCCCGGCTTCCCCGGTTGCTAGGCAGATTTCGGCTCTCACACTTCCGGGTTGAGACGCGTCTCTACGAGTGGCGGCGCCGCAGGCCAATGAAGTCTGGCCGGGGCACTCTGGATCCGCACCCCACAGAGGGTGTGGCCAGCCTCACGACAGACAGCTCCCAGCAGCCAATGAGCGCGTTGGCCGGCTGGCCCTCCGGATCGTGCCCGTGTCTGGGACGGGCCTGAGGGGGCGGGGCAGGATGACTGACAAACAAACATCCAATGGGAGAGTGGAGCGGATCGCCGGGCCAGTCAGGTCGCCCTGAGGGTGGGCCTTAGGTTTGGGGCGGGAATGCCGTAGGAGGGGTGCGGTCTTGGAGGACACGTCAATTCGTGGCCGGCTTGCTGGGACTCTGGAGGGCGGTTCGACTGGGCCACCGGGCGAGCGGCCGGCAACTGACTGAGCGGAGGGTTCCCCCGCAGTGCTCAGCAGGGGCGCCCCACCCACAATGCACCAGAGGCAGTCAGGCCTGGACAGGCGCCTCTGAGACCTCGGTGGCTGGTGGCTTGGCTTGGTTCCTGCGAGCGGAGGGCACTCCGCCGCCTTCTGAAGAGAGAGTTTCGGGACGTGCTCCCCACCACCCGCCCATTCGGAAGAGAATCTTCAGGTTCCTGTCGCTGGTCTCGTTCTGAGGATACCGTCGGCCAGCTCGGCCCTCTTCACCTGCTTTTCTGAGAATTGCCTGGATAAGGATCACTCCATCTCCTGAACCCTTTGCACTGTCTGAATGGAAGCCCCACCCCAACCCCTGTGGATCACATGCTGCCATCACAGGAGGAGAGATGTTGGGTTGGAGCAGCGGAGATCTGCCCGCCTCGCTCTGCCTTCTGAGTTCTTTCGGTTTTATTTTATTTTGTTGTAAGGGAGTGCTTTAAGCGTTTGTTCTATTTATTGGATGTCAATACCAGATGAAGCTCGTTAAGGTCAAAGGACAATTTGAAGGAGCTGGGCTTCTCTTCGGACTATGTGGGTCCCAGAGATCGAACTCAGGGACCCAGGCTTGGTAGCAAAAACCTTTTCGCCTTGAACTACCCTGTTTGTTTTTGAGAGAGGGTCTTATTATGTACCTCTAGCTGCCTTAGAAATCTATGTAGAGTGGGCTGCCCTCTAACTTAAGAGGGCTTCCTTCCTCTGCCTCCAAGTGCCCTAATTCAAGGCATGTGCTACCAAGCCTGCAGGATGTATTTTGATGTGGCCACCTGTATCCCAGGCTAGCCTCAAACTTGTTACTATGTAGCTAGGATTGAATTCCAGTACACTACTCCCTGCTTGACCCTTTTAGTTTCTCCATCTCCACAATTTCTCTGCTAGATAGGAACTTTTCTGTTTCTCAACCACTTCCAGATAAAATGAACCAAATGAACCTGTCACCCAAATTCAGCTTATTATTGGGCTTGGCAGTAGAAAAAAAAAAGGCTTTAACTGTCTTCTATCCTTTTTTAAAGTATTTATTTTATGTGAATGGATGCTTTGCTTGTTTTCGCCAAGTACAGTGTCCCCAGAAGCCAGAAGAGGGCCTTAGATCCCCTGGGACTGGAGTCAAACAATTGTGAGGTGCCACATGAGTTCTAGAAATCAAACCCGGGCTGCAAGAGCAGCCAAGTACTCTTAACCTCTGAGCCATCATTCCAGCCCCACTATCTCCTGTTTAGACAGGATCTCATGTAGCCCAGGCTGGCCTTACACATACAGTGTAACTAAGAAAGACCTTGAACTCCTGGTCCTCAGGCTTCCACTTCTTCCTAAGTATGACCAGCATGTGGCATCACACCCAGTTTGCGCAATGCTATGCTAATCAAGTAACTGACTAATGGAGCTTCATCCTCGGTCCCCTCTTTGGCTGGATCTCTTGTTGCCCGGGCTGGCATTCAACTCCTAACCTTTCTACTCCATTTTTCCTATGCCAAGATGACAGTAATGAACTACCATGCCTGACCTCCAGTTCATTCCAAAATCCTTGCCTGATTTACAACTGTCTCCCCAATGGAGCTAACTTTGCCTAAACAGGTAACCAAATAACTCATTAGTAAAAGTAAGGAAGGTAGTGATGAGAAAGATCCCTCACTCTGAAGATGCAAATGGTGAGCTGTGACTGTCACTCCTCCGTACACAGTCATGGCCAGGTACAGCTACCAAAGGAAACTTGTTATTGCAAGGACTTTAAGAACCAAGAATACAGTAAAAGGAAACAGGCCTGTTACACCAGACAGAATGTTACACTGTAGAGATACAAATAAACTGCTGTAGTGATATAAAGGAGGAAGTTATCCAATAATACAGGAGAACTAAAATGAACTGGAGAACTTGGGATTGTAGCCCTTGAAGCCATATACTTGTTTGAGAAGAGTGAGACTTGTACATACAGGAGGTAAGCTGAAATCTTGGAAGAAAAATAAGTTCAGAGAGTCACAGAGATGGAGGAACCATGACTCCTTGAGTGAGCTCGATCTCAATCTGGCCCCAAGTGACAAGGCTGACATACTTACCACAGCTAAGGAAGGAAGCCGTGGTAAATATGAAGGTGTGTGTTTCCTTCATATGTGTTGGCTTCTCTACATCAGCAGCTCCTAAATTCTGCAAATGTTTGAGGCAGGCAGAGTAAACAATAAAGGCTTGGGCCTGGTGGTTAGCAGAGCTGGAGACAAACCCATGCTTGCCACTTGCTAAAAATGCCAGTTATCGCCCTCACTGGGTAAGAAATCAGAACCCATCCTAGTACTGGGGAGGCTGAAGAAGAAGCATCTCAAGTTATAGGCTGTCCTGGGTTATAGAGAAAGACACTGCATCAAACAAACACTGCCTTCTCAAAGGCTTGCATTGAGGATGTGAGCCAAAGTGCCTTGTACTATGGCTGATACTCAGTAGGACACAAAAGCCACTTTAATTCCTGTGATTAATTGTGAAGCTTTGCAAGGATGAGAATCAGCCTATGTAAGTGATCCCTTTTCTTGTTTTTCTGAGGTATGATCTTACTGTGTAGCCCGGGCTAGCCTAGAACTTATTAGGTAGCCTAGGATGACCGAGCAAGAATAGGCTTCTTGCCTCAGTTTCTCAAGTGCTAAATGTACTAGGTGAGCGAGCAAGCAAAGCATTCAAACACATAAAAAATTTTAAAGCTCAAATCCAGCACATGCTTAAAGGTGAAAAAACTCTGAGATTTCACGGAAAGCAAGCTCATATTAACAATCAAAACTTGGTGCTGGAGCCGGGAGGTGGTGGCACACTCCTTTTATCCTAGCACTTGGGAGGCAGGGGCAAGCAGATCTCTGTAAATTTGAATCCAGTCTGGTCTACAGGACCAGGACAGCCATGGCTACACAGAAAAACCCTGTTTTGAAAAAATTGGTGCTGAAGAAATTACTTCATAGTTTAGATCAATTGTTCTTATAGAAGACTCAGGTTTGGTTCCCAGCATCCAGCAGACAATGAATGTAGTACACATAAAAAACATGCAGGCAAAACACAAGAAATAAAAATAAGTGTTAAAAAATTGATAATCAGTGGTCTAGTTCTGGTCACCACTGCACCCTCCTACAGTGTTCTCAGGAAACCACTCCTGAGGCCAGCAAGATGACTCAGGAGGTGCAGGTGCTTACTACCAAGCTTGACAACCTCAGTTTGGCCTTCTGTTTTGAGACCCATAAGTGGAAGGACAGAACCAACTCCCACAAGTTGTTCACTAGCCTCCACATGTGTTCCGTGACACATGTGTGCCCATACATAAAATAAATGTAAAAAAATAAATAAACTGTTCCTGTAGTGGTAAAATAAATAACCCAAAATGTCCTGAGTCCTAGACTGGAAACACAGCTCAGTTGTTAGAGTGGTAGTGTGCACAATGTCCTGGCTTTCGTGCCCAACATAAACTAGGCCTGGAGGTGGACACCTGTCATCCCAGAATTTAGGAAGTAAACAGGAGAATCAGCCATCTAAAGTCATCCTCAAAGAGAGACTCTGTGTAATGTCCTAATGAAATTCCTGAACCTCAGAGTCAAGGGCAGATGGCAGCCTGCCTAAGGCCCAAACCACGAAAAATACCTCTGTCAAAATGGGCTGGCAAGACAGGCACGGTGGTATACAACTGTCACTCCCCAGCACTAGGGAGGCTGAGGCCGGATCTCAGTGAGTTCAAAGCCACCATAGATAGACCTGGTTTGTTGGTTTGCTTTGCTGTATTCTTTTATAAAAACTAAAGCACAAGCCACATGACTGTTACTGAAGTTTGAGTTTCCTTTCCCTGGTGGCAGCTGTGATTGCATCTCTTCACCAAGGCGTGGCCCTTCCTGGGTCTGGGAAACCAAGTCGGCGAACGGGCTGAGTGACATTCACACCCATATAGGGAAGTGGGAGCTGGCCCAGGCAGCCCCACAAGCGTCGGGAAGGCGGGGCCTCTGCCAGCCATTCGCAGCTGGACTCGATCAGAGGAAGCGGTTTCACTAACCCTGAAGAGCTACTGATGAGTAACGCTGCGGACGACAGATAGCAAGAAGGTTACAGCCGCCAGGCACAAGGGCCCAGGCCTGTCCGAGCACACGGGAGGCTGGGGCAGGAAAGATACCGACCCTCCTTTAAGAAACAACACAAAAACCTGCTGTCTATTCAAGCCAGCACAACACTTCAGAAGCTAAAACGAGAGGTTCGCTGTGAGTTTGAGGATAAACTGGTTTTCAAAGGAAGGGAAGAGGAAGGAAAAAGAGAAAAAGGAAGTGAGCTCTGGAGAGATGGCTTGGTGGCTAAAGAGCACGGACTGGTGTGCTCTTGAAGATGACCAAGATAACCATGTTGGGGCAGCTCACAGCCTCCTCTATATCCAGCTCAAAAGGATCCACCGCCCTCTTCTGGCCTCTAAGGTCACCTGCAAGGCACACATGTACACAGATGGACACCGACATACAATATACATTAATAAAAGTTAAATCTATCAGTAGATATAGATAGATAGATGGATGGATGGATGGATGGATGGATGGATGGATGGATGGATGGATGGATGGATGGATAGATAGATAGATAGATAGATAGATAGATAGATAGATAGATAGATAGATAGATAGACAGATAGACAGACAGATAGATAGATGGATAGATAGAATTTTTTGAGACAGGGTTTTCCTTGTAGACCAGGCTGCCCTTGAACTCAGAGATCCACCTGCCTCCCGAGGAAGGAAAAATTGGGTGCACTGACTCACAACTGTTTCACCAGTGCTTAGAAGGCAGAGATGTGAGGATTAGAAATTTCAGGGTTATCTTTAGTTGGATACCGAGTTCCAGGACAGCCTAGGATACAAGAAAAGTGAGGGGAATAGAGGAAGGGGAAAGGAAAGAGAGGGAGAAAGAAAGGAAAAAGGAAAGAAAACAGGTTAAGCAGAATTGCCCTGCAAAGAACAGCCATTCTGCACAGTACCATAACCTCCAACTTGACCTCCCTCATCATTCGTGTTTGCCAAGCTTATGTGAGCATGTGTATTAGTGTGTATGAGCATGTGTATTGGTGTGTGTGAAAATGTGTGTGTGAGCATGTGTATGAGTGTATGTGAGCATTTATGTGTGTGTGAGACTGTATATGAGTGGGTGAGAATGTATGTGAGTGTGTGTGAATCACTGACCTACAGAAAGCAGCATCCTTTCTAGGGTCTGTAGGCTTGCTCCTAATTCTCCCTTGGAATGGACTCACTATTTCAAGAGGGAAAGAGATTGTGGGGATTTAATAAAGTTTCAGAAGTTTTGGAGATATCAGAGGGAATCTACCCACAGTCTATGTGGGGGTTAGTAAAAGCTCCAGAAGTCCCAGAGCTCTGACCACAGTCAGTCTAGGAAAATCAGAGTGGTGATTCAAACCTTTAATCCCAGCACAAGGAGTATCCTGGGAGTGGTGACCTACACCCTTAATCCTAACTGAGTTAAGGTCACTTCAGATTATAGAAGCAATTCTAGGCTCCCAAGCAGGTGTGGTGGAGCCACGCCTTAATTACTGAAAGAGTACTTAGGACGGGATTCAAACACAGAGGGAGCCATTCCAAGGGAATCGCTGAGGAAGCTGGAAGACAGCTGGGTAAGATCTGACTGTGGTGTTTATTCCCTCTAGTATTTCCAACTTCTTCAGAGATCTATCCCTGAGTCTCATTCATTCGAGCAACAATAGATAGATGCAACTACACCAACAGGCTGCCCCAGGCACTGGAGTGCTTTCCTAGAGAAAGCCAAGGAGTCACCTACTGAACAAACATTCACTGGCTAGATTATACAGAGCCAAGACCAGACTGGCTCAGGAACCCTTTCAGACAAGTATTTTGTAGATAGGGTCTTAATATGTAGCCCAGGCTGCCCTCATCCTCCTGCCTCAGCCTCTTAAATATGAAATCACAGCTATGTGCCACCATACCCAACAGCTGCCTACAATATTTTATTCATTTGTTTGCTTTTTAAGACAGTTTTTCTCTACATAATCCCATAATCTGGAACTCACTCTGTAGACCAGGTTGGCCTTGAGCTCAGAGATATGCCTACTCTGCCTCCCAAAATTAGGATTTAATTAAAAAAAATAAAGCAGAGGTGGATTTTTGTCTTAAATATATATAGATACATAGATAGATATAGATATATTTGATATATATGTTTTTGCTTATTTTTAATGTGTTTATTATTTATTTTACACCTGGGGAGAAGTTTCCCCTCCCTTCTCTCCTCCCAGTCCTTCCCTTCCATTCCCCCTCTGTTCTCATCTTCTAATCCAATACTCCTCCATTTCTGTTTAGGAAAGTACAGGTCTCCCATGAGTACCGATAAAACATGGCATATCATGTTGCAGTAAGACTAAGCACCTCCCCATGTATTAAGGGTGCGATTGTCCCAGTATGAGGAATAGCGTCCCAAAATTCAGTAAAAGAGCTGGAGACAGCTTCTATTTTTGCTGTTAGAAATCACACAAAAGGACCAAGCTACATACTATTGTATTTTAATGATGTAGATGGGGGTTGAGCATGTGCATGCAGGTATGTGTGAGGAGTTACAGGTGGTTGTTAGCTTCAGAGTCAGTTTCCTCTACAGAATTTTTAAATTTTTTTTGAAACAGGGTTTCATGTAATCCAGGCTGGACTCAAACTCTATATAGCCAAGGATGACCACATATTTCTGATCCTCTTGCCTCTACCTCCCAACTGCTGGGATGAAAGGCATGTGCCACCATTCCTGGGATCCAAGGGCTTTGTGTGATCTACAAGGGCTTTACCCAATAAGCTACAGTGATTTCCCCGCCACCAGGAACAGCATTTCTAGTTTCTGAATGAGAAAGCATCTTCTTAATCTAGAGCTGCACAGACAGGGGGAAGAAAGTGAACTCACTCATGGCCACGGAGAGTTTCTGCTGGGCTGGAAGACAAGTGAGCTGAAGCATGAGGCAGAGTCCTCATCTCAGACACTTCTTGGTCCTGTGCCAAGTGGACCTCTCTCTGCCACCCCACGTGTGGGTGTGTATCCTGCCTGCATCCTGTCAACAGCTCTTTACTTCCTGCTCCTCCTTCCTCTAACTCTCACGGGTAACCTAGTCCAGAGAGTGATCACTCGGGGCTTCTCAGATTTCTGGTTTCTGGGGAACACTGCTCCCTGCCGGGACATCTTGCCCCATGCATCTGCTCTGTGTCTGGTTGTTCATCAGAAGTCCTGTCTGCCTGTTGTGAGCCTCCAATGTGGATGCTGGGAATCAAACCCCAATCCTCTGGAAGAACAGACACTGCTCTTGACTGCTGAACCATCCCTCAAGCTGGGAGAGGAGAGAGAGGGAGAGAAAGAGAGAGAGATCAAAAGCAAGCCTTGGTGAGAAAAGGGTGTATCCAGGCTGCAAGGCAGGAAAAACAGGCCTGGCCCTGTCTGAAACTCAGGGCTGCTTCCAGCAGAAGCCTGGCCTGGAAGCAGATGCTTAGAAGTAGCAGGTCTTGTATTTAGAAATGTTCCTTACTACAGGGACCTGTGTGACCCACTGAACAAAACCTGAGAGCACTCAGTCCTGAGGACCTCCACAGACTGTCCAAGAGACTGTAACAGGAAAGAGAGCTCAAAGCTTCTCCCAGGGGAAGTTTCTGGTGGATGAATGTCAAATGATAACACTCACTTTGTTGCTGAGAGTGATCTTGAACTCTCATGCTCTTCACAGATGCAGAAGGTTTAGGCTCTCCTATAGTCCAGGCTGGCCTTACCTACTACCAAGCTCAGCTCTGAATGACCTTGAACTCCTTTTTGTTTGTTTGTTTTTTGAGACAGGATTTCTCTGTGTAGCCCTGGCTGTCCTGGAACTTGATCTGTAGACCAGGTTGGCTTCAACTCAAAGATCCACCTGCCTCTGCCCACTAGCGCTGTGATTAAAGGTACAGCCACCATGGCCCAGCTGACCTTGAACTCTTAATTCTTCTGCATCTTCTTCCCAAATGCTGAGCCTGCTACCACATCCACTTTCCAGTTTACATAGTAGAACACTCAATCGTCTGAGCCACATCCCTGCTTATTATTTATTGATTTGAAACAAGGTCTTGCTTTGTAGCCCAAGGCCGCTTCTATTTACAGCTCTCTTCCTGCCAGCCTCTACCTCCCAAATGTTAGGATCCCCCTACCCCCCATAAACAAGGTCCTTCCTACATAACCCAGGATGGCCTGGAGCTTGAGATTCTCCTGCCTCGGGCTCCTGAGTGCTGGTCAAACAGTCCCCTGATATTAAGCATGGATCAAAGATGTCATTTTAAAAACCAAAATCGCAAAGGGTACTGACAGTTGCCTTTAACCACACCTCTATCTAAAACAAGCAACAAACAAATTCACAACACAGCATTGCCCCAGCTTCTGAGGGCCTGGCACAGTAAGGCTTGTGCCAGCAGTTCAGGGATAAAGATATACCCATCACTTGAGGTCCCCATTGACTCTGTTAAGGCAAGACCTTGAAGGATTCTAGAAACATGAAATGGATAGACCACAAATCATCTCAGAGGATCACACTGGTGCTGTCTCTAGCCAATCTATATGTAAAATCCACTCAGCCTCATGTGGCCAAAGCCCATTCTGAGACATGACCTGGTATGGGCTCTTTGTTTGGAGTTTAAGATACATTGATGAGAGATGAATCAGTGGGCCCCGGGTGTGGCCCAGTGGAGACTTCCTTCTGTCAGTGCCAGAGAATGTTCTGGAGAGAGTTTCTGGAGGCAGGCAGAGCTTTCTGGAGAGATGAAGTCTGGTTTCCTGGGAAGACCAGGGAACAGTGGCAGGGTGACTGGAGTACTTGGGTTGGGACCCATATCTGAGGCATCATTTGCATTTTCTCCTGGTGGGAAATGGGTGTCTGGATCTGTGCTGTGGACTTACACCTTATCTCAGGACTTGGAGCTAACCCAGACCTGTCGTCTTCTGACCCACCCATCCAACACATGTATGGTCTGGAAATTCCACTGCCACTTCCAGAATATGGTTCCAGAACTGGAGACCAGAGCACAGAGAGGGTTCTGGATAGAGGTTGCAGACATTTCTTCATTTCCCTTCAGTCCTATTCCAGCCCTCTGTCCTCTAAGGCTGTCCTTCTAGATGCCAATAATACGGAAGGCGAGAGGGCAGCCTACGTCCTCCACAAACACCAGGAGCAGAGGTAGCAGCCGATCCACTTGGTATCCCTCCAGAGCAGACAGACAGAAAACTGTCAGCCAGGCAGTCTGGAGGCTCAAGGCTTAGTTTCTTTTCTTTTGTTTTATTATTATTATTAATAATTTATTTAACTTTATTTTATGTGTATTGGTGTGAGGGTGTCAGATATCCTGGAACTAGAGTTGCAGACAATTGTGAGCTTCTAGATGGGTGCTAGAAATAGAACCTGGTGCTCTGAAAGAGCAGCCAGTGCTCTTAACCGTGGCACCATCTCTCCAGCCCCACTTACTTTTTTAAAAATACTTGCTATTTTATTACTTTATTCTCTTTTTTTAAAAAAGTCTCACTATGCAGCTTTAGATGTCCTGAGCCCAGTGTGTAGACTAGGCTGACCTGAAACTCACAGAGATCTGTTTGCCTCTGCCTGGTCTACGTTGTGAGCTCCAGGACAGCCATGTCTATATAAAAAGACCCTATCTCAACAAAAGGGTGTGCCACCACACCTAACTTATTATTACATTTTATTTATTTGTGTATGTGTGTGTTTGCTAGCCATGGCGCAGATACGCATGTGGAGGTCAGAGTACAATTTACAAGAGTCTATTCTCTCCTTCTACATTGATCCTGGAGACAAACTCAGTTTATCAGGATTTGTGTCAAGCATCTTTACCTGAGCCATCCCCATCACACACACACTGGTAAGTATCCCTGAATGTGTGTACATACATGTGTGCAGGTATGTGCATTCATGTGTGGAGGCCTGAGGTTGATGTCACCTGTCTCCCTCAACCAATTTGCCTACCCTATAAATCTAGTCAGGGTATTTTACTGAACAGGAAGCTCACTGATTTTGCAGATCTAGCAGGCTTACTTGCTTCAGGGGAATCTCCTTGCTCTACCTCCTGAATGCTAGGATTAGAGGTGGCTACCACACCCACCTGGCTCTATCTCCTGAATGCTGGGATAGCAGGTGGCCACCTAACTGGCTTTTACTGGTCTGGGAATCAGAACTCCAAGACCTCATGCTGTAATCTCTTCAGCCCTTCTGGGACTTTTTGTTTTGTTTTTATTAGCATCCAAAATAAAAATTTAAGGGTATAGTGTAGGCAGAGTTTTCCTGTCCCAACCACCTGCTCCCAAATAACCAGCAGCCACTTCCAAAATAACTGACTGGGAGACTTAATATAAATTATAAAATGCTCAGCCAATAATTCAGGCTTGTTACTAGTTAACTCTAAAATGTAAATTAGCCCATAGTTCTTATCTATGTTTTGCCATGTCCTGCTTCCTTTGATGCTTACTGGCATCTCCCCTTCTTACCATTGTTCTCCTAGGCCAGTGGTCCTGCCTATACTTCCTGCCTGGTTACAAACTAATCAATGCTTTATTAAACCAATTCAAGTGACAAATCTTTACAGTATACAAGAGGATTATTCTACAGCAAGATCGAGAGTAACTGCTGCTTTTCCAGAAGACCCGGGTTTGTTTCCAAGGATGCACATGGCAACTCACCACTATCTCATGCTCTCTTCCACCCTCTGTGGGTTCCAAGCACATACATGGATATACACCTATACACATAAGATAAAGCAAAACCAACTGTTAACAAAATAAGATTTAATCTTCGCGTGTATGTTTGTGGACATGCCTGAGGGCGGCCAAGGAAGCCAGGAAAAGTATCTTAGCTAGTTACAGGTGGCTGTAAAGTCACCCATGTGGGTTCCGGAAACAAAATTCCTGTCTTCTGCAAAAGCAGTAAATATGACAAGCATAGCCACCTCTCTATCTCCTTCCTGACCCCAAATGTGAGGTAGGAACTCATGGAGCCAGATTGTTTGAGGATCCCACAAAGTCCTGCTCCTCCTGCTTCTTCTGCAATGGGTGGTGATACACTGTGTATTCAATAAAGTCAGCCTGAAGATCAGAGACCAGAGCCACCCACAGAGCTAGCCAGAGAGGTCAGGCAGTAGTGATCCATATGGATCCTTGTGATTTCAGGGCAAACAGAACCAGGCAGAGGTGGCACAACCTGTTAATCCCAGCACTTTGGATCCCAAGCCTATACTCCCAGTACTTGGGAAACAAGCCTTTAATCTTAGCACTGAGAAAGTTGAACCAGAAAGTGAGATATCTGGACAGAGAAAGAAAAATAAGGCAGGAGGAGCAAGAGTCCAACCCTTCACCTGTGATGCCCTTCCCTTTTGGCTGAGGTCTCAGAGGTATTCAGTCTGAGGATTGGTGCGGAGTTGGCTAAGTGAGAAGTGGTGGTGGCTTGTTCCTCTTTCTCTCTGGTCTTTCAGTTTTTTCCCAATATCTGGCTCCAGGTTTTTACTATAATACCAAGCAACAATGCCAGGATAACTGGCTTGGCCATGAGATGGCTCCTCTTCAACCCATTATCTGTCCCCTATTTGCCCCAATATACTCGTTAAAATAGGCCTCACTGTTGGGAGTTCCATTTCTCCTGAGGCTGGTAGAATGTTCAGAGGAAAGAGCATCTGCAAGCAAGCCTGAAGACCAGAGTTTGATCCCTGAAGCCCACCTTAGGTGGAAGGAAATGAACTACATGGACTTGTCCTCTGACCACCGCACATGTACTTCCTCAATAAGAACATATATATTTCAAAGTTCCCTATCTGAGGGAGGTGGCCTGGTGTGTCTGTAGAGTCCCCAGCTATTTTTCCAATGCCCTGGCACAGAGTTGCTCTGCAAATGTTGGTTCAGTCACTGAGGTGGTATCATGTTGACACCTGGGAAAACCTGAGCCTTTTCTTGGCTGATTTGGCAAGACACAGGGAACTGAGAGGATGGGAAGGAACAGTAACCACAAAACCCTATGGATGAAGTGCAAACCTGGAAGTGTTTGTGGTGAGGTGAGAGACAGCCCCACATTGTCACCCTCATCAGTTTGAACCAAGTCCCCCTGAACTTTCAGGGATATTGACTCAGGCTAGGGTTTGTAGCTTTGACATTCGAAAGAATTCCATGACTAGCAGGTTTATGAATCAGAGTTGGAAATTTTAATTAAAGATACATATTTATAAATATTTTATATTTTTTTAAAAGCTGGACTCCATGGTATACATTAATCATCCCAGGACTCAAGAGGCAGGAAAATCTCTATGAATTTAAAGTTAACCTGGTCTACAGAGCAAGTTTCATGCCAGCTGGGGCTACAAAGACCATGTGATAACAAATAAATAACAAAAATTAAAGATATATCTTTGAAATTTTATTAAACATGTCTATGAGCACATCTTTGTGAGTATGTGCATGTGCATGACTCTGGGGCCAGAGAGGAAAAAGGGCCACATGGAGCATTATACACACACACACACAGTTTTGGCAGGCTGCTAAGAAATCTGTTTTCCCCTTTTATAAAATGACATGTGCTGGGCTGGAGACCCCTCAGCAGTTAATAGTACATTGGGCTTTTCCAGAGTACTTCATTTTGTTTTAAAACACCCTTGAACTCCAAACTCCAGTTCCAAAGGAATTTAATGTTCTCTTTTGGCTTTCTGGGGCACTGCACTCACACATGAATACACGAGTAAGAATAAAAATAAATCTTCAATGCTGGTTTTAATGACATATATCTTTAACCCCACCACTCAGGAAACAGGTAAGGCATATTGTGAGATCCAGGCCAGCCAGGGCTACATGGTGAGACTCTGTTTAAACAACCCCCTGAACATTTCATTATTAATTTATTTATAATGTTTGTGTGTGTTACAGTGTGCACAGAGGTCAGGTGACAAATTGCAGGAGTCAGTTCTCTCCTTTACCATGTGGGTCCTGGAGGTTGAACTTAGGTGGGCTGAGTTGGCTGTAAACTTTCCTTAACACACTGAGCCATCTTGTTCAATTGAAAGGAGATAAGGTGGATCTGCAGAAACTTTAGGTGACATTATAATCTGATAAAGTGAAACCAGGGCCACCAGAGCTCCACAGGGGTCGGTACTATGTACTGTCCTTTCCCTTTATATGAGATGATGAGATGTAATAACGTAAGCCTGAGAAAATTGTAGGTTATAGTTGGGAAGGGAGGAAGTAGTTAGGCTGGAATTCTTGCTTTCTTACTGGCAAGAGGCTTCACTTAAATTCCAGAGTGACAGGTTCCTTTCCCTTCTCAGTTCTCATTTCTTCCCCCACCTCCCAGCTGTCCTAGAACTTGCTTTGTAGACCAGGCTGTCCTCAAACTCAGAGACCCACCTGCCTCTGCCTCCTCAGTGCTGGGATTAAAGGCATGCTTCAATACCATTCAGTGACTTTTTTTTTTTTTTTTTTTTTTTTTTTTAACAATTCTAGTACTCAGGAGGCAGAAGCAAGTGGATCTCTGAGTTCAAAGCCAGCCTGATCAATATAGTAAGCCCCAAAACAGTGAGGGCTAGACAGATCCTTTCTTGGGGAAGGGAGAATACATACATACATACATACATACATACATACATACATACATACATACATACATACATATATACCATACACACATATAATTTCTGTGTACGAGTGTTTTGTCCACATGTATGTCTGTGCACCATGTGTATACACACAGTGACTAGAACATTAGTTCTTGAGGGGATTGGAGTTACAAATGGATCTGAGCTACCACATGGGTGTCTGAAATCAAACCCAGTTCTTTTGGAAGAGTCCAGTGCTTTTAATCTCAAGACCATCTCTCCATTACTTTCTCCCACCTTTCTATACTCAGCCAGCCTTCAGATTGGCTTCTTCCAATCCAGGCTGAGGCCTCCAATGTCCCTACTCAGAAGGGACACGCTGAGCTGTCTTTAGCTCCTGGGTTTGTCCTGACCTCTGGTGGCCAATATAGGAGCATGTCTTTGCCCCCAGGGGCAAACATGCAGAGGACAGTGAGAGATGCACTTTTAGGTCACAGCAGAATTTTGGAGAAATTCATATTTAATCCTTTAGGAAACTGAGGGAAGACACCTGTCACCAGAACTATATGGTTAAGTCTGAGGTGTGCTCTGAAGGTGAGCGATGCGCTAAACTGCCACCAGAGTGGGGACCTAGCCTCGGGTAACATGCACAGCAATGAATCCTTTTTTAAGTTTTTGAGACAGGGCCTCAATATATGCATCTATGGTTGTCCAGGAACTATGCAGACAAAGCTAGCCTTAAAGTCAGAGAGATCCATCTGCCTCTGCCTTCCAAGCGCTTGGATTAAAGGCAAGTGCCACTATGCCTACCAGGTCCAAACAAACAGCATACTGAAAATGGATGCTGTTCTTCAGCCTTTCTGAGTTTCATAACTACCCGTAGCTCCTCCCATAACCCCAAACTTCCCCAGCTACTGGGCTTCTCTCATTTCGGTACAAACCTGCCACTTTGGTCCTCTTTGGTCTCCCTCTCTTCCATCTCTCAATCATCTTTTGTTTTCCCCTCTCCTCCCATGGTCCTGTTTAGTCTTCTGGCCAATCTACTACCTTTTCTTCCCTTTGTACTCTCCCTCATTATCTACCACACCTTGGAGCAGTCATGCCCTCTTAATCCATCTGATTCCAAAACAGTTTATACAGTGCCTAGCTTCAATGTTCTTCTTGAAGACTGCAGTAGACTCTCAAAGGTTTTTGGTGCATATTTGTGTGCACACACGTGTATGAGAGCCAGAGATGAATCCTGTCTCAGCCAGCTGGCCAGAGGTCCAGGGATCCATTCACCTGTTCCCTGTCCTCAGTGCTGGGGTTACAAACCTAAGCCACCACGCCAGTTTCTTTTTTAAAACGTGTGTAATTGTGTCTGCATGCTATGAAGTCCATGTGGAGGTCAGAGGACTTCTGGGAGTTGATTCTCCCCTTCCACTGTTTTAAGGAATCAACTTAGTTGTCAGGTTTGACAGCAAGTGCCTTTACCAAATGACTATCTTGCCAACTCTCACCTGACTTTTTGCATGGATTCTGGGGATGCAATAAATGACGTGACTTGGGTGGGTCTTAGGGCTTTTTATAGATTTATCTTTAATTATGTATATATTATGTAAGTGTTGGGGTAACTATAGTGGCAAGAAGAGGGTGTCAGAGATAGGTTTGTGAGCTACCTGACATGCATGCTGGGAACTAACTTAGGTCCTCTGGAAAAGAAGAAATTCTTCCTAACTGTTGAACCATTTCTCTAGCTCGTTTCATTTTTAAAAGACGGTCCTGTATAGCCCAGACTGGCCTAAGGATGACTTGGACTCTTCTTGCCTCTATCTCGTTAAATGCTGGGATCATAGTAATACCCCACACTTTGCCTGGTTGTAAGGTTTTTGCTATTGGACATGGAAAACTACCCTCATGAGTAGCTAACCCTCTGCAGTCATTCCTCAACTTTTGGGGTAACTTCTCCAACTTCTGGGGTAACTTCTCCAACAGCTTGGGACAGGCTGATGACAACTCAAACTTCCCAGATGGGGACTCCTGCTGTCACAGGTCAGCTTTTCCCTTGTGGACCAGCCACAAATACACACTAAGTGAAACATGAGGATTTAATTAGCAAGCTCCTCTGCAGAGACTGGTTGATGAGGTGGGACCCAAGACAAGTTGATGAATGGGCAGAATCTACCTGAAGTCTAGTTTAGGCTGAGTTACAAAGGCAGATATGCATAGGTGTGGAAGACTGGACACACAGCTGAAATCCGAATCTTCTTAGGAAGGACACAATGGTACCCCCAGAGGCGATGAAGGCTCTGCCCTTAAGTCCTTCCTCTTAGCACTGGGGTCTTGACAGTGACTTGAAGGAGCAGCAGTAGTGCAGCTCAGTGTGGAAGGTGTGCTTGGCATACACAAGGCCTTAGTTCCACCCTCAGCAAAATACAAAAACCACAAAAAAGTGACTGGAGAGAGCATAGTAAGGTGCCACCCATGGTCCTAGAAATATGGGAGCATAAGAATGTCCTATGCTCAGTGGTGGAGGCCCTGAAACCAAGCCACAAAAACAAAAGTCTAAACCTGTCAGTGGTGTCTTAAACCTTATTCTTGGCTGTGATTCAGGGAGAAACAGCTATAACTTCAAGGCTAGCCAGGGCTACACAGTGAAATACCATCTCCGTCGAATTCAGTCAACAACAGCAAAGAACCCTATCAACAAAACCTGTCTTATTTTATATGAATGTCAACTCAACAGTCAAGATTCAACTAACAAAATCAATCCCATGGAAAAGCAAAAAGCCTTTCGCACTTTGGGGTCTGAGGTTGACCTAGGCTCTCTTTATTGTTTTATTCATATTTCACTGTGTTGCCCTGACTGGAACTTGGAATAGTTCTAACTTCAGTTTCCCAAAATGCTGGGGTGACAGGTGTGAGCTACCAGGTCCAACTGGTCTCTGTCTTCTAAGAACTTGGGAACCAGAGGGCCTGGGCATGGAAGCTGCCTGTCTAGGGGCTTGTGTGCTGGAACTGCAGGGTGAAACATCCTTTAGAGGGTCCAAACTAAATGTTGTATCAAGACAGAGGGCTCAGAAATGAAGCTATAGCTCAGTTGGCTGGCCACTGCTTTAGCAGCATCAAGTAAAGCAGATGTAGCAACTGCCAATCATCTCAGTACTAGATTAGTGGAGGCAGGAGAATCAGAATTTAGGGTCATTCATAAACAAGAGATTCTGCCTCAAAAAAAGCTCTAAACTGCCTCTTCCAATCAAAACCTTAAAACCTGACTTAAACAAGGCAGGCATGGTGGAATCTGTCTGTAATCCCAGCACTTGGAAGACTGAGACAAGAGAACTGAGTTCCTTAGGCTGGCCATTGCTGCACTGCAGAGCCCTCAATACAAGCAAAAACAAAAACCAACCAACCACCCACCCAAAACAGAAAAAACCAGCTTCCCCTTTGACTATGCCTTTGACCCTGGGTTGCAGCTGACAGTAGAGGAGCTGCTGGGAGGACTGGAGGGTGGGAAAACACAGACTCAAGAGTGGTGCTCCCGCAGGAAGACAACAGCAAATGCAGGCAGTCTTCTCACAGCTCTCCACTTAATTGTTAAATTCTTAATTAAAAGCATAGGCTGCTAAAACCAGGCAACACCATATTAAAGAACTTTCTCTACACTCATGACATGCTTTCCTTCATTCAACAGTGTCACCTATGGCTCAAGGCATTATAGTCACAAACAGAGCTAGACCTCAGCCTGGCTCTCTGGGTGGTTTGTGGCTGGCTCTTGACATCTCCTGAGCCATAATATCTGTGTGGGCGGCCCTTTGGGTTTGTCTCTCAATCTCATTACTGGACACTGTGGGGACTGCCCTAGGGTCATGTAACTTGAGTGGAACCCCCAACACCAATCACAGAGTTTGCAATGACACCTAACACTCTAATATCAGGACAGATATCAAGTTGCAAAGTTCTTGTTTGAATTGCTCTATGTACAAAATGCCCTAGAAGCAAAAAAAAAAAAAAAAAAAAAAAAAAGCTTAAATAAATAGGCAGGGCTGTGATGCAGACACTAAGGGGGTCCCTGGGACCCAAGGGGCTGGAGGAAGACGGAAGTGTCTGCCACATGGTTCAGTGATGATGTCCTTGAAGGCCTTGGAGCCTTGTCCCTTCAGTCACAGATTCCAAAGCTCTGAGAAGTGGCCTTCACAGTGCCTGGGTGACAGCTCCCAAGCATTACCTTCACCACCAAAGAGAGCATTTGCCTAGGTACCACAAGCTGGCAGAAACCATTGTCCCTTAACATCACTGTGTCACCCTTGGTGCAGCCCTCAAGTCAAGAAGTGTCGTTGATCTGGTCCCATAACTTCCTCCACGGGAAGGCCACATAGCTGCCAGGAAGGAATCTCCTTCATTCAGGTCTAGTGGGACATCTGCCTAGTGTCCAGGCAGGACTAAGAGGCGGTATTAAGAACAAGGAGCTTGCTGAGGGCATGGTGGGGACCAGGTCTCGGCTGCATCAACTGCACACGCACTTTGTCCCAAGCTCCTCCCCTGCACTAGGATCATCTTCTAGCAACTGTCAGGTTGAGAGGCTGACTTCCAGGTCCTCAGAAGTTCCTGAGTGCAGGGACACTGGAAGAACAGCAGGATGAAGAAAGCGAGGGCTATTGCTCCCCCTCAGTTCGCCCTGGACTAGAGGCCACTTTGTGCAGTTGCACTTAGGTAGTCGGCACCAAGGTTTGGCTGAGCAGTCTGATGATAGCCCCCCCCCACAGATTGTCATCCTGTTCCTCACAGATGAGATCAGACACAGATTAGGCCATCAGTCCCCTCCAACAAATGGCATTGAGTCCTGGTACAGCATGGATTGGCTGTCACCCTCAGAAGCAGATGATGGCTCCAGTACTCTTGGGACTCAGCTCTGGACAATGGTGAGGGGCAGGTGGATACCCTGGTGGTTTTGTTCCCAGAGATCTCCAGTGTGGGTCCAAGTTGGGGACACAGGCCATAGGAGCCTCACAAAAGGCTGGCAAGGCTGGTATTGGGTCCATTCTGAGCTTGGAACTGCACAGGGGGTGGGCCATCTGTCCACTGTGGGGAGAACACACACATGGGTGAGCCTGGTGGCCCTTCTAAGACAAGAACAACTGACACAGCCCCACACCTGAGGAGCCAGAGTCCCACATCCCCAGGTATGCGTCCCCACCCTGTATACCGTAATAAGGTTGTGCTCTGGGAGACTACAGGCCTCAATGTGGTCCTGTAGCAGCTGCTGTGAGAAGTTCTGGTGCATCTGTGCAGCCTCATGGGCATCCATGGCATTCCCGCATGCCTTATTTAGATCTGAGGATGGGGCAGGTGTTATTGTCAGGGTAACCAAACCCATACCACCCAGAGCAGCCAGGAATTTCCCTCAGGGATCCAAACCCATCTTGAGGCCCAGGAGGATCACCCAGAAAGCTGTATAAGCAGCCCCAGCCCCACCTTTCATAGTCCTTAAAAGTCCCCTGGAAAGCCAGGCACAGTCGCTTGGCAGACAAAGGAGTGCAAATCTCTGTGAGTTCAAGGTCAGCCTTGTCCACATAGAATTCCAGGCCAGCCAGGGCTACATATCAAAAGCCTATCTTCAATAAACAAAAATAAAAATCCTCTGGAGACGCACCCCTGCTAGCCTTGTTGACTCTCACCTCTCAGGAGGGCAGATGACCACAGCTGCACAGACATGTCTGGGATCTTGCTGGCTAGCTGCATGGCAGGCACCACCATGTTGTTACTCTCCTGCCAATCAAAAGCTAAGAATGAACTGTTGGCTTTGGAAGAGTAGCTTTGACTCCACCTGCTCATTTTATGTTCTGTTGCGGATGGACAAACTTCTATTCGAACCACAGAGCCTACCTAAAATAGTCATCTGAAGTATTCCTGTCCACCCTGAAAAAAACCAAACAGCACCCTTGCCCCTGCACATGAGGCAATAAGTGGGTCACAGTGTTCCTTTTGGCAACTAGAGAAAAAGACAGTGCTGGATTCACAATACAAAATGATTAGATGGTGGCGGCAAACACCTTTAATCCCAGCACTCAGGAGGCAAAAGAGCACATGAAATTTCTGAGTTTGAGGCCAGTCTGGTCTACAGAACAAGTTCCAGGACAGCCAAGGCTACACATAGAAACCGTGTCTTGAAAGACAAAAAACAAAAAGAACTGTAAATTCCTGAGGGAAAGCAGCCTACATCAAATGTCTGATCAGGGAAGAAGCCGCCACTGGACAGATGGGAAGGTTTGTTCCTTTGAGCTGGCTTCTGTAGGCTCCTGTAGGTGGGGGTCTCTGGCATGTGACCCCTGCTACTCAACTTCTATATGAGCCGAACTGCTGACCTAGAGCCCAGTGCTCTCCTGAGAGGCTAAGGGAGTCCTGGGGAGCAGTTTCCTGGTGCTGACTCTACACTGAGGAATAGGAAGTTGCTCTGAACTCTAAACTGTGCCCTGTTCTACCTACCCAGATTGTAGGCCTGATTTTAGGTACATCCCATGACAGCTCCCAGCAGCTGGACACTGAACCCTCAAACCAGGGACAAAGAGATGGCTCAGAGACTGAGCGCAATGGCTGTTCTTGCACCTACATGGCAGCTTACAACTGTCTAATTCCAGTACCGAGAGATCTGACCCTTCTGTTGATCCCTGTGGGTACCAGGCACACACATACATATGTGCAGGCAAAACATTCACAGACAAAAGTGAATCTAAAATGAATAAATAATAAAAATTTAAGACTTAAGCCAGATTGTAGGCCTGAGCACAACTTAGTGGAAAAAAATCTAAGCAAACCCAACCGCAGTCAGACCTCCAGCTCCAATAACCAAAACCAAGCCTGGGAGAGGATTCTCAGACCTCAGTGGACAGAGAACCATTCCCTTTCTCCAGGTTGGAGGAAGGGCTGAAGTATGGGATGGCTCTAAGGATGCTTGAGATGGCTCTGGCCACCATCTGAGCCAGCCTTCTTTTGGTCATGTGGCTGTGGCTCTTGCTTGCCTCACCCCTTGAGGGTCTGGTCTGGCCAACTCTCCCTGCTGCTCCATGCCAGGCCGTTGTCTCCCTGAGTCAGGCTCACACAGAGGGGGTGGTGTTTTATGGTAAGCCATGGGAGTAGCAAAAACTGCCAGACAAGCAGATTTCTGGCCCACATCTCTGCTCCAGGTGTTCCACCCCTCATTAGAGTCCCACCATCACATAAGATAACCACGACTCTGCTCAATGCCCAGGCAGTTGCCCACTCAACAGGCAACAGCATTGGGAATACCAAGGCCACTGCCCACTCTCCATGGTCAAGCTACCCTCACTGACTATTCACTGTATTTTACCATAAAGTGAAATAAAAAAGGTAAGTCTTGTGAAGTCTTGTAGTGATGGTGCCGTGAACAGAGTAGGCTTTGACATTGCTGGTTCCTCCTAAGGGCCTGGGAAAGTCCAGGGGGCCATGCATTCTAGAGGGACGATGTGTGGAGAAGTCTATAGGAGCACAGCAGGAAGCAGTTCTGTCTCTCAGGTCTGAGGCTTGTGAGACTGACATACACACCCTAGAAGGGAACCTGTTGTCTGGGCTGCCTGACCTCAGGCCCCCATATCTTCCATACCCTGCATATTTGTACTATATGATCTTTCACAATATGCTTTCCTGGATTCCAGGACAGGAAGCGCTAAGCTCAACAGGTCTCTATTCTGTCCACTGGCCAGGCAGGGACTCACCCTGTGATTCCCCAGCACATAGAAGATGTGGCCCAGTAGCACGAGGGAGCAGGCTGTCAGGCGGTTCAGGTCCTCTGCATTCGACATCTTTAGAGTTTCTCGAAGAAATCTCCTGCACAAGGGGACAGACGCTGACACCCTGCAGACATATCCATCACACAAAAGCAGAGGCAGCCTGAGGGAGGAGAGGCCATCATATATGGTGCCCCAACCAACCCAAACTCACTTGGCTTCATTGTATCGGCCCTGGAAGAAGGAAAAGAGCCCACGCACGTAGAAAGCTGCCGCACGGAGGCAATGTGAGCTGCAGGGAAGTAGAGAGACATAGTCAGATATAGGAGAAAAGTTTCCCACAGGCAGACCCTGCAGACTGTCTGAGGATGGGATACAAGCAGTGCTGAGTGTGTGGCAGGCTGGAGCCTACAGGAGCACATATCACCCTATGAGCAATGGAGCGTGGGGTGTCTGTGTTGGGCAGACTACTCACCTGACTGGGAAGCTGTGGTCTGGGTTTATCCTCTCAAGCAAACTGTACAGCTGGTGGAGAAACATTAGTCAGTGAGACTGAGCTCCACCCAGAGGCTAGGTCTTAAATATGCTACAGGGGATAAGGCTTCCTCCACTCCAATGAAAAAAAAAGATCACAATATGAAGCATGACTGCCTAGAAACAGCCTTAAAATGAAGATGTCCATCCGAGGGAACCATGCAGGGACATTAGGGACAGTAGGGACATTAGGTGGAACAATATCCCTGTGACTCAAGAGTCCTGCCTCACCTCAGTTACAGTCAGGGAGGAAGAGGTCCACCCACATAAGACCTTCTTCCCTTGATTTGGGTAAGGCTATAACTCTATGGCAAAATGATTGGCAGCACAGAAGAGGTCCTGGGTTGGACCTCAGCACCACAATTTTTTTTTTTTTTTTTAAAGCACAATGTGGAATTAATAAAGCTTGAGTGGCTTAGGATGGAATAGTGGCCAAATGGCTGCAAGAGTGCAGCCCCAGTCCCAGCCCCAACCCCTCAAAAGTTGTAAAGCACTTGGGCTTTTCTAAGGTCTATAGGTGTCCAGGACACCCAAAGCCTCTGGGCAAGAGATGGAGAAAAGATACCAAACATGAAGCATGTCACCTACTACCTCTTGGTGTCTATTTCCTTCCCGTATATACACACTCGCAAGGTTGGTCACAATGAAGGCCCATAGCTCCTGGTGGTTGGTGAGCTGGAATGGAAGACAGGGCATTTAGGGGGCAAGCCTAACCACTGTCACATCTTTCTAGGGTCTGACTGAACACAGAGCTATTCAGCTTTTCTCCACCACATCAGGGGACATTTAGAAAGTAAACAAGAAAGGTGACTATCCTAATACTGTCAATGACCAAGAGTGGATGAGGGCAAGACATGGTTATCAACACACAGCCCAGACTGGCCTGGAATTCTCTATCCTTGTGCTTTAGGGTCTTGGGATAAGTGATGGGAAGACAAGCCTGCAAGAACCCTGGCTTGTTTTTTCCTTTGTAAGCCAACAGATGTATATCCAAGCCTTGAAGCATTTAGGTACCTTCTTTGCCACTGAACCACATATTGTGGGATGTTAGATGGTCAAGGGAAAGAGTTAAGCTGCTAGGTGTGGTGGTAGTGGCTGGACACCCCAGCATTTAGGAGGCTGAAGCAAGATCAGATTTTTATTTATTTATTTATTTGGTTTTTCAAGACATGATTTCTCTGTGTAACAGACTTGGAACTTGCTCTTGGAGACCAGGCTGCCCTCAAACTCAGAGATCCATAAGCCTCTGCCTCCTGAGTGCTAGGATTAAAGGTGTGCACCACCATATCCACCACTAGCCAGGCAAGATCAGAATTTAAGACCAGCCTGTGCAACTGAGATATCCTCTTAAAAACCATGAGCAGGAGCTGCAGTTCAGCAATATAGCACGTGCCTGACATGTTGAAATTCTGGGATCAATCTCCAGTATGGGAAGAAAAGAGAAGAATATATAAGATTCTATGCAGCCTGGGTCCTTTGAGCCCAGGGCCCTGCAGTGGGCATGTCCAGTGAAGTACTGGATGTGTCAGCAGGGTGGGCACACAGAAGCCAAGAGTACCCTCTCCTGATCTGAGCTGCAGCAGCACTGAGATGTCAGCTGTAGGCGATAGGAAGAGCCTGAGTTTGAGGGTGAGGTCCCTGACCATCCTAGCTCCTCCCCACCTCAGCACATGACTTCAGCATTGCGTTGTCAAGCCAAACCCATATGCAGAAAGAAGACAATCAACCAGCAGGAAGGCTGGAGGCCCAGGGAGACAGCAGAGGGTAGAGCTAACAGAGATGGCAGCCAGTTGGCTCTTCACACAGCACCCACAGACATGTAGTCGACCAAGGAAAGGACCCCCATCCTACTGTCAGAGAGATGTTCCAGCTACCTTGCTCATAGAAGAGAACTCTGCTCACCAAATCTTTACTTGGGGCTCCCTAGGGTATGGGTCAGTAGCCTCCAAGGTAGGGCCATCCTTTCCTGGTCCTGGGTCAGGTGGACAGAGCTGGGAGATGAGTTTGACCCAGAGGCATCTGGGCCTCTTTGGGAGAAATGGACCAGTTTCTCAGGGACCAGCAGGAACCTATAGGAGGTCAGTACCCTAAGGATGTGGGTGCCTATGGAGGAGCACGCTCCTTGAATTAAAACCTTTCTTCTGTCCCTGAGCACCTACTAAAGGACTTAGGTAGGACAAGGGAACATCCTAGTCACTGGTCATCCACACAATGTGATTCTATACAGCCTCAGAACCCATCATCACTCCAGGAGTACCATAAGCCAACACAGCCCGTGAGTGTCCTGGCACTCACCAGGTGTCAAAGTGGCCACCCAGTATCCCTATCACTCTGATACATATACATATGTCCTTCCCTCATATCTGCCCAGGGTGTTCAGTAACCCTTCACCCCAGTCAGCTCTCACCCCAACAAGAATTCATCACTTTCATGGTCAGTGTCAGACTAACTTTCAGAGGACGTGGGCTCAGAGCCTATAGCTCTAGCAGCAGACCTAACGTGGTCTCCATCCTCACTAGGGGGTAGCCAACTTGACATACTACTACTCAAGGAGCCAGCCTTACCCGCAGGGCTGTGGTGAACTGGGCTTCAGCATTGTCCATGCAGTTCACGGAGACACAGTACAGGCCCTGCAAGTACAGGGATAGACGTAGGACAGCTGACACAGTGGCCAGAGAAAAGCACAATGTGTACCTGGGCCTCTGGGATGAACTTCATACTATCATAAAGAACACACATCCCCCCCTGACAGAACAGAGCTCACTGAGAACATCTGGATACTAACTGGGTAGTGTTAAAGGGTTATTTACTGGGACATTCACATTCTTTCAAAGGGGATCACATTCTTTGTTAGGTATGTTCTGGGTTCAGGATTTTGGCAAGAGTGGGGCCTAGCACCCAGGGCACACTCACCAACAGTGTGTGTAACTGGGCAGCATGGTTGGAGAACAGCCGGGGGGACTGTTGGCAGAGTTGGCAGACCTGGGAGATCTGAGGAGAGAATGGACATCACTACCTGCCCTTGTACACGGTACAGCCTCAAGGCTGGAAGACATGCTTGCCAACTGGGGTCAAAGTCCTGGAAGGAGGAGCTATCATAGGAAGGAGGCTGACCCTGATCTCCTTTCTCCTTGCCCATGCTGACCACTGGCCCAGCTTCAACTGAGTACTTTGGCTACAGGTTATAAAGTGCCTTCCCAATGTTTGCAGGAAGGTGGACATTTAAGTGATGTGGATCCCAGTCATATCACAATGTTCCCTGAGCATGAAAGTTTAGGGTACCAGACTATCGGTTTTACATTAAATTCTACAACTCACCATGCTAGAGCAGTGACAGTGAGACCACTACATCCTCCCCTCTTAATACCTGTACCCTACCCAGGTCAGCTCCCACCATCCTGCCCTGTGCTACCTCCTGTAATGCAGTGGCCTTGTGGCCTGTGACGAGCCGGCACATGATGATATGCTCCAGAAGGATGACTTGGAAGGATGACAGGATGGGGCTGCAGTCCAGCACTGAGAACAGAAGGCAGGGGTGACTATGCAGGCACGATCCCACAGGGGCCTTCCCAAACCATCCCTGCTACAATCTCTTCCCATCTAAATAAGGACATAAGCTCAAGCCAAGGCCACTGTGAAGTGTCCTAAGGCTGAGCACTGGGTGGTGCTAAGATACAATAGAGGCTCAGCAAGCACAGGTCCTGCCTGGATCCCAAGAACCAAAAACCACAGGACACTGAGCTGAACATTGTGCCACACACAGGTCGCTCTACAGAGGTTGGCACAGCCGCCACCCCTACTTAGAGCTTAAGAACCTGCTGAGTGGGTTCTCTAAGATGTCTTGAACTGTGCATGTCTGGGCCAGGATCCAAGCTATAGGGACCCCAGGCAGCTCCTTGGGAGGAAAAAAAGGGGCTTAGTTCTTGCCCAATCCAAGAAGGAAAGAGGAAGCAGTTCCATAGGCACTGGCATACCCAGCCTACTTCTCCCTTCAGCAGTTCTGAAGAGGGCACAGGACCAAAGTGATTTAGAGCATCAGACAAGTGGGCACACAGAACCCATAGACTCTGGAGGATTCATAGCAGGTAGATGAGGGGCTACCCTGGCCTCCCTGGATATGGGATTAAGGTATGTTCCAATGTCAGGGACAACTTGGAGCTGCTGGAATTACTTGGGGTTCCTATCCAGGTAGCACTCACTCTTGAGCTTTTCCAACTGCATGAGTGCTTTGTCTGTGTACTTCTGTGCCTTCTCCAGGTAGCCAGCCTGCATCGAATGCATCACTGTGACCTGTAAGGAGAGCTGGCTGTGGTCACAGGGCCCTCTCCCAGCCCAGGCCCAGAGTGGCGGGACTCACCAGGTAGACGAGCACGCACATGTGCTCCTTGGGTAGCCAGTGGAAGAGGTCAGCAGGGTTGCTGGGCAGGATCTCATCGTCGTGTAGTGTCGAGATGGTCTGGATGCACTGCTGTAGCTGTTTCAGGCATGGCTTGACACTCTTCACCTGTGGCACACATGTCTCAGCACCATACGCAAGAGGCATAGCAATCTTGCCCAGCTCCTGCATGGGGCCTCCCTGCCCTATTGCAAGAGCCCACCTCCCCAGGTCCAGGCTAGCTTTTTGGCAGGGAGCAAAGATCTTGGCTGAGTTACACTTGGCCTCCCACAAACAGAAGCCCTGTTGGTACTGCACCTTCTACCAACCCTCCTCTCTGCCATCATGAGCGTCTCACTACAGTTGTGGCTCTCAGAAGTCAGGAACAATCCACACCTGCCATGTTTTCCATGCTGTATGAGAAGCTGGGCCCAACAGGAACACAGGCAGGCCCTTACTAACAACAGGCTCACTGAGCACTTTCTGATCCCCACAACACTGGCCCAGTACTGACTGCACAGGGGCATGCAGTCAGTATGCCCATAGGAACAGGCAAGGGTCAAGGCAGGCAAGGTGGTTCCCATCCATCATAGGCTAAAGCCATCACACAAACACAGGTGTCAGGTCTTCAATCAGCCAAACAACCATATCAAGATCTCTATTGACCCTCACAAAGCTACTGTGAGCTGAGGAAGGACTCCCTTAGAGACCTCCAACCATGTGTGCACTCAATGCTGTGAGAACCACATATTCTTACTCAAATGAGAACAGGACCATAGAATAAAGCCAACTTCTACCCTTAGGGTTATGTCATAAAGTATGACGGAACTGTACCGGTGCCAGAGCAGGACATCTGCATCTATGTTAGTGCATTCATAAACATGTAATTATATGAGACCTTATCATGAAAAACCCCTCCCCTTGCCCAAGAGACCACACACCTGCCCAGCATCCAGGTAGTGGGTCACCTGCAGCACCAGGAAGAAGACACGTAGTGACTCTTTCTGAATGGGGTTGCCCTGCCAGTTCTCCACGATTTGCCCGCACAGCGTGAGCAGTGGGTGCACCTCTTGCAGTTTACGCTCCATCAACAGCAACTGGAAGGGATGGGGGGGAGGTGTCTCTGTCACCAGTCCAACAGCTAAGGACAACCCCCCACCCCAGAGGGCAAAGCTGAGTACAATGATGTCAGGAGTGGCAATATTTACTTTTAATCCCAACACTCAGTTGTAGATCTCAGAGAGTTTGAGGCCAGCCGATCTACATACAGAGTTCTAGGACAGCCAGGGCTACTTAGATCTTGTCTCAAACAAACAAAGCCAGACACCACAAACAAACTGTACAGGTGGCTCCACTGCAGGCTTCCTCAATAGCACACCTACCACCTGCAACCTCAGGGCCCGAATGAAGCCTGCCAGGGCAGAACCCTTGCTCTTGAGAACACATGGAGTGAAGCCCCGGCAGGTGGCTTCATGCCTGCGATACAGCTCATCCACCCAGCCTTGACTTACCATCCCCTTGCTGAGTAGGAACAGTGCCCTGGAAAAGAGACAAGTCATCAGGTTTGAAAGACACCAGGAACCCTGGGGATCAATAAGGCTGTCCTGTCCCTTGGGGAGGTGTGCTTAATAACAGAGGTTTTTTAAGAGTGCTACATTTTGTTCTCATTTATGTTTCTAAAGGGTTTTTTGGGGGTGGGGGTGAAGCTGGTTCTCGTGTAACCCAGGTTTGGCCTCAAACTTATGCAGCTAAGAATAACTATGAACATTTTTTTCTTTTCTGGGGAGGGGGAGTTGGTATGCTGTGAGTGTAAGACTTGAGGTCTTACAATCTGCTATTGCACTATACTCCCAGTTTAACTTTGAACTTAAACTGAACTTGGTGGAGCACACCTTTGATCACAGCACTCAAGAGACAGAGACAAGCAGATCTCTGTGATTTCAAAGCCATACTGGTCTACATATGGAATTCTAGGACAGCCAGAGCTACATAAAAGAAACCTTGTCTCAAAAAAAGGAGAAAAATATATAAAATTTACTTTATGTCTATGTGTTCATGCCTACATGCATCCAGATGCTGCCCAAGGAGGCCACAAGGGCATGTCAGATGCCTAGGAACTGGAGTTACAGGGAACTGTGACTCTCCTGATATAAGTGCTGAGGAATGAATCTGAGTTTGGATTACTCTTAACCAGTAATCCACCTCGCTACTCTCTCAACCTTTAAATTGGCCTCCTTCATTTACCACACTCCAGCTTCTGTAGCTACTGTTTTACATGGTTCTGACACATCTGTGAGCATTACAAAAAAGCAGAGGACTAAGCTCTGGGCAGAGTAGAAGACGGCACCCTCAAGTTACCTTAATGTTTCAACACAGCAGATGTAGGCATGGCACAGTAGATACATGAGGCAGAGACTGCCCAGGTCCCTCCCCAGAATAAAGGCATGAACTCAAACACTGGAGCAAGTCACTGCCGTCCCCTCCCCTTCACCAGGGCTTCTGTAACCTCTCGTAGCTCCCCTCCTTGACCTTACCCAAGCACATCTATATACACGGTGAAACTGAGGATAGGAACTCCTACATCAGGACAGGCTGGTCTCTCACAGCAGTGCTAGCCAACTTTACTCAACAAAAGCAGCATGCAGGTGAGTGGACACTAAATTCCACTTGGTTATAAAGGAGGCACCTGTGCAATAAAGCCTGTGGCTGGACAAATCCTACCAGTGTTTCCCATTTTAAGAGATTTGAACTGTATGTGAAAGTGAAAGCCTCTCATCCCAGGGTAGGTGAGGCAGGAGGATTAAAGCAAGTAGCTGATGGACATCTTTGGCTTCAGTAGTGACAGTTTGTTTCAAAAATCCAGCTCTACCAATGAGATACTGCCCCTGCCATCCTAGCCAGCCACTGATGTTCATAAATTGATGGGCCACGTGCTAGGACTGCATGGCTCACTATACCAGAGGTGACCTTCACTAAGGTGCCATGTTTAGGGTCAGTAGCAGGACAGTGAAGCTCTTTCCAAGTAGGAGAACAGGAGGACAGGGATGGGCAGAGCCTACCGTGTATATTCAGATCCCACCACTCGGGCGTATTCAGCCCCCACACCCAGGAGGTCACAGGCTGATACCAGGTCCTTCTCCAGTGTGTGCAGTTGCTGAAGAGGAGAAAAAGCAATGACCATGGCTGCCAATGCCTGTCCATAGAACTTGTCTCAGTGTGGCTGAGCCTCTTCCATCAGCATAGTCACTGCATCATTGCAGATAGCCAACTGCTGGGGTATACAGCAGAGCATACACGCCTCATGCTGTCACTCCAGCTTACTGGTCAGAATCAGCAGTCTGGGCTTTCCAATAGGCCCAGGTGAACCACTAGGAAGGGCTCCCTCAGGAGCAGGGCAATAAGGATGCTTCAAGTCAGAAGCCCCAACAACTGAAAGAGAGATCAAATCTGGCTGATTCCCTGGAAGGGCATATATAGATCCTTGTATACACTGTCATGTAGCTTTCCAGCCCACTTCCCCAGCTGCCGCCAACAGCGCATGGGAGGGTGTAAGGAAACAATATGAGCATGGAAGCCTAAGAGAACCTCTTGGGCAAAGTCCTAAAGCCCAGTATCTTTGGCTGTGTGGATGATAGGGCTGTATCACAGGAAACAGGGGACAGGACTAATGGCCAGCCAGGTCAAGGGCAGGCAACACCAGCAAGGGGTCATCCAGAAGCCCCTGAGAAAGAAGTGCAGACAAGAGGCAGAAAAGAAGAGGTGACAGTGTGGAACAAATTGTCCCACTACAGCAAGCAGTCAGGAGGTCCCCAAGAAAAGCCTGAGTGACCCAAGGTCTTGCTCACTACTGTACTCACGGCAAGCTGGAAGAGCAGGCGGCAGTGCCAGTATGGTGTCTGCTGTGAGATCTGGATGGCTTTCCGCAGCAATGGCTTAGCTGCATCCACAGAGTTCTGAAAGGAAACAGTTTCAAGTTTGAGGAGGAGGACAAGCAGGCAGTCAAGCTAGATCCTGAGGCAGCAACTGCCACTTTATGGGGTGAGATGGGAATGCTAGTACAGTGCACTTACTGCCTGGGGAGAGTTTGCATGGCTTCTGAAATCACTTCTCAATAGGTATGGTGGCTCACACCTGTCTTACCCATATTTGGGAGTCTGAATCAGGACTGCCTGTGAGTTTAAGGCCAACCTAAGCTATAGGACAACACTGTTTCAAAGGAAAAAAAAATTTTTTTTAAAAATTTAAATAAAATAGCCAAGCATGGTGGTTGATGCCTTTAATCTCATCATTAGGTAGCCTGGTCTACACAGTGAGTTCCTGGAGAGCAAGAACTATGTACTAAGATCCTGTCTTAAAAAACCAAAACAAGGGACGGCTCAGGGGTTAGGAGCACTGGCTGCTCTTCCAGAGCACCTGGGTTCAATTCCCAGTGCCCACATGGCAGCTCACAACTGTCTGTAACTCCCGTTCCAGGAGATCTGACACATTCACACCAACACACATAAAATAAACTTAAATAAATTAAGAAACAAAACAAGGAAAAAATTAGAAAAACAAAACAAAAAGTTTAGAATATAAAATACAATAGCTTCTCATTCAGACAAGTAGAGTTGGCAATATCACCTGGGATCTCAGTACTGAAGAAGCTAAGGTAGGATGTAAGGTAGGAAGCCAGTCCAAGTTACACAACAAATTGTAGGCCAGCAAGGGGTAGGTACATAGCCAGACTATGCCTCAAAAAAAACAACGGTGTTGGGCCTGGTGGTACATGCCTTTAATCCCAGCACTTGGCAAACATACACACACACTGTCTGTCTCTGTCTCTCCCTCTCCCTCTCTTTGGGGAGAGGGCTCTGTGGTTAAGAGCACTTGCTGCTCTTACATAGGGCTTGGGTTCAGTTCCCAGCACCCACATGGCAGCTGTCACTCCAGTTCCACAGGATCTCATGTCCTCTTCTATTGCACAATCCAGAGCTAGATAGTGGGAAAAAGCTGAAATATCAGAGAGAGAGGGAACCACAGCCAATTCTCACCCAGCCAACTCCTCAGGCCAAACAGGTTCTGCCTTCTCCTGCCTTATATTTTATTACTCCCCACCCCAGCTACCTCAATTCTTGGTCCAACTTTCCTAGTACTAGAATTAAAGGTATGTGCCACCACCTTCTGGCTCTGTTTAGCTTTGAATTTACAGAGATCCAGAGGCTCTCTGCCTCCCAAGTGCTGGGATTAAAGGTGTGGGTTACCACTCCCTGACATTCATGGCTTGGCTGTGGGTGGCTCTGTCTTCTGGTATTCCAGACTTAAAAATATATATATATATATATATATATATATATATATATATATATCTATATCTATATATAGATCACCACTCTCTTCTAAACTCTGGATAACTGGCAAGGATGTAGTACACACACATACACTTATACCCATAAAATAAAAACAAATAACAACAAAATCTGAAGAGTGAGGTGCAGTTTAGTGCTAGAAGGAGGCTATGGTGCCCCCAGGACCACAAAAGAGACACAAGAAACGGTTACATCTTAAAGAATACTGGACAATGATGCTGAATCACTTCTATTATAGTACACAGTACAGCAGACAGGACAGATCTTAGTGGCAGTGTCTGTCTAGCCTGGGTAAAGTACTGGCTTCTTTCCCTAGCCCTGAATTAATAAACACAGGAATAAGAGCTTGAGTTTACAAGCTCTGTACACAAGGCACTGCACTCCACAGAAGAGCTCTGAGCACGTCCTGGTTCTGGTGTTTGTAACAACTATGGGGTGAGTTCCCAGGGTCTCTGAGGGTTGAACACAATGTGAACACTACCCAATTGTTTACCATAATCTCCTCTAGACTGAGGAGACAGGGATACTCTGCTTCTCAGAACTAGTAACTTGTTCTCACCTCTTGACAATACAGCTCTGACAACAGGCTTGCTGCCTCAAATTTAACATCTTCAAACTGTGGAATCTGGAGAAGTCCAGCTAAGGAAGTACAATGCCAAGACGTCTCTTTTTTTGAGGCAAGGTTTCCCTGTATAGGCCTGGTTGTCCTGGGACTCTGTAGACCAGGCTGGCCTCAAACTCACAGAAATCTACCTGCTTCTGCCTCCCCAGTGCTGGGATTAAAAACATGTACCACTATTGCCTGATGCAAAGACATCTCTTCAAAAAGGGACACAGCTTCAAGTGAGTCTCCTCCAACCCTCATGCTGTAGGACAAGCAGAAGAGGCCACCTTGGGGTAGAATGAGGTCTTTGCTGCACAGAGTGGTGGCTGCCTTCCAGGGCAGCTAGGGCACACATTATGCAAGGGAAGGGGGTTGTTTCCAGCTTTTACCATGGGGTTTGCATTAAAGCAGAACATTCCCTCAAGAGCACAGTACAGGGCTCAGTGGCATGGCTCAGTGGCATGCCTCAGGCCTTGGGTTTCATCCCCAGCACAGGCAACCCACCCCCACCCAATACATACACAAAAAGGATACTTGTTGTGATATCAACCACTGAAAGAGAAAGAAAAGAAGATTAATTAGTTTTGAGACAAATGCTTGGTGCCTGGCTATGTGGTTCATGCTGGGGCTAGCACAGTGTTTCCATCACCAAGAGCATTATGAGAAAGGGGGATGTGTACTTGCTTTTGCTGAAATCTGGTTATGGGAATGGAAGCTGCAGGGCACTTGGTAGAGGCCTAACAAAGAGGGGACCTCTCCTAACATGGGAGCTAGTGCTCCCACGTACTCCAGGCAGGGAACACCAGAGTGACCTTGGCCACTCATCAAAGCTTTGCTTGAGGAGTGAATTATAGTTGGGGAGGGGGTTGGTGTCTGGGAACAAGTCCCTCCTGAGGAAATAGCATATCAAAAAGGCTTAAAGTGGGCACAGCTTGCCTCAGAAGGGGAGTATCAGTGTGACCATCAGCTGGCTAACCTGAGGATGAGTACTGAAATATCTTCAAAACAAAACAAAACAAAACAAAAAACCCAACACAACAAAAAGCTCTGGAGAGATGGTTTAATGGTTACTGAGTGTTTACTGTTCTATTTTGTTCAGAGTTACAGACAGTAGTGAGATATCATGTGGGTGCTTGGAATTTAATCCTGGTCCTCTGGAACAGCAGTCAGTGCTCTTAACTGCTGAGCCATCTCTCAACAGTGTTTACTGTTCTTGTAGAGGACTTATGCGTGGTTCCCAGAACCTATCATGCTGGGCAGCTCACAACTATACATAACCCCAGCTTCTCAACACCTTTAACCTCCACTAGCACCTACATTCAGGGGTAAACACAAGAGAAGAACACACATAAAAACAATGAGCTGGGCATGATGGTACATACCTTTAATCCCAGCACTGGGAGGTAAAGGCAGGTGGATCTTTATGAGTTTGAAGACAGACTGGTCTACACAGCTAGCCAAAGTTAAACAGCGAAATGTTGTCTCCAAAATAAATAAGTAAATAAATAAAAGTAGTCAGAGGGCCGGCTTTGACTTAGGGAACCACTGTGTCTCAAGCTACATGCTACAATAGGCCCCTAGCAGTGTACAGTCATTTGGATCTTCAGGAACTTCCTAAGAATACACCTAACACTTACCTGCCAACGTAGGGTCCAACAAACAGTTACCAAAGGACTAACATTTGAAAGGAACCTGACAGGTGTGGACAGGTGGACTTGTCCCTTGTCCACCCTACTGTGTCAAATGCCACACAAGAAGGGGCACTTGGGAGCACAAGGCTCTGTAAAAAAGAGAAAACAGGATGCTCCAGACACAGAAGAGATACTAGAAAGGAACCAAAACCTGGACTACCTGGGCCTGCCGGGCTGGTGGCTTAGCACCACTCATTAAGCAGTGGTGGCTGAGAGTCCACCCCCGGGTGTGGAACCTGACCCAGTGGGGAATAATAAAAGTACTTGCCCACATTATTTTTTTAAAAAAACATCTTATTGCTGGCCAGTGGTGGCATATGCTTTTAATCCCAGCACTCTCGGGAGGCAGAGGTAGACAGATCTCTGTCCATTTGATGCCAGCCCAATCTACAGATGGAGTTCCAGGACATGCTCCAAAGCTACACAGAGAACCCTGTCTCAAAAAACCCAAAATAAATAAATAAGCAAAAACATCTTATTTATTTATTTATATGATTTACTTACATGTGTGTGCACACATGTAATCAATAGGCTCTGGTGTGAATGTGGAGGTCAGGGGGCAGCTTGTGAGAGCCAGCTCTTTCCTTCATGCTCTGTCATTCTCTCCCTTATTCCCTTGAGACAGGAGGTAGGCTAGCAGCCAGCAAGCCCTAGCGCTCCTCTTGCCCTGCTCCTCAGAAGCAGCACATGGGTTCCTGGTAGGGTTATATGTACATGCCAGATCTCTCACAGGAGGCTGAGATCACACTCAGGTCCTCATTCTTCAACAGTAACAATTTTCACCCAGTGAACATTTGCCCAACTGCATGTCTTTTGAAACAAGGTCAGTTTGGCCTTGAACTATTAGCATTTTTTTCTGCCTCAGCCTCTAAAGTGTAGGGATTATAGGGATGAGTCAGCACACCCAGTTTACAGGCTTCTTATTCACAGAAAAAAAAAGTAACTAAAATACAAATCAACAACAACAAAACCCACCACAAACCCAAGGAGAGACTGCCACTGATCGCCAGTCATGACTGGCAACAGGGAGCCTAATGTCCTGCTATGGACAGTCAAGGCTCTGGAACAGCTTCCAGCCAAAACCTGAGTGTGAGTATAAGGAAATCCGGAGAGGGGTTGGCTCAGTGAGTAAAGGTCCTTGCTACCAAGCCTGAGAACCTGAGAGAGCAGACTTCCACAAGTTCCCCTCTGAGAGGCACACACGCTGTGTGTACATACACATACACATTAAACAATGTGAAAAAGGAGGTCAGGAGGTCTCTATCTCATTGGTCTGCTGAGGATCTAGTGAGGTGAAGTTTAACACAGAGCTGGCACATAAACACTAAGAACAGAACAGTATTTTGAAGACAGGATGAAGTAGAGGAGACAAGCAGTGGTGAGTCAGAAAGAAAGGCTTTAGTTCCTGAATCAAAGATGATGGAGAGAGTGAGAGAGGAGAGAGCAGAAAGGAAAACAGGCAGAAGCTGCTCTGCATGGCAGCCGAAGCCTGGGAACGGGTTTCTATTCCAAGCCTATACAGCATGGAATCTAGTAGGACATGGTAAAAATCCAAGAGAGAAAGAGCTGCTCCGTCTGAGACTAAGGCATCAAGAGAAAAGAAAGAGACTCCCAGGCTAACCAGAAAATAACAGTTCTTGACCAGTGGAGCTGGAGCTGCTTTCCAGGTCAGGTTAGTAAAGCTACCATTACAGAGCAGCTAGGGCAGGTGAAGCACACACCTGTAGCCCAGTATGGAGGCCTGGAAAGGCTACTCAAGCCTGGGTAGGACCTCGAGACCAACCTGGCCAACCCCACATAGCAAAGCAACCCAGAAAAAGCAAGTCTTAAGTGTGGTATCCTCTGCTAGGACAAAGAATAACTAACTGCAGATGCAGAAAATAACAATTCCTTTCTTCTCTGTAGCTTTCAAATTGGGAGTATCTAAGAATGAAAATATAAACAGCAGGTCCAGAGAAAAAAGAAATTATGGGATCAAAAGAATAAAGTCTGGGGCTGGCAGAGTTAGAAATAGAACACACATGGCAAGAGCACTAAATAAAAGGAGGCTGGAACAGACAGACAGACAGACACACACACACAGGGTGAGGGGAGAAAGAAAAAAAGAGAGGGGGAGGGAAATTGGTTTCCCCAAAACTCAAGTGCTCCTAGAAAGCCAGGATAAGACTAACATGCCAGGGCTCAGAAGCTAAAAGTACTAGCTGCTCTTCCAGAGGACCCGGGTTCAATCCCAGCACTCACACGGCAGCTCACAACTGTCTATAACTCCAGTTCCTGAAGACCTGACAACCTCACTCATACATACATGCAAGCAAAACACTAATCTATTTAAAAAAAAAAAAAAAAAAAGACCACCCCAGCTTTTCCACATACCCAATTAAATCATGACAAAACATTATGGGCTCATGGTCTCTTTTTCAAAATTATCATTTTTATTGATCTAAACTTATCCTATTTTGTGGCTAAGAGTTGTTATACTATATTCTATGTTGATAAGGTGACTGAACAACAGAGGGACTGTGACTAGACATAAGGCACCTATTTAAAAGCTGTTGAACAAAGCTCTGCAGTTATACTTTATGCCTGAGATATCTGCTAAAGGGGACTTACAGTAGAGGGTTAACAGGTGACATCATCTACAGTGTGGACATGCTGTGGACATGGTGAGAAAGGCCAGCAAGGGAAGGAGGGAACAGAATGCACAATTTCAAACCTAAGAACCAGCCAGGTGTGGTGCTGCACACCTCTCATCCCAGCACTTTCTAAAAGATTTTAAAGAAAAGGGCGTCTAGTCTTCTGACTAGCCTGAAATACTGGGCTGGATGAATCCCCATTTCAGGGCTCTAAGTAGCAGGACTATAGGCCTGTGTGTGATTCTGTACTGAGTGGGTCTACGAGAAAACAGAAAAAGCTCATGGCTGTGTTTTGGGGCAAGTGCAACAAGGAAATGAAGGGGCTGGTGATACAGCTTAGCAGCAGAGAGTGGCTATGTACTGGGTCCGAGGGTCACTTCAAGATTCACTCGGATTCTGAATAGAAGGATGGGTGAGATTAACTGGGTTTTCCAGGTATTGGGCTCAAGTGACCTACAAAGGGTACCATGTGGTTCTGTGGGAGACCTCTCAGGAGTCAGGTTTCTGTTACATCAAGGGAAAGCACTTCACAAGGATAAGGGTTTCAGTTACCGGTCTTAAAGCCAAGGGCTGAAAGAGAGAAAATACAGGCACGATTGCACAGGGCTGAGTGGATGAAGTATGATGATACACTGACACCCCAACAAACAAGGGAGTGAAGGAGGTATTAGCTGCCCTGAACAAGAAAGAAAGGCGTTTCAGAAGCAGCCAGACACTGGCAGCTTCCAGCCTGCATCTACACTGAAGCCTGGCACTTGACAGGGTCACCTCATTCACTACTGCCCTGGCCTCTCCAATCCACTGCTGGCCATAAGCACTCCTTGTTATTGACCTGAAGCCCTAAATGGGTTCACTAGCTTACACCATTCAAATGTTACTCATCCAAATAAGAGACTCCCTCATTCTCATTGTCCCAATTGGCCCAACATCAACTCTATACCTTCCCATGGTCCCATGTCCACAGCCTTATTGACTGCATGTATCTCTAAAGAAGCTGTTCCAGTCAGCTAATACCCAGAGTCCACAACAGGCTTGACACTTAGTGGGAGAATAACAAGTCGCTCCTTGATGAAAGAAAAAGCATAACAAAAGGACAGAATAAAAACCTTCACTAACAACTTAATGACATCTTATTCTAGTGTGGGAATTGGTGATCATTAATCTGAGGGGGCTAGAGATGGCTCAGCAATTAAGAGCACACACTGCTCTTCACAGGACCCAAGTTCTGTTCCCAGCACCTCCATTATGAATCTCGACTCTGACTCTGACTCTAGCTCCAGGGAACTCAAGGCCTCTGGCCTCAGTGGGTACAACATTTCTGTACATATACCCACACACATAATTTTAAAAAATAAATCTTTGAGCCCAGATTTTTTTTTAATTACTTTGTTTTCCTGGACGTTTTTGCAACACTCACAGAGATTTGTCTGCCTGTCTCCTAAGTGTTGGGATTAGAGGCATCCACCCCCACACATAGCTCTTCACATTATTATTAAAATTAACTTTATTATTTGTGTGTGTCTGTATTGTGTGTGTGATGCAAATGAGTGCAGGCAGATGTGGAGGTCTGAAGACAACATTTAGGAGTCAGTTTTCACCTTCCACCATGGGTTCTAAGGATCGAATTCAGTTGTCAGGCTTGTGGCGGAAAAGCCTTTATACCAAGACTTCTAGCCAGACCCACCTTCTTTCTTTGAGATAATCTTGCTATGTAACCCCGGCTAGCTTTGTGTTTGTTTATTATCCTCCCGCCTCTACCATGAACACTCACATCACAGACGTGCAACTACACCTGTAATCCCAGTACTTGGGTGGTCAGAAAGGATGACTGCTGGGAATTGAGGCCGTTCTGTGCTGCACAATAAGTCTATCGCCCCCCAAAAAACAAAACCAAAACCTCACAGGGTGAACTTCAGTAAATCACCTCACCTTTATGGTCACACTATTGAAATAAGAAAGTTAGTTGGTCAATGAGAATTAAGGTGCTAACTCTGCACAGCCTGGGAAACAAGGATTCTGATCCCCTCCTGAAGGCAATTTACTTAGACTACCATGGGTCGGTGCATTTAAGCATCTGAGATGACGCAAGGAGTTCCTTCAATTAGAGCAGATAGGCAAATGGCAAAAAGGAGGTGGAGTATGGGAAAGGAACACAGTTTCTATGAGAAGAAGCAAGTGTACAGCCAGAGTTTACCGACCGGGGAAATGACAGCACCTCTTCAAGGTCTGTGAAGCACCAGGATGTCACTAGACAACCATGAGTGGGGACTCGTTTAAAGACAAGACTAGTACATGACCAACTGACTCTGGGATGTACATTCTTCACTTCCCCACAGGACATCAACCTTCAATCCCTGGCTCAGGGTTTCACCTTCCCCAATAACCTTGGCATAAAGACTGAGACCCAGACACCCGAGTGTCCGAATGACATCTCCAGATTTCCTGAGATCTCAAGGGGAGTCTGGATCTTTTTCTACTTATCTCTAGTCACTTTAGGCAGGAGCTTCCACGCTGACGCTCTGGGCAGGGATCCCACGGCCACCCAACCGTGAGATCCCCATGCGGGAATTCTGTTGTTGCTAAGGGACAATTTTCCCAGTTCCTGGATGAGAGGGCGTGGCGGAGTCGTGTCTGTCACCAAAGGTGAGGGCGAGGCCTTCGGAAGTCCCACGTACGACAGAGGCTAAGAGGGTCGCGTCCCCAGCAACCCGTGGCCCGCCCGGCTGGCCCGCTCACCGCCTTCTCCAAGTGGCTGCGCGCCTGCTCGCTGTTCTTCGTGTGGTGGTAAAGCACCGAGCCGAGCTGCAGGTGCGTACGGGCCTCGATCCGCTGAGGCGGCTTGAAGGGAAACACGGCCTGCAGGCAGTGAACGCACAAGCGGATCTTGGGCGGACTGGACGTGCGGAAGTGCTCGGCGAAACCCAGGAGAGCCAGATACCACGACTCGGCTGCTTCGGCCTGCGCCGCCTGAGCCGCGGCCGCCTGTGCTGCCGCCGCCGCCTGAGCCGCCGCAGCCGCCTGTGCCGCCATCTTGGCCTGCACAACAACAAGCCGCCTCCACAGAGAGGCGGAAGCACCTCGAGGGGCGGGGCCTGGAGCTCTTCGCGGTTCTCGCGAGAACTGCTGCGCAAGGTATTCTGGGTTTTATAGTACATATTCGCAGTGACTGCGGCTGAGGGAGAGTCTGAGGAGAGGACGAGGCTTCTGCATCTTCGCGAATGAGAGTGTCACACCTTCATGAACTGACGTCGGCGTTTTTGTGGAGAAAGCTCTCGATTGTCCTAGAAGGGGTTGGAAGCGATCGACGTAAGAAGACTACATTTCCCATCAGACCACGCGTACCAACACACAGCCTCCCTCCTCTCAGGTAGCGCCGGAGCATTGTGGGATTGAATGAGTCTCAAGATGGACAACCGGGATGTTGCAGGTAACAGCCCCCGCCTTCCCTTCGGCGTCCGCCTGGGTTCTCGCGACTGCACGCCCCCCCTCACTCTCCTTTCTGTCGTGGACCTGACACGCGGACTCCATGCCTTAGCCCCTCCGCAACCTACAGTAACGGTGTGTGCACCGCTCTCGTCTCCCGAAGTCCCAGGCTCGGGTTGCTGCCCGCCCCCGCCCGGGGCTGAGAAGAACTGTGTCTTACCCAAGGCCTAGGAGCAGGGTGGACCCCGCGCGGGCTTTTCCAATGAACTACCCTCAGGCCCGGTGCCACTCATAGCGGCCACTCGGAGACTGCCCCTCCATGTCCCCTCCAGGTGTCAGCTCCCTTTGGCTTGGGTCCTGTTTTGTGGGGGGAAAAAATCTGCGTTTCAGAATAGCCCTGGGGCAGCCAAGGGCACTATTTTCGACGGCTGTTCAACTCCACTTTGACACGAGGTTAGCTATCCCTATGCCTTTAGGATGGGATGCATTCGTCCCATGCATTCACCATATGCTTCCACAATTCCTGTGGAGCACATTTTGCAAAGAAGTACTGGTGATGTGAGGTCTGGGTTGTAATGCTGCAAATATATTGAAAAGTCAGGAAAGGCTCTAAGTTTTATTTATTTACTTATTTATTTGTTTTTATGTCTATGCCTGTGGGTTCCCACGGAGGCCAGAGAGAATTCCGGATCCCCTGGAACTGGTGTTGGCTTACGCCAAGTGAATGTTTGCTAGCATCTTAACTTGGGTCCTCTGCAAGAGTAGCAAGCACCTCTGAGCCATCTTTTCAACTCTGTGAAAGGCCTTTCTTGAGCACAAGATGTTTGAAATGATATCCCCATATGAAATGATATTCCCATAGACAATATCTGTGTGAATGCAGAGGTTTCCCACATAGAGGTTGGATAGGCCTTGTTGTCTCTTTGGAGATTGTCATGAATGAAATGGAGATGATTAGGGAAATCAGCCCTTAGAGTGCCTGGGGAATCAGCTTTGCTTTCAACATTTGGAATTTAAGGACTGTGAGACATCTCAGTAGTTAAAGTGCTTGCTACCCCATTATGAGGATAAGGCTTCCCATCTCCAGCACTCATGCAAAATCCAGATATGCTGTTGTGTGCCTGTAACTATAGCACTGTGGGCTGGAGCCAGATGGATTCCGAGGGCTTAGTTTCAGCATTCTACCTGAAACGGAGCCCTTCTGGCCCTAAAATTAGGCAGAGGCAGGAGAAATGGTGTACACCTTTCATTCCAGCATCCAAAAAGAGGCAGGTGGACCTCTGAATTTAAGACCAGTCAGGGCTATACAAACTGAGACCCTGTCTTTAAAAAAAAAAAAAAAAAAAAAAAAAGCCAATTGTTGGTGGCACATGAGTTTTACATCATTCAGGAGGAAAAGGCAGGCAGGTTTCTGCGACTTGCTCTGGTCTACAGAGCAAGTTCCAGGATAGTCAGGGCTACACAGAAAAACCCTGTCTCAAAAAACCAAGAACAAAAGAAAATAAAACAAGATACCTGGTGTCATTTTCTGACTTCCTCATATGCCTATGCACACACATATTTAGTGTTTAGAAATGTCATGAGGCACATGCTTTTGATCTATACTAGTGAGTTAGAGGCAGAGGGGCTTGTTTCAAGTGGAAGCCAGTCAGGTCTATGTAGGAAGAACACAGAGGGATGGTGCAATGGCTCAGCAGTTAAGAGTACTTGTTGAGCCAGGCAATGGTGTTGTGGTGTCCTTAACCCCAGCATTCGGGAGGCAAAGGTGTGTGAGTTTGAGACCAGCTTGGGCTATTGAGCTAGTGCTAGGACAGCCAAGTTTACACAAAACTATCTTGAAAAACTTAAAGGAAGGACAGAAGGAAGAAAATGTTTGTTCTTGCAGAGGACCTGGGTCTGATTCCTAGCATCCATATGTTGGCTCACAATGTTTCCTAACCCTCAGGCATGCAGGAGGTACAAACCTAAAAAAATTAAAAATAAAAAAAAATTGGGATGGGGGTTCAAGACAGGATTTCTCTGTAGTTCTAGCTGTCCCAGGTTGACCGCAAGCTCACAGAGATCTGTCTGCCTCTGCCTCCTGAATACTGGGATTTAAAGGCTGTGCTGCTACACCCAGCTATACCCAAAGACTCACTGAGCCTCTGCTTGTCTTGAAAGCATTGTTCTTCCTGAACTGGACAGCTGTTGTATGCTACCACATTTGGTACTGTCATCTTTGCTTGAACCCAGAGATTTATCTTGGTCATCTTTCTGTCTTTGCACTTTCTCTATGTCAGAATGATCATCCTGTCCCCAGTGTCATATTAAAACTAAAACCAAAAACTAGAGTGGACTGAGACCGCCCACACTTATAATCAAAACACTTTGAAGCAGTGGTTCACAACCCTCCTAATGTTTTGACCCTTTAATAGTTTTCATGTTGGGGTGCCCCCCCCCCCAAATTATTTTGTCGTTATTTCATAAGTGTAATTTTGCTATTATGAATCATAATGTAAATATACGATATGCAAATTCCTGTAAAAGGGTCTTTCAATCCCCAAGGGGTCATGACCCACAGGTTGAGAACTGCTTTGGAGGCACAGACAAGTTCAATATCATTTTTGATGTCTATACAGTGAGCTTGAGATAAGTATGGGTTATATGAAATCTTAATAAATAAATGCCTGGGTTGAGAGCTGAGATGAATTACTGGGTAAAGTGCTTACTGCCCAGATCTCAGGAAAAGCTGGGTGCTTTACAACACTTCTGTAATCCTAGTGTTCCTGTTATCATAGGAGATAGGAGGTACTCCCTGGAAGCTTCCAGGACACCCAGCCTGGAGTGCACAGCTATGAGCATCAAATTGGAAGAAAGGAACTGGCATCTCTCATTTTGTCCTCTGACACTTGTGCCCACATTGCCATGCACACACTCATAAAGATTTAAACAATTAGATCTTGTTACTTGTTCACTAAATACTACCTCATGAATTCCCAAAGTCCTAAAAGTAAAATCCACAACGCTTTTCACACCTAGCTAGGCCCAGTACTGAGTGGTTCCTCTGGCCCCACTGGGTAGGTTTTGTCTTTTGTCTTTTGTCCTCAGATGTTCATTTCATTGCATCTTCCTGTCTCCGGTTTTGGCATCTTTCCCTGATTCCCACTCACATGGTTCTTCCTGACCCTGGTTCCTGATAAACTCATTTCCAGCTGAACTGTGTCTCTTCTATGGTTATTTTTAGATTATCTTAACCAGTATAGGCACTGCTCTGGTATACCTCTTCTTGTTTCTAGCTTAATTTGAAGTTTCTTTTTTAAATTTAATTTAATGTATTAGGTTGGGAAATGGCTCAGCAGATAAAATACTCCGCTGCTAACCATGACGTCCTGAGTTTCATTCCTGGACCCACATGGTGGAAGGAAAGAACTGGATCGTGATAGAGGGAATCTCAGCCGGGGAACCAATTTATAGACTTGAGCAAGTTTCTGACTCAGAGCCCCTTGAATGAAGGGACAACTAGGTTTTCCTCAGGAAGGACCTTGATAAAATACCTAAGAGTTTTACTGTTGGTCTTTCTCCCATCCTTCCCCAAGAGAGACCTATACACTGGGGAAAAGGAACCAGACTGTCCAAGGTGTATTGGATTATCTGGGGTCTACTGGTTCTGAATTGACACCAATTCCTGAAGATCCTAGAAAACATTGTGGCCCTCCAGTTAAAGTAGAAGCTTCTGAAAGTCAAATAATTAATAGAATTTTGGCTGAAGTCTGACTCATTGTATATCCAGTGGGTCTCCTGTGGTTATTTCCCCAGCCCCAGAATGTACAATTGGGATAGTTGTACTTAGAAGTTGACAGAATTCCCAATTGGTTCCTGAGAATACTGCATGTTGTCCTCTGCCTGACCACATCTTCCCCACCCTGCATATAATGTATATATTATATATATAAATAGTGAGAATAGATATGCCACTGTACAAGTGTGAAGATCATAGGACAACTTTTTTTCCTTGAGATAAGATCTCAAGTACACCAGGTTGGTCTAAGAGGATGACCTTGAGCTTCTTTTAATTATGTGTTTTGTATGAATACCTGAGTGTATTGCACGTATGTATGACCTATTGCTTACAGAGAGGCCAAAAGAGCGTATCAGATACCCTGGAACTGGAGTTGGAAATGTTTGTGAGCCTCCATATGGGTACTGGAATTCAACCTGGGTCCTCTTGGAAGAGCAGCCAGTGTTCTTAACTGCTGAGCCATCTTTACAGCCCCAATCTTGGACTTCTGCTTTTCTTGACTTACCCTTTTGAGTGCCGAGGTTATGGACATGTATCAGCACACCTGGTTTATACACTTGTAGGAATAGAACCCAGGCATTCATGCTAAGCACAGTCCACCAACTGAACTATGTCCCCAGCTTTGCAGCAGGGTCTTACTGTTTAAATGAGGCTGGCCTTCTTCCTCAGCCTGCTACAACCTTGCAGCTAACTTTTCATATTATGTGTCTCTTGTCTTCTCAGTCAGAAGTGAGTCCCACCTGGACAGAGTCCTCATCACTTCTGTTTAGAGTTTAGCACAATGCTATGTACATGTCAGGTATTCTGTAAGCATTTGTTGAACAAATGACCGTTTGAGTCCTCTGAGCAGTTCTGTCTGGCCAGTCATTGCTACTAGGGATACTGATGGAGTAAAGGTGTTTTCTGATTTCCATCTTTTCCCTCCCCAGGAAAGGCTAACCGGTGGTTCGGGATGGCACAGCCCAAGTCTGGAAAGATGAATATGAACATACTCCATCAGGAAGAGCTCATTGCTCAGAAGAAGCGGGAGATCGAGGCTAGAATGGAACAGAAGGCCAGACAGAGTCATGCAGCCAGCCCACAGTCCCCTCATCCTGGAGAGTAAGTAGATTCTGAGGCTTAGGGCAACAGACCTTCAGTGTGATAGGATGGTGTAACAGTGGAAGTGGGGGTGGTGTGTAGAGGCTCCAGTGCTTGGGAGATAAAGGCAGGAACATCCCAAATTGAAGGTCATTCACGGCTGCATGTTAAATTCAAAGACAGCCTGGTTTGAATGCAAACTTGTTTCAGAAAACAAAAGCCCCTCATGATCCTGTGTGCTTGGATTACAGGCCTATATGCCTTTCATGCCTCTTGTCGCTGTACTTCAGTGGTATTATGTCTGTTCATAGCCTAGGATACGGCTCAGTGGTAGTGTTTGCCTAGTGTGCTGGAGATCCTGCTTTACATCTCTGGAAATGGAGGGAAAAAAAATTGAGGGGGCATTATGTGTATACTGAACATGTATGTGCCTTTTCTAGTTTAAATTTAGTTTTTATATGGGTGTGTGTTTACACATGAATGCACACAGGAGCAGGCCAGGGACAGCCTTGAATATCTTTCTTTAGGAACTATTTGTATTTTGATTGTCTTGCCTGTTTGTTTGTTGTTGTAATCCTGGCTGACCTAGAACTTGCTATGTAGACCAGGCTAGCCTTGAACTCACAGAGATCCACCTGCCTCTGCCTTCTAAGTACTGGGATTAAAGGCATGTGGCACAGGCTTTTAGAGTTGGAGCTTCTCACTGGCCTGTAACTCACCAATTAGCAGTCAGCAAGCCCAAGGGTACTCACGTCTCCGCCTGGCTTTTTCACACGGTCTCTCCAGACCTCACTTTCACTAGCAAGCCCTTGACTCTCTGACCTGTCCTCAGTGTTTAAGATTTTCTTGTGTCACAGCCCTAGCAGCTGGGTTTGTCTTCACAGCATTAGTCACTGACAGTTGACTGCATAGCCTCTGTGTACAGTAGTTACTCTGAGTCATCTATAAATTACCAACACTACACAGGAGGATGCCACAGGATTCTACCTCAGGCGCTGGAGTAGTGTGAGGACAGTGCCAGGGCCTGTGGGTCTTCCAGCAGAGGTTTCTCTGGTGTGTCAGAAAGCTTTGACTTTGTTTTTGTTTGGTTGCCTTTATTGTCTTGATGTTAAAACCCAGGAACAACCAGGGACCTTTTCATTGTTAAACTTGGTAAGAACCTGTGAGTCAACAAGATGGCTTAGTAGGTAAAGGTGCTTGCTGCCAAGCCTGCAGTCCAATCCCTGCTACCCACATGATGTCAGATCATACAAATTGTCTGACCTCCACATGTGCCATGGTATGCAGACCTGTATACACACACATACAATAAATAAATAAATAAATATAATTTAATAAATTTTTAAATTTCTTTTTAAAAATATTTATTTTATTATTGTATGTGTGTGAGTGTTTTATGTAAGTTTGTGCACCATGTACATGCCTAGTGCCTCAGAAGGTCAGAAGAGAGCACCAGCTCCCCTGGAACTGTAGGTGCTGAGAATCAAATCAGTCTTTTGCAAGAGCAATAAATGCTGTTAGTAAACTCTCCAGTCTCCTATAAATACTTTAAAATAACTTAGGTGCATGATAGGAAATCCAAGAAATAGAAGAAGAAACAAAGAAAAGCCAATGTCACTCAACCTTGAGAGATGAGTGACACTTGAATTTTGGGGTATCTCTTTCAACAACTAATTGTTACAGTGTTTATGACGATTGGGATACTAAGTACCAGTCTCTTCATCCTGAGGTGGTATCTCATTGTTTCCTTCTGGGCTCAGGCCATTCTGCTGCCTCAGCCTTCCAAGAAACGGGACCACAAGGTACAACTGCTGTACCTGCCTAAAGAAAGCACAGAAAAGGCTTTTTATGAGGGACAGGCAGATGGTTTCTGCCTGAAACCCCACCACTTGGGCAACTGAGACAGGGAGACTATAGAATGAGACACTGTCTTTAAACCAAAGAACGATAAGGAACAAGCCAACACAGTACGGTATATAGCAGATCCCTTCAGTTCTCACCAGACATTGCTTGTGGGTGTTCCCTGTGAGCAATGCACCAGGTATGGCAACATTTGTACAAATCCCAGTGCTTGGAAGAATGAGACAATAGATCTTTGCAAGTTTATGGCTAGCCTAAGTTATATAGTGAGTTCTAGGTCAGCTGAGGATAGTGAGACAGAGTCTTAAGGGGGTAGGGGCAAACTGTCAGGTTTAGTGGCAGATACCTGCAATCCTAATACTTGGAGGTACAGTCAGGGAGATCAGGAGTTAAAGACCAGTCTTGGCTACTTAAGACTCTGTCACAGAAGCAAACAAAATAAAACCACAAAGCTGAGCTCATTGAGGATGCACGCCTTTAACCCCAGTACTCAAGAGAAAGAGGTAGGCAGATTTCAGAATTTGAGGCCAGCCTGGTCTACATAGGGAGTTCCAGGACATCCAGGGCTACACAGAGAGACTCCATCTTGTAGTAGTGAGGTTTCTAGGTCCCGGGCAGCCAGAGGTCCGAGACCCACAGACATGCTGCCCAAGACTCTTAGCCACCCAGCCACTCAGGCTCCCAGAAATGACTCAGGCACTTATATTAACTTTACACTGTTTGGTCTATGGCTTAGGCACATTGCTAGCTAGCTCTTACATCTTAAATCAACCCATTTTTATTAATCTGTCTGCCACGTGGCCCGTAGCTCACCTGTGTTCCTTACATGTTTCTTCCTGGGCGGCTTGGTCGATCTGCCTCTGACTCCGCCCTGCTTCTCCTACCTAAGCTCTGATTTCTCCTACTTCTTCTATGGTGCCTGCCATGGCCCAAAACAGCTCCTTTATTTAAAGATTGAGATTCACAGCATACATAAACGCATTCCCACATTACCATCTCAAAAAAACTAACTAAATAAATAAAGTCACAAGATGCATATACATTCTGCTTTAGAAGATAGTTAAATACATGATGAATAATAAGCCAGATCATAATTATCCAGTAAGGCATGTGCTGTGCAGGAAAAGAGCATATTGATGGGGTCCAGTAGAACCACAGGACTGGAACTCAAGCAGAGGTAGTCCAAATGTTATTTGTTATTTTCACCAGAAGTACTGTTAGCCTACTACATATATGCCTGCTCCCTGCACTTAACCATTGTCCCCTGATGTCTTTGAACTGCAATCTAACTCTTAGAGTGTGGAGTCAGGAATGTCAGTGCATTATCCCTGTCCTTGGCTCCCTCTACAGCTCATTCTTACTCCTGTTTTGGTTCTAGAATTGCCAATGCACATAATTCCTGTATCTCCAACAAGTTTGCCAATGATGGCAGCTTCTTGCAGCAGTTTCTGAAGTTGCAGAAAGCACAAACAAACACAGGTAAGTGCAGCCAGCCCTCCCACCCCAGCCTCTGTCTCTCAGGTTCCCTGAGCATTGGGTTTCACCTCCGACCATTAAATGCCCTCACTGTTCTCCTATGGGGTGACAGACAGGCTACTGAATGGTCAGGTCTTGCGGGTCCCATAATGAGCCCAGAGCATTCCCAGTGTGGTGTGAGTGGCTTGAGATGCCCAAGTTGTATCAGAAGATGACACATTTAGACCTGCTGTGGATGATGTAGGACAAGAGACATCTTGGAAGTGACCAAGTCACCTAATAATCACAGGAGTTTATTGAATGCTATCTTTAGCCAGTTCTTCCTGCACTTGGCACCATATAGGCCACTGCCTTGCCCTTTTTCTCACCTTCCTTCATAGGGCCCGTGGGCAGAAGATCCTTCTCAACCCTGCTGCCACGTGTGTCTTTGGAAGTTGTTTGTTTGTTTTTCCAGACAAGGTTTCTCAGTGTAGCCCTGGCTGTCCTGGAACTCACTCTATAGATCAGGCTGGCCTGGAACTCAGAGATCAGCCTGACTCTGCCTCTCAATGCTGGGATGAAGAATTGAGCCACCAGCACTCTGCCTTCTGATCCTTTTGTTCTGATTTTTCATTTTATCCACGTATCCCCCTGCACCTCCTCCCTTCTCTCTTCCCAATCCCTCCCAGTTAGCCTTCAGCCTTTCCCCTCCCCACTCACCCATCCCCTCCCCAAAAAGGGCAAGAGGTCCTTTTTTAAAAAAATTTATTTAAATTGAGGCTAAAAGCACTTGCTGCCCATGCAATTTCATTTCCAAGCACTACCATGGTGGCCCACAACTACTTGGGTTCCAAGGTGTCCAACATACTCTTATCTTAAGGATAACAAGCATGCTCATGGTGCAGGCATAACACTCAGACATATAAAAATCTAAAATAAATAAATAACAATAACAAAAAGACAAGATTTCATTATGTAGCCCAGGCTTACCTCAGACTCACAGGAATCTACCTGCCTCTGCCTCCCAAATGCTGGGATAAAAGGTGTGTACTGCCTGGTATTTTGATTTTTAATTCATATGTATGTGTGCTTGTAAGAGTTCATGCACATCTTGTTGCAGAAGCCCTTGGCAGCCAGTGTCACTAATGAGTATTGGGAACTGGACCCAGGTTCTCTGCAAGAGTAGTAAGTGCTCTTAACTGCTGAGCCATCCCTCCAGTTCCTGATCTTTTTATTTAGTAATGAAAAACACAGGAGAAATTGTGGCATGCCCCCCCTTCCCATCCCCTATCTCACAGGAATCTACTGCTGACAGGATGTGTCTGGCAATTGTGGTCATCTTGTCTTCAGCAGTATGCTACTATTTCTGCTTGGTGAGAGGGAGACCCAGAGGGTACCTATAGATCTCATGCTGAGTTCATCCAGGAACTCTTGTTTTAGCACTTAGAAACTGAGGCCTTGATAATAAGGCTAGATAGAGTATGGACTCTCCAGTGCTGGAGCCCACTTGCCCTGTTGTGCTACAGTGTTGCTCTCCAGGGAGCTTGGTTCCCTGCCTTGTCATGGGCTTAATTGTAGCCATGGGGGGCATGATGATAATTTTACAGTGCCAGATATCTAACTTTTGTCCTTACGTAAGTTCAGCAAGTCCTACAACACAGAAAAGCCATGTTTTAGCTTTTCATTTTGAGACAAGATTTAGTGGCCCAGGCTGACCTTGAACTCATTGTGTATCCTGGGATGGCCTTGAACTCCACACCTTTTGCTAGTCTCAAGAGTAGCTAAGATTAAGATTACAGGTCTTCAAACCTAGGCCATGTCCACATATGGGGTCTTAGGGACTGTGTATACCCCAGCACATCCTCTAGCTTACCCCAGTAGGTGGAAATCCAGGCACAAAGAAGCTACACAGTCCAGTTGGAACTCATTGTTAATGAAAGAGACTTTAAATCAGCTTTTCTCAGAGGATACATTAAGTTCTTTATCCTCGGTGCCTCAGGTCTGGGAGGCTTTGACCTGGAATGTGGAGGCTGGTGTCTCATCTAGGAGCTTGATATCTTCCATTCTGGATGTGGTGTGCAGAGGCACATCCATAAGAGCTGCCACCTGCCAAGCTCTGGTATGTCCTCTTACAGCTAGGTACCTGAAGGTCCTCCTGTGCCTCAATCCACTTTCCTGGCTTAGAGGGCCTTTTAGAGGTAGGCCTAGGGCATCTTCACAACTATGGTGTGCCTAAGGATGACTGTAGCCATGATTATCATACTTTCTGGTCTGTCCACAAAACTGCTCTCTTCAGATCTTGTGTATTTTCTCTCTCCAACCCCAGATCCACCCCCCAGTGCCCCTCCCAGCATGCCGACTTCCAGCACTTTGAAGAGACCCCTTCTTCTCAGCAAGCGAACAGGCCTGGGGCTGGGCAGCCCGCTGGGCCCTGTGAAGAACTACTCACATGCCAAGCAGCTGCCTGTTGCTCACCGACCTAGCATCTTCCAGTCCCCTGATGATGATGAGGAAGAGGACTATGAGCAGTGGCTGGAGATCAAAGGTAAGCTGTGGGATGACCATGGCTTCTTGTACCCACTGTCATGGCAGGTATAGCCAGAGCCTGGCACTGGTCAGGTCAGCAGCCACAGCTGCCCAAGTGAAACTGTGGGGTTTGAGCAGAGTGAGCCACCTGGGAACTTTTGGGACAGTTTTACCAAGGACACTAGCCCCATTCTGAGAACAGTGGCGGCTGTCACAGCCCACCATAGGCTTTCCTGGACAGGGTCTCATGTCAGCTGAGACAGGAGCTTCTGTGGCTGTGTCCATATTTTGGGCCAGAGTTTTAGAATGTAAAGATTGGAGGATATGCTCCCACATGGGGAAGATGGTCTCTAGTTTCAGGCTGATAGTGGCTGTTATCTTCTAGTGATTCAGCTCCATATCATTTAGAACAAAGCTCTAGTACAGCAGTTCCCTGTGGAGAACTGGCTGCACACCCTGTCATCCTGACACAGAAGTCAAACTGATTACTTAGCTATGCCATGTCAGCCTGTTCTGAATGAGTCAGCAGAGCAGCTTGGAGGCACAGCTTCTTAGATGTTCTGTCCTTGCCAATGCTCTGCTAATGCTCTAGAAGTGGCCTGGCTCATCTTAAGGCTTTAGCACCTATTATGGGCATCACTTGGTGTGGCATTACACTTGATTTTATGCACAGTGATAGGTGGGATTCTTGTGCCTGTGGGAGGAAGGTGAAGCAGGAACCTTTATCTCCTCTATCCCACTCCTATGCTTCCTGGCAACCAAGCAGCAGTATAAGATTAGCTATGGACTCAGCAGCTACCTGACAGTGAGCTATTTCCCTTGTGACATTCATAAGAAGACATGGTCCATACAAAGACTAACAGACTCAGCCTCAGAACTAGGCCAGGGAAAAATAATAAAGCAAGTTTCCACCTGTCTCAGACAGCTAATCTACCTTTAGAGAAGTTCTCGGAGGGGGGGGGGGAGGCTTAGTTTTTAAAGTACTTGCCCAGCATCTGCAGATCCCCTGGTTTCATTCCCAACAATGCATAAACCAGGGCATGGTGATGCATGTCTGTCATCCCAGCATTCAGAAGGTTGAAGCAGGAGGATCAGAAATTTAAGACTAGCCTGTGAAAAAACAGCTGAGCAGTGATGGTGCACATCTTTGATGTGAGCCCTCTCGAGGCAGATGCAGGCAGATCTTTGTCAGTTTGTGGCCAGCATGATCTACAGAGCTAGTTCCAGAACAGGCAAGGCTACACAGAGAAAGGGGGGTTGGGGGGGAGGTGTTGGGATGGTGTTGGTAACACACAAACTTAACATTGTATCTCTGAGATAATGATTGAAATATTGATCATGAGGAAGTGGGTGCCCAGAAGGCAGGCTGCCAGTACACTTTCCTACCAACACAAACTCTGATCACTTGGAGATATGGCTGGTTATTAGTGTATGAGGGTGTCCCCCAGGGATCACCAGGGAATCCATCAGAAACTCCAGGGATAATGTCCAGTGTACTTGGAACCAACTTTAAGACAATGAACTGAAGTCCACCCAGTGTTCAGTTCAGAGAGTGTAATAATTTTTAAAAGAGAGTTGTTAGAGTTGGTAAGATAGCTCAGTCAGGAAAATGTGTGGTGTCCTCGTGCTTCCTAAGCATGAGGACCCTGAGTTTGATCCAAAATCTCACATTGAAGACAAAAAAAAAAAAAAAAAAAAAAAAATCCTAGATATGATGACACATGCTGCAATCCTAGTACTGGGGATGTGGAGACAGGTAGGGCTTCCTAGCCAGCCAGGTCAGTGTACTTGGCAAGTTCCAGGAGAGACCTTAAATCAGAAATTTTAAAAAAAGGTTGAAGAGATGGCTCAGCAGTTAAGAGCACTTGCTACTCTTTTAGAGGACTGAAGTTTGATTCCTAGTATCCACATAGTGGCTCAAGATCTGTAACACCTGTCTGTGTACATGGCACACAGACATACATGTTGAAAAAAGCTCAACACATAAAGCCGGCCAGTGGTGACACAGGACTTTAATCCTAGCACTTGGGAGGCAGAGGCAGGCAGATCTCTGAGTTCAGGGTCAGCCTGGTCTGTAGATCTTTCTAGGATAGCCAGGGTGTCAAGAAACAAAACATAAAGTAAGTAAATCTTAAAAAGAGGAAAGAAAGAAGAAAGGTGGACAGTTCTGAACACTCAAAGTTATATTCTGGCCTTATGTTCACGTACACATGCACATCTACCTGGAGACATCTGCACTTGTATACAAGAGAATTCCTCATCTTTTAAGAATGAAAAGGAGCAGTTGAGGGGCTGGAGAGACCACTCAGCTGCTCCTCCAGAAGACCTGGTTCAATTCCCAGCCACCACATGGCAGCTGACAACTATCTGTAATTCCAGCTCCTGGGAATATGGTACCCTCACACAGACATACAGGTAGGCAAAACACCAATGCTCATAAAATAAGAATAAATCTTAAAAAAAAAAAAAAAAGGAATAGCTGGACATGGTAGCACACACCTTTAATCCCAGCACTCTGGAGTTGGAGGCGATGAAGCTCTGACTTTGAGGCTAGCCTGGTCTACAGATTTTTCCAGGACAGCCTAGACTACACAGAGAAACCGTGTATCAAAAAAACAAAACAAACAAAATCCTGGGGGTCAAGAATGCAAAGGAACCAATATTTTTATGCTAAACACTGTCAAAAGAATTGTAGGGCTGGAGAGGTGGGCAATGGTGAGAGCACTAGCTGCTCTTACAGAGGATCTGGATTTGATTCCCAGGACATACTCAACTGTAATGTCAGTTCCATGATATCTTAACACTCTTTTCTGGCCTCCACTGGCTCCTCACACAAGTTTCATACCTACACACATGCAGGTAAAATATGCATACATGAATACTTAAAAATACTTTAGAAAAATTTAACACACACAGGGACTAGAGACTATGTACACTTCTTAGTGGCCTCTTTTAGCCTGGAGATGGTTCATTGCCAGAAGCCCTGACCTGTCTTCACAGCAGCCTCCTGCATTTCCTGCTCCTCTCCCCCTGTCGTTGCGGTTTATAGAGAGAGTGTACCTAGTGACTGTTGGGTGTGTGATTTGAAGCCCCGTACTGACAGCCTCCTTAAAGTTTCACCCCCAGAGGGAGCCGAGACTCGGAGAGTGATAGAGAAGCTGGCCCGTTTTGTGGCGGAAGGAGGCCCCGAGCTAGAGAAAGTAGCTATGGAGGACTACAAGGATAACCCTGCCTTCACGTGAGTACCAATGGGTAGTGGCCATGTTGCTCACTCATTTGTTGTTGTGCATGCAAGTGTGGGAACCTGCTTAGAGTTTGGGATGGAACCTAGGACCTTAGGTGTGCTAAGCAAGGAGATTATTATTATTTGGGAGGAAGTGCTGGGGGTAGTCTCCAATGTCTCACTCGGCGGCTGAGCTGCACTCAGCCTTGAGCACTTTCTAAACGCCCTGCTTGAGGGCCTTGCAGTGAAGCCTCAGCTTTACCCACCACTGAAACTCATTTCCAATGTTCCAAATCCCCTTTCCAGATTTTTGCATGATAAGAATAGCAGGGAATTCCTGTACTACAGAAAGAAGGTAGCTGAAATCAGGAAGGAAGCCCAAAAGCCACAGACAACCGTTCAGAAAGGTAAGTAGTTGGAAGAGGACAAGGAGCACTATGCGACGTGACAGTCAAACCTGTGCCCTCATGGGCAGTGGCAGTTGCTCTTGACATGCATCAACACACCTACAGGTCCCCAGGGCTCAGCCAAATTCTGAGTGCCAGGATTGACTCTAGAATGTGAGGCTGTGACATGTCAGAGGTCTCATGGGGGCTGGGGTCCTGTCCAGATGCTCATTAGAACATGGGAATGAGCCAAGGGAGCATTCCATTGTTATTCTGAAAAGTTCTGCTTAGCTCTAGCTCCGTGTGCACCCAAGGCAGGTTGGTGCCTGATGCCAAGTATGTGGACTGGGGACAAACAGCGAAAGATGGGTGGGGTGGGTCTCTGGGTCAGGGCTCTGGTGGGCAACAGGAGTCTGATATGTGGAAATGTGTTTGAATCATTGAAGACTTCTGTTTTGTCCTCCCAGGAAAGAAGGGTGAGCCCCCCAGTGCCCTGTACTTTGGGGTGGGGTGGGATTGTATAGTTGTGATATTTCTCTGGTTTTGGTCCCTATAATAATCTGATTCCTGTTTGCCTGTCTCTCTTTGCACCATTCCTAAGACAAGCCCCCGCTCGCTCCTGCGGGGCTCTTTAGCAGGAATTAGGCTGTTGGGTGTGGTGAGTTGAGCTCAGTACTGACAGCCTGCTTAAAGTTTCACCCCCAGAGGATGAAGAGGCCAAGAACCTTGCAGAAAAGTTGGCCAGGTTTATAGCAGATGGGGGTCCTGAGGTAGAGACCATCACTCTCCAGAACAACCGTGAGAATCAGGCCTTCAGGTAAGGCTCTATATGCACGTCTAGACAGTAGACTGGGGAGAGGGGGTGGTTTATTTTGGCTTGTGTATCCGTGGCTGTTCTCTGTCATGGCTAGGAAGACAGCTGTGGAGTCTGTAGTGTGTGCGCAGGGGTCCTCTCTCTACTTGCCAGAAAACAGAGAGCACCTGGGTCATAGACCCAGACTTGCTCTTAGAGGGCACCTGGTTGACACTTCCTGAATGCCCCTTCCTGAGTATCACTACTTAAAAGGACCAGGTGTTCAGAACATTAACTTGTGGATATTTCAAATTCAGCTTATTAGAAAGGCTCACCTTGGCCATGGTCCATGCAGGTAAGATACAGGATTCCGTGTTTAAGGGTTTCTTTCATTTTTTTTTTTTTTTTTTTTTTTTTTGAGATAGGGTTTTACTATTAGCCTTGGCTGTCCTGGAACTCATTATGTAGATCAGGCTGGCCTGAAACGCAAGAGATCCTCCTGCCTCTGCCTCCTGAGTGCTGAGATTAAAAACAAGTGCTACTACACCAGGCTAACCTGGGAGTTTCTTGATATCTGAGCAGGCACACTGGTCTCTTTCTCTGATGTGTCTTATAGACAGTTTATCATTTACCTTGTTCTCTGTGACAGATGGCAGTTGCTGGCTGGGGGCAGGCTAGGCTCATGGTTCACAAAGGTTTATATTGGATGTGGTCTTGGAATGCTTTTTTATGATGAGGGAGCAGTAGGGAACAGGAGTGTGTGAGAATGAAAACCAAAGAGGACTAGATTGCTAGCAAACCTGCCCATGAGCTCAAATAACCCTGAGATTTAGACTCACTGTGCTGTTTTGCTCTGTGGTCTGGAGGGCGGTATGCTGTGGGGCTGAAAGGAGCCGGCAGAGTCTAGCTGTGTAGCAAGGACTGCCTTGGAATTCCTATTGTGTCTGCTGTGACAGTGTATGCCACCACACACAGCCTAATAGCCTTTATAAAGTTATTGATTGAGCTCATTTAAATAAGAACTTATTGACTTTCATGTTCTATTTTCTGTGAACATCTGTCTGGCACAGGACAACTGGGCAGAGTGATAGGACTTTATTCTGAGCCTCTCAGGAGGTCAAGGTCCAGCTATAACCAACTTTTGACTGAGGTTTAGCTGCCTGCCTGAAGGATCGGGCAGTAGACTCCTAGCCTCAGGCTAATTGTCCTTGACACTGAGCCAAGAGTGGAAGTGGGTGGGTACTTGGGATGTGGGATGCCTGTCAGGAGACTATTCCCATTCTCATCCCCGTGCCTCCCCAGCTGGGGAAGGAATGGGGCATTTGTTGTCTGGTACCCACAAAGCTTGTAAGTTTGCACGAATTGGACAGCTTCGACTTACTTGCTGTCTTAGCTTTGTTTCTAGCTGCCGTGAAAAGTTCCCTGAACAAAACTACTGAGGGAGAAGGGTTATTTTGGCTCTCAGTTCCAAGTTTACAGTCTTACTTAAATGGGGAGAGGTGGTAGTGACTTCCAGTAGTTAGTCACAGCCACAGTCAAGAGCACAGAGTGAGCACATGTTTGCCCGTGCCCAGACCCTAATAGAGTAAGCAACTCTTCCCACCTCACTTACCCTGCTCAAGGGAACCAATAACCCTTTATAGACATCTCACAGGCCAGCCTCATCCACACTCTCTCTTCTCACACAGTCTCAGATTGTCCAGTTGACAGTGAAAACTAATTATCACACTTGATTAAATGTGAAGTAGCCATGAAACCCAGGTTTGCTAGGTGGCACCTCTCTGCATTCCTGTCTTAGAGGGTGTGCCTATCATTCTTGACATCTAATGTGACCAGCATACCCTATAGCCTGGATAGAAATACTTTGTAGCTTTGGTGACATGCCCTTAATTAAATTGAGAAATCCACGGGTGACTGAGAAACGAATTATTTATTAAGAAATTTTATGGGAAGCAACTCACTGATACAGAATAAGGCAAGTTCAGTCCCTAGAAGGCTGTGGATCGATCCAGTCCTGCTTCAGGCTACTTAACCCAGTATTCACCATCCAAGAACATGAGAGAGGCTTGCAGTATACTGCCTCTGCCTGAGGCATGACCGGATGGTGGCTCTAGCAACCCTTCATGCATACAGCCTGATGTGCTCTAACTCCAGTGAGCAGGGTCAGGTCTCAACCAGCTATGTTGTCCCTACTTTCCTTTGCAGTTTTCTGTATGATCCCAACAGCCAAGGGTACAGATACTACCGGCAAAAACTGGAGGAATTTCGGAAAGCCAAGGCAGGCTCCACAGGCTCTCTTCCTGCCCCTGCCCCTGCTCCTGCTCCTGCTCCTGCTCCTAACCCCAGCCTGCGTCGCAAGTCTACCCCTGAAATCCTGTCAGGGGCTGTGCCCCCCATCACTCCCTGCCCCACTCCAGTGGCCCCAGCACCTTCTGTCAACCCCACTCCATCCATCCCTGGGAAGCCCACCACCACAGCCACTGTGAAGAGGAAGCGGAAGAGTCGATGGGGGCCTGAAGAAGACAAAGTGGAACTGCCACCTGCCGAACTAGCACAGAAGGACATAGATGCCTCGCCTTCACCTCTGTCAGGTGGGCCACCCTATCTTGTTGGTCGTAGGGGTCATTTCAGAGCGTGTGTGATAGTTTCACTACCTCCTATAGCTGGATTCTCTGGGCTTTTTGTGTATATACACATGCAACCAGAACTGGCCCTGAGTCTCCAGTGGAGACTGGGTCCAGGATCCACATAATCACTAAAGTCTATGATAATTGGTGCCTCCTTTGTACAGTGACAGAATTGAGAGCCAGGCTTGGTGGCATAACTCTGTTATCACAGCACTTAGAAAGCTACATCAGGGCAATTGCAAGTTCCAGGCCAGTCCTGTCTCAAAATATGTATGTACACATACATACATGTCTATCTTGGTATTTATGAAACAGTCCCTTTGTGATTTTGGTTTAGGGGTGTCAGTATTTTGTGTTAATCTCATGTAACTGAGAATAATCAGATCCTAGTCCTCTACTTCCTAGATGGCAGGAGGTTGTGTTCTACCATGTTTAGCCAAGTGTAGTAAGTAGTACCTTATTCCAGGGGCTGTGTATGGTGAGCAAGGAAATAGGATTAAGGGTGACAAAGGGCAGGGCATGGATCACAGTTGAATCCCACCATTCAGGAGACACAGGCAGGTGAATCTCGTGAGTTTGACGCAAGTTTGGTCTACATAGTGAGTCCAGGCTAACCAGGTCTATATAGTGAAGATTCCTTCCCAACAAAAAAACTTTACAGAGGACCTAAGATGTTAATAATGATAAATGATAGATATGTTTTTTGATGCTGAGTATCAAACCCACAGCCTTCAGCATGCTTGGCTGCCTCTTGAGTTCTGGGATAACAGGTGTGAAATACCATGACTAGCTTCTATTCTTTCTGTTTTTTACATTTGTTTATTTTTATTTTATGTGCTTGGGTGTTTGTCTGCATGTATACCTGTACACTATATGTATGTGGTGCTCACAGAGACCAGAAGAGGGTATTGGGCCACCCAGGTCCTGGAAGAGCAACCACTGCTCTTAACTGATGAGCATCTTTCTAGCTGTCCATTCTTTTTGAGGCAGAGTCTCATGTAACCAAAGCTGCCTAAATTGATCCTGCCTCTACCTCCCAGTGCTGATATGATGTGTTTGCCACTATGACTGGAGTGGTTTTCTGACTGTGACACTGTCTTCTACAAAGAGCAAGCCTGACATCTCTGTAGTTTGGGCCAGTCTCTCTCTCGGTTTTTCAAGACAGGGTTTCTCTGTGTACTCCTGGCTATGCTGGAACTCTTTCTCTTTCTTGGCTAACCACTCTGGTGAGGACCTGTTACCATGTGGCATAAGCAATGGTAGAAGCAGGCATCTCCATCCTCTTCATCAGTTTTCTGGGAGAGCTTTCAGTCTTTGCCACTTCTACACATATTGTGGCTTTTTGTTCTGTATGTCTGTGCATTTTCTAGATTGAATTCTCTCCAGCATATTTGACGACTGTCCACTGCCACCACTCTAGCTTCAGCCCCTTGTTTATATTTTGTGTGGATGCTATACCCATTGTTAGAAAGGCCAATTTCAAGGTTGGGGTGTGGCCCAGCAGTGAGAGCTTGCCTGTCAGTCATTGCAAGTCCTTTGTATACTCTTAACTGTTTCTGCAAGGTGCTTTTTTCCCCTTGTAGTGCTGTCAGTTTTTGATTAATCTGTTTGGGAGGCTTTTTTATCCATTTATTTATTTAATTTTTTTGTCTTGGTTTTGTTTTGTTTAGGTGTGTGTGGGTGTTTTATATATATGTCTGTGCACCATGTGTTTGTGTGGTGCCCTCAGAGTCTAGAAGAGGGCGTCAGGTGTTTGTGAGCTACTGTGTAGATTAGATGGTGTGAACTGAACCTTGGGTTCTCTGGAAGAGCAGCCAGTGACATCTCTTCAGCCCTGTATATGTGCTGGTAATTTTTATTTATTTTATTTATTTTTACTTCTTTTGTTTTCAAGACAGGGCTTTTCTATGTAACAATTGCTGGCTGTCCTTGAACTCACTCTGTAGACCAGGCTGGTCTCAAACTCAGAAATCCACCTGCCCCCGCTTCCCAATGCTGCGATTAAAGGTGTAGGCCACCACGCAGCCTTTGTTGAGGATGTTTTGAGTGACTTTGAAACTGTGGTGTGGTTGCTTGAGATGTCTCTAGGTAGACCAGGCTGACCTTGTGTTTACCTCTGTGTTCTGAGTGTGTGTCTAGCAGAAATGTGAAGGCCATAGGATAACCCACTGGAATTAGCCGACTTCTTCCATCACGTGTATCCTAGAGTTGGAACTTGGGTCATTACACTTAGTGACAGGTTCCTTCACCATCTCCACTATGTGTTAGGAGGCTCTTGGTAGGTGCATTTATAGTTGTCCTTTGCTCTGTGAGAAGTATTTTCTCAGCCTCTTGACCTCTTTTTATTTAAGCAGGTCCTGTACAGTTCTCAGTTACTGTCTCCTGGGCATATCTATTCCCACTCTGTCTATGTCCATGATTTGCAGTCAGTCTCTTCTCAAGGTCACACAGATGGCACTATTTTCTGCCCCAGGCTTTGAAGCATACTCTTTTCTTGTAATAGAGAGTTCAGGAATGGAAAGATAAGCTACCATAGCTACCATTGGGATTCACACAATTACTTCTGACTTTCCTCCTCACAGGAGTTTGAGGGACAGCCAATATGCCTTTCGTTTCTTGCCACAAGCCCAGTTCTTCCTCCCCCAGTTGCCCCCCTTCACAAGAGAATGACCCCTGCCCTAGAGTCACTGTTGCTGTGAGGAAGAACCAGGACCAAAAGTAACTTAAGGAAGAAAGAATTTACTTGGCTTAGATTCCTTCTGTTCATCATGAAAGGAAGTCAGGACAGGAACTCACATAAGACAGGCACCTCCAGGCAGGAGCTGATGCAGAGGCCATTGGAGGGTGCTCCTTACTGGCTTATTCATCCTGCTTACTTACTTTCTTTCTCTGTTTTGTTTTGTTGTTGTTTGTTGTTTGGTTGGTTGGTTTGAGGCAGAGTTTCTCTGTGTAGCCCTGGCTGTTCTGGAACTAGCTCTGTAGATCAGGCTGGCCTGATCTCTGCCTCCTAAGTGCTGGGGTTGAAAGTGTGTGGCACCAATGCCCAGCTACAGCCTGTTCTTATGGAGGCATTTTTTAAGTTGAAGTTCCCTCCTCTCAGATGACAATAGCCAGCACAGCCCACTGATTCCCGTGTGTAGGCATCCTGTTTAGCTCTAAGGTCTAGTCTCCAGTCCCCAGGGCCTTTAGTTCTTAGGTCAAGGAGAAAGACTCCTGGGTGCGAGGTGAGAGCTAAGAAACAGCCTGCTACTCGAGGCTGCGAGCTTCTGCCGGCCAGAGAATCCAGAGCCCTGAAGATGAAGACACCCAAGCTTTGGTCCAGAGTAGCAGCACAGGCTCCAAACCATTATCTGAGGTTCACATCCCAGTGGACTGTGTTGCATTGTCTCTGTCTGGGATTGGTGAAATGGCCAAAGGAGAAGAGGTTCTCTTGTCAGCCTCATAGGTCCCTATACTCCTGGGTTCTCATAAGTTCTCGAGCAAAGATCAAGGGTGCACTGGGAGCCAAGTGTAGAGAGAAAGTGTGTGTGTGTGTGTGTGTTCATGTGTATGAGTGCATGCATGCTGCCAAGGGTAAACCTTGGGACTTTGTTTATGTTGCTCAAAACACTGTCTCTTGAGCCACATCCATTCCCAGTGGGCAACCCTGATAACTTTTTTTTTTTTTTTTTTTGAGACAGGGTTTCTCTTTGTAACAGCTCTGGGTATTCTGGAGTTAGTTCTCTTTGTAGATCAGACTGGCCTCAAATCCACAGAGATATGCCTGTGTCTGCCTCCCAAGTACTGGATGGGATTGAAGTAAAGCCACATGGGGGACTCATCTATTATGCCCCACAGTAAAGGACCACCATACCTTAATGCTCTTGTGAATTCAGCCCTTTTAGGGGGATCTGTGAGTGTGTAAACATGTAGGGACCTGGTTTCACTTCCCAGAGGTGTTTGGTGTCTTCTGTCAACCATATGGGCTATCACAGCACTTTAACCATGGATCATTGCAACTCTAACCAAGTTGTAAGATAATGTTAAATTAAATGCCAGTAGCTTTGAGAATAGCTGGCTGTCTCTCTGAGAGAGCTGGGAGAGTCTCATGGCAGAGACGATGTCAGACCCAGTCCAGTGGGGAATCTACACAAAATAGCATGTGTGTAGCTCGTGGACATGCACAGAGTTCGGCTTCTTTTCTGTTGCTTTGCCAGGTCCCTGTCAACCAATGGCTGTATGGTACTGAGTGAGAACTCATGGGCCAGGTTTCTGTCCTGGGATATGAAACCCTCTCTGATCCCTGATGTCAGCATTTGTGACTGAGGTGCAGACCTCTTCCTAAAGAAGTGAACAATCAGTGCATATAACAGCCTGTCGTGCTGTGAACCCTGCCTGGGGTTTTATGGGCAGGATTGACACAAGGTACTTGAAACCTGGCACAAGATTGCCACTTCTTATTATCCTGTCTTCTGTCTTCTGTCTCTAGTTCAGGATCTCAAGGGGCTTGGTTACGAGAAGGGGAAACCTGTGGGCCTGGTGGGTGTCACAGAGCTATCTGATGCACAGAAGAAGCAGCTGAAGGAGCAGCAGGAGGTAAGACCACAAACAGGAGACTCAGCTATGCCCCGCAGTAAAAGGCCACTTGTGTATCCATGTATGAGTGCTGCCTGAGGAGTTCTTGACAGGCAAGTCTCCAGAATCAGCATTAAGGCAGTGCCCGGGCCTCTGGACTGTGTCTTGTAGAGAGGTCTCCATTTGTTCTCCCCTTCCCCAGCCTCTAGTTAGGGTATCCTACTAGGCAAGTCAAGTGAGATCATAACCCAGAGCCCCCAGCCCTGCCTTGCCATAGGTCTGTAGCCTGATGTCTGCTGCAGCTCTTGCTCTATGGCTGGGGAGTTTTCACTCTCCATGCTGGGATGTAGATGCTACAGGTTGCAGCTTTTTTCCTGCCCTGCTTTCTTGGGCAAGGAAACATCCTCACCAACTCCCTGCCTGTCCACTCCACAGATGCAGCAGATGTATGACATGATAATGCAGCACAAGCGTGCTATGCAGGACATGCAGCTGCTGTGGGAGAAGGCACTACAGCAACACCAGCATGGCTATGACAGTGATGAGGAGGTGGACAGCGAACTGGGCACCTGGGAGCACCAGCTGCGGCGCATGGAGATGGACAAGACACGGGGTGTGCGGGGCTTGAGGGATAGGTGAACCACCTGGCCATGGCACATGGTCCAGAGACGCTACCTACCTCTGCCTCTGTTTCCTCAGTGAGGGGGGTGAGCCCCCATGAGCAATCACTGGTCTTTGTTTGGAACACTGGGCAAGGTTGCAAGTCAAGAAAGGGCAACACTGGTATTGCCTACCATCTCATCCCTCACCATTCATCTTTCCCTCTTCTCTGGGCAGAGTGGGCAGAACAGCTAACACAGATGGGTCGGGGCAAGCACTTCATTGGTGACTTCCTGCCCCCTGATGAGCTGGAGAAGTTCATGGAGACCTTTAAGGCCCTGAAGGTGAGCACAGCCTTATCATGCCATGGCAGGCGTTGACAAGTAGGGAATTAGCAAACAATGTAGCATTTCCCAGCCATGGGGAAATCATACCTCCAGAGGACCTGACTTATCTGCAAGGCAGAGGAGCCTTTTCTTTCTTTCTGTTTCATTTTCTTTTTTATTATTTATTTATTTTTGGTTTTTCAAGACAGGGTTTCTTTGTGTAGCTTGGGGTCTCTCCTGGAACTCACTCTGTAGACCAGGCTAGCCTTAAACTCATAGAGATCCACCTGCCTCTGCCTCCCAAGTGCTGGGATTAAAGGCATGCATCACCACCACTGCCCAGCTGTTTTATTTTCAAGACAGTCTTGCTAGGTGGTGGTGGAGCACGTGTCTCTCTCTCTCTCTCTCTCTCTCTCTCTCTCTCTCTCTCTCTCACTCTTTTTTTTTTTCTTTTTCTTCGGTGTTTTGAGACAGTTTCTTTGTATAGTCCTAGCTGTTCTGGAACTAGCTCTTTAGACCAGGCTGGCCTCACACAGAGATATGCCTGCCTGTGCCAACCAAGTGCTAGAATTAAAGGTGTTTGCTACCACCAATAGGCCAAGTGAAGCATATCTTTAATCTCGGGAGACAGGCAGGTGGATCTCTGACTTTGAGGTCAGCCTGGTCTACAGAGTGAGCTCCATAACAGCCGGGACTACATGGAGAAACCCTGTCTTGGGGGAGCGGGGGCGGGGCAGGGTCTTGCCATGCAGTTCTGACTAGCTGTATAGACCAGGCTGGACTTGATCTTTTGTAACTCTACCTCTGCTACCCAAGTGTTAGGAGGCGCCTCCGTGCGTGTTGCTTTTACTGCAGTGGTCTCAAAAACCAGTGGGCTGCTGTGACATGAATTAGGTTCTTTTTGTATTCTATAGCCAGGTGTGTTTAGCATTCTGTGTGACAGGTTGTCCCCAAGCTGAGTATTCGGAACAAATTGTTTTTGTTCTTTGCCAATAAACTGTTAACCTCCCTATGGGACCATGTCAGTCATCAACTTTCCCTCTTTTGACTTGACTGCCAGGAAGCTCAGCCCCTTGGAGATAGCAGAAGAATAGAACACTTGATCTGTTTCAATGGAGACTGCCACTTGAGGGAGTGGGGCACATGAGTAGACCCAGTCTGGCCTGAGGCTAAGAGCAGGTGGGGCAGGCATTGGGAGCTGAGCTCAGGCCAATTGCAGAGATAGCTGTAGTCCCCATGACTGGCAACTTTCTCTCTTTTGTTGCAGGAAGGCAGAGAGCCTGACTACTCTGAATACAAGGAGTTCAAGCTGACAGTGGAGAACATTGGCTACCAGATGCTCATGAAAATGGGCTGGAAGGAGGGCGAGGGGCTGGGCACTGAGGGCCAAGGCATCAAGAACCCAGTGAACAAGTGAGTGCTGCCAGGGGGCTTGTAGGAAACGCACAGATGGACACTTAAATAGTAAGAATTGTCCCAAGTGTGAAGCCTTGCTCACCCACACTGCTGAGTGACCTCAAGCCTGGCTGATCTAAGTCTAGGTGGACCTAGGAACTAGTAGCTGAGCCCCACCACTAGTCCCTGCCCCATTACCCTTTAATCCTTTTTTATCTGCCCCATCCTGGGTCCTACTTACAATTGCCGGCTTTCCACAGGGGCTCCACCACAATAGATGGAGCTGGCTTTGGCATTGACCGGCCAGCTGAGCTCTCCAAGGAGGATGATGAGTATGAGGCCTTCCGGAAGAGAATGATGCTGGCCTACCGCTTCCGGCCCAACCCCCTGGTGTGTGCCTCCCTGACTCCCTGCTGGTGGTGGGGAGGACCTGTAGTTTCCCACTAACACTATCACTTTTGATCTTTTTACCCTCCCACAGAACAACCCCAGACGGCCCTACTATTGAATACTCTGGAAACACAGTCTTTCAGATTGGCCATCCCAGGACTATGGAATGTTCTAGCATACACCTCTGCCTATACTGTGGTCACAAGTGTTGTGTTGTGTATTAAAGTCCCAATGCTCTCCTGCCCAGCATCTTGTTTCCTGCCATTGCCAGGGACCTTTTTTCCTCCTCTGGTCCCAGTGTAGCTCATCCTTGACTTCCCTGTAACTGGAGGCCAGCCGGGCTGGTGTGTCTGGGCCCAGCTAGAGTAGGGTGAGAGCTGTCTGGAGGCAGAGACCTGGGAGAGGAGCTGTTTCATACCAGAAGTGAGTGCAAGGGCCTTTGAAAAACCAGAACCAGTGCTCACTGCAGAGCTACAAGGCCTTCACATGAGCAAGAACCCAGCTAGAGGCAGTGATGAACGATGGCCTCCAAGTATCGGTCCCTGATCCTGCTCATACCTCTCCAGCTATAAGAGAGTCCTCATCACAGCTGCCATAATATTCCCAGTTCACCTTTCCAGCCTCCCTTTACACAATACCATGTCTGTCCCAGTCTTCCTGCTGCTCAGTACCTCTCCTGAGCCCTTGACAACTGCCATGGGAAGTGTGTCCCTACTTCCCGTGCCCTAGGACTCCTGTGAGAATGACACCCCAAAGCTTTACACACAGACATGGGATCACATTTGCCTATAGTTGTTTAGGATAATTCTCAAAACTAATTTCAGTGATGGTTATGCTGTATTTAAGTAGACATTATTCCCCTTTGAGTCAGCATCCATGCTTTGGATAGTCTTGGCCGTCCTAGGACTTGCTCTGTAGACTCGGCTGTCCTGGAACTCAAAGATCCACTTCCCTCTGCCTCCCAAATGGCTAACGATGTGTGCCACAACTGCCCGATACTATGATACCGGTACTTGATTCACAGGTTGTGGGTGACACTGGTCTGAAAATACGGGGATCTTAAAAGGGTCCCTGTTGCCAGGTAGAGGTAGCACATGCCCTTAATCCCAGTACTTGGAAGACAGAGGCAGAGTTTGAGGCCAGCCTGATCTACAGATGGCATTCAGGGCTACACAAAGAAACTCAAAAAAAATCAAAAAATAAAAGGAAGGGTCCCTCTCCGTTGGGGAGATGTCTCATGGCATAACATTACTTGATGCATGAGGATCTGAGTTCTAATCCCACACAGCACTGCACGGAACAGAAATGAGAATGGAAATTGAACACCAGCTTAGGTGAAAGGAAAAGAATGATAGAACAGGACACCCAGCAGCACACGTGCATAAACCAGTGAGATAGCTCAGGGGGTAAAGGTGCCAGCTTCCAAGCCTGTCAACATGAGTGCAGTCTCGAGGACCCATAGTAGGAAGGGGTTGTCTGGTTTTTCACTCACAGAAGCTTGGCTCATGCTTGCTGTTCACATCTTTATACACACAAAATTAAAAAGCTAGCCAGGCACAGTAATGTGCTCACTTAATCCCAGCACTTGGAAGGTGGAGAAAGGTGGATATTTTGAGTTCAAAACCAGGCCATTCAGTTACTTGTTGAGATCCCTTCTTGAACATGAACAAAAACCTTAGCTGGAGTCATGGCTCGGTGATTAAGAACACTGGCTACTCTTGCAAAGGAACGCTGTTAACTTCAGTGCCTGGGCATTAGAAGTCCTTTCCTGGCCTCCTTCATGGCCACTACAGGCACAGGGCAGAAGACACATGCAGGCAAAATACCTATCCACAAGATTTTTAAATTTTGAAACAACCTTTAAAGTGTACCCGAGACTAGAAAGAATTCTTGGTGGTTAAGATCATTTGCTGCTGCATGAGGAAAAGGGTTCAAATTCCAGAATACAACAACCTGATGCTCCAAGTATGCCTGTGGTGGATCCTGGGGTGTGGAGGATGATGAGACTTGTTGATTTCCGTCTTAACCAAGAAAACATAAGCCCCATGTTCACTGAGAGACCTTCGCCTCAAAGGAAGAGGTGGGGAGTGATGCACGTAGACACATCTCTAATGGAAAAGAGTGCTTTCAATGCTAACATGAGGACCTGAGTTCGAATTCTCACTATTCATGAAAAAAAAAAAAAAAGCCAGGTGTTGTGGAGGATCACTGTATGCTGGCTGCCAACCTAACTCCAGGTTCAGTAAGACACCTTGCCTCAATAAGGAAGAGCTTGATCAGGACACTCCACCTGCCCCTCTGGTCTTTGTGCTCAGAGCATATGGTCTCCCCAATGTCCCCTACCCCCAAATCCAAAGAGCAAGATCTGCTACTTGGAACATGGCACAAAGAAAACCAGGAGTTGGCTGTGAGAGGCCGAGCTAAAGGTAGGGTTATGTAGTACGACTGTGGCAAGGGCCTTGACTGCAGCTATGTAGTAGTTGTGAGTGGGGTATGGGGCTGTGCAGGCTGTACAGCCCTGCAGCGGTTGTGAGCAGGTCCTAGGAATGTGGCCACAGCAGAGTATAAAGGGAGCTGGGCGGGGGTAGGAGTACTATTGTGAGGTGAAGGGATGTGGCTTCAGCAACGCGGAATAGGATCTGGGGGCGGAGCTATAAACTGAGTGGAGCTGAGGAGCGTGGCTACAGCTGTGCAATCGGATGGACCGAGGGCGGGAGTTGGTGAGTTTGTGAGGGAGTCTCACAGAGGGCGGGGAGGGGCCCCGCACTTGGACTAGGAATACCAGCGTGGTAAGGGTGGTGGTTGGGATCCTCGCGGGGCGACCTTTGCTCAGGGCAGGTCCCTGGCACCCCAGAGCTCAGACTCTCTGCTGTCGCGGAGCCAAGGGTCCCAGAGGCCGCGCCGGGGTCAGGACAGAGCTGCCATGGACATCCCGCCTCTAGCCGGCAAGACTACAGCAATGTCGCTCGGAGCGCTACCAGTGTCCTACGCGCTCAATCACATCTCGTCGCTCTCACAGTGCGTTTCCTCCGGGAGGACCACCAGGCTAGAGGAAGGATGAGGGGTGGCAGAGGCTGGGAAGATCTGAGCTGGGCCTGGGGGGCGCCCATACAAGCAGAAATCTCCCTCCTGCCGCCCCGAGGCAGGGGGATATTGTAGTGGGTTCTGGGAAAAATTGATGTGGAGCCTTAGTGTTTGGGGTGTTTTATGGGTATTCCAGGGATGCACCCTGTGCAGATTTCAAAGTCGCTAAGGGTCAAAGTTTTGTCCTAGATAAATCCCTACTGACCCAGCTCCTCTGGCACGCATGCCCTGTTCCATCGCTGTCCCAGGTTTATAGTAACTTTTCCCTACATGCAGTGACCACCCCTATCCCTGTCTTCTATATCTAGATAGATCCTGGAGGAGCAGCAAGCCCCTCACTCCAAAGCTCAGGGGTCCCAAACGATGGGATATGGGGGCTTTAGCCATAGGTCCGACTCCCGAGTGAGCCAAATGTACGCTGGGAGCCTAGGTTAATTCCTTTGTCTAGGTTTTACTATAGTCATAGATGAGGATCACAAGTTTTCTGCAGTGTCAAGATTAGGTACTTGGTTGGCATTGCTGGTTAGGCAAAACCAGACTGAAGTTCATGATATATGTAGGAGAACTGGACAAAACCTTGCTATGTAGCACTGGACAGGTAGACACCCATCTCTGTGTTTCGGTTTGTTTGTCCAGCTGTGTTAAGGAAAACTCTCAGACCTGGTTTCTGTTATCTTTGCAACTAACTGACCAGCCTTATCAGGTTGGTGGGTTAGATCTGGGCAAGAATAGGGTGGAGCAGATGGAGGCATTTGGACTTTAGCTAGGAGGAACTGGGAGCCTCAGAGAATAATGGGGACTCTCCTCATCAGGACTGAACCTGGCCACATGAGGGGCGAGCCTTGCTCAATGGCTGACCAAGCAAATCCTAAAAATGGAATTACTGGAATTAACAGAAGGGGGTAGGGAAATCAGGGAGATATGTCAGGGGAGCAATTAGATGGGCCTTGAAGGATAAGTAGGAGTTTGTCAAGTAGAAAGCCTAAACAAGAAGCTACTTACAGGGGAAGGCAGGATTCAGTCTCCTTTACTGGTACTTCCTGAATAACTCCAGAAGTTCTCACCCAAACATGGTCTCCTTCACTGTCCTTCCCATAGGCCCTTGTGGGTAGTGCTGATGACTGTACTGATACTGGGTCTGTTCTTCATGGCCATCTACAGCCTATCTCATGGGGAGATCACCTATGATCCTCTCTATGCTGGTGAGTCACTGGGAGGTAGTGGGGAGCAGGGCATTATGGAAAACGGCCTCCACTCTAGACTGGGGACTTCCTTCAGTCTTTGAAGGATTCCCATTAGACCGTAGAACTCAGAGGACCTAGAACATCATAGACTGGATGACTTCAAAAGGGTTCCTCTTTCAGTTGAAACTCCAGAGAGAAGCAAATATGTCCCCCATCAGACTAGGTTCTCCCCAGTGCTCATGTAGCCCAGACTGACCTTGAACTTCTGATCTTCCTGCCTCCACCCTTCACCCCACACCCACCCCCTGTGCTGAGTCAATGGTACCTTGTCTAGCTCCAGACTAGGGACTTCTGAGGACACACATAGAATGAGATGCTATTATGTACAGCCTGAGCCTGAAAACTTGCCTGGTCACCTCACCCTGGATCTCATGTTTCCAAGTGCAGTTTTAAGATGAACTAAAAGGTATGTGTGGTGTTGTAGGCCTGTAATCCCAGTACTTGGGAAGCTGAAGCAGGAGGATTACCATTTGTTCAAAAGCAGCCTGGGCTACAGACTCAGACCCTGTGTCAAAAGACAGAACCTGAGGTTGCATAGGCCCAAACTGCCACCACGTTGGTATTAGCCACACCCACACTTGGCCACAGTCCTATCCAAGTCGGCCCCAAGCACTGCTCAGTGCCATCCACTCTCCCTCCAGTCTTTGTGGTCTTCTCCTTCACCTCGGTGGTGGACCTTGTCATTGCACTCCAAGAAGATGGCTACATGATGGGCTTTATGGACTTCTACACTAAGGAAGTAGGTGGTGCCTACCAAGATGGGGTGACTGGGGGTGGTCCTGGCCCCACCACGCATGCTTCTGAGCCACACTCCTGCCCACAGGGTGAGCCCTACCTACGCACAGCACATGGCATCTTCATCTGCTACTGGGATGGTACTGTGCACTATCTGCTCTATCTGGCCATGGCTGGTGCCATCCGAAAAAGGTGAGGGGAGACAGGAGGCTAGGAACCCAGAGGAAGTTATTCCTCAGGTGGGTCCCAGGTTACTGGGGAGCCAGAAGTGTTTGAGAAGGGGTATGATGTTTCCAGAGACTGTCAACAGGTGTGTAGACCCACATCTTCTGGACCACTGGTACCATTCCCAGTGTTTATTGTCCTTGTGTGAGGTGCCAATCTGTCACATACTGAGCATGCTCATGACCCACATTGTATCCCCAGCTACCAGAGAGCCAAGGAGGCCTCTGGGTCCTAGCAGGGCCTTGAGATTGAGGGTTAGTGGCCCACAGCTACTCCTCTATCACTTCCCAGGAAAAGGTACCGGAACCTTGGGCTCTACTGGCTGGGGTCCTTCGCTATGAGCCTCCTGGTGTTCCTCCCTGGAAACATCCTTGGTAAGGATGCAGCCTCTGAGACTCCACCCCTCCACGTGTCTGAAGATCCAATAACCTGCCTTGGCCAGTAACCAAGACCTCCTTGACTTCCTTTCCTCCTGGAAGTGAAGGGGAGTTGGCTTCTTATTGACCCATGATGTCAAGGGTTTCCCAGAATGCTCTTCACACAGAAAGGGAGTTTTAGGGCGGGTCCTGGGGACAGAGTGAAATCTTGTTAAGTAGGTCTTTGGAGGTAGGGCTGAGTGACGAGTGCTAGTGTTGTAATGGCTCAGGAAATGCTAAGCAAGAAGACATACTTGATAGAAAACAAGGATGTCCTCACACAAGTGTCAGGTCTGAATTTAGGGTAAACTCATCCAGGCTAGGTCAAGAAGCATGCTGGGGAGCCATGGAGCAAAGAGAGCTTGAGCAAGGATAGTGTAACTCAAGATGTCCAGGTGAAGCTCCTGCATGGTCCAGTTACCATTAGGAGATCTTCCCGAGTCACATGCTCTCCCCATCCTGGCAGGTAAATACAGTTCAGAGATCAGACCTGCCTTTTTCCTCGCCATCCTATACATGCTGGTCCCATGCTGGGCTGGTGTGAGGATCTTCAGCCAGTCCCGTGCACCAGCCTCCTATACCCCCGATATGGTGAGTGTCCGGCCACACCCCACTTGTGAATGGCTTTAGATCAAAGGCTTTGTGTCACCAGATATGGTGACCTGTTTCTATCATGCCAGCACTGAGGAGACAGAGGCAGAATTGCTATGAGTTCAAGGCCAGCATGGGTTTTATGGTAAGACTGTCTCAAACCGCAAATTTGGACTCAAATGTGGCTCAACACTGGCTTAGAATCCCCCAGTGAGGGGCTAGGAGTTTGGCGGCAATATAACACTTGCTCAGTCTATACAAGCTCAAGACTAAATGACCATCTACTTGGGAGAGCCTCCTTGGTTCTCAGAAGATAGAGGGAGCGTTTACTGAGCATCTGCTGGACTCTAGGCCTCTCTGGCTAGCTCTGTCTTTTTCTCACATGGGGCAGGTACAGGAGGAGCAGAAGAAAGGCCTCCTACAGCGCCCAGCTGACCTGACACTAGTCACGTATCTCATCCTTGCTGCATTCTTCACTCTCTTCCGGGGCCTGGTGAGTCCGCCTTGGCTGCCTTCCTCCCAAATTTATGTGCTCATTCATTGCCAAGAGGACAGTGTTCTTCTATCTGATACCCATCCAAGAAAGTTCTTCAGGTCAGACCTGAAGTTTTCATGACAGATGCCTATTCCCTGTAGCCTCTTCTCAGGTCTCTTACTGTGAATCAATAGCCAGAGGGAGAGAACGAGGGGAGCTGTGAGGGACCAGGGTGACTGTTAGGGTCCTAGCTTGAGAGCTGGAGTGGGGAGGAGCCTTATGAGAAGTTTGAGATGGATGGTGGTTACCTGTGTGTCTTAGGTGGTACTTGACTGCCCCGCCGACGCCTGCTTCGTCTATATTTACCAATATGAGCCGTACCTGCGGGACCCTGTGGCCTACCCAAAGTTGCAGGTGAGAAGGAGAGAAGGCTGTGGTTCTGCCCAAGCTCCTTTGAAGCACTTGTTGCCTGAAGCCACAGGCACAGCATGCGTCTTGGCTGTGTTTTCTCAGCTAGTCTCCCCTGTCATGTCCCAGAAGCACTCTAAGATTTCATCCAACCCCTCGGGAGTCCTAGGATTTAAGGACATGTCTCATTGAGGCTCTGATTAGCCCAACCTCAATTACATGCCCCTTTCAATCATATTAACCTTGGAAATAGGGTGTTCCAGTTTGCTTTGCAGAGTCTTACACCATCTCAGCGGCCAAGTGTGACTCGATGTGTGTGATGGGGGAGGATTCACTAGGGAAAGAGAGAGCCTCACGTAGGGTCCCCCCACCCTGTGTTCTCACAGCCTGTGGTCTCTCCTAGATGCTGGTGTATTTGTTCTATGCTCTACCATTCTACTGCCTGGCTGCCTATGCCCTCATCTTCCCTGGCTGCTCCTGGCTGCCGGATTGGGCCTTGGTGTTTGCTGGAGCCATTGGCCAAGTAAGGGGTGGTGTAGTAGTGGTGAACCCCAGGCCCAGTGCTCCAGAATTCCCTAGTCTGAAGGAGATGGCTGGATATACATAACTCCAAGCCCCATAGTCAGAGCTAGAAGGAACCGTGTTGGGATATGGCTGTGTAGTACAGTGCCTACCTAACAAGTGCAGGCACATAATTTCCATTCCCCAGCACTGGAAACACACTAGTGCTTTGGGTGTGATGGTGCACACCATTAATACCAATTCTCAGGAGGCAGAGGCAGGCAGATCTCTGTGAGTTTGAGGCCAGCCTGGTCTACAGAGAAAGTTCAGGACAGCCAAGGCTACATAGGAAAACCCTGTCTCAAAAAATCAAAAACAAAAACTAACAAAAAACAGGAAGGAAGGAGGGACAGGGACTGAGAGGAGGTGCAGAGTGGAAATATTGTGACCTATGAAGTTATGTGCAGGGAAGGGCATCAATGAATAGGAACAGCACAGAAATGCAGCAAAGAGGGCACCAAGGGAGAGACAAGAAAAATGGAGCTGGATGTTGAAGACTGAACTCTGGGCTCTAGGTGTGTGAGAGGAGACAGAGACCCATGGAGGCATCTAAGCACTAGAGAGCCTGGAGCTATTTCTAGGTTTTTGGCAGGAAGAGAAAAGCCTATAGCCAGCCAAGGTGTGTGTGTGTGTGGGGGGGGGGGACCCAGGACATCTCTCAAGCCTCAAGTGATAACACTTGTGAGGAGGAAGAATGACATCCAGGTCAGAGGCAGGGATGTTTACTGCTAAGTCGTTTTAGGGAGGGAAGACATGGCCAAGGGTGTTGGCCTCACCTGTGCTCTTCCCTGTGTCCCTACCAGGCACAGTTCGCACATATGGGTGCCTCCATGCACCTGCGCACACCCTTCACCTACAGAGTGCCCGAGGACACCTGGACCACCTTCTTTCTGAGCAATTTGCTGTTTGCACTGGGTCCACACCTACTGGCTTTCCGATGCCTGTGGCGGCCTGCCTTCTTCATGCATGCCCAGCCTTGGGCGCCCCAGGGCCAAGGCAAGAAGCAGCAGTGAGCACGCTACTCTGTTAGAAACTCTACCTGTACAGCAAGCCTTGCCCTCCAAGGATGGGTTGGCCCTTTTAAAGATGAATGGACATCTAAAGGAAATGCAGTCTAAGCCAGAAAAGAGCATAGGAGACCCATGACGAATTTTCTTACTGCCTCACAAAGGCCACAAGAATTCAAATGCCCTCTTCTGGAATTTGCCTATTACCCCTCCCCCATCCTTTTAATAAAAGCCCTTTTGATGTCTAGGACATCACCACCTGAGTGTTTCAGGGAGCTGGAGCACAGGACCATCTTCTTGTACTCATGATGGGAGGGGTGAGGTGCTCACAGTCAGTGTGGCTGTCTGGAGTCAGCTTCTCCATGGGATGCAGAACTCCACATTCCAAATGGGAAGAGCAAGACTCAGAAGGTCTGAGACAGATGCTTAAGGTCACAGCACAGCCTGGACTGTGGATATAGCTCTTGGTAAAGTGCTTTCGGGGTTCCTATTCATGCCCTGGGTGAGTAACCGGGTGTGGGAGGGCTCACCTATCATCCCAGCACTGGGGAGCTGGGTGCAGGAGGATCAGAATCGAAAGATTGTCTTTGGCCACATAGCAAGTTGGATACTACATTCTCGCACCTCCACACATAAAAGGGTCAGGGGCAATATGTCCATCAACAAAGTACATGAGAACTCTAGTTCAAATTCCCAACACCCATGTAAAAGCCAGCAGCTGTGGCAACGATGTAAGGGACTAGCCAACACTGGAGTAAGGGTGTGAAGAAAGAATTCCCAGAGCTCCAGGTTCAGTGAGGTACCTGGTAGAATTTGGGTGGTGGTGGTGCTCGCCCTTAATCCCAGTACTCAGGAGACAGAGGCAGGTGGATCCCCGTGAGTTCAAGGCCAGTCAGGGTTGTTTCAAACAAACAGGCCATCAGTGAGTAAGACACTTTGACCACTGATCTACACACACTTGAATATTCACATACAGGTGCAATGCAAACATGAGAGAGAGAGAGAGAAGAGAGAGAGAGAGAGAGAGAGAGAGAGAGAGAGAGAGAGAGAGAGAGAGAGAGAGAGAGAGAGAGAGAGAGAGAGAGAGAGAGAACAGCAGCATAGCCAAATGGTGGCATTGTTAGGGATCCAATGAATTCCACACAGACTGCTGACACTGGGTCCCACGTTCTAGACTGAGACTGGAAGTGGAGATTTCTGCCCAAGGTCATACCTGGACACAGCTGTGTTAGGGACTGGGCTTCAGCCTAATGGGCTTAATTTCCAGGGCAACAGACCAGTGAACAGCAAATGGCTACAGAGGGTTCTCCTTTTCCTATTTCCTTTTTCTGCTCTGTCCTGGACCAACCATTCACCAGGTTTCTAGTTAACTCCCGTCACAGCCAGCCCTGCCTTGCTGAAGACTCACCCAGATCTCCCTGAGTGGTATAGACAGTGGAGGCAAGAATGGGACATGGACCTATCCCTTTGGGTCCTGATGCTGGAATATGATTTTTGAAGGACACTCACATTGCTGGTGCCTGCCGGAGCTGTATGATTTCCCAGTGAGAAGATGAACATGACTTACAAGTCAGATCTCTTCAACAAGTCATCTGCTCCTGCCAGAGCATGAAAGACACAAGCTCATTAGCCCTTACTTCATTCTATCATTTGAGAAAATTAATATGGGGTCTGGATAATAGAGCCCAGGCTAGTTTCAAAGTGCTATCCTCCTGCCTCAGCCTCGTGAGAGCTAGGATCACGGCCTGTGCCACCAGGCCTGGCTTTCTTTGTTACTGTTTTTTTGGTGGGTGGGGGATGGAAGACAAGGTCTTTGTGAAGACCTAGGTGTCCTGGAACTCATTCTGTAGAACACAAGGTTTGATGTAGCCCAAACAGGCCTTAAATTCCCAATATATCCTAAGGTAACTTCTTCCTCAAATTTGGTTTTTTGAAACACAGTATTACTATTTAGTTCTGGTGAACCAGAGAAGTGCCTCCATTTTTGAACCTCAGATCTCAGTTTAAAATAGGTCTGAGTCCTGCTGAAGTACAAAATACATACAGGAGAGGTAGGCTAGGGTCTATCTGATAGCAGCTAATTAATCTGGAATGTCCCAGTACCAGAGGTAGCCTAGGGCCTCTTTAAAGCCATGGAATGTCCCAAGCCAGGAGGTAGTCTAGGGAAGAAGATCTGGCAAAGATAACAGAAAAAGTCTCGAAAGTCCCCCCCCCCAAAATGAGCTAATCAGAATTGTATCTGTACTAAGACCCCTAATTGATATATAACCTTGAGATTTTTGCCTTAAAAAACCCAGCTTGCAGAGGGGCGGTCATTGTCATGACTTGCATTTTTCAATAAACCTTACTTTTGCATTTCGGAGAGTTCACGTCTCTGGTGGTCCCTTTGGGGAGCTCACGACCAGGGCACAACATTTGGGGGCTTGTCTAGGATCCCCAGAGATCCCTGAGACCATGAACTCGGCTGACTGGATAAGTTTACCAGACTGTTCTTGTCATTGCTTAGTCTCTGTTCCTTTCTTACTATCTGAAAGGTTGCTGGCAGCTTCTGTATCTGAATCTGAAAGTTTTCAGGTTTTGCTTTGGTGGATGCGCCTGTAAAGTGACTCGAAGGGAGTGGGAGACATTCCTACTTCTGGGTGGGGGGTCTTGAGTTTGAGAACCCACTGTTGGCGACCGGAGAGGGTCCCTGTCTGAACTCTGGGAACATGGAGACCCTACTGGGCCAACTCTGTTGCATCTGTATGTTTTTGGGCATTAACAAATTATCTAGGCTTCCTACTTGGACCTCTAATCGTCAAGGCCTTTGAAACTCCGTACTGTTACCGGCCCTTGTTCTTCTGTTTTGTCTGAAGTATGTTTCTGCTCACCTCTCGTTTGTGTGGCAGGGCACTGAGCCTGTGCATGGCTGTTGCCTTGTTTATCTTTGTCTATGAGAATGTTTTAAATCACGAGCCAAGCTAATAGTCATCTTACTCCCTTAAAAATGTTCCTGGATATGAATGTGTGAATGCATGAACAGTATGGCCACAGTATGCATGTTTAATGTTTGGACTCCTGTGTGTGTGTGTGTGTGTGTGTGTGTGTGTGTGTGTGTGTGTGTGTGTGTGTACTTTGACTCCAGATTAAAACTGTACATGGCCAGCCTTCGGGGCCACATGGCCAGCAAAAGGGATTCTCAGGTTGCTGTGTATATCACAATTATCTGTTTACTGTGTTTCACTGCAAGGAGGCAATTGCCGCTAGAAAGGATAGGAGATGTGGGCTGCCTCCCCCAGACCCTTCCCTTGCTCCCTTGCTCTTTGGCCCCGAGTGTAAGCAATTGCCTGTGGGGCTGTGATTATTTTTACACTTGGTGTGTAGAAGAGAAAAATGGCAGGATAGCACACTGAGTTAGTGTCAATAAAGCAAGATGCTGCCTGCCCTTCTAGTTCCGGTTCTGGTTGGAAAATTTTGTTTGTCTTGTTGGGAAGTTTTGTCTGTTTCTCAAGAAAGTTGTATATACTTGTTTTGTTAGAAAGTTTTGTGCTTTCTGATGTGCTCCTAATTTTTGTTAAAAGCATAAAGCTGAAACAGAAATGGTTTCAATATTTTTTGCTACCTCTGTTGCCAAAGCAGCCGGTCACCACCCACAGCTGTGTGACTGCATTTATGGTCAGGAATCAGAATTTAGCAGGAGTTCAAATGTTTTTTTGATGTGGATAATGCTGACACAGTGATAGAAATGATTAAATATGGTTAAAATTAAAACTAGTAACACTGTAAATTGATAATTAGAAATCTATACATGAGTAAGTTTAAAAATAAGATGTGATTTTAGATTGCCTCCATTTTTAGTCAGCTGCATGGCTGAGCTGTCACCATCTTTAATCAGCCACATGTCTGGTAGCTATCTTTGCTGGGTTAATAACAGCCTTTTGTCCCCATGGGGCTTGCCCTTCTCACCTATGCTGGAGGGTGGGCTCCCATGACCTGCCCTGAGAACTAACCACCAAACCTGACCAAGGTTTGATTCCAAGGGCAGAGAGTCACTGCCTGTGGTTGCCGAGCCAAGGTGACTGCTACCTTGATCATTCAGACCCAATGGATTATAAATATTATAAATCTTAGAAAGATTGGCTACAAATTATTATTGCTTAAGATAAAAAAAATTACTGCTAGTTTCAGCTGCTTCATTTTGGTGGTGTGTTGCTACGGTGTGTGCATGTTTCTTATTGTAGCCATACAATATCTCCTAGACTACTAGAGAAAACCACAAGGAAGACTGTGGTAGAAGTTTCTGTGTTGTTCATAAAATGAGAGACAAGGCAGAAAAGTAGAGAGAGAAGAGAAAAAATTGTCTGAAGTAAAGATGCCTAGAAATTCAGAGAGACAGACGACAGTATATAAAATGTTATCCAGGGAGATTCATGGTGGGCACAGGCAGAGAATTCTGTCTTGCTGACACCAGATAGGCTCATGTCCACCAGAAAAAACCTGGGGGTACAAAGGGCCACAGGCACCAAATCTTATTCATGAGCTACCTGAAGAACAGTGGACTTGGGACTGAGACGGGTAACCCATTTGTTCCTACTTATTTCAGAGTCCCCAACCTATTCTTAGCTAGGACCTTTTGTCAAAAATGAAAGCCCAGATCCATTTCTCAGACAAGGAAGCACAGTTGCTAAATCAAAATGAGAAACCAGTACAGGTGCTGATGATGGCTATCCTGTCTGAGGAATATAGACTCCATCAGAAGCCAGCGGACCATGAACCAGAAATCGAGGAATGGTTGCAGAGGTTTCCCCCAGCATGGGCTGAAACTGGGGGTGTGGGACTAGTAAAGCACAGACCCTGATATATATGGATGTAGACCCAGTCAATGTCTGACAGTACCCCACATATGGAGGTTATTAACCCTTAGAGTACTGAAGCCAGTTCAGTCTGCCTGGAACACTTCACTGTTACCTGTCAGAGGTAAATAAAAGGGTGGTAGACACACACCCTTCTGTGCCAAACCCTTATACCCTACTGAGTACATTGCCTCTGGACTGACAATGGTACTTAGTCCTGGACCTAAAAGATGCCTTATTCAGCCTGCCCCTGGCCCCCAAGAGCCAGCAGTATTTTGCCTTTTGAGTGGCATGATCCAGAGGATCCAGAGATCGGAATCAGGAGCCAATTGACTTGGACTAGACTACCCCAAGGGTTCAAGAACTCCCCCACCATCTTTGATGGGGCCTCCACGAGGATCTGAGTGAGTACAGAACCCAAAACCCTGACATAAGTTTGTTGCAATATGTGTTTGCAGGTCTGATAGAAAGACCAGCAGGAAAGGAGCTGAGAACTTGCTACAGGCCTTGGGAGACTTGGGTTATTGAGCCTCTGCCAAGAAAGTCCAGATCTGCAGATCATGGGTAATGTGCCTGGGGTACGTTCTTGAAGAAGTCCAGAGATGGCTCTCAGATGCCCCCAAGGAGACAGTGTTAAAAATACCCGCTCCTAGGACTGTCAAGCAGGTGAGGGAATTCCTGGGCACAGGAGGGCTCTGCCCTATGGATCCCAGGGTTTATGAGCCGGCTAAGCCTCTAAATGAGACCACCAAAACCATATCTGACCTCACATGAACGGAGGGTGTTCAATGCCCTGAAGCAGAAACTCTTAGAGGCCCCAGCCCTTGGACTAGCTGATATAAACAAACCCGTTTAGCTGTTTATAGATGAGAATAAAGGGATCTCAGAAAGAGCACTCACTTGGACCATAGGGCCCTAGCAGAGACCTGTGGCATATCTATCTAAGAAGTTGGATTCCATGGCTGCAGGATGGCCCCCTGCCTGTGTATCATAGCTGCAGGGGCAATGCTGCTTAAGGATGTTGATAAACTAACTCTGGGGCAAAACTTAACCATTGCCACCCTACATTCCCCGGAGACAGTCCTTAAACAGTCATCCAACCACTGGCTGAGCAAAGTCAGAATGACTCATCATCAAGCCCTACTTCTCAACCCCAGCAGAATAGCATTCCAGGTACCAGGCCTTTAACCCAGCCACACTGTTGCCAGACCCTGACTTCAAGGCACCACTCAGAGATAATGGCTCAAGCCCACTGCATCCACCGTCTCTGGTGGTCTCTTTGGGGGTCTTGTGACCAGGGAACAACACTGGCTGTCCTGGAACTCACTATGTAGACTAAACTGACCTTGAACTCACAGACTGACCTGTGTCTACATCCCAAGTGCTGGGATTAAAAGTATGCACCGCCACAATAGCACCAAATGGATAACCTAGGTTGGTTTTAAACTCATGATCCTCCTGCCTCTACAGCAGATTTTACTAAGACACACCATTACAACTGGCCCAAGATGACTTTGAACTCCTAATTCTGTTTCAGCCTTCCCAGTGCTGAGATTGACAGGTAGGTACCACTACCGTTGCTATATGGTGCTAGGGATGAAACCCAGGATGTAGTAAGAAGTTTTTGGCCTGGCTTAGTCTTGTAGTCTGAATGAATCTTTCTTGCTTGCAGCCTGGCCAAGCCTGAGGCTCGGACCACAGCCTCATTTGGTTTTAAAAGATTACGCAAAGGTTTGTTGTTAATTATATGCTGTTTGGCCTATGGCTCAGGCTTATGTTAGCTAGTTTTTGCATTTTAACTTAACTTATTTTTATTAATTTGTCTTGTTACAATTTTTTTTTTTTTTTTTTTGGTTTGGATTTTTTCACCTGCTATAGATGCCTTGCCATAGGCCAAAGGCCAGGACTTCGAGCATGTAAAGTGAGCCCTCCTCCTGGTGAGCCCCAGCCTCCAGCTGATGCATGCATGTCCTGGGTATAGGCCAGGCTAGCCTTCTTGCCAAGATTACTATGACTCTGTCCCTGCATGCCTCTTCTCCCTCCTGCTCCCATGCTGGCCTCGAACTTGAAATGTAGCAGATGACTTTGAACTGCTGAGTCGTCCCCCTCCCTCGGAGTACTTGGGTAATAGTCCTGAGTCACCACCATAAAATAAAGTGTGTGGGGGGTGACAGGGAGGGTGAGATTTCCCTGAGCTGGAAGAAGCTTGGTTAAGGAAGTTGGACAGCCAACCTCCGTTTACCCATCTGCTCCCTGGATGATTTTAACATACTCCTGGGCTGCAACACTTTTGTCATCTCAGGCGTGGAATGCAAACTGAAGCCTGTGAGACTCCTCTGGGACCACCCTAGATAGTCCTCATGGCTTGGAGGTTGCGGTGGGTCAGGGTCACTGTCACCGTGTTCCTAGCTCAGCAGTGCTGGGGCTGCATCCCCCGCCCCCATCCCCCAGTTTGGTAAGCAGGCGCTTCCGCTTTAATGCCCACGTGTCCTCCTCCCCTTGCAGGCAGACACCAGGATTGCACAGCCCAAGGGACCTGCTGGCCAGAACGTTGTGCGCATGCACAGTCGGGAAGCGCACGGGCGGCTGGGCGGCGGGGACCGGACCAGGATGGTGAGTGTTGTGCTGCTTTGGGTTCCCCATCTCGCCTTTATCTCTGTCTCTCTCTGCCCTCTCTTGTTTTCCTCTTGCCTCTTCTTTCTCTTTCTTCTGGTACTTTCTCCTCCTCTACCCCCTCAACGTCAACCCCTTATTTGGGGGGGGGGAGGGGTTCTCACTTTTTCTTTTCCCTGTCTCTCCCCACCAGTCTTTCCTTCCTCTGCCTCCAAGTCTCTGACTTTTTATGGATCTCTGTCTCTACGTCATTGTCTCTGCGCCTCTGTCTCTGGGTCTGCACATCTCTCTCCTGCTGTCTCTCCTAGCCTGGCTCAGTAGCCTAATGTTCCCCCCTCCTCCCTCGCCTGTCCCTCTGTCCCCAGCCCCCGCTCAGGCTGCCAGTCTTACTGCAGTCTCCTGGCGCGCAGATAACCTTGCGGCCCCAATGCGGGCTGCTGCTCCCCTTTCCGTGCTCTTCTGTATTGGGGAGCCGGGACGGGGTGGGGGAGGCGAGAGGAGTCACCTGACGCTCGGGCAGCTCTGAGGTCTCGGCCTGAAGCCCCCTTGGGAAGGGCAGGACGAGCTGCGGAGGGTCGGGACAGTACAGCTGGACGCAGCTCTTGTGCCCGCAGGCGTGCGCTCCGGCGGCCCTCGGTCCCCGTGCGCTCTGGGCAGTCGCCTGGGGACTCCTGCTGCTGGTCCCGGTGCCTGCCGGGGCGCAGCGTGGCAGAAAGAAAGTCGTGCACGTGCTGGGTGAGTCTTGTGAGCGGCTCTGGTTCCCCCCACCCCCAATGGCTCTGACCACGGCAAACCACGGCGAGGACGGGATAGGGTGGGCTGCGGTGGTTCCCAGCACTGTCTCTTGGGAGCTCCTTTCCCATCCTAGACCTACATCCCTTCTCTGGGTTCCTCCCTACCACACCTTTGACCCCTGACTGGTCGCCCCCACAGAGGGCGAGTCTGGCTCCGTGGTTGTGCAGACGGCGCCTGGGCAGGTGGTGAGCCACCGTGGTGGCACCATCGTCTTACCCTGCCGTTACCATTACGAGGTGGCCGCCCACGGCCACGACGGCGTCCGCCTCAAGTGGACGAAGGTGGTGGACCCTTTGGCCTTCGTCGATGTCTTCGTAGCTCTGGGTCCCCAGCACCGAGCCTTCGGCCCCTACCGAGGGCGGGCTGAGTTGCAGAACGATGGGCCCGGGGATGCCTCCCTGGTTCTCCGAAATGTCACCCTGCAGGATTATGGACGCTACGAGTGTGAAGTTACCAATGAGCTAGAGGATGATACCGGCATGGTCAAGCTGGACCTGGAAGGTGACCTAAGGGTGGGCAGGGGAGAAAGGGGGACAGTATGGAGCAAACAGTGTGGCAAGTTAGAGAGTTTATAGTGCAGGGTAATAGTTCAAAAAATATTTATTGCAGCTTTTATTTATATGTATGTGTTTTAATGTGGGTGCGTGTGGTCAAGGCATCTTACATCATATCCCCTAGAGCTGGAGTGACAGGTAGCTGTGAACTGCCTGATATCAATATGGGGAAACTCTCATTGTCCTTTGAAAAAGAAGCAAGAGTTCTTTTCCCCGGTCCCCTTTCTAAACAGAATTTCACTATGTAACCCTGGCTGTCCTGCAACCTCCTATGTAGCCCAGGCTGGCCTTGAACTCACAGAGCTCCACCTACCTCTTCCTCTCAAGTGCTGGGATTAAAGGTATGTACCACCACACCTGGCCTGAAAAAAAGTATTTTTTAAACGCTATCCACCTAACTCTCCTACCTTAGCTCTATGATTAAGATAGGGTTTCATGGAGCCCAGGTTGGCTTTTGGACTCATCATCTTTAAAGAAAAAATTATTGCATTTGTGTGGATGTGTGTGTATGCATGTGGGTGTGCACCTGCCATGGTGCTTGCATGGAGGTCACAAACAACTTCCTGAACAGATTCTCTCCTTCCACCAAATAGGTCCTGGAATAGTACTCAATTTACCAGGCTTGGTGGCAAATGCCCTTACCCTCTGAGCCATTTGACCAGCCTCTCTGAACAGTTTAACAAGGGCAAACAATAGTAGCTATCTGCTTTAGACGCTTTCTCATTACCAGCCACTTAGCTGAAGGACTCTCTGGAGCTTCTCAAGTAATTCCCCCAAAGCCCTAAGGTAGGAGATGAGCTCTGTCTCAAAGAGGCTGTGGTGTTGCCCTGAGCATCTGTGAATGAAGGGTCTGGCGACATCCCACATCTTGACCATCAGACTCTAGGTCTTCAGGGCAGCTGCTGTTTACATGTATCTTGGGATCACTGGGAGCCGGTGATTCAGTGCAAGCCCTGTCCTTAGACACAGAAACTCCAGAATTGGGTTGACGGTGAGTCTAGGAAGTAACAAATTCAGAGTTGTCACACTAAAGTTGTAACAGAAGCACTGGCAAACTATAGACCTCAACGCCCTGCCCAACTTTTCAGGTGCAGTGCAGAGGAATGCTAGGAACAGGCATTTCCAGCTCCGGGAAGGATTAAGCTAGGTAGATGGAAAAGGATAGAAAAAACGTGAGTAAAGGTCTGCGACCATAGAAGAGGAGTAGGCATGATTAAATATGTTAAGGAGGGGGGCCAAGTCCCAAGCTGGGATTTGTGAGCTGGATAGAGCTGTGGCCAGCTCTGTTCTGGCACGTGGAACCTGCATGAGAATCCGGGGTATCCTGACAGATTCCCATTTGTTTTCAACCAGGTGTGGTCTTCCCCTATCACCCTCGTGGAGGCCGCTACAAGATGACTTTCGTGGAAGCACAGCGGGCTTGCGCCGAACAGGATGGCATTCTGGCGTCTGCCGAGCAGCTGCACGCAGCCTGGCGGGATGGCTTGGACTGGTGCAATGCAGGATGGCTACGCGATGGCTCCGTGCAGTATCCAGTGAGCCAGGCCCGGGAGCCCTGTGGTGGGGCTGGAAGCACCGGGGCTGATGGAGGTACCAATGGGGGCGTGCGCAACTATGGATATCGCCATAATGCTGAGGAACGCTATGATGCCTTCTGCTTCACATCCAACCTCCCTGGTGAGTTAAGCCCTTTCCCTAGAAGAAGCTGGTCTCTAGAGCTTAAGCCCCGCCCTCTGAAATGAGGGCCCACCCATAACTACGTAGGCGCCTCTTCCCTCCCTCCTAAGCATTATGCCCTCTCCCTGGAAGAAGGCTCACCCCTCAAAAGCAAATGACCCCACCCTGAAGGGACACTTGTCTCATGTGCACAGGCCCTGACCCATGGAGAGTAGCCCCGCTCCTGAGTGCATAGGCCCAGTCCCTAGGAGGAGGCCCACCCCAAGTGTGTAAGCCCTGCTCCTTAGAAGGAAACCCACCCCAAGAGCATAGTCTCCAACCCCTAGGGAAAGACTGGTCCTAACCTATTAGCCATAGGGCCTGGCAGATGGAGGGAAGTTTGTCTCAGAAACACAGACAAGAGCATAGGCCCCATCCCAAAGGGTACAGACTCTTGAGTGAAGACCCCTCCTCCCCCACATACATACACAATAGGCTCCGCCCCAAGGAGAGAGGCCCATTTCAAGAGCATGTCCCCAACCCCTAGAGGAAGGCTTGTCTGAAATACGTAGGGCCTACCCTGTGGTTGGAAGTCCATTTCAAGAATACAGATCCTGCCCCAAAACATAGCCTGGGTCCACTGGAGGAAAACTTTCCCAAGCATAGGTCCTGCCTTAAGTAGGAGGCCTGCCCAGTGGAGGGAGAACGCCCTAAAGTGCAGAGATCCTGCCTCCTAGAGCATAGACCCCCAAGTGACCAGGCCCCGCCCCCTCTTCCTTGCCCTGCCCAACTAGGGAGAAGACCTTTTAGGGCTGCCACAAGGGGGCAGTGAAATGCCACATGATATCGGCATCGCACTGGTAGAAGCCAGTGGCAGGGAATGGGATGGACCCGGAGCTGGGAGTCCCAGGCTTTAGGAGTCTGGGGGGTCCAGCCCCACTCCGGTGCTGACATGCCCCCGGGTCTCGCAGGCCGCGTGTTCTTCCTGAAGCCTCTGCGGCCAGTGGCCTTGGCCGGGGCGGCTCGCGCGTGCGCGGCGCGGGGTGCAACGGTGGCCAAGGTCGGGCAGCTGTTCGCCGCGTGGAAGCTGCAGCTGTTGGACCGCTGCACTGCAGGCTGGTTGGCCGATGGCAGCGCCCGCTACCCCATCGTAAATCCGCGAACTCGCTGTGGGGGGCCCCGACCGGGTGTGCGCAGCCTCGGTTTCCCGGATGCCTCCCGACGCCTCTTCGGAGTCTACTGCTACCGCGCTCCAGGTGCTCCAGACCCGGCTCCAGGAGGCTGGGGCTGGGGCTGGGCCGGCGGAGGAGGCTGGGCTGGAGGGTCGAGGGACCCGGCTGCCTGGACCCCGCTGCGTGTCTAGGACCGCAAGGACGGACGTTTGGGGGTGTTGAGGCTGATCCAGGGGTCCTGCACACCCCAGAGTTCCCTTGGATACATGACACACCACTGTGGTGCGCTGCTGGCTGACTCAGCTATCTGTGGTCTTTGGATACAGACCACACCTCCTAAAGTCTTTTGGATTTGTCATACCCCTGCAGAAAGATGCAGGCTGACCCACCTGTTGATTCTTGGTTGCTGACTATGCCGCCCTTTGAGATACCTTGGTAGTGGCCAAGCCCACTTCTTTGGAGACCACGTGGATGTCCCATGTTCTAGACTTTGTCTAGAAGATCTACACTCTTTCCCAACCCCCAAGATCCCAGTAGAACGGGAAGACCCCACGGTTTCCGAAAAAACAAGCTACTCTTCTGTAGCCTCCTGGAAAACAGTCCCCCTTAGTCACCTGGAGGCTGGACCCCCAGGATTAACTGGAGACTGACCACACAAACCCTCTGCATTTCCCAGGAGCTGGAAAACTGGACATGGACAGTCAGATATCCACTGACTTCTTCCTATCACTTAGTGAAGAAACAGAAAACTATGGGTTACAAGGTGACCATGCCCTGTTCCAGAAGGCTGGGTATTCCCACTCTTCCAAAGAGTCTCTTTAAGTTTCCAAGGTACCATGCCCTGTCCCTGGTCACCATGGAGGACAGCTCCAACACTTCTAGCTTCATGGGAGAATGGTCCCAGCTGGTTCCCAGAACAGTGACCTCAGGTATTTCTCTGGCCAGGGTAGACTTGCCTGAATGTCCCTTCCCAGGCTCCTTGGGACTGTCACCAAAGAGATTATTCCCTCAAACCTGAAACCCCTAAAAAAATCTCACTTGCTGTATAAACCGGCTGCTTGGCTAATTGAGGTGGCAAAGATCACTAGAGCAATTTCACCTTCTCCTCTCACCCATCAGACCCACCAAAATGACACATCCTGCCTTCCTTTATAACCATGGCCACCACACTTTCCTTTTCTCACTGGTCTAGAGCCCAGAAATCTACCACTCCATTTCTGGCTGTCCTCATCCTGATGGACCACTATGGAGACCATCTTCCACAGAGTGTCCTCAGGGTGATCCAGCATTCCTTTCTCCAGGCCTCTCCATGGAAACAAGCTGCCCTTTTCCCAAGGTGCACCTCAGACTCTTCTCAATTGCCCAAGTCCCACCCCTAGACAGCTTGGACCTCACAACTGTTGCCACGGAGACCAAACTCTGGTGTCCAAGATAACAGAACACCTGTTCCTCCAAGGCTTTTCTTCCAGGGTCCTGTCCTGCCCAGCTGTTGCCATGGAGACCGTCAATGTTTCTATGACAACTGACCTGCAACTCTCAGGAACTTCTAGCGGTGGGCACAGTACCTCTGACTGGAGCTGCCTGCTGTGTTTTTCAGGGGCCTGACAAATGTCCCTTCTTCAGATGGCCCCAGACAGCACTTTGCTTCTGGAGCAGCTGCCTGCCATGATTCGTTTGCATGGTAACTACTCCAGGCAGCAGTTGAGCACAAAGCACCACTACAACCCACTCCAGCATTTTAAATTATTGTCTTGTAGGTGAGGAAACTGAGTCTGTGGCACAGCACACAGCCAGAACTCTCCTTCTTTGGGGATCAAGGAGGGTGGAACCGAAACCACCAATTCAAACACTTTCTGAAGGCCAGGTGTGCTCAAGGGTCAGGACCAGCATCCGAAGACTATAGACAGAGCCATCGCAGAGGCAGCTCCCAGGTCTGAGGTGCTGCTTGGAACAGCAAGTGCTCTTGCCGGCATCCTCCTGTAAAACCTATCTGTGAGTCTGGAAGCCGGGTTGCTGTGACCTCAAGCCACAGCTTTTGTTGTGAAATGTCCAGGCTTGTTCTGAGGTCCCACGTGGCAGCCTGCAGCCCTGTGTTCAATAAACCTTTGCTCCTTTTGATGAATGAGAAACATGGCCGCCATGCTCCTCTGTCATCAGTGTAGTGAACTTCTCAGGCTGTGCTGGGAAGCAGCTCCCCTCCTTCAGTGCCCATCCCCCCAACATAGAAAGGCAGGACAGTTTACTGGGTGTCAAGACCAGGACTTTTTTAGATAGTCTCTGACCTCTTCCGTACATTCTGTGATGTATGAATAACAATTCTGTAGTTTCAAAAAAAAGTCAGGATCTGGTAGTAGAAATGAGGTAGCCATCTATAATTTTTATTTACTTATAAGTGTTTGTGTTTCCTTTGCACTATTTATGTTCCTGGTGCCCCTGGAAGCCTGAAAAGGGAGTTTCAGTATTCTAAAACTGAGTTATGGATGGCTGTGGTTTGAGCCTCTGACTCCTGAAATGGCAACCGGTGCTCTTAATCATAAACCATCTCTCCAGCCCCCTAATTTTTATTTTTAGACTTTACTCATTTGCTTGTTTTTAATGTGTGGAGTGTGTATGAGTGGTCAGAGCGCAGGCCTGAATCTCAGTGGTTGACGTTCATGCACTCCTGGACCAATCTGGGTTACTCTGGGAAATCGGCCGTATCATTCTTGGCTGTCATCCAATTAAAAGAAGGAAAGAGAGAGGAGAGAGCTCAGAAGCTGGACCCAGTTCAAGGTTGGAGGAAAATTTATCTAGAAGTTATCTAACTCTGACTGACTTGTATGATATTCACCTTGACCTAGAGGTGTGGCTTTTAGGTCTTGAAGATCCTTGTACAGGGTGTGGCCAGGCCAGTCTAAGAATGGGTGCCTGTCATTTTCCTTCTCATTTGTTCCCTGAGCTCTTAGAAGATCTGACCCATCACCGCCAGCACAGGGAAAGTCCAATTTTTCAAAAATTGCCCTAAGATTCAATCTTTGTATCAATGAGCATTTCACATAAACCCCTTAATAAATATTAATCTTTTATATAATTAGTTGCTAGTAATTAATACCCACTTCATAATGCTGTCCTGGTGCTCGAATCACCTCTCCCCCATAAGCTGGGCATGGCGGTGAACACTTAGTTCCAGCACTCTGGAGGTAGAGACAGGCAGATCTCTGAGTTCAACTTGGTCTGTAGCAGCGCTTCTCAACTTGTGGCTCTCAGCCTCCTGGAGGGTCATATATATTTACATTATGTTTCATAACAGTAGCAAAATTACAGTTATGAAGTAGCAACAAAATAACTTTATGGTTGAGGGACATGCCAAAGTATTGGGAAGGTTGAGAACTGTTAGTCTACAGAGTGGGTTTCAGTCTAGTTAGGGCTATATGGTGAGACACTGTTTCAAAAATAAAACACCCAGAAGAAAACCTAAAGCAAACCCTCTTGTGTTTTCCCTCTCCAGCACCGTCCTTCACCACTAAGCCCAACTGGAGCACATACATGCCTCTGTCCTATGTGCAGAAAGGGTTTGCATAGCTGGCTGCAATCATTGGTGTCTTAATGTACAGCCACCCCAGAGCCTGGTAAAATGGCCCTGTGGATAGAGGCGCTTGTGGCTGATCTTGACAAGCTGAGTTTGATGCTTGATACCCACACAGTTGGAGGAGAGAACTATTCACACCAGCTGTCTTTGATCTCCGTTTCTGCTCCTTGGCTCCTGCGGGTATTTCTTCATTGTTTGCTTTTTCTTTTCTTCTTTTATTTTTTCAAGGCAGTGTTCTCTGTGTGACAGTCCTGGCTGTCCTAGAACTCACTCTGTAGACCTGGCTGTCCTGGAAGCCAGAAAGATCTACCTGCCTCTGCCCCACAAACGCTGGGATTAAAGGTGTATGCCACTGCTGCCTGGATGTTTCTGTTTTTTAGAGACAACATTTCCCTGTGTATCACTGGCTGGGCTCACCATTTTTATCCCACTACTCAGCAGGCTGAAGAAGAAAGATTGCTGTGAGTTCCAGGCCAGCCTGGGCTACAGAGTTAGACAACCAATCAACAGTGAGCCCTCTGAATCTGCATCTGGCAGGCAGTTCATACCTGCTTGTAGGGGAGTATGTTGTTCCATTGTAAATAATTGTCCCACCCACTGGTTTAATGAAAAGCGCTGATTGGCCAAAGGCAGACAGGAAGTATAGGCGGGGCTACCAGACTAAGAAAACTTTGGGAACAGGAAGAACAGAGCAGAATGCCTGAGAGAAGCCAGAAGATGGAGAGGACAACTATGCTGCTCTGAGAAAAGGTACCGAGCCACATGGCTTAACAGGATAAGAGTCATGGGTTAGTTTAAGGATAAAGAGTTAGTAAGTTATATGCCTGGGCCTTAGGCGGATCAGCCTAAAATTAATGTAAGCATCTGTGTGTCTCTGCAGGTCTGTGGGTTTGTGGGTCTAAACTTTGAGGCTAGAGCCAGAAGCCTCTTACTACACCTGCTCTTCTCCAGTGGTGTGTGGTTGTATGTGTTTTCCTTTGCTGCTTTGTTTTTGACAGGGTCGTATGTAGCCCAGGCTGCTTTTCCGGCGCACACCCGAATACTGAGGTAAGGGGAGTGCACGGGTCTCCTCCACTTTTCTTCTCTCTGTGACCCGCCAGAGAGAAGAGATGAAGAGTTAATTGGACTTCCTGTCTGAGGATACAGTCTATCACAGTTGGAATATCTCCATGGCAGGGGCATGAGGCATTAAGCCACATTGTGCCCACAGGAAGGAAGTAGAGGGATAAATGCTGCTGCTCCCCATTCTCTCTCCTCCCCCCCCCAGTTTTGTTTTGTGACATTTCTTTATTCTGTGGGGGGAGGAGCAGACTCATTTCATAGTCTCTTTGTGGTTTCTCTACTTCTACCATATGGTCCGGGGAACTGAACTGAAATCATGGGGGCTTAGCTGCAAGCCCCTTCACCAGCAGAGCCATCTTGCCAACATCTTGCTGTTTGCAAGCAAATCATGGCTTTTCAGGGTGACTTTACTCTTCTCTGGATTTGTGGCAGCCCCCCCCCCCAAGGTCAGCTTGTTCTGTGCCTCCATTCCACCCTCCTTGCCTGGTGTGTAAATATCCCCCTGGGAGGCCTGAAGCTGGGAGCCTGGTGTAGGAAGATCTTGAGTTCAAAGCCAGCATGGGACATATAATGAGACTTTGTTAAAAACTAAGTAAGTAGAAGAATGGATTCCTCCTATTTCCTCTGCCACTCCCTACTTTTCACTTCTGTAGGCAACATAGCAGTTTGTGATAATGCTCAAGCTGTGGCTGTGGGTCATCTCATGGAGTGCCTTAGCCCAGTTGGTAGGGTGCTCTCCTAATATCCCAAAGCTCCTAGTGTCTCATAAACCACATGTGGCAGCACACGCCTTTCATCCCAGCACTTGGAAGGCAGAGGAAAGAGAATCTCTGTGAGTTTGAGGCCAGCCTGATCTACACAGAGAAACTCTGTTTCCAAAAAAACAAAAACAATCAGAAGTTCAAGGTCATCCTTAGATACATAGGGAATTCTGGGCCAGCCCGGGCTATATGAGTTATTACTTCAAAGAAACAGGTGCTCAATGAATAATACTAGACAGGTGAATGGGTGAGAAACAGTCACAGGGGTCATAGGAAAGATGAACTGTTAAAAATTTATTAAAATGTTCAAGAAGTACATTAACGTCCACAGTGTCAGATACCACAATCCATGGAACATCAAAGCTCCAAGAAAACCCCAACAGAACCTGTAGCCCTTCACACCACACAATTGAACTCTTGCCACACACATGGCCCACAGAGGGAGAGAGCGGAAGATGAACCTCCACTCTAGAAAAGCCCAAAGCCCCTGCATTCATTGAGCAGGGCTGGGCAGGAAGCAGTCACTGGGCCCCCAGCAACCACATTCCAGCAGGCCATGAGTCTCTCCAGCTAGGGATTGCAGTGGACTGGCTAAGGTTCTCCTCCCTTCTAAACCATGAAATGTTAAGAAGAAGACAGCTATGGCTCTCAGCTTCCCAGCCATAGCCAGAGGCCAAACAGCAGCTGTCTGTAGCAGGAGTCACTAGGGATTAGGGACAATTTGCTTATCTCACCCATTTCCCAAGCCTGCTGTGTGTGTGTGTGTGTGTGTGTGTGTGTGTGTGTGTGTGTGTGTGTGTGTACATATCGATCTTTTCCACCATATACAAAGCAAAGTTTGGAGCACAAATCAAAACCCGGGCTTGGGAATGGGACTGAATTGGTAGAGTGCTTGCAGCTCAGTAGGAAGAGAGTTAGTGCAGTGAGTGGAGTGCTTGTAGCTCAGTTGGTAGATGCTGTAGCTCAGTGGGTAGGGTGCTTGTAGCTCAGTGGGTAGGGTGCTTGTAGCACAGTGGGTAGGGTGCTTGTAGCTCAGTGGGTAGGGTGCTTGTAGCACAGTGGGTAGGGTGCTTGTGGCTCAGTGGGTAGAGTGTAGCTCAGTGGGTGGGGTGCTTGTAGCTCAGTAAGTAGAGTGCTTGTAGCACAGTGGGTAGGGTGCTTGTAGCTCAGTGGGCAGAATGCTTGTAGCTCAGTGTGTAGGTAATGGTAGCTCAGCAGGCAGAGTGCTTGTAGCTCAGTGGATAGGTACTTTTAGCTCAGGTGGTATGCACAAAGCTTAGGGTTGGATCTCCGGACTATACATACCAGTCATAGTGGTGCACACCTGTTATTCCAGCACTTGGAAACAGAAGCAGGGAAATCAGGAGTTTAAAGTCATCGTCAACTATATAGTAAATTCAAGACCAGTCTGGGATACGTGAGGCCCTGTCTAAAAAAACAAAACAAACTCACACTAATTACACTGCACAGAACAAAACCTTTCCTGTCTGTGACTGTGTCTTATATACCACATATATAAGACACAGTCTTATATACCTTGCTACCTTCATGTGTAAAATTGGAAACTAAGGCCACCTGGGCTACTGAGAAGAATCTAGGGCAGGATACAAGAACTTCTACTCAGTAAGTGCCCCCAGGCTTTCATTACCTCCTATGAGGGATGCAGGCTCAGTAAACACAGCTCCATATGTACTGATCCCTCAAGTAGGTCATACATACATTTACTTAGGAAGGGACAGGGAAGGAACCCGGGAGCTACCCTGCCCTGGCACCGGCTTCTGCACATTTAAATTTTTCCTTATTTTGTGCTTATACAGTATTGGGGTGAGCGTGTGTGTGGTGGATTCACTCGTGCTGCCATGTGTATGTGGACGTCACTTGACCCTTAGCAGTTGGCTCTGGACCCTCCAAGGCTAGCTAGCTCACAAGCTTTCTGTCCATACCTCCCTTCTCACTAATACTGGGGTTACAGATTCATGTCACCCCACCTGGCTTTTCTTTATGGAAACATGGGTTTCAGAGATTGAACTGGTTTCTTCCGGCTCATTCAGCTGTCATCTCAACTTGTGGGGCTGTGTTCAGGCTCCACACTGTGGTTTTAACACAAATTCAGATTTTTAGCCAGACTAGAGGGGCTGAAAGTGCACAGCGGCCTTGAACACAAAACGCTGGCCCATCTGTGTGAGGGACCCATCCCTGGCTTGCAGAAGTCTCTTCTGGGGTGCAAATGGGAAGAGGGAGTGTAAGGTGGACTCTATCACATTTTAAAAATATGAAACTAAGAGAGAAGGGTGTGTGTAACATCTAACACCACTCTTCTCTCTACAACAAGACCACAAAGAGAGGCTGCTTCAAGCTATAAGTATTACCAGTCCCACAGGCAGGGTGTGGAGACGGTGGGGGGGGGTAGGGGTGGGACCTGAGGCAGGGGATTTACTGAGGTGTGCTGAAGGGGTTAGTAAGGACAGGCTCTGGGCTTGAAAATGTGGCACCATCTCAGTCCAGGCAGGAGGTTATCTGTCTCCCTGAGAGATGGAGAGGCGTCCAGATCTCATTTCTATACACATGGGTGTGAGAGATTTGTCATCAAAACCCCACAAAACTGCCACATGTGATGGTACATGCCTGTCATCCCAGCATTCAAATGGCTGAGAAAGGATTGTTGTGGGTGAAAACCCAGCCTGGATTATAGAATGAGATCCTGTGTCAATAAACAAAAGAAGGCCGGGCATGGTAACCCCAAGAGGCAGAGGCAGGCATATCGCTGAGTTCCAGGCCAGCCTGGTCTACATAGCAAAATCCGGGCTAGCCAGGATTATAATAGTGAGACTCTATCTCAAAACAAAAACAATCTCAAAATAGAGCCACTGTATCTCAGCACTAGACCTGGGGGAGTCAGCAGTACACTATTCCCCCTCCCCCATCGCTCTGAGTAACCTCCCCTCAGAAGCCAAGGAGGCCAGTGGCTCTAAGACACATCACTAAAATTCAGTACACAGAGAGTTCCACGCTGGATTTATGCACCAAGACCGAAGACCAGGGCTGGGGCTTAGTTAGTAGAGAGAGCACTTGCTGTACTCACAAGGCCCTGGGTTTCATCTGTAGCACCAAATGAACCAGGCAGGCATGGTGGTGTACAGCAGGAGAATCATCCTTGGCTACAATAGTGAGTTCAAAGCCAGCCTAGTCTATGGAGATGGGGAAGATGGGGGTCTCGGGAAGAAAGAAGAAAGAAAGCCAGACATCAAAGGCCACTCTTGGGGCAGTCACATTTTCACAGTGGGCCTCTGCTGAGCCTCCATGCTCAAATCCAGTGACCTTTAGCCAAATCTTCACCATGGATTCAGGATGGTCCACTGTTTATTAAGCCTGAATCCCTGGTGTAAAAGCCACTCCCAGCACACACAGACATACCGTCCCTCTTGGAAGCTTAGCAGCCAGACTTGGGGATCCCCTTTCTCGTGGCTAGGAGATACTCCTAGAGGCTTGGCCTGACCACTGAGGCCACCCCTGCCAGGAGGACCTCAGGAGGGAAGGAAGGGGAGATCTGAGCTTTATACAGAGGACCACAAGGGGTGTGGTCTCGGGGTGCTCCCACCCTCTCTCTTGTGGCTGTCTGGGTCTGGGCTCCCCAGGTGAATGCTCTGGAGGACCATGTGCTTGCTTAACCTGGGTTTTCAGCAGAAATCCCCTTCATCCCTCTCCCAGTCTTCCACTGGGTGTCTCTTGTGTTTTCTGTGCTCCTTACGGGGTTTGTGATGCCGATGCTGGTGGTGGCGGCGGTGTCTGCGCATCCGATGTGACCGCCTTGCTGCAGGGACAGGAAAGAGATGAGAAGGGGTGAAGATGGATGGATGTTGGCCTCCTCAGGGGGATGGAAAGAGAAAAGATACAGGCAGGCCAGGTATGGTGGGCTTGGGAGAGAGAGGCAGGAAGAACTCTTGAGTTCCATAGCCAGCCAGAGACGCGTAGTGAGACCCTGTCTCAAAAAACTCAAAGAACCAAGCCAGATGGTGCTGTCCAACACCTTTAATGCCAGGATTCAGGAGGCAGAGGCAGGAGGATCTGTGAGTTCTAGGACAGCCTGGTCTACAGAGTGAGTTCCAGGACAACCAAGGCTACACAGAGAAATACTGCCTCAAAAAACAAACCCAACCAAAAAACAACTTGGCAAGGGCTGGAAATGTGGCTTAGTTTTACCAAAGGAGCCACATCCATGGATTGTGTTTAGCCCAGGCTGGCCTGGGATCTGTGACTCCTTTGTAGTGACCTGAGAGTGTCTGAAAACAGAATAAATGCCCAGAATCCCACCAGCTGGTGTGGGGAGTTGCATGCGCCCACACACCGCTCTCTCCCAGCACTTCCAGGGCAGGAAGCAAGTCTTGGTTCCCGTCTCATCTCTGAGGCCAGTCTGTGCTACATGAGATTCTGTCTCAAGGCACTAGGTGAGCGGCTGACTTTTTACTTATTTATAAGACTGCATTACTAGGAAGACTTCTGTTCTGTTTTGTTTGTTTTTAAAGATAGGTTTCTCTGTGTAACAGCTTTGGCTATCCTGGAACTCAATTTGTAGACCATGCTGGCCAGGCCTGCCTCTGTCTCTGAGTGCTGGGATTAAAGGCAGTGCCACCACTGCCAGGGCACAGGAAGACCTTTTTAGAAACAGGGCCTCTTGTAGCTCAGGCTAGCCTTAAACTTACTATGTCGGTTGCTAGGATTACAGATGATGCTGTTCTACTGTGTGGAGACAGGGCATTATAACTAGGACCTATAAACAACTAGGATTTTGTCGGGGACAGGTTATTGAGCACAGTACTTACGTTTGGTGCAGACAATCTGGGGCCGGTCCCACTTTCCATTGTTCCGGCATCGGATAGTAGCCACATGGTGCTGGGAGAAACCTTTGTCACACTGGTATCGCACAGTGGCATGAACACTGTACTTGGCCTTGCGTACACCCACAAGAGAGGCATTCTCCACCGCTGGAGGGGGACCACACAGCACTGGGGACAGAGGGGCTCTGGTTAAGGAGGTGACTAAGGGTGAGGACAAGCCAGCGACACATCTTAGATAGGAGCCCTCCATGTTGTCAGCTCTGTCCCTCTACAGGGCTGAGCTCAGAGAGCTGCACATGATTCCTGTCTCTTGCCTTTTACCTAAACCGGGAGCTCCTTGGAGAGGGGTGTGTGTGGAATCTTCTGAACATACCCCACTCTCTAGGTTATAAGGCACAGGAATAGACTGAAGAACAAAAGAAAAATGAACACGATTCATACAATTATTTCCTCCATATGTAAATAGTTCCTGGTCTACTGAGTCAGTTCCAGGACAGCCAGGGCTACCCAGAGACACTCGTTTTGAAAAACCAAATAAAAAATTTAAAAAAAAAAAGAAAATTGAAGGAAGGAAGGAAGGAGGGAGGGAGGAAAGGAGGGAAGAAAGGAAGGAAGGAGGGAGGGAGGGAGGGAGGGAGGGAAGGAAGGGAGGGAGGAAGGAAGGAAGGAAGGAAGGAAGGAAAGAAGGAAGGAGGGAAGGAAGGAAGGAAGGAGGGAAGGAGTCACCAACCCCAGTGCACTAATGGGAAGTAGGCTACAGGAAATCAACTCCAGGTGTCTTGAAGGACAAGAGGACGGGCGTGTGCTGTACCTGTGCCCTTTTTGCAGATGTAGGGGAGGTTGTAGTTGCAGGGGACATCATTCCAGCGCCCATTCTCATGTGCCACCATCACCACACAATCCTCGCCACCCGAGAAGAAATTATCTGGCTGATTCTCCTTCCAGTTCTCATATTGCTTTGGGAAAAGAGAGCTGAGATGACTCTGGTGCCTGTGTGATTCCTATGGCTAGACCCCTCCAACAAGAGACCGGGTGTCCCCTCTCTACAACAGGCACTGGTCATCTCTAGAAGGCCAGCCCTTCTCTAGCTGGGAGCTGCAGCATCCTTTCTATGCTCCTGCCTCTTTAATACCCCCTTCCCAGCTTCCCACAAGCATCAGCTAATGGGTAGTTGAAAAATTGCTGCCCCAGCTTGTAAGTACCGGAGGGCTTCTTTCAAGAGGCAACAGGAAGCACTAAAACAAAGGGGTATCCGGGATGGAAACTAAGTTTCAAGCACAGGGAACAATTTGTGCAAAGGCCAAGGGACAGGAAGTCAATGTCAGATTGGGCGATTGCTTGTTAGCAAAGAATGGGCAGGTTCAGATCATCTCATGGGTGGCAAGAGGACATGGGTATTTTACAAATGGTGGCAGTGTTATGTTTACCATGAAACTTGCATTTAAAGATATTTTTATTACATTAAAATTTGCGCAGGGCTCAGCAGTTAAGTACTGGCTGCTGCTGAGAGCCACAGATACAAAGTGGGAACTGTTTGGCACTGGCTAAGAAGGCTAACCCATCAGAGCCAGGGGACCTGATAGAGGTAAAGCCAAAGTCCCAAGGAGTTTTGGTGTTCATCGCTCTGCTGGTGCTAACTGCTTCCTACAGAGCATTTCTGTGTGTGAAGTCAGCCCCCTCCATCTGTTGTTTTCTTAGAATGTATGGATATGTCCCCCTATCTCTGTGTAAAGCAGTCAATCACACAGACAAGACCCTCCAGGCCTTTGTTCCCCCTGCCCAGAGCACACTTGATCTCTGCCTTCCCTGCGGTTACCATCACTAGGAAAACATAGAAACTCATTTGAAACTTTTCTCTGGATACAAGGGCAGCTACAGACAAGATAACTCCTACTGATAAGAGAGCTATCCTGAGCTAACCACCCAAAAAGCTTTCTAAGGCTTTCTTGCACCTGGATACATTAACACAAGATCCTAACTTGAAGGTTTAAGGATGAAAATTAATCCTTTACAAAATCTCCCCTAGGACGGTACTTTAGCAGAAAAAAGAGCTGCAAGGTCCCTTTCATTGTTTACTTAGTCACCTAGCAACCCTGACTCCTATGGCCTTGTCAGGGAACAAGCCTGATGGGGTATATAAGACCTATGCCTTCGTTGAGCCGTGCCATCGTCATCCTGCCATGTCATGTGGAGCCATTGCTGTGCCAATAAAGATGTATTGAAAAGGAATTGCTCTAAGTTTGATTCCTGTGCAGAGATCCCAGTAGAGACACCCACTGCCAGCAGAAGCTCATCTTCCTGAAGTTCTGATTTAAAAAAACCTATCCGGAGCTGGACCCAAGAAGGTCTTTGTTAGGCTGCTCTTTCAGAGGACCTGAGTTCAATTCTCAGCACCCACATGATGGCTCACAACTATCTGTAACTTCAATTCTTCTGGCTTCTGAAGGCACTATATGTATATGGTGTACAGACACACATGCTATCAAAACACTCTTACACACTAAATAAGTAAATAAAATATCATAAAATGTCTTTATTTGAGCGAGGGTTGGCAGCACATACTTTTAATCCCAGCACTAGAGAAGCAGAGACAGGTGAATTTCTGTGAGTTAAAGGTCAGACAGCCAGGGCTACACACTGAGACCCGGTCTCATAAAACTAGTTATTGGAGCTGGCTCAGAGGTTAAGAGCACTGGCTGCTCTTCCAGAGGTCTTGAGTTCAATTCCCAGCAACTACATGGTGGCTCACAACCATCTGTAATGAGATCTGGTGCCCTCTTCTGGTGTGCAGACACAACAGTGTATATACAATAAATAAATTTTAAAAAACTTTACTTCAGGAGAGGACTCACATAGCATGTAACTTTGGAGGTCAGAGGACATCTGTCTTGCAACAAGCTTGTACCTGCTTCTGCTGTCTTGCTGACTCCATGTAAAGCCATGGTTTATGGTGTTATTCCCATCTTAATGTTATATAACATCACCACTGCATTTATTTCCAGAAATTTTCACCACAACAAACCAAAATTCTACACCAATCTAGGAAAAAATAATTCCTCATTCTGTCTGTCAGGCTCCCAACACACACCGCCTCCCCTTCCCGCACCCAATTGCTCTTCTGCAGGCTTCATTTCAGGCAGTCAAGTACTGAAGATTTTAACCTGTTGCTTAACTGATGCTTTTTGAGATAGAGTCCCAACTGTGCAATAACAGTCTACAACTCACTTTGTAACCCTAGCTAAAGCTCCAGCTTGCAATAAACCTCCTACCTCAGCCTCCCAAGTAGTAGAAGGTGTCACACAAGCACCACAATAATCGCATTACTTCAATGGTATGTATTTCTTCATATTTTACAGTGTTGGGATGGAACCAGAGTAAGCCAGGCTGAGCCACACCCCCAGCCAAAGCCCTCACTGGGGGATCCTAGGCAGGGGCTCCACCCTGAGCCACGCACCCAGCCCCTCACTGGGGGATTCTAGGCAGAGCACAACCCCTGAGCCATGCCCCCAGCCCATCACTGAGGGATCCTAGGCAGAGCACAACCCCTGAGCCATGCCCCCAGCCCATCACTGGGGGATCCTAGGCAGGGCCCTTCTGCCAAACTACACCCCAGAACTTCTGAAGACCTTTGATGTTCAGCAGTGGTTGCTTCACAGGAGGGTAAACTGGGGCTATTGGGTAGAACGACTGGGGCTCAGCAGCCTGAGGACATAAAGCTGCCACTCACCAGTCCAGTGTTGTCTGTCCACTGAAAGTCCCTCTCCACTGTTCTGTCATTCAAGCCGATCCACGAGTTCTCGTGTCCAAAGCCTGTTGGGAGGGAGGGCTATGAGAGTATGCTCCTCCTCAGGGCTGAAGAAGGTAAATCTCTTTCCCAGCCTGGGGGGGGGGGGACTGGAGGAGGGAAAAGGTCTGAGGCTGGTGAGAATCACGCAGGGAGAATAAACATGAGAGAAAGCACAGCAAGGGAGGCATGGGAAACAAGCCTGGACCTGGGAGGGGATGGGAAGGACTTAGGAGGAATGGAGGTGATCAAGCCTTAGGACTACGAATGGGAAGGAGGTGGATGGAGAACAGAGAGCCCCACCCTCGGCCACATGCCATTTCTGTAGGTCAAGTATTCTGTGGAGGGAAGGCCCAGAAGCAGCTAGGGAGTGTTGTAATGAATGGGAACTCTAGAGGGGAAGGCATACAGAGCCCTGTCTAGTCATGTGACGGAAGGAAGAGGAATTGGGTAGCCAGAAAGGACAAATGTGGCACAGGAGAAAAAAGGCACAGGCTCTGTCAGCTCCTTCTGGAAAAGCAAGTGTGGGGAACAGGGTCACCCTCGGCAGTGCTATTTGGGGCAGTAGGAACAGAGCAATGAGGAACCAAACCAGAAGCCAGTTCAGATCATGGATGATAAGACAGGCTTGACACAGTGAACCACATAAGAAAAGGGTCCACAGGGACAGGGTCAGTGCCACGTGAAGAAATGCCTGAGGACTAAAGTAATGAGTACTTCCAACTTAAGCCTCTCTCCCCACACACCCAGGTGCCCCCAAGTTCTAGCTCCTGGCTCTATTTTATTGGTCAGTTCCTACAGTGCTATAAATAAAGCCGGGTGTGGTGGCTGCACCTTTAATCCCAGCACTCGGGAAACAGAGGCAGGTGGATGTCTGAGTTTGAGGCCAGCCTGGTCTATAGAATACAGCCAGGGCGACACATAGAAACCATGTCTTAAAAAAATAATAACGATATGGAATAATACAATAAATCACGAAATAATCCAAGAACCAGGCCACACATTACCCACTTGGACATGTGCTCGATGGTCAAACTCCTCAGCCCCTTGTGAGTGTTGCGTCCCTAGTGAAACACTTGTCTCACTACATTTTCAGGGCCTGACAAGAGCAGGCATAATAATGGGAATGAAGGAACACAGGACTCAACAGTCATGTGACCAATCAGGGAGGTGCCAGTGAGTTTGTGAGGTACTGTCTCCAGGATGCTTGGGTGGTCCACTGCTCAAGGGATAAGTTCTTCCCTCGGCTCACTGCATTGTCCCTACCGTTAATGAACTTGTGCTCTTCTGGTGAGTGGACACTCGTCAGGTGGCCAGCTCGGCGCCTGCAGTCTCTCTCTGCGCCCTCCCAGTCACGCCGATGGGCAAAGTACCGGTAGCAGTGGCCCTGGAATTTGTACCAGCCATGGTCACAGCCTTCTGTGTCTGGGAAGTGGGACAGGAATGTGAGGGGGGACTGGTTACCTCCCAGGCTGCAACACCCATGATGCCCAGACATACATGCAGCCACAATGCCCACACACAAAAAATAGATTAATTAACATTTTTTAAATAAAAAAAAAAAAATAGGACCAGTAGATAAGGGTGCTTCTCAGCAAGCCCTGGGAGCAGACGAGACTGATGAAGAAAGCTGAATCCTGAAATCTTTGCTGACCTCCACACACCACGACACACACACATGCCCCATGCCAAAATGTAACTTAAAATTTTAACTATATAAAATAAATAATAAAATAAAACTAATTTATACTCTACGGAACACGACTTCAACATGTGTCAGGGGCAGAGACTCACCCTTCTCACACAGGCTGCCCCCGTAGCTGGGGAGGCAGAGGCAGATGAAACCATTCACCTCATCAATGCACGTGCCTCCATTCCCACAGGGGCTGCACAAGCAGTCATCAATGTCTAGGAAACATGGGATATTAGAGGTTAGAAGTCAGCATCCGCTCTGATCCCATCCCACAGTCAGAAGATGGGTCAGGGTCCTTCTTACTATCTCTCTGGACACCAATAGGGCCGGCAGGATGGCTCTGTGGCCATGCAGAGGGGCTTTGAGGAATGAACACTAATGAGCATGTATGGCAGCGGCAGGTGCCACCAGACAGAAGCGTGGGACTCAGGCATTCATGGTACTGCAGCCTGAAAGTCATTTCCTTTGCACACTTGAGAGCCCAACCAAGAGCTCCATTGGCAGTGTTTATAGATGGAACCAGGCTATTCGGTTAACCCCTATGTCACCTAACTCTGTGTGTTTGGCACACGGATGCACACACACGGGTGCATCTGTGGAAGGCCAGGGGTCAATCTTAGGTGCTGATATTATTTTGTTTGTTTTTGTTTGTTTAGAAAGGGTCTCTCTGTCTCTATGCAGCCCTACCTGTCCTGGAACAACTCTCTCTCTGTAGAGCAGGCTGCTCTTGAACTCAAAGAGATCCACATGCTCTGCCACCTGAGTGCTGAGATTAAAGGCTGTGCCACCACCATGCCTGGTCCTCATTTGTTGGTTTTAGTTATGACTCTGTAATTCCTAGTGTGGTTGTGAAGTCAAGCAAAGGATGCACAGTGCTCAGGAAATTCCACCATAGGGCCTGAAGAGATGGCTCAGAGGTTAAGAGGACCCAAGTTCAATTCCCAGCACCCACATGGTGGCCCACAGCATCTGTAACGGTGCTTTCTTCTGACTTCTGCAGGCCATGCATACAAATGGTGCCACAGACATCCACGCAAGCAAAATACCCATATAGATAAAATAAAAATAAACAAATCTTTAAGAAATGACACCATTTATATTTAGTATTATAATCTCACATTTATGAGTGGTACCCATATTGCTGTCTGCCTGGAAGAGAGTAGTCTCCAGAGCCCTTTGTTGGGGAACATCTGACCCTTGTATTCTCTCCTAACCTGTAATGCTCATGGTGAGAAATGGCTCTCCTGAGCTGCAGCCCCCAGAACACAACCCCTCAGCTAACTAATTTGGTCTCAGCTAATTTTGATTGATCCCCTGTATTCAAAACACAAGAGACAGGACAGGGCTATGGGCTGGGACACTCACCAACTTCACAATTCTCCCCAGCGTAGCCCTGATCACAACTACAGCCATACATGGTGCCATTGGTGAAACACGTGCCCCCGTGCAGGCAAGGGTTGTTCTCGCAGGGATCTGTGGGGTCTGTGGGATGGACAGGCAGTGTGAGGATGGACTGGCCACCATGTCATCTTTCATGCAATCCAGAAATTAGTCCTTGTCTGTGAAGTCTCCTCCATAGCCTCCCTAATGATCAATGGCTTACATGCTTTGTGATAAAGAACTTACCACTTCCAAGAGTTGCACCACAGAATCAGTGAGATGCTCTGCTCACAATAAAGTCCTCTCTCAGGTCATATTAGACTCACCAGTCTAGTGAGTTTACCAAGGGACCAGAAGACAAGTTGCAGTCACTCTGTGGGCCTTGGGGCTTGAATCCTTGGGCTTGGCAGGAAGCACCTTTACCACAGAACTCTCTCTCTAGGCCTGCCAGGTTCCTTTTGTACTTACCTGGTTTTTTTGTGTCTCTCTCTCTCTCTGAGAGAATGACATTCCATATGGCAGCCACACACATAATTCATGCTTAAATTAATAAAAATGAGATGATGCATACAGTCACGTGTCAATTTGATCTCCCAGAGGACATCGCTGTAGAATATCAGCTTGCAAGGCCCAGAACACAGCAAGCATAAAGTCACTGATGGCTAACTGGAGAGTAGGGCAGCTACCTGTCCTGAAGTAGTTGAGACATCTATCCCTGGGGCAGTAACACCGGGAAACAGGGCGGGGGGTCTGGTCTGGGTGCTGTGCCTGCGTAAGCATGTCGGGGACAGAGGGTGACATGAAATACTTGACAACCAGGAGGTAGACCTACCATGGCACCTGCCCAGAGCTGGCACCAACTCAGCTGAGCTGCTGTCTTTTAGCTTTATTAGCATTTGTGCTGTGGGTGTCTTGACACCCCACCAACCACAGTTACCTTCTACCACCTAGAGTCTCTCCACCCAGATCCTCTGTCAGGGACCCACCTCCCCACAGCCTCTGACAGTTCAGACTGCACTCAGCATCCCGCAGGCTAGTGCTGGACAAAGACAGACTCCTCTTCCTCCCCCCACTTCTCTACTCCATCTTTTGTACAGTCTCATGCAGAATCCAGTCTCTCCTCGAACTCACTTGGCTCAGGCTTCCCCTGCCCCTGCCTTTACCTCCCTGGTGCTGGGATGGCAGGCATGTGCCAAGCTCTATCCTAGGTTCCAGCTAAGTGCTCAGATATCCTGACCTCACTCTTCCCTAGAGTAATTTGAGAAACACACAAAAGCTTGTCCCATGAGTTGAACCATTCTGACGGGGAATAGAAAAACATGCCCAATACTCTCACACTCAGGAGACTGGGGCAGAAGGGTTGGTGAGATCTCTAGGCCAGACTGGGCTACAGAGTGAGAGCCTGTCTTGGGGTGGGGCATTCTGGGGACGTGACTTAGACTTGCGCTCAATCCCTTTCATCCACGTCAAAAAAGCTTGTTGTGGCTGGACATGGCAGCGCATGCTTTTAGTTCAGGGACTTGGGAGGCAGAGGCAGATGGATCTCTGTGAGTTAGAGGCTAGCCTGATTGATCTACAAAGCAAGTTCCAGGCCAGCCAGGGATACAGAGTGAGATTCTGTCTAAAGTGGGAGATGCTAGAAAGATGTTTTAGGAGTTAAGAGCACCTTACTTAGGAATTTGATTCCTAGCAAGCACAGGGCAGTTCACAAGCATTAGTAGCTTTGGTTCTAAGGGATCTCATGGGTACTAGGCACATATGCAGTACACATACATGCAAGCAAAACCCATGCCAGCCAGGGCTACACGGAGAGACCCTGTTTAAACAATAGCACAACACAACACAGAAAGACCCAATGTAACTTGCCTGCTGACCTCTGACCTTTAGCATCATTCTTTGTTAGAAAATTCCAGCCCTCCCAGGACATTTCCCCTGCTCAAGAAACCCCCAGCCTCTAGTTCCCAGGTCTTGGCCACACTGGGACAGGTGGAAAACCCAGAACTTACCCTCCTGCCCACTGGCCACCTCTTCCCAGAAGTCCTTCAACTCTGGACTTCCAGCCACAACATTCAGGTCTGATTCATCCAAGCCCAAGGACACAGGTATCATGGTGCTAGGATTGTCCCACAGTCCAGTGGGCTCCCCTGAGGAAACTGAGGCCATTTCATCCATGTTGGAGGCCAGGGATGACCATGGATGAGAAGGCAAACTGCTGTAAAGCCCTGGTGACCCCTGGGCCACCATCTGGTCCTCTGGTTCTGGGTGGTCTTGGGAGATTGTGGAGGTCAGTGTGGGTACACCCTGGGCCCCAGCCATATTCTCTTGGTCCATGCTTGAACTCACAGCCACATAGGTTCCAGAAATGGAACTTTTGGGTTCAGACCCCCAAGTGACATCAGCACTTCTGGAGACCAGCTGGCCCTCAGTGGTGCCTCCCTCCAAAGCCACTGTAGGTTCCACACTCACGGTGACTGCCTGGCCTCCCAATGGTGAGGACTGGGAACCAGTTTCCAGTCCTTGGCTGGGTACTGGTAGCCAGGTGGCCAGCACCTTGCCCATAGTGGCCTGTCCACTGGATGTGGGACTCCCTAATATGTCCAAGACCCCAGACTCAGTCTTTAGAATGCCAGCATCTGATGGGACAGGATTGGCAGTAACATTACCGGAGTCCAAGGACACCCATGGGCCAGAGCTGGGGTCCTTGGTAGCTTGTATGGAGCTGATTTCCCCAATTTCTCTAGACTCTGCAGCAGGAGATTTGTGGCTGGCTTCAACTGAGGCATCCATGGTAGTCTGAGATGGGGTTTCAAGGCCTTCTGCTCCAAGGCTGATGGGCCTGGCAGTGATGATATCCCCATCCTGTTCTTCTGGGTGCAAAGAGGGGAGTGGAGAAGCTGGGGAGGGCGGAATGGGAGTCACATTGGGGACAGATGTGGAGTGTGGCAGAAGCCACAGTTTAGGGGCGCGAAGCATGGCTACAACGGGTAAGTCTGGAGAAGTGTCATCAGGGGGCGGGGATGCCTCCTGGGAGACGCCTGGGTCCTCTGAGTCACTGGAGGGAGGAACAGAAGGCTTCAAGGGTGACCAGGGCAGGTGTTGGATGGTTGACTTCACACTGGGAGCTTCAGGTGTCCCTGGTTTCAGACCAGGGGCACCATCCGTGCTTGTGACAGTAGGTGAGATCAAAGATGGGGGCCACATCCAGGACTCTGGGGGATGCTCGCTGCCAGGAGATCCTGTGGCAAGGAAAGAGTTATAGTTAGCAGGTCCTAGTGGCATTTATGAACCCAGCATCTGGGAGGCTGGGGCAGGAGGATAAACATTTAAGGCTAGTCTGCACAACATAGAGGCACAGCCTCCAGAAACACATTTGGCAGGTGTGGTGAACAGTTAGAAGGCAGGAGGATCTGGGCCTGAGAGTCATTCTTGGATACATGAAGTTAGTGGAAGGTCCAGGAATAAAAAAATATAAAATTATAAACCTAAAGAAATGGTAGCTGGCAGACATCAGCTCTGTTAGATACTAGGGGTTAAGTTAACAACAACCAGGTCTATTTTCCAGCCAGCTCCTCTGTCAACAGCAAGGGTTAACTTTAGCCTCCTTGTCCCTCCCAGTTGACAACTGCCCTGGACCAAAGTTAACCTCTAGTAATATGTCAGGGAAGACTGCAGGGATATACAGGAATCAGTCAGCTGGGATCCTCTGAAACCTTGCTAATGGGAAATTGTAAATCCTAAAAATACAGTTTGTCTCTAAAAGTTTAACTTTGAAATTGTAAAAATTCTTCTGTCCATGCCTGATGTGTCTCTGTGACCCTTAGCCTGCATCCCCCTATCTGATCCTTACGTTTGCTATAAAAAAGGGGCTTGAAACCCACCGCCTTTGCCACAGTTACAGACCCCAACCCTGTTGTGGCCTCAGTGATTTTTATTAATAAAATTCATTTCTGATTTAGTCTTGGTACTCTGCCTCTCATTTTTTACGCGTCGTTGGACCCAACAGTTAGAGGTTAGCCTGGTTTATATAAGAAGTTGTCTTAATACACCTTCTCTAGCAAACAAATAATAAAAAGCGAAATGTATCAGCACACACCAAATCAGCAAGATTGCTTTGAGTTCCAGGCTAGCCTTGGGTACAGAATAAGGCTCTGCCACAAAATACAAACATGCCTTTAATCCCAGCAGAGGCAGACAGATCTCTAGAAGTTGGAGGCTAGCCTGGTCTACAGAGTGAGTGCCAAAACAGCCAAAGCTACAGAGAAAACCTATCTTAAAAAAACAAAAAGCAAACAAACACACACATAAAATCTCACAAAACTTGGGGTTGGATTATGGATCAAAGATCAGAGGGTGATATGCTTGCTATGAAGACATAAAGATCTGAGTTTAGATCCCCAAGACTCACATAGAAGCTGGCCACAGTGGACCAGCTCTTTAACTCTAGGTCAGGGGAAGGGGATTGAAGACAGGTGGATCTCCAATGTAGCCACAGAGGGAGCCCAGGTTTAATGAGACCCTGCCTCAAAAACCAACGTGAAGGGCCATAAAGGAAGACACTTGAAATTGACCTCTGGTCTCCACTTAGCTTGTGTACATACACTCACACTCAACACATTCATATACTACACACACTCACACCACACACACATACATTCACTCAGACACACTCACTCACATACCACACACACTCCACACACACATGTTGCACAAATAAAAGAAACTCAGGGCCAAATCTCTGGGAAAGGCGGAGATATTAGAGAAGAAACACCACAGTCAGATCTCACCCAGCTGTCTTCCAGCTTCCTCAGCCTTGCTCCTCCTGCTTCTTCTGCCTGCTCTGTCTTTCTATGCCTGCCTTAAATACTTCCTTGCTCAGTTAAGGCATGGCCCCACCACTGTCTGCCTGGGAGCCTGGAACTCCTTCTGTAAACTAAGATGACCTCAAACTCAGTTTGGATTAAGGGCATAGGTCACCACTCCCAGATATTCCCTGTGCTGAGATTAAAGGTGTTAGTTACCACTGTCTGATCCTCCTAGACTGACTGTGGGTAGATCCCTCTGACATCTCCACTGTTTTTATTATATTTGAAAATATCCTCCCACACACACACTTCACACACATACTCACACACCACACACACACATACTCACAAAACAAAGGGGATTTGGACGCAGGCTATGTATGGCAAGGTTGGGGGCGCTGGAACAATGTACATCTGTACTACCTTTCCTTTCTCCTCAGGTTACTCACCTGTCCCTGGCATGTCCACGTCATTGATTAGAATGGCCCGGGGACTGTAACCGTGGCTCTGGTCACTCTCTGAGGCCTCTGTGGCTGCAGAAGGTGCCAGGAGGGCATCAGTAACTTTCAAAGTGGGAGGCTGCACACTGGCCTCTGCTGTCCGAAGCAGTTGGCCACCTGGGCCCTGTTGCTGAAAGTGTCGACCATTTAACCCTTTGAAGCGACCCCTCCTCGATGTGGGGCTGGAGGCTACCTGTGTGCTGGAGGGTGTTGTCTCTGCCATATCCACTCCCATGCTGCTGGGGCTGGGGATACCTGTGGAACCTGTGCCAGCTGTGAGCAGCCGTGAAGCTTGTGTAGGACCCCATGGGGTAGAACCAAGAGTCTTTTGAGGCTCAGGTGTCCATGTTGGGTCCAGGGGTTCCAGGGGTTCACCTTCTCCACTGGACATAAGAGGTTCCTGGAAGTCCACTGCTGCCTCCTTCTCTTCCTCTCCCAGGCTGGGCTCTAGTTCTTGGGCTAAGGGCCCCTCTGCTGACACAATCTCCCCCTCATCTCCAGAAGAGGGGGTCTCTGGGTCTCTGTGCTGTGGTGTAAGATGATGAGCTATAGAAAAAGCAGCAATGTTTGAAGTGGCCCAGACATAGTCAGGAAGTGACTATGGTGTGAAGCCCCACACAGGAAGGGATTTCTAGGGTTAAGACATCCCAGGCCATAGAGCCCAGGGGGAGAATGCAACCTTCTCCAGAGCCCCGCCCACTAGTGTTGTCTTCTTGTCTGTAGCCCAAGCTAACCTGGAAAATCAATACATAGCCCAGGCTTGCCCTGAACTGATTAGATAGCCCAGGATGATCTTAACATTTCTGATCCTTTTGCCTCTTTGTCCCAGGTCTTCAGGCCCACACCTGGCTGTATTTAACAATGGGGACAGAGCAGAGAAGAGCCCTGCCAGCTGAGCCACAGCCACAGCCCAAGAACAACGGGAAGGAAGGCTTCTGGGTGTGGTGGACAAAGCACTCAATCCAGCTACAGATGCAAGGGAGTATATGGTCAGGCAGGGACACCACCTGGGGCCATGGCTTCCTCAGACATTCCCAACTGGGGATCAGTCTGGATGACACACCGAAGGGTGGCTCCTGACAATGGATCTGCTGAACATGGCCTGCAGCCCCTCTTGGGGGGAGTCGGGACATATCATATACGCACCTCGAAAGCAGTAGGCATCGAAGCGTGCTCTAGGAGCAGGGAAGCCTGTGCGGTTGGCGAAGCGGTATACTGTGCGCACACCTGGGGAGGGGCCCCCACAACGCCGGCGTGGAGTCTGGATCGGGTAGCGCACGCTGCCGTCTGCCAACCAGCCTGGGTCGCACTGGTCCAGGCCCTCGTGCCAGGCCAGGTGCAACTGCCCCACTGAGGCCAGCGCTGCACCCTGCCGCTGACATTGTGCCCGGGCGCCCGCGAGGGTCAATCGGCGGGCAGGGCCCACGTAAAAGACCTCGCCTGGGAGAGGGACAGGGTGGAAGTCAGAAATAGGTGGGAGAATGAGGGAAGCACGGAATTGAGGATGGGAGGCTCAGGGGACCAGTGGCCCACATCCTGGCTCCATCTTTGGAGAGCTTTGAGGAGACTTAGCAGGACTTGGGGGCTGGAAGAACACCTGACACTCAGGGAAAGGTGGTACGGGTTCTAGGTGCAGCTTTAGAAGCCACTGAGACTTTGGAGAGATTCGTGTGGGTTTAGGGAAGTACGGGAATTGGGAAAGCACCTGACATTCAAGGGGTCCCAGATGCGCTCGCCTTACCCCCTAGCTCGCGGGCAAAGCAGTAGACATCATAGAGTTCCTGCGGGTCTCGTCTCCCATAGCTCCGAACCCCCGGCTGATTGCTACGGTCACCATAGCAACCAGGACGCGATTGAGTAATCGGATACCTGAGGGTACCAGGGACTGGTTATCAGATGTGTGCTCCGGGAGCCCCCTTCACCAGAAGCGACCCCCAGTCCCAAGCCTCCCGCACTCCCCCTCACCGAACCGTGCGGTCTGAGAGCCAGCCCGCATCACAGTTGTCAAAGCCGTCTTCGAAGGCAGCCTGCAGATGCCGTGGGGCAGCGATGGTGGCAGAGCTCAGGCGGCAGGCCTCCTGGGCCTCGGAGAAGGTCAGTGCATAGCGATCCCGGGCCGCTCGGTAATGGAACACGACGCCTGTGGGGTAAGAGCGAGGAAGTTGGAGAAAGGGCTTATGGTAGAATCTTGGAAATGACCTTCTTGGAGCAGACTTTGTAAAAGAGAGGGTCTCGTCGGGCAATGGTGACCCTGCCTTTAATTCCAGCACTCAGAAGGCAAAAGCAAGTGGATCACTGAGTTTGAGACTAGCATGAGATACAGAGTTCCAGGACACCCGGGGCTACATAGTGAGACTTTATCTCAAAACGAACAATGAAACACACAGTGTCTCATGTAGCCCAGGCTGGCTTGAGACCCACAAAGCTCTACCACCTTTGCTTCCGAGTTCACTCCCACATCCCCACTTCCAGATTAATTTGCCTTAATCTGTTGATAAAACAGAAACTACCCTGGAATGTAGCACAAGAGGAGTGTTTCCAACAGTTTGATTTAAAGATAGACTCACTTAATCTTTTAAAGAGACTCATATTTAAGGATGGAGAGATGGCTCCTGGGGTGAGTATTTTTGCTCTTCCAGAAGACCCAGGTTCGATTCCCAGCACCCACGTGGTGGCTCACAACCATCCATAACGTCAGTTCCATGGGATCCAATGCCCTCTTCTTTTCTCCATGGCACTAGGGCCACACATGATGCACAATACACTTGCAAAGCATCCGTGCAGCTAAAATTAAAAAGTTTAAAACAAAACATGGTTTCTCTATGTAGTCCTGAGTGTTCTGGAACTTGCTCTGTAGACTGGACTGGCCTAGAACTCACAGAGGTCTGCCTGTCCCTCCCTTCCCAGGATGACTTGTAAGGTTAACCTTGGCAGCTGAGCTATGGGTCTTCTCCTGACTTAACTCTTCTCCTTCTATCTCAGCCTCAGCCACCACCCCCCCATCATCCCCAGACCCTCTCATCCCATCCCAGCACTTTCCCTTAGGTCCTACAATGCACCTTATCTTCAGGCCCTCCCGTTTCATTATTGGTCCCTCTGGAGGATCAATGAGCCAACCAAAGAAATCCACCCTGGCCCTGAACCCAGAGCTAGAGAAAGAAATGCACCCTGGATCTGAGACCTGGGCCAGTGAAAGAAACACTTTATCCCTGAGCCCACAACCAAAAAAAAAAAAAAGCATCCTACCTCTAAAACCATCACTAAAGAAACATACTTTGGCCCTAGAATCGGAGCCAGCAAAAGAAATATACCCTGGCCCTGAAATTAGAGCCAAAAAGCCAAAAAGAGCCAGTGAAAGAAACACATTTTGGCTCTGAAACCAGAGCCAAATCTGTTTGGCTGTTAGCCTGATCAGCTAAGCAGAACACCAACCAATCCCTGAGCAGGGAAAACAAACCAATCCCCGAGCACAGGATCTAGCCAATCTGAGTTCAGGGACTTAAATCTGACCAATCCCCACTATGAAAATCTTCGCCTTGGAAAACTCTGCACCCAAGAAGCTCTATACAAGCTCTATGCCTGTTCTGTTTACAGCTATTCTTTCCTCCCACCCATCTGTGGCGGCCACTCTCCTTGAATGAGGTTTGGGTGACCCTTCAACCTCCTTTGCCGAAGCTCTCCCCAGCGGAGCAGCAGAGTTGTTAGACGGGGAAACTGGAGCAGGATAGTAACGACTTTGCCCACGAGGCCCTCCCTTGCCGAAGCAGAGCTGTTAACATTTCCCTGAAGCAGGGCTAGAAGCTGCTACCTGGGCTTACTGTGGCCTGTGGTGTTCACTGGCGTCCGACTGCCAGGATCAGAATAGCACTAAGGCGAACACCCTCCATTTTCATGATTAGCCCCTCCTCTTCTATCTTAGCCCCTCCTCTACTATTTTAGCCCCTCCTCTTCTATCCTTGGCTCCTTCCCTGCTATCTCCACACCCTTCCACACTAGCTCCTCTCGTTCCATCCTTGGGTGTCTTCTTCCTTCATCCTTGACTCCCCCACTTCTGTCCTGGGCACCTTTCTCTCCATCCTCAGACCCTCTTTCTAGCTTTCTTCCTTTGCCATTCCTCCTAGGATTCCCGGGACCCTCCTCCCAGCCTCAACTCTCACCCTTCATCCTAGGTCCCTCGGCTTTAATCTTTGGCCACGCCCATTACCTGCTGCCAACTCACCTGTCACCTCCAGGGTCACCAAGTCCTGCTCATCCTCGATACCCCTCACCACTTGGCAGCGATACAGTCCAGAGTCGCTGGCCCGAAGTGGCCCCAACAGAAGTGTAGCATTGGCTCTGTGCCGGGGGTAAGCAGGCAACGATACCCGTCCCTGCCAGCTCTTGGCCACACGCACCACATTGTCCTTGGCCACCAAGATGGGCAAATCCTGTCGCTGGCCTGATGCAGTCCGGACCTTGGTCCACTTGATCCGAGGAATGTCTCGAAGTGTGCCTAGCAGTGGCTGCCAGGTAAAGAGGCAGGGTAGGGCCACGAGCTCTGCCAGGGCAGCACGGATGGGTCCTGACCCTGACTTGAATATGCGAAGCCCCTTTTCCATAGTGGAGGTGTCTTGTGTGTCTGTGATAGAAAGAGGATCGGAATCACGGCAGGATCAGTACTGACGCTTTTTATTTTAATGAGTTAGTTTTTCTCTTTCTCCCTTCTTTCACTAACTCTTCGTTTTGTGTTTTTGAGACGGTGTCTCCCTATGTAGCCTTGGTTGGCCTGGAACTCACTACATAGACCAGGCCCCCTGCCTCTGCTTCCCCAGTTAAAAGCACGTGCCTCCATATCCAGCTTCACTAACACTTCTTTACAGGGAGATGGAGGTCAGAGAGGCCAGGCCACCCACCCAGCGACACAGTGCAAACAGGGACTTCTGGGCTAGACCACTTATGGTTCTGCCTCTCTTGATAGAATTCCAAAGCTCCTTCTATGGGCGAGCTATGACTGTCATCACCGGCTTGCTGTGTGGCTGAGCCTCAGAAGTTAAAACAGGGGCAGACGCGGGAAGCAGTTTTTGTGGGGTAGATTTCTTTATTTTTTCTTCTGATTTTAGGCAAGGTCACCTGTAGCCTCAAACTTGCTACACAGCCTAGGATGACCTTGCCCTTCTGATGGTCCTGATCTACTGACCAAGGGCTGGGAATACAGGGGTGTTCCACTACGTTGGGTAAGCACAGTCAAGTCTCTGAATTCCCATAACCATCTGCAGTGGCTATGCCTTGTCTTCTTTTAGGGACATTAGGAAGCTGAAGATCAGAGAAATAAATATTCTTGCCTATGGCCACAGAGAAACCCAGTAAGGGATTCATACCTGGAATCGACCACCATTGGAGAGATTCCAGGGGAGGTGCAGAGATATTCCCCCTCGTCCCACTCATGGCAGACATGAGTAATCAACCCTGAGCTGTTGAGTGTCTCCTTCTCCTTCACTTTTCTTTTTCAGAACATTTCAGCAGAAGACAGACAGTGAGAGGTGGGAACCTCCAGCTTCTGCCAGTTATAACTAAAAATAATCTCTCAGGTATCATGTTCCTTTTTGACTGTTCAAAGATCGTGTTCAGCTATTCTTGTTTTATTTTGCAGACCCAGCTTAAAGGACCAGCAGGAGAAGGTTCTGGAATCAAAAGCTTCATCTCATCCCGCTGACCCACAAACCTCCCCATAGGCCCCACTCACCTTTATCTCCAGCCACGAGGAGCAGCAGTCCCAGCAACAGGAGGCCCGAGGCCCAGACAGATGCAGCCCCCATACTGGTGCTAGGAGCAAAGGAGAGGGAGGGAGGGTGAGTCACAGCACACACACCCTCCCCCGACCTTGAACATGGAGGAACCAGAAGGCCCCAGCCAGAATCAGGAAACAGAACTCAGAAAGACCAGCATGTCACAGAAGAAAAGCAGGAATCGAACCCAGAGCATCTCACCTCAGAATTCAAGCAGTGAGGCAGGATATGGCTTAGTGGGGGGACAGCTGCTGAGCTCACAGGCCTGAGTTCTGGCTTTTCCTAGACCTGTCCCACTCCTATGGGGTCCCCACATCTAGCCCCTGAGCTTAGAACCTACTGAGCACATGTGAGGCTGAGGTTTCAGCCTGCACATCACTCCATGCTCACAAAAATCTCACATCTCAGCCCTGGATGGGTGGAGACAGAATCTGCACAGGCTTAGGCCAGCAAGATCTGTATAGCACGTTCTACAGCTGCCTCTTCCTTGCTGTGTGACTTTAGCAAGAAGCTCAGCTTCTCTCTGCCTCCCTTCCTTGTGGGTTAGATGAGGATGACAGCTGGAAGGGAAGGATGAGTCAACTTATACACAATGTTTTCTGAAGCTTGGCTTGAAGGAGAACATCTTAGCTGTAGCTAATATTATCATTAAACTCCACACTGCCAAGTCTGAAATCCTGTTTTCCAAGTTAGCTTCCACCATCAGATTGGGAGGTCCTAAGAGAAGCAGTGGATCCTTAGCCTTTTGGGGTCCCAGGCCCTTCCCCAGCCCAGTCCTCCCAGCTGACCATTCACAAGCCACAGAAGAAGTGTCCTCTGCCCTGGGGCGCTTCCCACCCAGCATATACTAGGCAATTACTGAGTGCCTGTGAGCAAGGTCTACTTTGGGTGCCTGAAATACATTCATTCCCCAGGGATTCTGCAGCAAAACTTTGCCCCTTTCCACTGAGGCCCCTCACTGGGGCTCAGAAGGGGATGGAAAGGAAATGGTTTTGTGTATACACACACACACACACACACACACACACACACACACACACACACACACAGCAAGCACACCCTTGTGAGTGGGGTCTCCAGAGGCCTTGAAGAACACTGCTTCCTTTTCTCCTTTTCTCCAGGCGCTAACCAATAGCCCGTCCTGAACCTGTCCTTGGTGCTGAACTCTAAGGTATAAAGCAGTGGCTCTGAGCCTGGCCTGCCTTAGCACCCAGAAAAGGCTAGCTGTTTGTTCTGACTTGCACAGCAGAGTACAGGCTACCAGTCTGTAAATGTCCACAACCTCTAACTTCAACCCAGGCCATCCTTATTTCTTCCCCCTGGGAATCCTAAACCCATGTGAGGCACACTAGTGGCTAAGCTTACTCCACCAGGATCTTAGGAGACATCAACGACAGAAAATGTTCTCTCTGTCTCTCCTTCTCCCAAGCCCTTTCCACATAATTGAGTTCACTTGAGTGGTGGAGGCCAAAGACTGTCAGCCCAGCACGTAGGTGGTGGCAGCAGAAGGATCAAAGGTTTGAGACTAGCCTGGAGTTCATTTTGAGTTTAAAGTTGACCTGTAGCCCAACACTCAGGAGACAGAGGCAGGTAGATCTCTGAATTTGAGGCCAGCCTGATCTATAGAGTGAGTTCCGGGACAGCTGGGGCTATCCAGAGAAACCCCATCTCAAAAACAACCCCCAAAAGAATTCATGTCACACTCTACCAACCTATCCACCATGCAACTCTGCACCAGGGGCCTTATTACACCAAACCTCAGTTCCCCTCTTGTAAAATAAGCCTCATCCAGGCCAAATCCTCTGAGGTATCTGGAGGGAGTGGGCTAAGACATGTACAATACATCAAATTTAAAAACAGCTCTTTGTACACAAAATGTTGGGAACACCCTAAAAATATCTCAAGGTAGTCCAACACAGCGACAGACACAATGCCAGCCTCACGATTCTCCCTCCCCAGACACCCTTTCTCTCTATTCCCCTCACACCTTCACACACCCACACCCTCTCTTAAAATACTTTTTCCCCAGGGCCAGCGGAGGTAAGTGGCAGCATTTGGGCTGAGGTCTGGGCCCGCCCCCTCATGAATGATGCATTAGCCTCATGTATATGTGAGCAGGGGCCTGCAGGGGAAGGGGAAGGCACCTTCAAAGGCTTTGTGTGTGTGTGTGTGTGTGTGTGTGTGTGTGTGTGTGTGTGTGTGTGTGTGTGTGTGTGTCCTCTCCCCACCCATCCCCGCCTCACCCTTGTCTCTCTACTGAGTTGGAGTTGGGCAGTTATAGTATCACCAAGTGTGTGAATGTATGTGCATCTGTGGTGCTGTGTCTTGGCAAGGGAATGCCTGTCTGCACCCTATGCTGTGGGGACATAAGTTACACATGGAGGATTTCTGGTCCTGAGCAAAGGCTAAAGACATTCATACACAAGCACTTGCAGACACTGTGGATTCCTGGCCTGATAGTGACACTGGATTTGTGTGCACAGGCATGAACCTGGAATTCTGTGGAGAAAAAAAGGAAGCCAAGCTGGAGATCCCCATCTCTGCCATGCCTCTCCCACTGTGACTTCTCAACCTTGCATCCCCCATGTTCTGGGTCACCTGTTCCTATTCACAAAACACAGCTCAGAAACACACCCCGGGAAAAAGACACACTTCCAGGGACACTAACAAAGAGAACCCATGCAGGCAGTCACTGGGTGGGCTGTGCAGCCTCTACACAAAGCCACCCACAGTCTGGAGCCCTCTGCTGAAGCCCCCAATGCATCAACCATCAGGACTGGCTCCTCCCACAGGCTGCCACACCAGTCCAGAGTACAGACAGACTAGGATGCATGTGGCCTGGTGATGGATGTATGGTCACTGGTAATGTGTCCCCCACCACGATTTTGAAACAAAAGACACTAACTGTACTTGTATCAGCCACAGGAGACCCCAGACTCCCTGATATGTCTCTCCTTATAGCCTGTTGACACACAAAGACCCCCACAAAAGGGGTGGAAACCTTCCCTATTTCCCTGTGGAGATGTCCAGGGGCCACAGATTGCCAGGATCTGGGGTGGCACAGTGCATGCATTCATCCCTTCCTAACTGGTCCCCACATGCCCAGCTTGGGCCATCGCCCACCCTGGCTTGCCTCAGTCTGGCTTCTTCCCAGCCACACTTAGAATGAACAAAGCCACACTGTGGTGTATGGATGGGGGTCACTTGAATACCTCAGTGTCGAATCGCCTCCCTTCTAGCACCTAGTCACCCAAACAGTTTTAAAAATGCACCATAAGGAACAAACAAGCAGTGGCGTGGAGGGCTCAGATGATGTGGAGTTGTGCAACATCTGGGGGTTCCCTGTCTCCCCGCAGGTCCATCAAGGTCCTGGAACCCACACCCAGCATTAGCATTCTCTCAGGAAAAGGGACTGCACCCCAACTCCATATCTGTTAGAAAAACCAGGGGGGCCTTAGGATGGGGCAACCTGATCTCCTTCCTGCCCAGGATGCAGTTAGAGGACAGAGACTATCTGGGTTTTCTTCCCAGGAATAGACACTCAGCTGCAGACACTCTTGAATTGGGGGCCCCCTCCCCACCGCAGCCCTCCATTCACTTCTAAATTTGAGGTTCCCACTTCAAATTCCCGGGGTGTCTCAGCTCAAACACCATGGTACCCAGTCCCAAGAATCCCTGGATCATGTGCAGAATGCCCTTGTCTTTTTTCCAAACTCGGGGTGCCCCTCCCCTAGCCCTAGCTTCCAGTGCCTCCTGTTTGATCCAGAGAACTATCCGCAGTCAGGGACCCTCCCCGTCAAGAAGGGAGGTACCTTTTCATTCAAGACTCTCTTCCATTCCCGAAACCCCTAAGACCGCCCCTCATGCGCTTGACCCCCCAAACTCGGATCCCCTCCCCCACCGCCCCCTGCCCATCCTACAGTCTTCCCCAAGTCCGATTTCTTTTGCCCCCCTCTCTGCGGGCCCCCCACACCTGGCTCCTTAGTGCAGACACATCCCCACGGCCCAGGCACAAAGAACACGCCCCAGCTCCTGGTGCTTCTCCAGCCCCTGCGCTGGTGCTCAGCACAACAGGCTCAGCCTCCTGGCTTATAAAGGACCACAGGGATGCTGTGCGCATGCGCAGCCCCAGGCCCCCACTGAGCTGGGGGTGGGGGCTTCCAGCCTGAAATTCCCTTCACAGAGAATCTCTTCTTCATAGGGAATCTCTCCCAAACAGCCTAGGAGCTAGCTATACCAGATTGCGCTATTTTCTTTGTTCCCTTAAGAATCCCATTAAATGGCCCCAGTATGTCTCATGAGGCCACCTGCTCCAATTTACAGGTGGGGAAACTGAGCCTGGGGAGGTAAGAGTGTTTGCCAAGACTGTACAGAGGGAAAGGGCAGAGTAGAGGTTCGAACCCAACTGTCCAAGGCTCCAAGGACAGTTAACTATTCCTAGAACGGAAATGGGCTTGGAGGAGTCACTGGATCACACAGTTGCAAAGTCACCTGAGAGCCGTGAGATAAAGGCAATGCTCTTTCCTCAGCAGCAAAAGATTTTGCTGCCAAACCTGAGGACCTGAGTTCGATCCTTGGGACTTACAGGGTGGAAAGAGAGAAGCGATTCCGGCAGCTTGTCCCCTGACCTCCACACACACAAAAGAAATGTTAAATCATTAGAGATTGAGGCTGGACCTGTGAACTGCAGAACTGCTCCAGCAGCCCAGCCATGTTCACATCATCCTCTCTCCCATCACTCACTCACTCACTTGCTGCTATCATTTAACAGTGCACAGGAGGGCCGTGTGTTTAGGATACACCTACTTTGGGCAGGAGTATGTGTAGAGCCTTGACTGAAACCCTTGGTTTTAGAGGTTGAGGATGTGTCTCAGTTGGTAGGTAGGATTCTTGCTTAGCATGCAGGAAACCTTCGGTTTGATCCCCAGCAACTCACAAACCAGGGATGGTGTAGTGGTGCACGCCTGCAATCCCAGCATGTAGGCAGGAAAGGCAGGAGGATCAGAAGTTCAAGGCTTATCTCCAGCTTCATAGCAGATTGAAGATCACCCTGGCCTACACGGGACCCTAGCTTTAAAAACAGATCTGGGGCTGGAGGGAGGGAGGGACCTAAAAAAATGGCTCAATGGGTGAGGTTCTGGCTTCAAAAGCACAAGGACCCCCTGGCACCCATGTAGGAGTGACGTGTGGTGGCTATACCCCCATACTCCCAGTGTGGGGGCCATCAGGTGAGCCCCGACTTCTTTCCTTCCTTTCTTCCTTTTTTTTTTTTTGGAGGGGGAGTTTTTTTTGATTTTCTTGAGTTTTTGGGGGGGGTTGTTTGAGACAGGGCTCTGTGTGTAGTCCTGGACCATGTTTTTCAGACCAGGCTGGTCTTAAACTCAAAGTTCTGCCTGCCTCTGCCTCCTGAGTGAGAGTACGGGCACCAAAGGTATGTATTACCCCTGCCAGCCCGGAGTCCTGTGTCTTGTTGGCCAGCTGGGCTAATCAAAATCATGAGCAAATGAACGAATGAACAAATAAGCTGAAGAGAAATAGAGGAGACGCTCATGTCAGCCTGTGACCTCCACAGTCACATGTATAGGGGTACACTCCTGAACACACAGGCACACACACACACAGGCACACACACACACACACACACAGGCACACACACAGGCACACACACAGGCACACACACAGGCACACACACACACAGGCACACACACACACAGGCACACACACACAGGCACACACAGGCACACACACACACACACACACACAGGCACACACACAGGCACACACACACACAGGCACACACAACACAGGCACACACACACAGGCACACACACACAGGCGCACACACAGGCACACACACACAGGCACACACACAGGCACACACACACAGGCACACACACACAGGCGCACACACAGGCACACACACACAGGCACACACACAGGCACACACACACAGGCACACACACACACAGGCACACACACACACACAGGCACACACACACAGGCACACACACACACAGGCACACACACACACAGGCACACACACACACAGGCACACACACACACAGGCACACACACACAGGCACACACACAGGCACACACACACAGGCACACACACACAGGCACACACACACACAGGCACACACACACAGGCACACACACACACAGGCACACCCTCCACACACACACACATTTTTGCTCTACCCCACAGATTTTAGATCTCACTCACACAAGGTGGCACACACCTGTGGTACCAGTACTCAATAGGCTGAGGCGTGGGATCCTAACGTCATATTTAGCCTGGACTGCAGAACTGTCTTTCCAAAGGGACAAAACTAGCTCTCTGGGAGAATATAATGCAGTCATGAAAAAGTCTACACATAACAGGGATAAACCTGGAACGATGATACAGCTAACTGCCACATCATGTCCACGGAGGCAGGAAACAGATCAAGGCTGTGTATAACCGCTTGTAGGGAAGGGGCTTTCTCTCAAGGAGTGAAACTGTGTTAGAACAAAAGAGGTGGCCATCTTCAAATAAACATCCTTAAACCCACCTTGCTGCAGGATTACTAATCTTCCGACTGCAGGGTTTTGTTCCTTTGCTTGTTATTAAGCTTGCTTTGAGACAGGCTTGCTCTGGGTGGCTGGTATGAACTGGCTGGGATGTAGCTGATGCTACATTTGAACTTCACATGACCCTGCTAACTCTGCTTCCAGAGCAATGGGTACAATGTTACCAACCCCCCCCCATTGTTTTCTTTTTGTCCTTATAAGATTTACTTCTATTTACATGTAAGGGTGTGTGTGAATGCCCACAGAAGTCAGAAGTCATAGCCCCTGGAGCTGGTGGAACGGGCAGTTTTCAACTAGCTGTGCAAGGGCATTGAGAGATAGACTGAGTCCTCTGCAAGTGCTCTTAACTTCCTATGTCCCAGCACCTGCCACCTCCCTTTAAAAAATACAGGGTACTCTATATCCCTTCCTGGAACACTCTATGTAACGAGGCTGGCTTCTAACTCCTGGTCTTCCTGCTTCGTCCCCCCGCCCCCCAGTGTTGTGATTGCAGGTGCAAGCTTTACCATGACTGGTATGCGTCGTGCTGGGAATGAAACCCTGGGGCTTTTGGGCACATTAGGCAAGCATTCTACCCACAGAGCTCTGGTCCCGGTCCTCCAGCTTTAGTTTGGTTTGTTCTTGACACACACACACACACACACACACACACACACACACACACACACACACACACACACACACGAAAAGCGTTTTGTTTTTGTTTGCTTGGTTGTTTTGGTTTTGAGACAAGGCTTCTCTATGTACTCGTGGTTGTCCTAAACTCACCCTGTTGATCAAGCTGGCCTTGAACTCGGAGATCCTCCTGCCTCTGCCTCCCCAGTACTGGGATTAAAGGGTGTACACCACCACCCAGAAAAAAGTTCTTTTAAAATAATGAAATAAAAAAATTTTTAAATGTGTTACATTTTGGATTAAGATGGTAATCCAGAAGGTAAGCACCAAACCTGATGACCTAACCCCCGCAGGGTGTCCTCTGACCATCACATTTACATCATGCATGCACCCCACCTAACCAATGAACTCGGTCCTGGGTCCAGCGTGTGCTTTGCATGCACTGTGATTCCGTCAACCCCACTGGACACTCCTACACACTGCACCAACACTTGTCTGGTGGCTGTGACAAAATGCCTGACCAAACCAATGTGAAGACAGCGTGTTCAGGGGGATTTTCAACCCAGTTAACTGATCTAGATATTCCCCACGTATTCAAAAGATTGTTTCCTAAGGAAAACATTTTCTTAGTGAGTCTATATCTTATCAAGTTGACAAGCAAGATGAACTATCCCCTCTCTCCCACTCACTCACTGCCATGCCACCCCCTTCCGAGCAAACTACATGTCCTGAGTTTCTCACCATAAAGACCAGATATAACAGCCCGGCAGAGAGCCATACTTGTCACTGGTTTTAGGACAGCCTGAGCTACACAATACTTTCCAAGCTAGACTCAGCTAAAATAAGACCCCGTCTTAAACAGACCACAGCAAGAAGAAAAAGTTATGCAGGGTGGTGGTGGCTCACAGCTTTGATCCCAGCTCTCCAGGCAGAGGCAGGAGGATCTCTGAGTTCAATGCCAACCTCTTCTACAGAGTGAGTTCCAGAACAGCCAGGGCCACAGAGAGAGGCCCTGTCTCAAAAAACCAAAACAAACAAAAAGATGTACCAAATGAATGAGGGAAAAAAGATCTGATGTCTTTACCACTTATAATGGTGCAACTTTGAATCAGTGATCTCATCTTACTGTACCTCAGTTTACCCCTCTCAATGGTGAGTATGAGTAGTCTCCATAGATTTCTGGGAGAATGAAACAGGAATTGTGTGTGTGTGTGTGTGTGTGTGTGTGTGTGTGTGTGTATGTATATGTATCGTGTATGTGTATGTATTGTGTGTGTATGTGTGTGTGTGTATATGTATCGTGTATGTGTATGTATTGTGTGTGTGTGTATGTGTGTGTGTGTATCGTGTATGTGTATGTATTGTATGTGTGTGTGTGTGTATGTATCGTGTATGTGTATGTATTGTGTGTGTATGTGTGTGTGTATGTATGTATCGTGTATGTGTATGTATTGTGTGTGTGTATGTATATGTATCGTGTATGTGTATGTATTGTGTGTGTATGTGTGTGTGTGTGTGTGTATGTATCGTGTATGTGTGTGTATTGTGTGTATGTGTATTGTATGAGTTACTGTTTTGTATTTTTGACACTATCCTCATTAAGCAGCTGAGGATGACCTGGGTCCTGATTCTCCTGCCTCATCCTGGAGTGCTGGGGATGGATGCTTCAGCACACCCAGAAGGGCTACCATCTTGTTGTTGTTCACTTTATAGTTCTCTGGGGGAAACTGAGGCTCAGAGAGATGGGATCCCCTCTGGAAGTTGCACAGGCCTGGTCTGTAGCCCCAAAGCCAAGCTGACCCTCCAGTGCCTCACCAATCCCATTCCTGGGCTGGTGCCAGGGCTGTAAAGAGAGGGAGGGACTGGCCCAGGGCCCAGACCTGCTGTTGCTGGGGCCTTCAGTGAGGGAATTTTGCCTGGGAATCTGCACAGCTCAAAGAGCTATTTATAGACCCACTCTGAGACCCAGAAAGTCCCCACCTCCAGCCTCTTCTGTCTCAGGCACCCTGGGGTTGCCATGAGGGTGAGGCAAGGAAGGGAAGAGTGACACAGAGGCCACATGGGTAGCAAGAAGTTCCTGGACATCCAGATCTTGGGGCACTATTCTTCTAAATGTCCAGAAATATAGCCAAGGCCACATGTGAACAGTCACACACAATGCCACCAATCTGAGGAAAACCGGGAGACTGTGAGTTTAAGGCTATTCTTAGCTGCATAATGAATATGAGAGCAGCAATCCTGCCTCTCCCCAACCCTGCAAAAAAAAAAAAAAAGAAAAGAAAAGAAAAGGAAAACTGGGTATAGTGGCACACCCCTTTAATTCAAACACTCGGGAGGCAGAGGCAGGCAGATCTCTGAGAGTTCTAAGCCAGCCTGGTCTACAGAGTGAGTTAGAGAACAGCCAGAGCTACGTAGTGAGACCCTGTTTTGAAACACTGGCACACAAAATGGAAAGGGAGACCCTCCCTGCCTCAGGGCTATGAATAGACAGATCCAGTCCTTGCCTCAGGGCCTGGAGAGGGTGGGAAGGCAGCAGCAGCTCAGCTCCCTTACTTAGGAGAATGAATGGAGCACATTGGCTGCCTCACTGGGAACTCAGAACCTACTAATTCCCTGGTGAAACAGGACGCTCTTTCATGCCCAGGCGCCAGTGGGGTGAGGAGGCGGGAAGAGGGTAGGGAGCTGGCCATGTCCCAGGGGGCCAGGCAGCCTCACATCAGGGCCAAGAGCAATATAGGAAGGGATGGTGGCTGAAATTGTATGGGGCCTCTTCAGGCCCTAGACCTTTTTTTTTTTTTTTTTTTTTAAATTCAGTACCATAGAAGTAACACAAGACGGCCATAGGCAGGATAATGATGAGCCTGTGCCTGGAGACAGACTTTGTCTATGAGCCTTAGTGTCTCGTTATTGTTACAAAATGTCAATCTGAACAGCCTACTTTTCACAGACAGGAAGCTGAGGCTCAGAGGTCAAATGTTTGTCTGAGTTCACACAGTCAAGCTTTTAACTACACAGGCTTCTTCCATAGACCGTGGAAGACAGCTAAGCTGGGTTTAGATGGCAGGAACCCATAACTGGAGTCCTGGCAAGGAAGTTCTGGCGTTTACAGGCTAGCAGGGCAGCCCTCCCAATGGTGACCCAGTTACCCTGCCAGTCCCGCTTCCTGGCGTGAGCTTGGGGAGACACTAGTGGATGCCCAAGAACCCTCTGGCCCTACTGAAAGGGAAAAGCTGAAAGCCCATTCACTCCTAAGGACCACTCCTCTTTGGAAGCCTTCAGGAGGTGGGGGTTCCATCTTCTCCCCAAAGCTGCTCCAGCCCAATGGGAAGTGGCTCCACAGTTCTGCCACTGATTCTATGTCCTTGCTTTTTTAATCCCTGTCCTGGAACTCTTTCCCACTCATGTTCCCTTCCAGAAAGCCTTTCCTTCAGGAAGGGTTCCTGCTTCCTCCAGCCTGTTTGTTCCCGTGGTTCGGCTCAGAACTCATAGGTTTGGGGTGTCCTCTTCATCCTACAAAACCCATCTCATGCTGACTGTTTGAACAAGCCTTCCATAAAATGCTAGGACAGCATTTGCTGAGAGGCTTATCACTTCATCTGGTTCGGGTGATGGAACTCAGCACCCTGCACTTTCTGACATTTTTCTATCACTGACCTTCATTCTCAGCTGAGGAGATGTCTGAGCCTGACTACTCAAAGCTTAGTCCTCAGGACCCACATAGTGTAAGGAGAAAACCAGTTTCTAACATGTTGTGCTCTGAGTTATACAAATAAATATAACAAAAATTTGTAGGGCATGGAGAGTAGTTAAGAACATTTATTGCACTGGTGGAGAACACACATTCAGTTCCCATGCCCACACTGGAAGATTCTCTTCTGGATGGACAGGTACCAAACATGCATGACATTCAAACATTCGAGAAATACATTAATCCATATTAAAGAAAAATGTTTTTTGTGGTTTTAAAAAAATTTTGGTTTGTTTCTTTGTTTTTTGAGACAGGATTTCTCTGTATAGCCCCGGCTGTTATGGAACTTGATCTGTAGACCAGGTTGGCCTCAGACTCAAAGATCCTCATGCTTCTGCCTCCCAAGTGCTGGGATCATATGTTTGATTTGACATGACATCATAATGCTTTAGCTGGTTAGCTAGCGGCAGGAGTCTATGAATGGAGAGGCCTCATGCCCTATGCTGGGGACTGGTGAGAAGCAGCAGGAGACACTTAGAGGCTGCTTCTACATAGAAGGGCTTTATTATTACACACAATTATATTAATAACAGAGAGAGGGGAAGAGAGTAAAGGAGGGAGGGAGGGAGGGAGAGAGAGAGCTCTTAGGAGGCCAGGTGCAAGAGAGGGAGTTTCTTCTTAAATGGGGCTTGACAGTGGAACTCAGGGCAGGGTGTGGCTTCAGAAGCTAGAGCAGAATCCTAACCTCAAGTCCTAGGATCAAAGGCGTGCATCACCACTGCCTATCATAAAAGGTTTTTAATTTAAGAATATATTTATATTATTAAAATTATATTTAAACCCAGAGTGGGGTATAGTGATTCAGCAGGCCTCTAGTCCTGGGGCTCAGGAAGCAGAGGCAGGAGGATTTCTGGGAGGTTCAAACGACTGTTAACCTGAATAGCAAGTCTAGGCATCCAAGTCTGCACAATGAAATCTCATCGCAAAAAGTATATTTAAGAGCTTAAGAGTTAGCTCGGTGTTAGTTAAGGGCACTTTCGAAGGACCTGGGTTTGATTCTCAGCACCCATATGGAGTCCCACCCAAAAGCCAAGCATGCACGTGGTACACGGACATACATGTAGACAAAGCATTCATACACACAAAATAAATTAAGAAATATATATACATTAAAAGAATTTTTGAGACAGATCTTGCTAAACAATCCACGTTGGTGTGAAACATAGAATACTCCTGCCTAGACTCCCAAGGGGCAGCAGGCGCCCACCAGGCCCTGCTGGGGGGAGCTGGAGCATCCGCTGCGAGGGAGGCTGTGAGAACGTTTTGTAACCGCAGGGATACGGTCTGCATTTTCCTCCAGCTCCAAGGAATCAGAAACATACAGGTCCAGGCTCTTTAAGAGGCCAAGCGAAAGCGCCACAAACCCCGCCCCACGGAAGGGGCGGATCCGTGCTGCACTGCGCGTGCGCTGTCCGCACACGGTTTCGAGTCTTGGTGCCGGTTTCACAGTTCCGCCGAAGGTCTGGGGCTAGGCTGTACAATTTAGGAAGCTGTTTCTCTCTCCGGTTCTCGGATCGCCTGCCTTGTCACGCAGAGGTGACCGTGGGGTCCGCGGCTGGGTCAAGTGGGAAGTGGCAGGGCTGGGGGTTCGAACTCGCGCCGAGTGTGGGCGAGGCGCCGCAGAGCCGAGATGAGCCAGTCTTTGGTTTGCCCCGAGACTGTGAGCAGGTGAGACTCAGAGTGGGGGTGGATGAACCGTGGTGGCAAGGCCACGTGGGAGCTAGCTTGGGGTCCGGACCTGCTGGCTGTGTTCCTGACTGTTGGTGGCAGAGTTCTTGGGGGTGGGGCTGCCTGGCGGGAAGGATGGCTCACAGTGTGGAGGAGGCTCTTAGCCCTGCCCCTGTCCTGCAGGGTGAGTTCTGTGCTAAATCGCAACAGTCGTCAATTTGGGAAGAAACATCTTTTTGACCAGCTTGAGGAGACGTGCTGGAACTCTGACCAGGTGAGGCACTTCCACGCCCCTCCATCCCGAGTGTGAAGCGGATCCAGGGTGCATGGCGGTTGGAGAATTTTGGGAAAGCCTAGGAAGGACTGCATGCTCACACTCTGTCTGGACTGGCTGTGACAGTGGATCTTGAAAGATGGACAGGCCCTTATACCCTGAAGTTACCAAGTACCTCAGTTTACCTATCTGCTTTCAGGGCCCCTCCCAGTGGGTGACACTCGAGTTTCCCCAGCGTGTTCACATCACACAGCTGCAGGTGCAGTTCCAGGGTGGCTTCTCCAGTCGCCACAGCTGCCTGGAAGGTACTGGAAGGTCGTGAGAGGTGGGTGTCAGTGGGGTTCTCTGGAGTCTCAGCTGTGTTTTTCCACTTCAGGTTCACAGGGTGGAGACACCCTCAGCAAGATTGTGGACTTATACCCTGAGGACACCAATGCCCTTCAGATATCCTGCTTGGCCTCCGGTATGAGGGATCTGGTGTTCTAAAAGTGTTGGCTCTGTAGGTGTGGTAGAGCAGGCATGGAGAGGTTGGGTAGAAGGATCTAGCATGTTAGACTAGTCTGGCCACATAACCATACAGTCTCGAAAGAAATAAAGCTTTGGCCTCCTGCACCTGAGTAGGAGCTATTGCATGGAGCTTTAGTGCCAAGGAGGAGGTAGAATCAGGGCAGTCAAGACTTAAAGGTCATCCTCAGCTACACCATGAGTTTGAGGCTAGCCCAAGCTATCTGGGACTCTGTATCAAAAAAATAAGGTGTCGGTTGGTAATGACACATGCTTTCAATCCCAGTACTCAGAGAGGCAGAAGCAGGTGGACCTCTGTCAGTTCAAGGCCATCCTAGTGTACAGAACAAGTTACAAGACAGCCAGGGCTTCACAGAGAAACCTGGGGTTGGGGGTCTTGCTGATTCCTTGCTGGGTCTGTAGTCACCTGGTCCATTGGGTGGTGTCAGTCAGACTAGGAAGGTAGCTTGGTGGGTCAGAAATAAAGTCATCATTCCCTTGACTGAAAGAGACCACACACCTTCCCCATTCCCACTGTGGAGGTAGACCGGCTGAAGTTGACCTTTGAGGACACCACCGACTTTTTTGGCCGTGTGGTCATCTACCACTTACGGGTGCTGGGGGAGAAAGCAGTGTGAAGGCTATCGGCAGCCACCTCTTCCAGGAAGCCCCCCTGGGAGGCACCCAGAAGCCCTTCAAGTTCTGCACAGATTTATTGGTTCTTGTTGGGGAGGCGCCCCTTCCCACCACTGTCCAAGAGCTGCCTCAAGCAGCTGTGGGCAGACTATTTTGTTCCCTGAGTGCCTGGGTTCCCAGCAGGCCATCTTCACTCAGGGTCAGCAGGCCCCAGGGTACTCTGGAACAATTTGAGGATGTGGCTCTCCATCACCTGTTGCACTGTGGGAGGAGGTGTGAGCTGAAGAGGTTGCTCAGGAGGCCATGAGCAGGAACCACCTTTGCTCCAGCTGGGCGGGGCAGGTGGGGCTACCTTGAGAATAGGCTGTTTGAAGACCGGGCCTACCTACCTCTCTCCACTTGCTACTTCAACCCACTGTCCTTCTCATCCTGAGTCAAAGCAATACCAGACCTGTGCTCACCCAGTGTGGCTACACAGAATCATGAATCCAAATAAAACACCCTCTTTCTTGTTATAGCAAGAGAAGTTTAGGGTGGCCTCAGTGAAGTGCACCACCCCAGCATCATCCGGCAAGGTGTCTGTGTGTAGTCCTAAGGTCTACACGTACCCTGGGACTAAGCTGGGGCTATCTCTTGAGTGTCTGTGTGTACCCCAGAGTGCCTTCCATCCTTGTTATGTACTGCTATCCTTACCACAGCCCAGGAGTGCCAAGGGCCAGGATGAGGAGGTGCCTGGTCCTGTCTGGGTGTTAGGGGCATCATGGCACCCTCAGGGAACATCCTGTACCCCTCTGTAGCCATCACCAACACAGCCCTTCAGCCCACCTTTGCGATATCCCAGAGCCACCGCGAGGTCCATTGGGGTGTAGCCAGAGTCAGCCTCTGTGGTGAGGTCAGCGCCCCGGGCTGCAAAGCAGAACAGGCACTGGGCACAGGGCTCCATCTGAAAGTTGGGAGCCCATGGCAGGGCTTGGGGACTGCAGGGCTGAAGTGATCTCCTCATGGTACGGCTACAGGTCTGCTGTGTGCCCTTTGTCCATGTGACCTTGGACAGTGACAAGACCTCAGTGCTCCCCTACCTAAAGAATAGGATTTAGAGTCTCTGGGGCATGCACGAGGGGGGGGGGGGGGGCTCAATGTAGTTGACTGGCTCAAACACAAAAGTCCGGACCCTACTGGGCATCCTCTCATCTACCCTTGGAATCCAGGGCCTTGTGGTCTCCTACTCACCCAGTAAAGCCTCCACACACTTCACATGGTTTCCACGCACAGCGTAGAGTAGTGGTGTCCCCCCATTCTGTGGGATAAGACTAGATGAAAACCAGCACCCTGCCCCGGCCTTCCTAACTACCAGTTGAGCCCACTACCACCAGGCCTCTGTTATATTCTGTGCCTCTTAGACATCCACTCTCCCAAGCAGCCCTCTCCGAGTTTTCTCAGCTACTGGTGAGCCTACCATTACAGCTCTACCCATTCTTTGTGTGTATCTGTCTCCCAGACTCTGGGATAACTCTTTATCAGCTGTCATGACAGCTGTGCTGTGTTCCTAGAACCCAGGACAGGCTTGGCACCCCACAGGGACTCCATCCATGTGGAGCAAGAATGGAAGCCAGGTGACTGTGACAGATCCAGGGTGGCAGAGTGCCTCACCCAGTCATAGATGTTGATGTCCACGTCACGTTCAAGCAACAACCTCACAATGTCCGTGTAACCGCCCATGCTGGCAAGTGATAGGGCGCTTTCCCTCTCCTTGGCCAGGATATGGGGGTCAGCACCCTAGGAAAACAGAAAAGGTAATGATGGGATTCCTGAAATCTCAGTCTCGAAGTAGGGCAGCCCATCTCAGAGGAAGCAGCTTCAGAACCCGAGGCCCCAGCCTATCCTTGCATCCCCAGGACATACCCAGTCTAGCAGGAAGCGAACTGTCTCAATTTCTCCGAAGGCTGAGGCCCAGATGAGGGGAGTGAAGCCACGTTCATCTGGTTTGTTGATCAGGTTGTCACCTGACAAGTGGGAGGGATATGGGGTAGGGGACAGCCGGACTGCCCACTCTCATGAAGGGTGGGTAGGTTCGGTAGGTTCGGAGGTCACATGGTGGGATACATACTCAAAACATACATGCACACAGAAGCCACTGATAAGCTCCCTACCAGACAGACACGTGCATGCCAGCATACACAGGACACGCACCCTTCCATAGACGGTCCTTCAGTTGGCTGAGCTCTCCTTGGGCTGCAAGCTGGTGGATGGACAGGGCTGGGGCCAGAGACAGGCACATTGTTCAGCCACTCCACCCCTTCCCCTGGCTTCAGTTCACCCTGTTCAAAATTAATCCTCTTTTTCTGAGAGAGGGTCTTGTAGCCAAGGATGACCTGGAACTGCTTTCCTCCCGAGTGGTGGCAGGTATGTGCTACTACTATTGTCTATTTATGAGGAACTGAGATGAAATCAGAATTCTGTGTGCAGGCTTCTTTTCCAGGCTGGCCTCCAACTCAGTAAGTAGTCAGGGTTGACCTTGAACTTCTGACACCCACCCACCTCCTAAATGCTGGGTCATGGGGTGCCATGTCATGCCAGGCCTGTAAGGGATCCCCTAACCCTACCCCACCTCTCCATGATTTCTACTCACAGTCCAGGGTAGCTGGCAGAGCCGAGACCTCATTCCCACGCTGCCGGTTTGTGAGGGTTGTTGAGTGCCTCAAGAAGCTGCCTGCAGGGAGAGGAAGGGCTTGTTTGCCTGGTTGTCTGTGCTTGTCTCACAGTGTCCAAGCTTACAAAGGCCACCCCTGTGATCTCCACATGTATACCCACATCCACACAGATGCTAACAGTAAATAAAATAGCCTTTTAAAATGAAGGGCAAAGGAACAGGGCTTAATGGTACAGGCCCACAATCCCAGGAGGCTGGGAAAGGCATCACAAGTCCCAGGCCAGCCTTGGCTACACAGTGAATTCAGGTCAGTTGGGACTACAGAATAAAACCCTATCTAAAGAAACAGAAGGAGGTTGGGCACATCCCTTTGATGCCAGCACAGGCAGAGGCAGGTGATCTCTATGGGTTTAAGGACAGCCTGGTCAGGACAGCCAGGGCTACACAGAGAAACCTTGTTTCAAAACAAAACCCACAAAAACAGAGAAAGGTCACAGAACAAATAGGCTTGAGGGACACATATCCATAACCCCAGTCCTGGGGAGGTAGAGGCAGGAGGCAAATCTCAAGCTTGAGGCCATCCTGGGCTACACAGAAAGTTCCTGCCACAAGCAAGAAGGAAAGAGAAAAGGCAGAAGGTGGCAAAAAGGACAGTGAGTCTGTTCTGACAAGATGTTTAGAGCAGGTGGCTCTCAGGTGACTACCACTTGAATCCCAACAAGCACTGGGAATAAGTAGGGAAGGGCACCAATCCTGGTGTGACATCAAATTAGATGTGTTTAAGGACTACAAGGAAGCCTGGGCTACGGATGTTCCAAGTAAGGGAATAGAGGAGGAGGGAGGAAGGGACTAACTTTGTGTGTGTATGTGTCAGGTGTACTCACAAGCTGTCCATCCACCTTACTTTTTGAGAAAGGCTTGGGGCTCACCATTTGGGCTAGGCTGGCTGTTCATCTGGTCCTAGGACCCTCCTGTCTCCACCTCCTCGGTGATGGAAATGTTATAACACAAGGTTTTTCTCTGGCTGCTTGGGACTGAACTCAGGTTCTTGTGATCAAAGGGCAGCATTATATACCTGTGTGTGTGTATATATGCACACACACACACATGCACATATATACACAAAATTTTTGAGACATTCACTATGTGACCCTGGCTGGCCTGGAATTCACTGTGTATACCAGGTTGGCCTCAAACTCAGAGATATTCTGAAATGCTTCTGCCTCTATAGTGCTAGGATCAAAGGCATGCACCATAACTGTTTACCAGCACTGGAGGGCAAAGACAAGCATAGCCCCAGAGCTCACTGACTAGCAGATGTAGCTGAGTCAGTGAGCTTCAAATTCAGTCGAAGACCCTGTCTTAAACATACAGTGGGGGCCAGAGAGATGGCTAAGCTGGTAAGGGCGCCTGTTGTTGGCTTGATGACCTGAGTTTTCTAACCTTTGGACCAACGAGTTAGAAAGAGAGAACTTATCCTGAAAATTATCTTCTATCCTCCACACGTGCACCATGCCATGTTCATACACATGCCCACACATATATGAAATAAATTACTGTAAAAAATTAGGTAGCTCTTGGGGTTCAAGAGCCCCGTATTCTGCAGCATTTGCCTTGGGGGTGGGGGTGGGGTGGGTCTACAACTTCGGTTCAGGGATTCAGACACCCTCTTCTGGCTCCCTCAGACACTGCACGAACATGGTGCATATGCATGTAGGAAAAACACTATACATATAAAACATTTAAAAAGCCTTTAAAACTTTTTTTTTTTAGATGTACTTATTTTATTTTATATGTATGTTTTGCCTGCATGAATATATGTGTATTATGTGTGTGTCTGATGGCCTCAGAAGCCAGAGGAAGTCATTGCATCTCTGGGGGAAATTTGAATTGAAGCTGAATTAAGATGGTTAAGGCACTCTGTGGGTGCTGGGTATTGAAAGAAGTGCTTTAAACAACTCAGCTCTCACTTTACCTATCTCCACCACACTTTGTTAAGACAGGGTTGCTCTAAGTGACATTGTCCTGCAGCTCCCTATGTAGACCAGGCTGACCTTGAACTCATAGAGATTTGCCTGCTTTTGTCTCAGAGATTAAGGATGTGTTGAAATCATGCCTGCCAAATCATTAAAAAGTAAGGTAAACAAGTCACTGAAGAATAAAACATGTCAATGTCTGGTCTCCACACACCTACACACATACACACACGCAGTAGTGTGAATACATGCATACACCCTCCGAAACATGCACATACATGACCCTCTCTCACACACACACACACATAATCTAGAAGGGTAGAGGGGAAAGGGTGTTCCCAAATCTCCTGCTACGAGGACAGAGATTTTATGTGGAACTTGACAGTCTTCTTCACTAAAAACCAGAGTGGTTCTCACCCTGCAATGAGGATGCACTGGCATCTGCTTCAGGATTCACAGCCTCTGGGGTGCAGGGGAACAGATTGAGGATCACTGTGTCTGAGCTGTCTGTAGATTCCTCTTTGGGGTCCTCAGGATCCTCAAGTTCAGGAGCCCCCCCACGGGGCTGCTGGTTTGGGGTGAGGTTCTCTGCAGGCTGAGTGGACTCCATGGGGGAGGGGAAGCTGGAGAGAAGAGATGACAAAAATTATCAAAAGCTCTTGGGCCCCCAAGACTGACAGCAAAGTCAGATGACCTGAGTTTTATTCTGGGGACCCACGTGGCAAAGCAGAAGAACTGATCTAGCAAGTTGCCTACTGACCTCCACGTCATCTCTGTAGCACATCTTACCCCCCAAATAAAAGGAATAACTTAGTTCTTATCAGGGGCTGGGACTTCCTTTGATCCCAGCACTCAGAAAACAGAGACAGGTGGATCCCTTTGAGTTTGAGGCCAGCCTGGTCTTTGTAGTAAATTACAGGGCAGCCAGAGCTATGTTGGTGAGACACACAAAAACCTCTCTCTATATAGATAAATATATAAATATAAATACACACACACACACACACACACACACACACCATGGTCTGCATACTCAGCCTTGCATAATGAAGATGGGAAACTTTTAAGGCTTTGGATAATTGCTACTGCCAAGAAATTAACACCAGAATCCCAGGCACTTTCACCAGGCAATAAAATCAGAGTTCAGGAAGCAGTCTGAGTTCAAATCCCCTCACAAGCTGTGAAAACCTGGGCTATGACTAAGCTGAACCTCAGTTTTCTCCTCAATAAGGCGAAGAAATGAGGCGCCAGTGAGGTCATGTCCGAAAACAGCATAGAGAGATACTAACACTGAACTTATTAGTGTCCCTCTGAGATTATCTGAGTCGGGGTCCTCCAAAATGGCTTAGGGCTCAATAAAAGATACGACTCAGGAGGTCCACTCACCTCCCTCCAGCCTCCTCCGTCCCCCTACGCTTCAAGCCTGGGTCTCCCAAAACTCGGGAACCCCTATTCACAAACTTTCTGGTCCAGGGTGCAAATTGACGATCGGACGCACAGCACTCTAGCTTCCTCTGCTGGGACAGAGAGCAGCAACTTAATACGCGACGGCTATTCCGATTGGAGATCTCCCTCACTGCGCCTGCGCACCCCTGCCCTGCAAAAAATGCCCAAGAACCGAAGCTGCTTCTAGCTCTTTAAGATCCGAAAGGGGGACATGGCTTCCGCTGAGGCCAAAAGTACGACGGCGCATGCGCGCGTTCTCCTTGCAAAGGGCTGAATGAGCCTCAAACCCGCTGAGGATTTCACTGCGCATGTGCTGCCCGTCGCGTTTCTCCCCCACCCCCCACCCACTGTCTTCCCCAATGGGAGTCACTTGTGGATGGGAGGGCGGGGCATTCTCCTGATTGGGGCGGAGACACATGGGCGGGACTTTTCGAATTTAAAGAGACCGAGTACCATTAGCCCCTCAATATTTCCCTGCCCTGGTCCCAAAGAAGCATATCGGCATGTGCAGGGATATGGTGGCAGCGGGGAGTCCTTGACTGGGTATCCTAGAGCATCAGGAAATCTCTTTCCTACCCACATGCACGCCTGGGATTGCCTTCTTTTCCTCCATCTCCTGTTCTCGATAGACGCTGGCGCGAAGAGGGGACAGAGAACCCGACACCAGAACCAGAGGCTAGTGGCAGCCTGTTTCAACCCGGAAAGTTTAGGTAGCAGTCTTCCGACTTCCGGTTCCGGTCTTGGTGCTCTGCCTCGACACCTTCGCTATGGAGGAACCGGATTTGCAGCTGAAAGGAAAGAAAGGTGTTGGGGCACCCCGGGCGAATTGGAAGGGTCGGGGAGTTGCCCGATCGAGGCAGTGCGGGGCGCGGCGGAAAAGGGGAGCCAGTGTCTCCCGGCGGGAGGTGATGTGACAGCCCTAACTCGGGGCAGGGCAAGATATGGTTTTTTTTGTTTCTGAGACAGGTCTCAGTATGTAGCCCTGGCTGTCTTGGGAAACTCGCTGTGCAAACCAAGCTGGCCTCTAACACCTCTGCCTCCTGAGAGCTGGAGTAAAAGGGCTCACCCCTATGCTCAGTTTGGTTTTTGTCCTGTGAACACGTAAATGATTGCGCAGGCTTGGTGGCCCAATACTCTAGTCTGTACTCAAGAGGCAAGAAGCGGGATTACTGAGTTTAACCATAGTGGGACTTAGTCTCAAGAGAAGAACTGGGGCTGTAGTTCGCTTGTGAGAACTTTGTCCGGAATGTTCAAGGCTCTGGGTTTGATACGGGACATTGCAAAAATAAAGACTGGATAAGTAGGTGATTGATTGATTGGCTAACTAGTGTGGGAAACCCTGGGTGGTTAAGAAAGGCAGGACCTATGTTTTTACCTCCGGAGTTGGCGCCATCTGCTGCCCTTGTCTGGAACTGTTGTCAAAGCTGGTCCGGTACAGGCAGGTGGAGAGGGGGCACGTGCAGCCCCGATAGATGGGGCAGGAAGGTTGGAGTCTTGTCTGACTGGGAAATCTACCGTAGGATAATGATTCATATGCACTTGATTTGTGGGAGACACATGAGTTCCAAGGAAAAGGAAGCAGGAGGGCTTAACAGGAATTCCAACGAGTTCTGTGGAGGACATACTCAATAGGCATGCTGCTGTGGCAGAGCCTGCGTTGGGTGGGGGTGTGTGCCTCAGAGTTGTTCCAGCACAGCCAGGGATATGGACTTTAGGCACCTTTGCGGTCTGTGGTCATCCTCTGGTCAGCTGGGCATGGTGGTGTATGCTTCCTTCCTAGCACTTGAGAGATAGAGGCAGGAGGATTGCTGTGATAACACAGTGAGTTATAGGGAATCCAGTATGATGTTCATATTGGTCTAGTATGATGTTATAAAGGAGGTCAAGGGGTCTCAGTGGCCAAAGTACTGTTCACCAGTGTCATCTGAAAGTGGTTTGTAGGGGGTCTGTGAGTTCAGTATGTGCTCATGTCCCCTTGAGTTAGGCCCTGCTGTTACTGTCTCTACGCCTGTGGATGATAGTTACAGAAATGCACCCTGGCAACTCCTCTCTCCTAACTGGGCTCAAAGATTTAACCAAGAGTCTAATGTGGGCTGGGGCTCAGTTGTTAGAGTGCTTGCCTAGCATGCATGAAACTTGGGATTACATGCCCAGCACCACATAAATTAGGTGTGGTGTCACACATCTACAGCCTTAGCACTCAGGAGGTGGAGGCAGGAGGATTGGGAGTTCAAGGTCATCCTTGGCTACAGAAAGCTCAAGTCTGGCCTGAGCTACATGAGAACCTATCTTTAAAAATGGGGAGGAGGGGCTGGAGAGATCTCTGACACCAAAGGTCCTGAATTCAATTCCCAACAATGCTCACAACCATCTGTAATGAGATCTGGTACCCTCTTCTAGCTTGCAGGGATACATGCAGACAGAACACTGTAAACATAATAAATAAATAAATTATTCTTTAAAAAATGAAACTAGAGAGATATTTTAGTAGTTAAGGGTGCTTAGTGATCTTACAAATGACTGGAGTTTGGTTCCAGCGTTTACATTGTGCAACTCACAGCCACCTGTAACTCCAGCTCTTCTGGCCTCTGTGGCACTACACTTATATATATGCTCACATAGATACACACACATACACATAATTCAAAGTAAAATAAATAGAAGGGTCTAATACTTGTCTCTTATTTGCATCCCCACCATGTCAAACCTAGTCACAGACAAGTTCACTGAGAGTGTCTATGTCCTGGCCAATGAGCCGTCAGTGGCCCTGTACCGGCTTCAGGAACATGTGCGCCGCTCACTTCCAGAGCTGGCCCAGCACAAGGTGAGTTTTACCAGGCCTACCAAGTCTCCCCCAAGTCTGCGGACAGCCCCTGAGCAGGAGTGGGGTGCTATATGAGACAGGGATAAAGTCAAAGCAGAGATGCTGCTGAGGTGGCCTGTGGCAGCTGAATCAGGGTAGACAGTGTGGGGACAGCCCTTGAGTGAGACAGCATGGTGAGGGAAGAACCCAAGGAAGCGTGTGCCAGGCATACGAAATAGCTAGTGCCAAGGGCTTGAGGCCTGCCTGTCACACAAGGGGAAGAGGACCACAGGAGGAAAAGTCTGTAGTCTAAGCAAGGAGTAGGGAGACCCCAAGCAAGACAGCTTGGGAGTGGACCCAGATGAGAGAGTGGGGGACTCAGCTAGAGGGTAGAGGACACGGGTGGGGCTCGGGAATGGGGACTCGGGGATTTGTCATATAACACTGGTTTCCAGAACTTTTCTCCCTAACTCCCCCCCCCCCCCAATCCTGCAGGCTGACATGCAGAGGTGGGAGGAGCAGAGCCAGGGTGCCATATATACCGTGGAGTATGCCTGCAGGTGAGACACCCTACTTCTGTCACAGGGCAGAAAGGCATAGATTTCCAGTCCCCATCTGCCCATTGTGGCCATGACACTTCTGTGGGGTCCCTCACAGTTGTCCTTGGGGAGTTTGGGGACTTGACTGTTTGCCTCTGACTAGGTGTGGGGGCGGGTGGCACAAGTTCCATCTGGAACCCCTTGTTGACAGCTGGTGTGTAACAGTAAGTTTAGCTCTGAGGAAATGTGACAGAATCCTGGAGCGCCCCTAAGCAGCTATGCCCATCGGAGAGTTCCTAGTTCATTGAGAGACTCTTGTCTCAAATTAGGGGCTAGGGCTCAGTTTATAGGATGCTTGCTTGAAAAATAAGGTGGAGAGCAATTGATGAGCATGCCCAGTGTTGACCTCTGTCCTCCACACACATGTACTCATAGGTGCACATACACACACTCAAACACCCATGAACAAAATAACACACATAAACCACACAGACACAAAAATCACAGTTAAGGAGAGTCAGGGTTGCCTTCTGCCCTGTGCTATGCCCTCCATTTCAGAGCTCCAGTGGCAGGTACGGAGCATGCCTACCTCTTCTACCTGTCATGGTGTTTTGAATTGGGCCTTGGTGTATCTTCAGGCTGACCTTGAGTACCCAAGTTTAAGCAGCCCTTCTGCACCACCTTCCCAGAAACTGGGGTCATTTTGCACATGACTTTTGCTTACAAAAGAGATTTTATTCAATATTTTGTGTGTGTGTGTATAGGCACACATGTACCATGGCACATACACGTAGAGGTCAAAGGACACCTCATCTCAGGCATAAAGCTCAAGTCATCAGCATTGGTGGCAAGAGCCTTTGTCCTTTATCTCTGGCTCTCTCCTTTTCACTGAGGTCCTTCTCTGGGTTCTGTGGAGCCCGTATTTGACTCTGAGTGCCACCTTGAGGCTCTGCCCAAAAGCCTAAGTCTCTAGAATCTATATGACTCCATTGTCTCTGTACTTTAAAAAAAAAAAAACAAAACAAAAAAAAAAACAATAACAAAAACTAGGTTCTTACTATGTATCCCTGGCTGTCCTGGAACTCACTGTGCATACCAGACTGGCCTCGAACTCACAGAGCTCCTTCTGCCTCTGTCTCACAAATGGAATTAAAGGAATGTGCCACCATGCCTGGCTCTTCCCTGCATTCTTAGGCCTCCTTGGTAGCAGGTGAGCGATCCTTTTAAGCCACCTGTCTCTGTGCCTACTGCTTCCTGGCACACTTAACTATGCCAGCATCTCACTGCTTCTGTAAAGTGCAGATTGCGATAGCCAGTTGCTTTTGTTAATGCACACCCTTGATTGTCCGGGCCTTTCAAGAGGACTCAATCCCCTCATTTGCACAATTCTTTAGGGTTTTCTGGGCATGAGAGTAATAAACCCCTTCACACAGATCCTCTGCTGCTCACAGGAAGGATGTGGGGCCAGTAAGAGGGCTCAGGGGTAAAGATGGCTGCATCAAACCTGACAACTTGTGGAAAAAGAGAACTGACTCCTACATGTTGCTCTCTGACCTCCACAGGGTGCTGCTGAAGATGGATTTCCTCTGTGCCTTTTAAAAAAAGATTCATTTAATTTTGAGATAGGGTTTCACTCTATATCCCAGGCTGGCTTCAAATTTAGGGTCCTCCTGCCTCAGCCTCCCTGGGAAGTCCTGGGAAGACAGGCATGTACAACCATGCCAGATGTAGACACTTCAAATGGAGTTATGTGGCCAACTACCTTTTACACACTGGATAAAGAGCAGTTTCATCCCTGGAAAACTGCACCCAGAGCAGTCACTGGCCTGAGAGGCACCCACAGCAGTCATTAGTCCAGGAAGTGTCCTTTCCCTGAGCAGGATGACAGTGTCTTAGGAGGACAGACAGACTGAGTGTTCCTTTACAAACATGAAACCACTTTTTAATTGTTAACAGTGTTGAGAGCTGAGCCCACCTCACTGAGGGGTCCTAGGCTGCCGCTGTGGCCAGGATAGGGACAATCCTGGCAGCCTTGATGGTCATTCTTTTTCAGTGCCGTGAAGAGCCTGGTGGACAGCAGTGTGTACTTCCGTAGTGTGGAAGGCCTGCTCAAACAGGCCATCAGTATCCGGGACCACATGAATACCAGCGCCCAGGGCCACAGGTAGCCCCAGCCACCTGCCCCCACCCCAGCCCCTGTCACCACCCTAACCAGTGGACTGTCCAGGTGTTCTTTGGCATCTGTGACACAAATGTCCTGTAACCCAGCTGCATGTGAGGAAAACAGCAGTGCCTGATTGACAGGCTCACAGGGACAGTGACCATAAAACACTGGTCAAAGGAAGTGTGTGGGCAAGGAGCAGGAACGTAGCCAGAACAAGGCCCTGAGACTGGCACTCTGGGCCCATAAAAAGAGAAAGAGGAATGAGTGGGAAGTTGAGGTTCGTGGGGTCTCTCCACCGTGCCCTGCCTGGTTTCTCCAGCTGAAGCCCAGTGAGCTGAAAAGCACCTGCTGTTCTCAGAACTTTTTTTGTGTTGATTATAACTCAATAAACATATAACTGACCCGCACTGACCTCAGCCCGTCTTTACCTGGTCCACTGACTCTTGAAGGAGGTGCTACAGACTCCTCCACACTCTGGTATCTGTGTTGTACCCATATGTCCAGGCAACTGGCCTGGCCTCTGAAGTAGGTGCTGATCCCACCCTTACACTAGACCCAAGAACTCAGGCCATGGGTCTTGGGGTGGGGGGCTGGGGGTGGGGTATGATTGCTGAGCTGGCCCCTGACCTATAGCATCAGTCTAATCCATCCCAAATGTTTTGTTCCAGCCAGGGGAAACCTTTCCCTCCTGACCCTGACCCTTGATGACTCTCAGGGCCACAGGCTTCCACACCCAGGTCAGTGCAGTCACTCTGCTGAACTAACCCATCTCTGTGTCCCTGCAGGGACCTGCTCTCTTAACTGTTGGGTTCCTGGCTGCTCTTCTGGACCGGTTTCTTGGGGGATTGTCTTGGAGGGTCCCACTCTGAGTCTCTGTTCAGGCCTCTTGTCTCATCTTCCCCTCTTAGGCAGTGGCCTGCCTCCTGTGCCCTGGACCGCTTGGCTACTGTGTGACCTTGAGGCTGCACCCTCACTTCTCTGGTCTTCATCTTTTCCTTCATGTAAACACGGCCATGTGGTCAGTGACAGCTGTGCACTGTGATGGGAGAGAGAAACATCCAAAGTCCTAACACCTTACAATACCATAAACTGACCAGCCGATGCCACTTCAGAATGCACATGATTGGGTGCTTCCTCTCGCCTTTTCCCGTTGCTGTATAGGGGTAGGGGAGCTCTGAGGTCCCCTCACTACCTCAAGCAGAGGGGCTCATCATCCTTTGCTGTGGAGACTCAGGGTGTGTGTGGAGACTGATTTGCATCCCAGAGTCCAGAGGCAGAAGAGTGCTCTTCCTGGACGGTATACTCGGAGAGCTCTTATGTGGGGATGAGGTCACTGAGCATTAATTAAGCACCTTGAGTAGGAAGAGCTTACTGAGCACCAGCCAGTGGGTATTCGCTGAGTGCCTCAGCTTGTCAGATTTCTGGGTACTTACCAGCTATCACCCCTATTATAGGAGAGTCCTGTGGATCATCTGGGAGGACCCCTAAGCTAGAAGGATGTTAGACACTGTGACACTGTGAGCCCCAATGCACTTCTGTTCCATACCCAGCTGACACGTGGACACCCCTGCATTCCTGCCCCAGCTCAGCCTGTGCCTGGGTGCCCCTGAGTCATGTGTCTCCTTCTCTGCTTACCCATGGCGTGCTGGTCTCCTTCCAATCCAAGCTTCATCTCTACAGACTTCTTCATCTCCCTGGGATTGCCACCTCTCTGTCCCCCAAAGTCATTCTCCTCAGGTCAGCAGTGGCCTTCATGGGATCAGATCTTCACTGACTATCTAGACCAAAGACCCTCAACAGTCTGGCTTAGTGGTGAGAGAGCCTGCCCCCAGGTCCTGCCCCCACCTACAGGCACCAGGATTCACATACTGGCCTTCTGATCCTTAGCTCCCCCGTCTCCGTCCTCTTCCATCCCCCTCCCAGTCCTTGCAGAAGCAGGCCCTTGAGCACCACACTGAGATCTCAGCAGGAACTGAACATCTAGCAAGGTGCTAGCCAGTGACTGGTGCTTCCTGACTCAGCCATAATTGCCCCCCTGGCCATGAACCAAGGGTCACTGTAATACCTGCAGGGCAATCTTGGTGCATATACATTGAATGTGCAGAAGTTGTTCTTCCATGTAGGAGTCACATGACCTATATCATGTCACATAGCTGAAGACCAGACCCTGACCCTGCCTCTGACATGTGTGGTGCAGGGTTGGGTGCTGGCTTCTCTGAGATTGAGGTGAACACATCTCCCTGTCTGACCTCTTAGGAGCCATTGGTAATTGTCTCCCACCTCCATCCAGGGAAGGACTTGAGACTCGGACCACCAGCTCCCATCTCCTGGATCATGATAAGGCAGGATGACGCAATTCTAGCCTACCAAAGGGCCATCTTTCCATCCCCAGAATCAATCTCTCTCTCTCTCATTCTCACTCTCTCTCTCACACACATACACACACCACACACACTAACAACAACTGCAAAATCCTCATAAACTCCAATCAGAAAAATTGCCAAACTTAACACGGTTGGAGCAGGAGCACTGTATCACAGCTCTGTCTAAAACTGCAGGTAAGCCACGTACAGGAGGGGTCCTCAAACTCGGCTGTGTGCCAGTCAGACATATCAGGAGCTGAGGAGACTGGCTCAGTCAGTACTTGCCTCACAACTGTGAGGACCTGAGTTCAGCCACCAGAACCCACATTAGGAAAGCCAGCCATGTGGCCAAAGCTTGTAACTCCAGCACCATGCAAATATGCTTCCATAAGCACATGCATGTAAAGAGATAGTGAACGTAAAAAGCACACCGAGGATTCAGCCACTGAAACAATTGGGTATGCTGAACTTTGGAGGTCAGACTGAGGCACCTGGCTTGTCTCAAGGCTCCTAAACCACAGCTCCCCGGGTGCCCCCTCAGTTGGCAGCTGTCACCTTTCAGAGGTTCCAGGGTAGGACTCTGATCTATCCCCCAGCTCAGCACCTGTTTTGCAGGCCTCTCAGGGCCATGGTTAATTTACAGCTCATTTGCACACATACCCCCAGAGCAGAACGTTGGTCTGGGTGTACAGTCCTGCCCACACAAACTCAGCAGAATCTCCTGGTCCTTTGAGTAAACTGAGCCTCCAAGGGACCAAAACAACTCAGCAAGCCTATGCTTATGACTTAAAATTTTTAATTTATTTTAGCGGGGGGGGGGGGGGGGGGGGATGGGATGGGACGGAACACATTAGTATCACGGCACATGTGTGGAGGTCAGAGGCCAACTCCAAGCATCCTTTCTCCATGGGGATCAAACTCAGGTCATCTCATTTAGTAGCTCGAGACTTTATCCACTGAATATCTCACAGAGCTTGACTTTACTTCCTTCTAGACGGGCTCTTATTATGTAACACAGACTGGCCATGGCTTTTAAGACCCTATGCCTCAGCCTCCTTAGTGCTGAGATCACAGCCCGGCATCACTGGTTCATTGTTGCTAGCTTTTTAATGAATATTTCACTAAAGTACAAATCAGACATTTTATATTTTTTAGAAATTTGCTTTCTTTTTTAGCTTCCTGTATGTATGTGTGTATATGAAGGAGTGCAGGGGTCCACAGAGGCCAGAAGAGGGTGCTGGATCCTCTGGAGCTGGAGTTCAAAGTTGGTTGTGAGCCACCATGTGGGTGCTGGGAACTGAAGTCAGCCCTCTGCCAAGACAGAGGCCCTCTTAAGCTCTGAGATGTTGTGTGACCCCTCTTTCTTTCGGCCTGCTCTCTCTGCCCCTAACCTAGAAACCCTCTCTACTCAGGAAGAGACCTACATGTGTCCCAGATGTAGCTCTGCCTACCTCGTCTTCACAGACAGTCTCCAGAGTCTGCAGGTCTTGAAGAGACCTGTGCAGACAGTGTTTGGTGCAGCATGCTGGGCCTGGCTCCAGGAAGTCCCCAGTGGAGGAGATAGAGTCTGATGGATGCACCCAGCACTGGGTGGATGAAGAATGTAGAGTCTGATGTCTGCACGCAGTACTGAGGGGATGGGAATGACCCAAGAAATTACCAGAACCTGTGGCTTTGTCCCCACTTTTTCCATTATCAGAGAGGCACAAAGAGGTGAAATGACCAGCTAGTCCTGCAAAGGGCAGGATTTTCTAACCCCAGGATAACTGGGCCCTGGAAAGTTTTCAGAGCATCGCTGATGGTGTGGTGGCTCATGTCTGTCATCATAGCATTGCTACAGTGAGGTCAACGAGACCTACAGAGTGGGTCCCTGCCTCGTGGGTACCTGAGGCATGGAGATCAGAAGTTTAGCGTTACAGCTTTTGTTTTGTTTCCAACACAAGATCTTTCTGGGTACCCTTGATGTCCCGGAACTTGCTCTGTAGACCAGGCTGACCGCCAAGAGATCCACCTGCCTCTGCCTGCAGAGTGCTGGGATTTAAAATGTTTGTCCTCACGAGAGACTCAGGGCTGTTACTTCATAAGTAGTTTGAAGCCAACTTTGGCTCCTTACAGAAGATGAGAGAGAGAGACCCATGAAGGGAAGAACCTTGGCTTTCAGACCTCAGAATCCCTTGCTCATTTACCCCCTCACCTGAATAGCCGGAAGTGGTAACTTGACTGTCCCTCCAGGGACACTGAAAGCGATGGGACTGAAAGAGTCCTGTGCAGCGGGACAAGCCTCAGTAGGTGTGGAGGCGTGGCTTTATGTGGGCGGGTTGGGCCCCTGGCTCGGGCCCTGCAGCAGCTGCCACCCTCACGTAACTAGAGCCTGCTGGTTGCATCAGAGCCAGGGGGAGGTGGCCGGGTAAACAGCGGGGCCCCGGGGGGCCGGGGCTCCCCAGGCTCTTTCATCTACAGGAGTCTTATTCTTCGTCTCAGAGCCCAGGCCGAAGCCCCCAGGCTGGGCCCGGGTCTTGGTGTGTCCTGGGGACACCTGTGGGTGTGGAGTGAGCAACTGGGCGAGGGCAAGGACCAACGTATAGCAGTAAAGCACGAACCTTCCATTTTTTGAGTCTGAATTTTGTAGCTGTCATCCAAATGCTTAGGGGATGAGGCAAGAGGGCTGCCCTGAGCCTGGGTCACAAGAGTGAAGCAGTCGAGGATCTGGGAAGTGCTAAACTATAAGGGTTCCAGTTAACACAGGCGCTGAACAAGGCAGAGGCTGCCCAAGTTAGCTGTGCTCCGGCCCCACACCCAGGGACAAACTACTCATACTGGAAAGCCCACTTCAGATATCCCAGTTTCTGAGAATTACTCCCCCATCCTTCTGGTATCGCAATCCTGCACAATTCCCCTCTAGCCCACCCCTACCTCCCAAGAGTTGGGGGGGGGGGCGTGTGGCAATTCCACCTCCTTCATACTAGGGTCACTCCACAGCCAGCTTTGTTCTGACCTGACGCTCACCTCAAGCGCTCCTGGCTTGGGTCCTCTCTGGCCCTGCAGGAGGTGTTGGAACTCCAGGCTGAAGGTAGATGGGAGTCTACCAAGTAGTGAGCTAACCAGAAGAGGGGAGGGGGGGTGTCAGCAGGGCTCAGTGGGAAGATACTGGCGGGAGACACAGCTGGGTAGGGCTTGGTCCAGTTTGCCAGCAGAATTAGGGCTCTAAGGAATTCTTTTTTTTTTATTGGACAGGATTAATTTTAGGATTAAGGATTGCCTCCTTAATTCTAAAATTACATTGGCATAGGTTTTTGTTTGTGTGTTTTCTTTAGATGTTGGAGATGGAAGGTAACTTTCTGCATGCTAAACAAGCACTCTACCGCATATCTTTATTTATTTTATATTCATTTTGAGCCAGGGTATTCCAGACTGGCCTCAGACTCACCATCCTCCTGTCTCAGCCTCCTGGGTACCCAGGCTTACAGACATGAGCTACTTATTTAGAGGCAGAGTCTCAAAATTGCCCAGGATGGTTGATCCAGAAACTTAGCATACTCCAGCCAATTGGAAGGACAGGCTGTGTCACCAAAGCAGCTGGCAGCTAACACGGGCAGAGTTCTGAACAAGATCCAAATTAATGTCAGGGTCCCAGTGAGGTCAAGGAGCACTGAATCCTCAAGATTGTTTACATGCAGCTTTATCCTGTATTTTTTTAAAACCATCTTTATTTGTATACATATACATGTGGGGGCGGCATGTGTGCCACGGTTTGGGCCTAGATTCCACCATTCTAGTACTGGGGACTGAACTCTGTTCATCATGCTCAGCAGTTTTGACTGCCTCCCCCCTGGCCCATTTTTTTCTTTTTCTTTCTTTTGTATGATTTTTTTTATGTGCATTGATATTTTGCCTATTTATATATGTCTATGTGAGGGTGTCAAATTTTGAAGTTACAGACACTTGTTAGCTACCATGTGGGTTTTGGGAATTGAACCTCTGACCTCTGGAAGAACAGTCAGTGCTCTTAACCACTAAGCCGTTTCTCCAACCCCCTCTTTTTTCCTTCCTCTCTCTCCCCCTCCCTCCCTCTCTCTCTCATTCCTTCTTTGCTCTTTCCTTTTGGGGGGGTGGTGGTATATAATGGTGTTTTATTTCTAGACAGGGTTTCTCTGTATAGCCCTGGCTGTCCTGAAACTCACTCTATAGACCAGATTGACTTCAAACCCACAGAGATCCACCTGCCTCTGCCCCCTGAGTGCCGGGATGACAGGCATACACCTCCAAGCCTTGCTTTTCTGGTTACTTTGGATCCCAGCATCTTCTCTGAGCCAAATTCAAGGGCTTCGGAGCCCGGACTCTCCCAAGTGTCCGCCTCTATGCAAATGAGTCCCACATCCATCCAATCACCTCTCGGGGGTGGGGCTTCACGGGAAGGCCTCTAAGGCAAGCGGGAGCCGAGCTCAGTGCTTCAGCAGCAGTGGGCGTCTGGACTCAGAAGGTGCAGCCGGCGGGCACCAACTCCCAGGACTGCAGAGGTGTGCACAGCTCCGGGCGCGAGTGGGTGCAGAGGGCGGTATGTGTGTGTGCAGAGTGTGTATCCTCAGGGGATACGGGGCCTGGGTTTCAGGAGTGTTTGTCAGTAGAGTCTCTCGGTCTAGCTCAAGCTAGTCTGGAAGTTATTTTATAGACCAGACCAGCCTCAGACTCACAGTAGTCCTCCTGCCTCAGTCTCCAGAGTGCTGGGATCAAAAGCCTGTGACCACACTCTACTGTTGGTTTCTTTCCCTTGAGAGGAGGGGGTTTGAGACAGGGTCTTACTCTGTAGTCCAGGCTAATGTGTAAGCTCAGACCCCTCTTCCCTAGTCGTCCAAATACTAGGATCTCAAAGTGTGATTACACTCTATTGTTTGAAGGGTTTTTTTTTAGGAATTTGAGAGAGGATTTCACTCTATAGCCCAAACTGGATGAGAAGTCATGCTTGGTGGTATGCATGCCTTTAATCCCAATAAGGCAGAGACAGGCGGATCTTTCCAGGCAAACTTTAAGCCAAACAGAGCTAAATAGTGAGGCCTTGGCAGAAAGGAAGACAAGAAGGAAGATCTCTCTGTAGCTCAGGCTAACCTGGAAGTCACAGTGGTCCGTCTTTGGTTTCCCAAGTACCAGGATAACACTTAGGTACCCACTAGTAGAGCTGTGTTTGGGAGTCTCTTTATTTTCGATAGAGGGGGGTTGAGAGGCTGAGGTAGGGTCTTTGTATGTAGCCCAGGCTAGTCTAGAGCTTAAATCAATTCTCCTACCTTAGTTTTCAAAATGGGATCACAGGTGTGTTCCTATTTGAGGCTGTGTTTGAAGTTTTGGTGAAGGCTGGCTCTGTGATGAAGTTATGTCTCTAAGCTGAATGACACCATCTTAAGGTGCACACCACTCGACATCTATTGCTCATGTTTTCCTTCGGGCATAAACATGGGCACAGAAGACAGGTTGAAGGAGTCACCCCTTGCCCCATGCCTGGTGTCTTCTTTGGAAACTGCATCAAAAACAACTCACAGACCTCTGAGACAGTGTCCTTTTTATGGTCCTGAGCATTCCCTACCTGTCAGTCTCCAAAGCAGTAGATGTCAGTGACCCTAGGCACTGCCTGGCCCCAGCCCTAGATGTAGACAGGGGTCAGACACAGTCTAGGCCTCCACCTGCTTCCTAGGCGTCCTTACTGAGAAAGTTGAGGACTCTGGCTCTGTGGGACTGGGAACAGGAAATCTGTTGTGAACAAGCCCAAGTTCAAAAGAGAATTCAATGGTCAGGGGTTGGAAAGAATGCTTGACTAGAATTCACCAGTAAGGATCTGGGGAGATGGCCTAGGATGGAAGTGTGCCAGTTCTATCCCAGGTACTGGAGGTGAGGCTGGGAGCACCTACTCCAGTTTAGAAGGATCAGGGTTTTAAGTTTGCTTGCTAACGTTGCAGGGATCTCTGAAAAGGTGGGCTTGCTCCCTCCAGACTGGGTCTATCACCCACCCCTTACTAAAGAGAACAAAATTTGTCCTGAAGGGAAAGAATTTTGGGATATTAAGGCTGGGGTCGTCTGAAAATTGATTTGGATTTTTCTCGTTTTATTATTTTAAAGATTTATTTTTTATTGTTTTAAACTATTATGTATAGGACAGGGAGAGGGTACCTATGAGCTGAAGTTGTGAGCCAAATATTCCTCTGCAAGAATAGTAAGCAGTCCGAGCTACTGAGCATCTCTTCAGCACCAAAATTTTGTCTCTTGAGCCAGGGTGTCAAGTTGTTCAGGGTAGTCTTGAACTCCTGATCCTCCTGCTTCACTGCCTCAGTGCTAGGGTGACAAGTGCTCACCAGGCCAGGGGACACCCAGCCTTGGAGAAAAATGGGGCTCCAGGCCCCTCCCAGGCCCTTGAGAGAATAGAAGATATGGCTAAGGGGCATAGCCTCTGCCGCCCACCTTTCCTAAGGTACTGCCCTTCTCTGAGCTCTGTCTGCCTTGGGGACCATGGCAAGGCAAGTTCAGCCAAACTTGGTTTCCTGGGGTTTTCTTTTTAGGTTTTTTGAGACAGGGTTTCTCTGTGTAGCCCTGACTTTCCTGGAACTCATTCTGTAGACCAGGCTGGCCTTGAACTCACAGAGACCCAGCTGCCTCTGCCTCCTGAGTGCTGGGATTAAAGATGTGCTGGCTTCTGGTTTGTTGTCCTTTGTTTGCTTGTTTGAGACAGACTCCTGTTTCTCAGGCTGGTCTCAAAGTTGTCATGTGGCTAAGAATCACCTTAAGCTTGATCCTTCTGCACCTCAAGGCAGGGATGACAGACGAGTATTGCCAAACCTGGCTTTGCCAGGGACATGTATATCTGTACTGACAGCCAGTCTGGGACCTGGATTTTGATTCTGGAATGACAATAGCAGGCCAGCTTCCCAGTTTGGCGTGTGGCAGGCTGATGCTTCAGCCCAAACCTGCTCCTAACTGGGAACCTGGGAGACTTGCAGACCATCTGGCCCTGAGGGGAAGCCCATTTCCTCTGAATAGGAAGACCCCAGTCTCTCAGTAGCTGGCCTGTTTCTGTGAGGCAGGCCATGTGTTAATCACCTGAGCGGACAGTAGACGCTCAATCAAAATAGATACTGTGAGCTGTTAACAAACAGAAGGGATGAGGAAAGGCCATGCATCCCCGACTCACCCTTTATGGGTCTTAGTTTACTCCAGATCAAGGTGAGGGACAAGAAGGGAACAGAGATGGTGGTTAAGACTTGTCCCCACAGCTATGGACTCATGCTGTCTCATCTTTTCCAACTCTTCTTGCTGTGTGATATCCAAGTTTCCTCCTCCCAAACCTCTCTCCCCACCACAGCCACTAAATCTAAAAATCCCAAGTCAACATAACTCCATAGTGCTCTGCTCTCCATGTCTGCAGCCCTCACCCATCCTGTCCAACCCCGAGGGAGTGGACTTTCCCCCAGGACTGATGTTAGGACACCCAGGTTTCTTGATTAGGAACAAGCTTTAACATCAGCCCCCGTCTTGCTGTACTGACCACCAGGCAGGTTAGCCCTTTGTCCCTACCTGGATGACGTCCTCCTGCCCTCAAGGCGCCTTCTCAGAAGGCCCTCCTGGACCATCTGTCAGAGACATTCTCACAGAATGTCTTCAAACTCACTATGCAGCTGAGGCTAACTTCCTGATGCTCCTGCCTCCACCTCCCAATTGCTGAATGACAGTCACGGCCACCAGACCAAGCTATTATTTCTATTCCTTCCACACAGATCTCCCAGGCACAGTGATGTATCTGCTGTAGACCAGAGGGGAGCCCATTGTTTGTTCATTCCTTGCCTAGCTGTCCCTGATGCTTCTGGGCATACAGAGCAGGACACAGGATGTCCCTACACCTCATCTCAGTTTCCAGCTAGTATGTCTTGGGGCTTTTGAAACCATGGGCAGAGAGTCCTTCTTACCCAGTGCTGACAGATGTGTTAATTTCTCAATCGGAGAGGCCTGGGCCTCTGGGGACCAATTCCCAGAGAGAAGATCTTTCTGTGGCACAATGAGGGAAACCTATGCTGTCCCTACTGCTACTGTGGAGGCTCAAGGGACATATGTCTGGGGGCCTTGGGTGCTCCTGACATGGGGCAGCAGGATCAGGCTCAGAGCATGGATCTGTCCCCGTTCTTGGGGCAGTGGCCTTTACCAGATGGGTCATTACACTATGGGTGCCCTCTTACCTTATGAGACAGTCTCTCACTAAGCCTGGAACCTGCCATTTGGCAAAGGTGACCAGCCATCAAGTCCTCAGGATCTGCCTGGCGTGTGTGTAAGGTCTGGGGATCAAACCTAGTCTACAGGGGTAAACACCTCATCTACTGAGCCCCCTCAGCTGCCTCTCTGCTCCGACTCCCCTGCCTCTGTCAGTCTCTGTTAAGTTTGATTTTATTTTACGTGTATGTTTTTTTTTGTTTTTCATTTTTTATTGTTGTCATTGGTTTAAGACAGTCTCAGCATGTAGACCAGGCTGGCCTGGAATTCAGAGATCTACCTGCCTCACATGCACCACCAAGTGTGACTTGTTTTGTTTTAATGTAGGGTCTCACATAACCCAGGCTGGCCTTGAACTTCTTATGCAGTTGAAGAGTTCTTAAACATCTCAGTGCTGGGATTACAGGTGTGTACCACCGTGCCTGTTTTTATGGGGTGATGGGGTAGAATCTGGGCTTCATACATGTTGGGAAAACACTACCATCTGGATGAGAATGTCTTAGAAAACAGGGTCTCACATTGTTGGCCATAGGCCATCTGTGACCTCAGGTTTGTGTTGTGTGCCTTGAGGTCCTTAAAAGAAGACCAAAGACAAGGAATGGGTGTGCCTAGCACAGACCAGGCCCTGCATGCCAACATAGCATCATCTCAAAAGGAAAAAAGCAACTTGGGATAGTACTTGTTGCCCTTGACCCTGCTCTGGACAGCCAGCTAGTGGCCACTATGGCCCCTGACAGTATCAGTTCCACTAAATTCACCATCTGTGCCCTCCACCTTGAGCAGATCAGAGGTTCCCAACTGAGCCTCAGTTCCCTCAGAGACACAAGAGGGACCCATGGACACAGAGACACTGAGGGTCTTCCTAGAATTCCAGAAATGAGATTTGCCCCACCGTCTCAGATCTCTCAGTACCTCATGCTAAATACTGAGCACCCACCTTAGTAGGGAAGCTGGAGCGGGTCTGGGGCCAACAGGAATAGGATCACCTGTATCTAGCTAGGGATGCGCGCATGCCATGGGGATGAGCATGGGCCTAGAGGCCTGCCTATGTCAGGATTGGGAAGAGCTATTGAGGGAGGGAGTGTTTAGTGGTCTCCCTGTATGAGGAGACTGGCTGGGTCTGTGGAAATCTGAGTAGCGAAGGCTGAATGCATCTGAGGATTGATACTTCTTGAAAATTCCATGGCAGGTTTCATGTTGGAGTTAATGTTTGGAAAGTTGTGTGGATTTAGGGATATCTCTGTTTTTGTTTTGTGAGATGGGATTTCCTTGTAGCCCAGGCTACCCAGGAACTCACTATTTGGCCAAGTTGGCTTTGAACTGAAAGCAGTCCTCCTGTCTGACCTCCTGAGCTCAAAAGTGTCACACTAGGCCAGATCCTTTGAAGCTTTTTGTAGGCAGGAACCTGGAGTGTTTTGAGGATCTATTGCTATATACCCGTTGTCTGAGGCAGTTTCCAAGTGAAGGTGGGGTCTCCCCTCATTCTGTCCACCTGATGACAGTTTCTCCAGTGGCCGGCACCCAGCACCCAGCATAGGACTACTTAGGACCTTCATACTGGTCTGTCCCCCGCCTGGAGGTTGAGGAGAGTGACCCCAAAGCCATCTGAAAGGACTTGGCAGCCAGGCACCCCCAGGCAGTTTGATCTGGATGGTGAAGCCGCAGCTACTGCTAGGGTGCTGGTCACATACACCTGCTCAACCAGGACGGTGCTCGGCACAGAGGTGCGGTGGGCGAGGTCCCGCCCCCTCTCTCCAGGCCCCGCCCCCCGAGGAGGGGCGTGTCGCCGGCTGCAGCAGCGGGGAGATGATGGGCAGCTGGGGTCGCTCTCTGCGGCTCTGCCCCCAGGAGAGGGCGGGAGGGGTCCCGGTTTTCCAGGGGGCGCTTCCTGTCGTCGTAATGAGGAGTCCAGGGAGCAGGTGATGAAACCGCAGCCCAGGTTGCGTGAGGCCGCGTGTCCCGCGGGCCTGGCTCCCACCTGCCTCTCACTTCTGCTTTCTCTGCTCTCGCTGGCTGTGGGTCCCTGTGCAGCCTGGTGGCCCATCGTGGGAAGCAAGCCGAGAGGCTGGAGGTGGCCTGGCACTCGACATCGCGCGGTCCAGATTTGCCCTCTGGGAAGGAAAGACAAATTGAAAGCCCTCAGGGTGGGAGGAGCCGGAGTTTCTAACCTGTTTTCATGGAGAGGGGACTCATTTGGGAAAGAAGATAAAGGTTGCTGGAAGGTGGGGTCCCTGCTAGTCACCTTCATTTCTATCACCTAGAGACTCAGAGGCCTCACCAACCTGGGAAGGTGATAGATTGTATTTTGTAAGACCTTTAGGATTGACTTTCTAAGCACAAATCCCACCAGACAGGAGGAGAGAGAGAGAGAGAGAGAGAGAGAGAGAGAGAGAGAGAGAGAGAGAGAGAGAGAGAGAGAGAGAGAGAGAGAGAGAGAGAGAGAGAGAGAGAGAGAGAGAGAGTATTTAACAGGCCAAGTTTTATCTTAATAAAAATATTACATTCATAGCCAGGTATGGTGTCACACCCCTTTAATGCCAGCATGAAGAAGTCAGAGGCAGGTAGACCTCTGAGTTCAGGCCAGCCTGGTTTGCATGAGTTCCAAGAGAGTCAGGGCTATATAGTGAGACCCTGTCTTTAAAACAAACATTTAATTATCAGTATATCTGTGTGTGTGCATGCCACAGCAGTGTGTGGGGTTCAGAAGACAACATCCAGGAGTGGGTTCTCTCCTTCTGTGTGGGTCCCATGGTCTCTCAGCTCCTCAGATTAGGCACTGGGTGTTTTCATCTGATAGACCATCTTCTGACTGCTAAAACAGAAGCATACCCCCTTGCTTACCCTCCTCAGGATCCTTACACTAGCTCTACGGAAAACAATCCTCCTGCCTCACCTGTAATTTCTCCAGCAACCCACTCCCTTAGTGCTCAGATTTAAGACTCTGGCTCTTGGCCCACCCAGGACATATGTGTCACCCACATACCCGTCCCTGGTGTCCCCATCACCTACTCAGCACCGCTACAGCACACCTACCCTCATCTCACTGCCCACAATGCTTCTTTCTTCAGGACCCAGCTTTACCTCTCCCTGAGAAATCACTCTGCCCTGGACGGACACAGTCCCTGTGGTGTTCATGAGCCAGTACAAGCATTTTAGTTGATTTTTAAATTTTGTGTCAATTAATTGTCTATTTTTGAGGCAGGGTCTCATGTAGCTCAGGATAGGCTCCAAGTGCCTATGTAGCCTTGGACAGTCTTGGCTTCCTGGTCCTCTGCCCTCTACCACCTTGTTAATCCTGGGAGCTGAATACTCCCTTCAGGGACAATACTGGGAGGTACCTGGGTGTGGAAGTGACCTCCCCAGTTCTCAGCTTTCTTCTTAAGCCTGACATGTTCATAATGGGCTGTCCCTTCCCCCCACATTTTGATCACCCCCAACATCTGGAGCAGAGGCACTGGGGTCAATCAGTCTGTGGCTAGGTTATTTGCATGGAAGTACAAATAGCTTTGCCCAACCTGGATGGCCACCTCCGCACTCCCCTGGCCCTTCACACCTGGGCCACACGGGTCTCCAGCCTGTGCTGAGTTAGTGGAGATTTGCATTCTCTCGTGTATTTCTGGGCAGGGTGTCTGCTGGGGAAGTCTAAGAGGAAGTGTGCAGGGAAGCTGGGGGTGCTGGGGGTGCTGGGGGGAGCTGGGGGTGCTGGGGAGAGCTGGGAGGGAGCTGAGGGGAGCTGGGGGGTGGATCTGGAGGCATCTCAGTCTCAGCTTTCCTTCTTGTGAGTTGTGTGAAGACCAAAGGTCAACATGGGGTATCTCCCTCAGTCACTCTACATATTTTTAAAAGACAGGGTCTCACTATGTGGCCCTGGACAGTCTGAACTCACAGGGATCCACTGGCCTCTGCCTCCCAAGGCTGGGATTAAAGGCCTGGCTCCCCTTTATTTAAGACAAGGCCTTTCTTTCACTAACCCTGAAGTTCAGAGATTTCAGCCTGCCTGACTAACCAGTAAGCCCCACCCCTACCTCCCTAGAGAAGATGGGGTGCATGCTTGGCTCTTTACATAGGTGCTGGAATTTCAACTCAGACCTTCATGCCTGGACAGAACCCTGGCCTCCTGCCCCCCCCCCCCTGCCGAGCTGCTTACACCCTGACCCCAATCCTCTGCTTTCCCTGAGAGTTTGAGTGTCATCCAGCACTCTGGAGCCTGAGGCAGGGGGATTAGGAGTTCAAACCAACTAGACGCTGTCCCAAACAATAAAAAATAAAAATTAATGAATAGCCAGGAGTGGTGGTTATGCCCTTAGTCCCAACATGGGGAGGCAGAAGCAGGCAGCAGGTATCTGTGAGTTCAAGCTCAGTGTGACTTAATAGTGACATTTGTAACATAAAACTGCAAATCACTAATACACATAAACATTTTAAATTGTGGGGTTGAAGAGATTTCTCAGGTTAAGAATACTGCCTGTTGTAGTGGTATATTCAATAAAAATAGCCTGAATATCAGAGAGACAGGGAACAAGCCCTTCCAGTTCCTCAGGCCGAATAGGGTAGGTCCTGACTGGGTGAGGAACTTCTGCCTTCTCCTGCCTTATATTTCTTTTCTAATTTACTTCTTTGTTCAACATTCTTGGAGCTAGGATTAAAGGTGAGTGTCATCACAGCCTAGCTCTGTTTAGCCTTGAACTCACAGAGATCCAGAGGATCTCTGCCTCCCAAGTACTAGGATTAAAGACGCGAGTCTTTATGGCTTGGCTCTGGCCTCTGATACTTTCAGGCTATTTTTATTGCATATACCACCACATGCTGTGCTTCCAGAGGACTTGGGTTTAATTCCCAGTACCCATGTGGCCGACTAAAACTTTCTGTAACATCTGGCCTTCTTAGGCACCACAAGGCAGGCCTACATGCACAGACATCCATGCCGAAAAGCACATATGCATGAAATAATAAATTAACTTAAAATTTTTATCATGGTCTCAGTGATAAAAACAAGTAAATAAATCCAACCAGGCCCAGCTGGAATGGAACTTATGGCTGTTGGGGGTGCACTTGCCTAGCACAAGCGAGGACCTGGTTCCATCCCAGCAGCACCCAAAACACTCCTGAAATGGAGGCAGAAAGATGAAGAGTTCCAGAAGAATTACAGACCAAGCTGGGTGTGGCAGCCCCGAGAAAGCAGGGGCAGGTGGATTTCTGTAAGTGAGGCTAGCCTGATCTAGATCGAGTTCCAGGACAGCCAGGGCTATGAGATCTTGTCTCAAGAGATGAAAATAAAGAGCCTATTTCTCCTCAGTGACAGACCAAGTCACCTCTGTGTTTGAGGCAGAGGCTCCCAACCCTGCTCCAGGCTCCAGCCCCCTCCCACCTCAGGGCCCTGGCACCTGCTCTTCTTTCTGCTAGGAACTTACTTCCCTGTCTCTGCCCTAAGGTCTCTGTTCAAAAAGAACCCCCATATCCCTTCTCCCTGCACCCACCTCCCTCATCATTGTCCCTGCCTTATATCTCAAGGGCAGAGGGAGCTGCTCTCAGGTCTTCTAAGACCCAGTGACTCAGGTCCAAGCCTGGCCTGGCTGTCACAGGACTGGGGGTGGGGGCATTTCCGGAGTCATCTTGGCTGGGGAACCTCCGGTCCAATGGCCCCCTTCAGCCTCCAGGGACCTGCCTGGATTCTGACTATACATCCTAGCCCTGGGAAAGGCCTGGCTCCGGCTAAGGGTAAAATTAGTAAGAAAGACAGTTAAATTTAGTAAGAGAAGCTGGAGCAGGGCCCACTGTTCCTGGATCTACTTCTTGGACTTGACTCAGAGACTCAGCTCAGAGAGGGTGGTGGCTAGGCCACAGCATCTCACCTAATCCACACCCCTGGATGTGTAGGACTCGGAAGATGGGACCCACAGCCAGGCAACTTGGGTTGTGGATTAGGAAGGAGGCTTGACCAGTTCAGTGGATCCAAGGACTTCTTTTTCTGGAAGGGAGCAGGGTCTCATGTAGCCCAGGTTAGCCTCAGATTCACTATTTAGCTGAGGCTGGCCTTGAACTCCTAATCTGCCTTCTCTACCTCAGTGATGGGATGACAGGTGTGTACCACCATATCTGGCTTTAAAAAAAAAAAATACAGAGCCCCACTATGTAGGTCTTGTAGGTCTGACTGGCTAGGAGTTCCAAGTCTCAAGAAATCCCCTGCCTCAGCCTCTGGAGTGCTAGTACCACCAACTGAGTGGTACTAGCTCAGAAACACAATATGTGTCTGTCTTGTTGAGGCAGCAACTAACCTTGCAGCCCAGGCTGGCCCAGAATTCTTAGTAATTCTGCTACCTCAGCCTCCCAAGTGCTAGGATCACAGGTCTAACCACCATTTGAGGCCTCTAGCTTTTAAGTTCTTAGGTGTTCATTACCAGCCAAGGGTGGCACTGAGTATGATCTGTCTACCTGGGTACCTGTCGGACCCACCCAACTCTCAAGACAGCAGGCAGAGGCTGTGGGAGAGGTATCCCTACTGGGAGATTGAGGTGGGCTTGTGTGACTCTGAAGTGACCATTGAGTGGAAACCCCAGCCACTTGTGAGGCAAGAGAGGTTGTCTGGTCCTAGAGTCTGCAGAGGAGAGTGTCACCAAGAGAGTAAGGGCCCCTGTATTTGTCTCATCCTCCCTATGGGAAACAGAATCCTTTGTTGTGGGGACCTCTGTCTGAGGCTGGTGGGGACCTCTGGCACTCTTTCCCTTCTTCCTCATCTGTGTGCTTCTGGAGACCAGAGGCTGATATGATATGAGATGTCATGAACTACTGCTTTCTGACCTTGTGTATGTGTGTGTTTGTGTGTGAGTGGTGTGTGTGTGAGTGGTGTGTGTTTGTGTGTGAGTGGTATGTGTGTGAGTGGTGTGTGTGTGAGTGGTGTGTGTTTGTGTGTGAGTGGTATGTGTGTGAGTGGTGTGTGTGTGAGTGGTGTGTGTGTGTCTATGTGTGTGAGTGGTGTGTGTGTGAGTGGTGTGTGTTTGTGTGTGAGTGGTGTGTGTGTGAGTGGTGTGTGTTTGTGTGTGAGTGGTATGTGTGTGAGTGGTGTGTGTGTGAGTGGTGTGTGTGTGTCTATGTGTGTGAGTGGTGTGTGTGTCTATGTGTGTGTGAGTGGTGTGTGTGTCTATGTGTGTGTGTGTCTGTGTGTGTGTGAGTGGTGTGTGTGTCTGTGTGTGTGTGAGTGGTGTGTGTGTCTATGTGTGTGTGAGTGGTGTGTGTCTATGTGTGTGTGAGTGGTGTGTGTTTGCCTATGTGTGTGTGTATGTGGTATGTATGTGTGAGTGGTGTGTGTGTGAGAAAGTGGTTTATGTGAGTGTGTGTGGTGTATGTGTTTGATGTGTGTGTATGTGTGGTCTGTGTAGTGTGTGTGTGGTGTGTGTGTGTAAGAGAGAGTGGTTTATGTGAGTGTGTGTGTGGTGTATGTGTTTGATGTGTATATGTGTTGTGTGTGTAGTGTGTGTGTATGTGGTGTGTGTGTGTAAGAGAGTGGTTTATGTGAGTGTGTGTGTGGTGTGTGTTTGCTGCACTTGTGCAGAGGACACCATGTCCTACTCTATCACTTTCTACATCATTTTTTTTCAGATAGGGTCTCTCACTGAACCTGGATCTAGGCTCATGGCCACCAAACCCCAGTGCTCCTCCTGTGCCCCTAATTCTCAGCACAGGGGTTAGGCATGAGCACCCAGAACCCACGTAGGTCCTGGGATTCAAACTCATGTCCTCGTTCTAGTGAAGCCAGTGCTCTAACCCCTGCAACCTTCTCCCTGGTCTCACTTTATGGTTTTCAGACATTGCCTTTCACTAACTAACCCAAGAGCTTGCTTCTTTGGCCAGACTGGTTGGCCTGAAGTTGGGTGTCTGCCTGTTTCTGCCTCCCAATACAAGAGCTGCAGACCTATGCTCTTCGGTGGTGCTGGGGGTTGGACTCAGGTCTTCACACTCACATAGCAAGTGCTTCATCAACTGAGCTATCTCCCTAGCTTCCCTGCTTTTGAGACAATTCTACAATGAAGCCCAGACATACAATACAAGCTCTAGACTCCAGTAACCCTCCTACCTCAGCCCCCAACTGCTGGCACCATCACTGTACCACCCACACCCAGCTCAGAAATTTTATCTTGTTTTCTTTATTTGAGATAAGTTCCCGACATAGCCCAGACTAGTCTAGAACTCCTGGAAACCCCACCAGGGAGACCATGGAAGCCAGGGGCTTCCTAAGACCCCATGTGGAGTTCCCAGGTCTGCCAGAGTGGCTGTTTCTCAAGCCCATGCAGCAAAAACACAGTAGAGCATTTTTCCTGAGGGGCATGTGGTGACTACACCTTTTCTACTGGTACCCTGGAGGCTGAGATAGGGGGATTTATAGTTCTGGGCCAGCCTGGACTACTTAGCAAAACCATGCCTCAGAACACTCTCAGTACAGGTCCCATAATGAAAATGTAGGGAGCCCCAAGGCCCAGACCGTGTGTGACCCCATGTTTGGAGATTACCAGAATAGAGAACCTCACAGAGCCGGGAAGCAGAGGGAATGGGGAGGGAGAGGGAGCAGGAGCAACTGCTGCCTTATTGACCATGGAATGTTCTGGAATTAGACTAAAGTAATGACTATGCAGTAGAAGAAAGCACACTAAATGTTATTTAATCGTGCACTTTAACATAGTGGATTTTATGTAAAATTTATGAAATTAAAGAAAGAAAAGAGCTGGGTATGGTAGCACATGCCTTTAGTTCTCTGGATGCAGAAGTAGGTGGATCTCTGTGAATCTGGGACCACCCTGGTCTACATTGCAAGTTCCAGGACAGCCAGGACTATATGGAGAGATCTTGTCTCAACAAAACAGACAAATAAGAAAAGGGTGGATGGGGTGGCTCAGCCAACAAAGACACCTGCTGCCAACCCTGTGCTGAGCTCCATCTGTTGAACCAATGTGGTGGATAGAGGGAACCTGCCTCTACTCATGATCATGGCCACACCCCTCCCCGTACACGCGCGTGTGTGTACACACACACACACACAGCAGTGGGTGCACAGCCTTCATATTTGTGTCCATTGCCCAGAGTGCATTTGAGTGATCTTTTCCATTTGAGTAACTGATGTACCCCAGGCTGTCCTCCATTTCCCAGATGGAACCGAGGCTGGCCTGAAACCCAGCTTTCTCCTGCTTCTGCTTCCTGGGTGCAGGGATGTGGAGGTGCATCAATCTCCACAGTGCACTGCATTTATTAAGTATGTAGTACCCCGGTTTGTGCCATTAGGGGCTATCTGGGTAAGTGGCTTGCCTTCCTTCTCCTAGTCATCCTGCCCCCCTCTTTGTTGTTCAGGGACTTGGGACTTGAAGTAGGCAAGACAGAGGCCAGGTAATGTTGCCTTGTTCTATTCAGTCCCTCCTTCTGCCCTCTCTTACAGAACAGTCACTCAGCACAGCCAGGCACCATGGGGAGGAAAAAAATCCAGATCTCTCGAATTCTAGACCAAAGGAACAGGCAGGTGAGTTCCCAGGTTGCATTGCCATCGGAAGAAGTAGCATTCTGGGCAGGGGCACAGCCAGGCCAAGGCCAACAGTCTTACAGAGAAGTCTGAGTCCTGAAGCCACTTTGGGGAGACTGAGAGAGAAAACGTGGATTCTGCTTCTGGGGCCCAATCTTCCCAGAAGAGAACTGCACACTTGGGTTCAGTGGAAATGGAAGCAGAGAAACCAGAGAGAAGCTCGGTCTGAAGCCCCTTAGGGACCGTCCTTTAACTAGCCCCCAGCCCCCAATATCCCTTCTCGACTCTGTGGCAGGTGACATTCACCAAGCGCAAGTTCGGGCTGATGAAGAAAGCTTACGAGCTGAGCGTGCTCTGTGACTGCGACATCGCGCTGATCATCTTCAACAGCGCACAACGCCTTTTCCAGTATGCGAGCAGCGACATGGACCGAGTCCTGCTCAAGTACACCGAGTACAGCGAGCCGCATGAGAGCCGTACCAACGCGGATATCCTGCAGGTACCTGAAACCACCTGCAGGCCCCCGGGAGCATCCCAGATGGGCAACAGGACCGTGGTGGCTCCTGAACTTGGGGAACTTACTGTGATTTTACTCCCCGGGGTCCCGCTTAGAGCGAGCCACACCTATTCCTCAAAGGTATATGTCTCCCTCTAGGCAGTCTGGCCTGGGAATATCTTCTCTCTCAAGGTACCCTAGAGCCAAGTTCTAAGAGTCCGATAGAGCCCACCCTATCATCTGCTGTTCCCACAGACCCTGAAGAGGAGGGGCGTGGGCCTGGATGGGCCTGAGCTGGATGTGGAGGAGGGGCCAGAGGGGCCTGGAGAGAAGTTGTTGAGGACGCTGGGAGGCGACAGAGGCTCAACTTCACCTCTGCCTCGGATCCACGTAAGAGAACTTACCTGCCCCCTTTCCGAATCCCTTCAACCCCCAACACACTTAATACAGTTTGAGGTTGAAATCTAGAGAGTACTATAAAGGGCCGGGAGGGAAAGCTGGTCTCGTCCTGGGTGGGTGAGCACTCAGACCCTGCTGAGTGAGCGTTATCACCAGGGCTTTGAAAGACCCGTAAGAATTCAACAAACAAGTCTTTTCGGATAATCCGAGACCCCACGGTCCGCAGAAAGAGATCTGGACCCCGAACCAGCCTTGGGGCTAAGCCTGAGTGGAGAGCAACCCTCAAAGACGTCAGGGGCACGCAACCCTTCATCTTATTCTCCCACATCTCTGTCTGCAGCCTGTGGCTCCTGCGACGTCGGTCTCAGAGCTGTCATACCGGGTCCCGCTCGCCCCTCCCGGCTGTGACCTGGGCGGGCTGGGGGAAGCCACGTCTGTCCACAGCCGCCCGCCCCCCTTTCGGCCCCCAGGTGAGCGCTGGGAGTATCCAGGGTCGGGAGGATGGAAGGGCACGAGGATCTCGGGCCCTGGTCTGGCTGGTGACACTATCGTCCCTCTTTCCCTGCGTCTTCCCGCCAGGCCTGGGACACCCCATCTTCTCTCCGAGCCACCTCTCCGGCAAAACGCCCCCACCCCTATACCTGGCGACTGATGGACGGAGGCCAGATCTGCCCGCGGGACTGGTTGGGGCCCGAGGGGGACTGGGCACCTCGGTGAGAGGGAGGAATGGGAGAGGACGGAGGAGGAAGAGAAAGGAGGGAGAGGGAAAGGGAGGAGGCAGGTGGTCACGTCCCGGCCTCAGTTTTCCCTCTTTGCTCTCCCGCAGAGGAGCCTGTACAGCGGCCTGCAGAGCCCCAGCGCCGCCCCGGGGCCCGCTCTAGGTAGCTTTGCCTTCCTGCCATCAGGCCCCGCAGGTGCGCCCACCCCGTCTGACTCGCCTGCCCGCTGGGGTCCCTCGTCTCTGCCCGAGTCCGGGAGTGGGGAGGGCCAGGGTGGACAGGAGCCCGGCTCAGCCAGCCTCTCCCGCAGATTGCAGCCCCGGAGACGCCGCTCCGCTCCCCCTGCAGCCTTCGCCTTGGCCCCCAACGAGGGACGCGGTGGACCCGGCCCGACCAGGGTGAATAGGGCGCCCCTGGCGATCGGGAGACTTTCCTGGACCGGGTTGTGCGTGGGCTGTAGAGGGGACCACCGAACCTCATGGCTGGTAAGCTTTCTTATCTACCTTGTAGGTCTCTCTCACCTTCCTGCCTCCCTTGCTTCCTCTCCAGCAGCGCCCGCAGCCTGTGTGAGGAAGGTCCCCCCAGCCGAGTGGCCTCCCCTCCGACGCCCCCGGTCAGCATCAAGTCGGAGCGTCTGTCCCCCACCACTGGGACCTCTGGCGACTTCCCCAGGTCCTTCCCGTACCCCTTGCTCCTCGCCAGGCCCCTAGCGGAGCCACTGCTGCCCGCAGCATCCCTGCGCCGCTTGACCCCCGACTGCTGGCCGCGGTAGCCCACAGAAAGCTCCTCCAGCCTCCACAGAGATCTGGATGTCTCGGGTTCCCTGCCCAGGCCCCTGTTCCTTCCTGGAGCGCTGCATCAATAAAGCCCACAGTTCCAGGAGGGCGCTGAGCAACCCTGCTCCCTCAGGGGTATCCACACCTAGTCTCTCCAAAGGCTTCCTTTATGCCTGCACTGGTCTGGGGGTGCATATCCGTGGAAACAGACTCTGGGAGGAGCAAAGCCAGGGGGAGAGTGGGGATGAGACCCGAGAAGGAGCCATAGTGGACACCAAGGGCAAGCCAGACGGTCTGAAATGAGTCCACAGCTGTGTCACCACGGCTGTTCCTACTGGGACTAAGGGTGGGTTGCCTGTTTTGAGCAGGAGTTCTAGGCCAGCCTGTGACAAGAAAGACACCGCTTTAAAAAGGTAAACAGGAGGCCACCCCAAAAATGGTTCAGGGGTGCCAATCTTACTGTCCTGAGTTCTATTGGTGAAAGGAAAGAACCAATTGTCAGCAAATTGTCCTTGACCTCCCCGTGCAGGCGCCCACACACATACACAAGGCACTCACAAAATGAATGAATAAATACATAAACGGGGGGGGGGGGAGTTCAACAGTAAGAGAGCCTGCTGTGCAAGCCTTAGGATCTGAGTTCAAATATCCAGCACCCATATAAAAAAAGCCGGATGTGGTCAGGGTGCCGGTGAGGTGGAGACAGAATCCTTGGGCTTTAGTGGTAGATCTCATGATCAACTCATTATCATCCTTCTCCCCCCCCCCCACCTCCTCGGCTTTGTTGGCACCACCCCACAAGTAGACAGACATAAAATATATAGAGACAGTTAATTGGGGGAAGCCCTGGAGGTTGGGAAGGCTCTGGCAACTGTGTCTTTCCTCCTCACATGTGTCCTGAGGTGAAGAGATGGCTCAAAAGGTATGATGATGGTTACATGTCCTGTGACCAGCGCCCTGACAATAAGCTGGTGTCCTACACCCATTAATCCCAGCTCTGGTAGACGCTCGCTGTTAGTCTAGCTTAGAAAACTCAGCATCGGGTTCAAGCAGAGTCCTCACCTCAAAGGGGATACATAATAATCTCATGGCTTTTTCGAGAGAACAGGCAAGTATATAGGTGCATGAGCTCACACACATGCACCTATATGAATATTGCACACACACACCTTTTAGTTTCTAAAGGGCTCAGCCAGTAAGTAAAGGTGCTTGCCACTTTGAATCAATTCCTAGAGGAAACTCACATTGGAAAGAGAAAACTGACCTCACAAATTGTCCCTCACATATAGCATCACCATTGCCTCCTTTCCCAGTCCATAAATCAGTGGTTCTCAACCTGTGTCAGCCCCTTTGGGGATCAAATGACCCTTTCACAGGGGTCAACTAAGATCATGAGAAAACACAGGTATTTACATTACAATTCATAACAGTAGCAAAGTTACAGATATAAAGTCGCAATGAAAATCATCTTATGGTTGGGGTCAGCACACATGAGGACTGTGTTAAGGTTGCAGCATCAGGAAGGCTGAGAAGCACTGGCGTGTAGAAGGAGGTTTCTGGCCAGGACTAGCCCCACAGTTCAGACTCGCCTGCAGCTGCTTTCCAGAAATGACTCAGACGCTTATATTAATTTCATGCTGTTCAACCTATGGCTCAGGCACAGTGCTAGCTAGCTCTTTCATCTTAATTCAACTCATTTTCATTAATTTGTCCTGCCACATGGCCCGGGGCTCACCTGTGTTACCTTACATGCTGACTCTTGAGTGGCTGGCTCCTGACTGCCCTCTTCCTACCTATGTTCTGATTTCCTGCCTACTGTTACGGTGCCTGGCATGGGCCAAAACAGTCCTTTATTCACAGCATATAGAATTCCCACATCAATGATATAAGTCAATGTAAAAGCAAGTTTTAAAAACTGGGTTCCTAGGCTCAGCCTTCCCCTTTTATCCAAGCTTCATGGTCCACAAGTGACACCATGTCCTGGAGCAGGAGGGAGGAAGGTCTCTCCTGACTTGGGTGGCATCCGCAGAGTCTCCAGGATCCTCTGTGACCTTCTGCCCCTTCTACCTCTGCGTCCCCATGTCGTCCCCACCCCCCAACCCTGGCTTAGTGCTGGGATATCACTGGGACAGGAGGCAGGGGATTGGCTAACTGTCCTAGGCCACTCAAGTCCAGATACTGTGAAACAGAATCAGTGAGCACCAGCTATACATGAGGAAGACTGAAGCCAGGCTGTGACACCCAAAGAGACCCAGGAGAAGCCACTTTCTAGAAAGATTCTCAGGACTTCCACAGCCTGGACCTTAAGTCAAGAGGAGATAGGGAAGTTTTAAGAAATAAATAGGCCTGTAAGGCCCAGAGTGGTGTCCTAAGCCTTTAATTCCAGCAAAGGAGGAGGATTTCTGAGTTAGAGGGCAGCCAGGGGTTCATTGAGATTTCCAGGCTAGCCAGAACTACTTAGTGAGACCATGTCTGAAAAAGACAACATACCAGACTGGTCTGGACCAAACCAGACCAGGAGCTTGGAGACTCGAGCTGATGCAGAGGTTGTGAAGTGGCTTGCTCAGCTTGCTTTTTATTAATAGAACCCAGGACCACAGGCCCAGGAATGGAACCACTCCCCACCATGGGCTGGGCCCTCATCCATCAATCACTAATTTAAAAAAGTGCCCTACAAGCTGGCCTCCATTGTGAGCTTATGGAGGCGTTTTCTCAGTAAAAGGTCCCCACTCTCTTATATGACTTTAGCTTGTGTCCAAGCTAGCATAAAACTCCAGCTAAGTGGACCAGACCAGCCTATACCATAAGCGAGACTCAGATGGTTCAGAAAACAAAGTAGCTGCACCTAGAGCATGGTGACATGTATTAGAAGACACTCACAAAAAAGGCCTGGCTTTGCATGTCTATAGCTCTAGCAGTGAGAAGCAAGGATGCCCATCCTCTTTCAGTGGGACAGTCTGACTCCAGAGGTTCAAAGTCACTGTGAATCGCTTCATACAGACATCTACAGAGAGTCATAAACAGTCAGGGCATATACCCTGAGTGTCCAGGATTTCACACTCAAGAAGCCATCCTTCCAAGCCACCTGGGAAATGTTGTAGGGTCCCAAGGTTCACACTGAATTCTTGATCAAGCTATGTCTGAAGCTGAGGCTGTTGTATGTGAGGCTTCTGTTTGTTTGTAAAACAGGGCGTCCTTATTGAACCTGGGACCACCAGCTCCAGTTGGTCTCAAATTCACAACCCTCCAGCCTCAACCTCTCAAATACCGGATTACAAGTATGCAGCACCACACCACTGTGTGAATCTGCCTTCTCTAGCATTTCCTATTACATGAGCCAAAATTTTCCCTTTGTTGTTTGAGCTTTGTGGAATCTGTGTTTTTCAGATTTATTTTGTGAGCCAGAGCCTAATTGGCCTGGATAACATTGTGAAGCCCAGCCAAGCTCCAAACTCACAAAAATGGGCATGCTCTATCTTGGTAGTACAAGAATTAAAGATGTGAACCACCAAGCCCAGGAACACACCCACCCCCTTCTAAAAAATTATTAACTAGTATTGTGTCTGTGTGCAAGTGCATAATGCATGTCTGAGTGGTGTAGAGGTCAGAGGTCAATTTGCAGGAGTTGGCTCTCTCTTTCCTCCATGTTTGTGCTAGGGCTGGAACTTAGGCCTTCAGCTGGGTGAGAAGCCCCTTTGACCAACTATCCCTTTCTGTTTGTTAAATTTTGTCTTTTGGAACAGTCTCGATATACAGCTCTAGCTGCCTCAAACTGGCTACACAGCCCAGGCTGTCTTTGGATTTAACATCCTCCTGTCTCTGCCTTCCAAGTGAGTAGGCAGCCATGTACAGTGTGAGTGAGTGAGTGAGTGTCTCAGAGAAGGCAGCCACATCACATAGATGCCCAGCCTATGTTCTGAATTGGGGTTGTGGTGTAGTGAGCTGGGGAGGTCACTCACACTGTACAAGACTTGCCTATGCACATCTGGGCCTCATTCCTAGCAACGAGAAAGCTGATTCAGCACACACATCTGTCACTTGAGGCAGGAGGATCAGAACGTCAGGGTTATCCTTGTCCACATACTGCATAGCAAAGTTCAGACCCCATCTAGAAACAAACAGGCCAGCAAGACCACTGAGTAGGTTAGGCCTTTTCTGTGAAGTCAGATACCTGAGTGAGAGCTCCTGATGCCCACAGGATAGAAGAAGAGAACCAATCTCAATAAATTGTCTTTGTCCTACACACACACACACACACACACACACACACACACACACACACACACAAATAATAAATAAATATAATAAAAAAAATGGGGCAGGCACACAGGCATGTGCCTTTAATCCCAGCACTTGGGAGGCAGAAGCAGCCAGATCTCTGTGAGTTTGAGGTCAGCTTGAATGAAACACCTCCCCACCACGACTAGACACACACAGTAGCTTTCTCTTAGATCCCGTATTAGGCACAGATCACACCAAAACACCTGTCTTCACAAGAGATGCTTTATTAGTCAGGGAAGAAAAGTTGAAGTGAGCCAAAGGGGACCTTCAATTGTTGGATTTTGGTAGTCAGTCTTAGGAAGAGAAAGTGGTCAAATAAGGAAATAGGCCTTGGTGGCTCACTTTAGGGATGTAATTTAATTGTCTTTAACAAGCCAAAGGGAATAGAAAGAAGGGCAAGGCCTGCCAGAGCCATGCTCTCTAAGTTCAGAGTCCTTCATAATGTGATCTACGAGTGAGTTCCAGGACAGCCAGTGCTACAGAGAGAAACCTTTTCCAAACCCCACCCCCACCCCCACCCCAAACAAAACAAATCAGGAGCTAGAAAGTTGGCTAATTGTTTAGGACTGAATACTGCTTTTGCTGGGGACCCAAGCCCAGTTCCAAGCTCCTTCCTCAGCCTACAAACAACTGTTGTAACTTTAGGTTCAAAGGGTCTGGCTTCCTCCTCTGATCTCCAAGGAAACTGCAGTCACATACACATAGCCACATGAGTACAGACACATACTAAACATTGAAAAGAATCTTATTTGTTTGTTTGTTTGTTTTGGTTTATCGAGACAAGATTTCTCTGTGTAACAGCCCTGACTGGAACTCGCTTTCAAGCCTAGGCCTCGAACTCACAGAGATCTGCCTGCTTCTGCCTCCAGAGTGCTGCACCACCATTTTGGGCTATGAAACTTTAAAAAAATCAATAATAATTTTTTTTAAAAAAGGGTCCAATGTGGTGGCATGCACTTTAAATCTCCTCATGAGGAAAGTACGGCCTTTCTGTATGTGTTCAGGTCAGTCGGGTCTACACACAGAGTTCCAGGACAGCCAAGGTTACATAGGAACTCTGATCTCTCTGTCTCTGTCTCTGTCGCACACGCGCGCGCGCGCACACACACACACACACACACACACACACACACACACACACACACACACACACACACACAAAAGAAAAGAAAAAAGAAAGGAAGAAAGATAAGGGGAAAAAGTCTGTTTTACTAGAACTACAATTCCCGAAATGCATTGCGAGTCCGATGCCCGCTTTCTCAGGCTGCTCATCAACAGGGTCCCGTCTCTAATTGGCCAAGATCCGCGCCGCGCTGCCCCGCCTCCGGCCTGTGCGTGGGTGCTCTGGGGAGCGGACATGGTGAGCGGGCCCGGGAGGTGAGGGGGGATCCCTCACGCGGGACCCGTGGGGTCTGGTGGTGTGGAGGGAGGCACAGGGACTGCGAGGGTGGAGGACCGCCCGCCAGGCTGAGAGGGACCCCGGAGGCTTGGAGGGCGGGCGGCCGACGGGAAGCAGGGGGTAGTCGGCGTTGCAGGACGCGGTGGGAGGGGAAGCAAGTGCTGTGGTCCGGGAGCCGGGATTGCAGCACGCTTAGCTTCCTGACAGGGTCTCATGTAGCCCAGGTTATACTAGAACTTCTGATTCTCCTGCCTCAGCCTCCGGAGTGCTGGGATGGCAGGTATGTGCCACCATGCACGCTTTAACTTTTTCTTTTTAAAAAAATATTTATTTTGTTTTTTAAATTAAATATGGATATTTTGTATGCGTACCACGTGTGTATCTACTGTCCTTAGAGGCCAGAGAAGGTTGTAGGACTCTCTGGGATTAGAAAGGGCCATGAGCTGTCAAATGAGTACTAGGAGTTGAATCTGTGTCCTCTGGAAGAACAACCAGTGCTCTTAATCACTGACTCATCTCTCCAGCCTCCCCACCTTTTTTTTTAAAAGCCCGTTTAAAAAAATCTTTTTTAGATGGGCACTGGTGGCACACACCTTTAATCCCAGCATTCTGGAGGCAGAGGCAGGCAGATCTCCAAGTTGAGGCCAGCCTGGTGTACAGAGCAAGTTCCAGGACAGTGAGGGTTACACAGAGAACTTTGTGTTGAAAAAAATAAACAAAAATGTTATTTAGAAGGGGTCTTACTGTGTAGCCTTGGCTGGCCTGGAACTCACAACATGGACCAAGCTAGCCTCAAACCCACAGAGGTCTACCTGCCTCTGCCTCCTGAGTCCTGGGCTTTAAAGGTGTGTGCTACCCCCACTGCCACCACCACCACCACCACCGGGCTAGAAGATATTCTTTAAACAAATAGTTGGATGTGGTGTTTCCGGCCTTTAATTCCAGCACCGAGGAGCCAGAGGCAGGCAGGTATCTGTAGGTTTGTAGCTACGTTGGGACAACCAGGGCTCACAAAATAAACAAAAATAGGCAGGGAAAGGGGTTTGTGGGTCTGACAGTGGGAGCCAAGGTCAGGCCCAGTAATCTGATGGTGGATGGGAATGTCTGGGACTCCCAAGATGAACTCTGGCTTCACTCCAGTTGCTTTCTGAGAGATGCCATAAGAGCTCGTAAGTAGCTTGGGTTATTTCAGGGAGTTTTTGACTTTCTGAACTCCCCCAGGCAGTTCTCGGAGTACAGCTAGTGGTGACCCTGTTCACAGCCACCCTCATGCACAGGCTGGCCCCACACTGCTCCTTCGCCCGCTGGCTGCTCTGTAATGGCAGGTAAGCCCTGTCCTGACTGTGGGCGGAGCCCGTGGCCACACAACCATCCTCTCAGGTCCTTTTTTTTAGATTTTTTTTATTACTTTTAATTATGTGTGGGCATGTGCCTCCACATGTGGTATTGTGTACATGAGTGCAGATGCCTGGGGAGGCCAGAGGCATCAGAGCTAGAGTCACAGGCAGTTGTGAGCCTGCCTGGGCACCAGGTCTTTTGATGCCTTTAAAGTACCTTGGATCCATCTTGACAACAGAGCCACATGCCCCCACTCACCTTCCTGGAGTTTTGAAATCCAGCTCTCTCTTGTTTGCACTGTTTTGGTATCTGGCTCTTTCCAAGGATACTGTGTGGATGGTTTCTCTGTAGAAATTGCATGGACCCTGGGAGATTTAAGGGTAGCCTAGATTCTCAATCCCCCTGTGGCTGGGTCAGTTCCCCCATAGCATGTCCACAGAATTCCCACAGGGCGCCCCCTGCTGCAGCTCTGCCTCTGCCCTTGTATGCAGATTGGGGGCTCCAGGCTGAGCTTCTCTGACTTTTCATCCGTAGTCTGTTCCGATATGTACACCCGTCGGAGGAAGAACTGCGAGTGCTGGCGGGGAAACCGAGGCCCAGAGGCAGGAAGGAACGGTGAGGGACCCCCATTTTAACGCCACAAGGGCTCAGGCAGTGAGCTCACTCACTCACTCTTGCCTGAGGGCTCCAGTCCAGGAGACATGACCTGCCCTCCCATTGCAGTTTGCATCTTGTATTCCTGGCTGTTTGCTCTGTGCTGACCCTGTCTGTGCTTAGGCTGCCCCCAAACCTAACATGGCTGAAGGTCTTTCCTGAGCCCAGTACCATTCCAGTTCTCTGGCAGGCTCAGAGGGGATCAGTATAGCTCACCTTTCACTGTCCTCATGTGTTCAGGTGGGCAAATGGTCTTCATGATGAGAAGCCATTGTCAGTGCCTCGAGATGCTCCTTTCCAGCTAGAGACCTGTCCCCTTACTGCTGTGGATGCTCTAGGTAATACCCAGCCCAGCTGCTGGGGTCACCCTCCCTGGCGGTGGAGGATGGAGTGGGATTGGGACAGGCAAGCCTGGAATGGGCTGCTGAGCTCCTGTTCCCGCCCACAGTTCTGCACTTCTTTCTGGAATACCAGTGGTTCGTGGACTTTGCTGTATACTCTGTTGGTGTGTACCTCTTCACGGAGGCCTACTATTTTGTGCTGGGCCCGGTCCAGGAGGCCAACATCGCTGTCTTCTGGTGTCTGCTCACACTGGCCTTTTCTTTGTATCCTTCTGGGGCTCGACATGTGGGGAGTGGGGCTCAGGCCCGAGCTTCCCTGTACCACTGACTTGCTGTCTATGGGTCACCCAGAGTTAGAGGTCTGCAGACCAGCTTGCTCCCAAACTCCTGGCTCATCCTCCTGAATGCTGGAGTAACAGGTGTGTCATACCATACTGGACACATAATCTGGTTTTCTTGGATTGGTCCCACTCAGTGGGTTTCTGACCCTCCAGGTCTATAGAATTGGAACAGGGGATAGCTTGCTGGGAGTTGCCCCAACCTTTTTTTTTTTTTTTCCCAGACAGGGTTTCTCTGTGTATCTCTGTATTCTGTAACTCAGTTACAGAAGTTACAGAATACTGACCTTGAACTCAGTGATCCACGAGCCTCTGCATCCCAAATGCTAAACTTGGCTTTCTTAACCCCACCCGTAGCAAGGTGTTTCTCATGGTGACCAGGCTGTACTTCAGTGCCAAGGAGGGTGGCGAGCGCTCAGTATGTCTTACCTTTGCCTTCCTCTTCCTTCTCCTGGCCATGCTGGTGCAGGTGGTGCGGGAGGAGACCCTGGAGCTGGGGCTGGAGCCAGGTAGGTATGCTCCCCTGCTTGAGACCCAGTTTACTTTGTTTCTTTTTCTCTTTTAAGACTGGGTCTCCTTCTATGGCCCTGGCTGACCCCAAAAGCACAGAGATTTATGTTACTATGAGGGCTGGAGAGACGGGTCAGCAGTTAAGAGTACTGTCTGTTCTTCCAGAGAACCCGTGTTCAGTTTCCAGCAACCACATGGCAGCTCACAGCTGTTTGTAACTTCAGTTCCGGGGCACCCAACACCCTCATGCAGGCGAAACACCAATGCACATAAATTTTAAAAAGATTTATGTTATTACTATTTTTCAAGGTTTATTTTTATTCCTTATGTATGGGTGCTTTACCATCATACGTGTCTGTGCGTCGGGATCGTGACGTGCCTGCAAAGGCCAAAAGAGAGCACTGGACCTCAGAACTGGAGTTACTTAGGCTGGGAGCCACTGTGCCGATGTGGGTCCCGTGAAAGAGCATCAAGTGCCCTTAACTGCTGAGCCATCCACCTTGTCCATTTTTTGTTTAAAAATTTTATTTTATGTCATCATGCACACCAGAAGAAGGAATCAGATTCCATTACAGATGGTTGTGAGCCACCATGTGGCTGCTGGGAATTGAACTTAGGACTCTGGAAGAGCAGCTAGTGCCTTTTCTGAGCCATCTTCCCAGCCCCAGATTCTATTTCTTGAAGAGTTCTACACAGTCTTGGCCTAGTAGGTCTCTGTGTAGCTCAGTGACAGGGCTCCTGCATAGTACATGTGGAGGCTCTGGGTTGCATTTCAGCTTGGGAAAGTACAAGTACAATTAAAACAGATCATTTGGGGCTGGAGAGATGGCCCCGTGGTTAAGAGCCCTGGCTGCTCTTCAGAGGACCAAGGTTAAATTCCTAGCATCCACATGGAGGCTCACAAACACCTGTAACTCCAGTTCCAGGGGATCTAATGCCCTCTTCAGACCTCCACAGGCATTGCCCACATGTGGCAAACAGATATACATGCAGGTAAAACATTCATATATAAAAAAAATAGATTGTTTGAGCTGGGCCAGGGTGTGACAGGGCTTGCTCTGCAAGCATGAGGACCTGAGTTTGTACCCATGTCAAAGGTGGAAGTTGGCTGCCCATGCCTGAAAATTTCACACTGGGGAGGCAGATGGATTCTGAAAGCTGGAAGGCTGGCCAGCTTTGGAACTGTAACAATCCACATACTTGATCTTCTTGCCCTAGGTCTTGCCAGTGTGACCCAGAACTTGGAGCCTGTTCTGAAGAAGCAGGGTTGGGACTGGGCGTGAGTCCTGGGGACTGGATCTTTGGGGGGGAAGTATAAATAGAGGGAACATCCGAATAGTGTTCCCTTCCCCCCCCCCAACCCCCGAATTCTGAGCAGTCCTGAATTCCCTGTGACCTTCTCTTTTCTCCAGACTCCCTGTGATCAAGCTGTCCATCCGCCTGGGGCTGGCGGTGCTAGGTTCCTTGCTGGGTGCCTTCCTTATTTTCCCAGGCCTGAGGCTGGCCCAGACACACCAGGATGCACTGACCCTGTCTGCAGACCGGCCACTACTGCAGTTAGACCTGGCTCCCCCCAGGGTTGGGTGGGGGTTGTGGTAGAGGCTGGAGGTCAGGAGCCTGCCCCCACTGTGGTGCTCCCTCCAGGCTGCTTCTGCACACCAGCTTCCTGTCTCCCCTGTGCACCCTGTGGCTCTGGACGAAGCCCGTCGCCCGTGACTTCCTATACCAGGCACCCATGAGGAATGTGACCTCTTCTCTGTGCGTGTGTCAGGGTGCTGAAGGACCTGGGGTGTCTAAAACAGGGTGGGGGGCCAGGGGAGGGGGGGAATGAACTGGAAAGATCATGTGGCCTGGAGTAAGGAGGGCTCATCCAAACTCCCTGCCTGCTTGGCTGTTGTTGTAGACCATCAGAAGGTGCCTTTGACACCCTGCGCCTCTGGGTGCTGGTGGCACTGTGCCTGCTGCGGCTAGCTGTGACCCGACCACACCTGCAGGCCTACCTATGCTTGGCCAAGGCTCGGGTGGAGCAGCTGCGTAAGGAGGCTGGCCGCATTGAGGCCCGCGAGATTCAGCAGCGGGTATGCACCCTGGGTGGACAGTCCCTGGGCTAAGGGGACCTGGCTTGGTCATGGGGTCCCTGCCCTGGGAAGGCCACTCCCTCTGCAGCCTCTACTGCCTCCCTGCCAGGTGGTCCGCGTCTACTGTTACGTGACGGTGGTGAGCCTGCAATATCTGACCCCGCTCATCCTCACTCTGCACTGCACGCTGCTGCTCAAGACCCTGGGTACTGACCCTGGGTACTGGGCTGCTAGGAAAGAGGGCTGGGCTAACAGGTGGAAGGTAGAGACAGGTCTGGTAAGCTGGGACATGGGCCTGAGCTAGGACATGGCTTAGTAAGGGTGGGGCCAGCTATAGAAGTGAGGGGCAGCGTTTGGGTAAGGCCACAGACTTCTTTGTGGGGACAAGACCTATAGACAGGGAGATTGGAGGTGGGATCAGGAAGTAGTGCAGGTGGGGCCAGCAGACTGGGGAGGCTCCCTAAGGTCAGTGGGGTAGAACCTAACGGCCGAGTGTGAGGGCCTCTAGACTCCCACTGGCCTGTCTCCACCCATAATTCCCTTCTTCTCTCTTGTAGGTGGCTACTCTTGGGCCCTTGGCCCTGCTCCAACCCTACTGGCCCCACCCCAGTCCTCAGGCACTTTGATCTCTGTGGACCCTGCAGAGGATGAAGCCCAGCAGACTGCAGCCCAGGTAGCAGGGGTCCTGGGCAGCCTGCTTATGCCCCTCTTCCTCCGTGGAGTGCTGGCCTACCTCATCTGGTGGACCGCTGCCTGCCAGCTGCTCTCCAGCCTCTTTGGCCTCTATTTCCACCAGCACCTGGCAGCTTCCTAGTGTGATACTAGTAGGCACTGGCGTCTGATCCCTTTCAAACAGGACTGGGACTGCCCCTAGATGACCTAGGGTTAAGGGTGGGGACTCCCCAACATCTCTCTCACCTCAGTGCCTAGATCTTGAATCAGGTTCCCCTGGACCTGGAGGCTCTGGTCCTCGTGTGTGTGTGTGTGTGTGTGTGTGTGTGTGTATGTGTGTGTGTGTGTACAGGATTTCAGTGGGAGGCTACTCACTTTTGCAGAAATATCCCAGAAGCTTGGGAGATGAGCAGGGGATACCTGGGTGGCCAGGAGAGCTTAGGAGAGAGTGGTACTAGGCAGAAGTGCAAAGATGGAGGAGGCTAGAGATGGCTAAAAGATAGCTAGGGGTGGGGCTCAGGCCCAGCATCCACGTATCCCTGGGGTCTGTCATTGTCTATCAGCAGGAGGGGAAAAGGCAACCCACCATGGCCATCTCCCCAGCACGCCAGGGAGCTGAGGCAGGAAGATTAGCCTAGACTAGTAACTAGACCATGTCTTCAAAATGAAGAAGAAAAAAATAAGGTGTGAGCGCAACGAATGTCAGCTGGGAAGAAAGTGAGAGGAGAAATTGTCACCATCCTTGGAAGCTGTGAGGTAACTGCTGTCATGTCTTTAAGGCCTTGGTGACTGACCACCAACTCCAGGGCTGTCCTAGTCCTGTGACTTAGTACGTGTGCACGTGTGTTTATGAGACGAGCATGGGTTGCCTGACTCAACTATATATCAAAGTGTATATTGAGAATAGAAAGTGGAGGCTTCTGTCACATTGCCTGGTGACACTGCCAGTAGTCTGCAGCAGGGTCACATGCAGGAGCCAATGCTGTCACAGCCCTGAGGTCTCAATGTGGGGAGGACTTAGGACACACAGGCCCATAGGTGCCATGATGATAGGATCAGAGGATAACTTAGCACCACAGGCTTTGCCTTCTACCACGGGACCCCAGATCGCAAGAGGCTCCCGGGAATCTCTGGTTCCCACCTCACACCTCACCCTAGGAGTGCTGGGATTACACTTGTGCTGTTCTCTCCCACTTAGGTGGGTTCTGGGGACTTGAACTCAGGTCTTCATGACTGTAGCAAGCATGGCTAATGTGTGTGTACTATGAATCCACGGGATATCCTTGAAGGCATATCCAGAGTTTCCCTGCTTCTTGGACAGACTCCCAAACTGACCCTGTCAAGGGGCTGTAGGAGTTTGTGGAAATTCCAAGGGAATCAGGGATGGGCAAGTAAAGGGCATGAAAAGCAGACAGTGCTGGAAAACCAAGGTTCTGCTCTGTAGGACTTGAGAGTAACTTCAGAGTGGAGGGCACACACCTCAGATGGTCCCACCCCAGACACTTGGCTGGTTGGGGACTGGGCTGTGTTCCAGAGCAAAGGTTCCTGTGGCTGATGCCTCTGGTTGTCAAGCATCATGGAACACAGCTAATGACTCTAGAGGTAGAGGCAGGTACTATGCACGAATTTGAAGTCAGCCTGGAATATATATCGCAGATATGCAAATAAATATATGAACATTTGTTATTGGCAGATTCAGCTATGTGGTTACTATGTTCTTGAATCTCTCTCTCTCTCTCTCTCTCTGTGTGTGTGTGTGTGTGTGTGTGTGTACTGGCAAAGGAACACAGGCTCGTTTGTGTAATAAGTGTTCTACCACAGAGCCATTCCCCCAGCCCATCACTGGGATTCTAGACTGGGGCTCTATTGCAGAGCCATGTCTCACCTTCATTCCCAGCCTGCGTCACACCTGAATGATGTGCAGAGTACTTGGGCAACACACTTTTCCAAGGGGGTGGAAAAGACAGCTCAGCAGTTAAAAGCACCGGCTGTTCTTACAGAGGACACAGGTTCGGTCCTGAGCACCCACATAGTGGCTTATAACCGTCTATAATTCCAGTCTCAGACAATCTTTTGCCCTCTTCTGGCCTCCTTGGGCATCAGGCATACACAGTCAAACACACATGCAGGCAAAGCACCCATACACAAAATATTTAAAAATACCAAATAGCCCCAGCCCTGTCTCAGGGCTAAAGTTCAGTATGGGGGAGGGACCAGAGTTGAAGAAGCAGAAGTTACTTAAATTTTTATTAAATATATTCTCTTGGCACAAATCTTTAAAATATATAAACATTATATATAAACAAAATGTTTTCATGGCATCAAAATAGAACTCCAGACTTGATAGTGACCATGGGAGAGGGTAGCCACAGAGGCTAAAAGCCCCCAGGTCAAAGCTAATGGGAGGCATATGGGGAAGCAGGGTCCTGTGACACCCTTACCTCCCCCACCCATCTGACTGCCCAGTGTAGGGCCCTGCCCAACCACCTACATGGTGTAGAGTGCCCAGCCTCTCCACCTCAGTATGGGGCAAGAAGCAGAGGCAGTACACTCAAGAGGATGGGGATGGTCCCTGAGCCACCACAGGCTGTTCAGGTGCCTGGGGACATAGGGATGGCCCATCACCATCTGTGGAGGAGGCAGGGAGATGGCCGAGCATCACAATGTAAGAAATACAGGAACAGGAAGGACTGCAGTCCAGACGAAATGCCTGGGAGTCAAGTTACCCTGCTCAGGTCCCACATGTGAGATGGCGGTCATCCAGCTGTGGGAGCCAACACCTTGCTCACCTCTGAGCCAGGACTGGATTGCACAGGTAGGCGTTCTGTGTGCACAGACTTGGGCCAGGATAAGCTGGAGACTAGAAACTATAGGCAGGATTGACGAAAGTTGTAGGCTAGCCCAGGCGACACACCGAGGGTCATGCTAGCCAGGGCTTGGGGGAGGGTGCTGTCTCAAAGACCCCAAATCAAGAACCCAAGACCTCAGGAAACATGACAACTCAGGGACCCGGGAGAGTTCTTAAAAATCAGCTGGCTGGTGGTCCCCCAGTGCCCAAGACACCTCTGCATTCATTCACACAGGCCAAACCTTCACTTGGCTTGGCTGAAATGACAGCCACAGTAGGGACCAGAGACCCACAAGAAGGCCTAGAGTTCAGGGTTGGGCAGTTTCAGAAGTTTGCACCCATCTCTATGGGTGCTGGTGCAAATGAGAGCCTTTGGGCCTGCATAATGACCCAGGTGCTTTGGAAGACATCCTAGGTGAGGGAGACATTTTCAGTGGGGTATGTACCCACCCCTTCTGCCTAGTGGCCATGAGACCTAGGAAGGTTACAAGCCATGAAGTTGGCAAAGGTCAGGTGCGGCCCTCAGGGATGGGATGGACATAGTGCCCTGGGGAGAAAGCTATGTGGGCAAGAGCAGCCATCTGCCACCTGGGGGAGGATGAGCAGGCATGGTGAAGGACTGAGGGACACAGGTACAGCCACCACTGAGCAAGCTACAACCCTCCAGGGTGCAGCTTTGAGGGAAGAGTATCACATCTGCATGACAGGTGGGCTCCGGGCCCAGTGTGCTAGTGGGCACTAGATTCAGCAGCAGATCAAGAAGACACCAGGCCAGGAGAGACTCACCAGCCATTAACAAGGAACTGAAGGGAGGGGCACAACCAAGATCCATCATCACAAAGGCACATCCTGAGGGTTTTGCTATGGGCCCTGCAGCCCCAAACCGGGTCCCACCCTCCTGCCCATCCTTAAGGTACCACAGGGCTGCCAGTGCAGAACTGTATGCCCTCAATCACTAGCTCACCATCCACTGTTGTGTGGGCTTTAGCTCTGCAGCCGGCGCAGCAGGATCTGCATGAGGTCGAAAGTGGTGAAGCTGATTCCCACTGCAATCGGGCCCTTCAGCCAGTTCATGCTCAGGCCCTTGTAGAGGCCCCGAACTGCGCCCTCCTCACGCACGATGGAGCGCAGCGTGCTCAGGATGGAGCCATGCTGGTGGCCTGTGACACCTGCCGTCTGCATGCGCCGCCGCACCACGTCCAGAGGGTAGGAGGCTGACTGCCCAATGAGGCCAGCACAGGCCCCGAAGACCATGCGCTCAAAGGGGTAGGGCTGCGAGCGGCCACTGTACTCTGCAGGGCAGAGGGCACATGAGTGCCACACTTGTAGAGCCTAAAGCCCCACTTCCTGGCCACTCTTAGTTTTGGCATGGGAAATGGGACCCCCAGCTTCATGTATGCCAGATCAGTGTCCTGCCATTGAGCCACATCCCAGCCTAACGTAACATCTTGCAATGATGAGACTTCCAAGGTTACTCAGGTTATATGTACAATAGTTCCCCCTCACCTATGGGAGCCCAGGTCCCATCCTGCCGTTTTCAGTGCCCCGCATCTGTGGGGGCACTTGAACCCTTAAGAGTACAAGGCTACACAGACAACGTCCTTCTTCCTACATGGAGGACATACCTCTGCCTGACTTTCATAAACTAATGAGGGCTGTAGTGATGTCCAGGGACAGCTGTGAGATTGTGGTTTCTTAGTGTCCTGCTAAGGGCTGTGGGCACCACTCCATAGAGCAAGTGCCTAGCACAGCCTGCACCACAGGAAAGGAAGATACAAGTGTGCCGCTGTGGATTCTCAGATCACGGTGGCCAGGGGTCACCAAGCACCTGCAGCAGGTACAGCACAGGCTCAAGTAACCTTGGATGGACAGGTTCTGTGACAGTCTCACTGAGAGCCCAGGCTGGTCTGCACCTCATGCCATCCTCCTGCCTCAGCCTCCTGAGTGGAACATGAGCCACCACAGCCAGTTAGACTGAAAGGGTTCTTAGCATCCTGTATTGTGCTGTGTGCAGACTTTCTTCTTGTCATTGTTGCCAGCTGAACGCAGTATGACAGCTGTGCACACAGCATTTCCACATCCAGGCGGCCTGCCTTGCTGCCATGGGTGAGCTGTGGGAGGAGGTGCCGGCTCTACACAAACACTGTACCACTGCACAGAAGGGGCGCAGTACCATAGACTAGGGAGCCTTGAGGGTCCAAGAAACTGCCCCACAGATAGGCCACTATCTTTTCAGCCAATTGAGGTTTTTATTAAGGGTCTTGTTATTAGCACAGGCTGGCCCTGATCCTGCAGTAATCCTGTCTCATTCTCCTAAATGCTTAGATCACAGGTGCACCCACTGTCCCAGTGAGAGGCCTCACCTGCCCCAGGTACTCACTATTTAACAGGAGACCTGGGGAGGGGGGTTGCTTTTTGTTTACAGGGTGTTTCCCTCAAATGCAAGAGGCCCTGGGTTTTGGTTGTATCTCTAGCACCTCATGAGTCTGGGGAGACATCCTGTGAGCCCAGTACTGGAGATGTGGAGGAAGGAGAATGAGATGGGATTTAAGGTCTTCTGGGCTGCCAGGCAAACTTGAGCCCAGCCTGGGTTACACAGTGAGCCTTTCTAAAGAACTGAATACAAATGGTTAAAATCCCAGCTTCTGGGTTCCATGACACAGGGCACCTTGGAACTGGGCTCTGGATGAGGTGGAATCCACAGGAATGGCTCCCTGAAATCCCACCACTCTCTCCATCTCTCCTTACCTCGATGCAGGCTCTTCAGCGACTCATATGTAAAGAAGCTGAGTCCAGCATAGGGAATGACGCCCAGCACAGTGGGTGTGAACCCGAAGTAGAGGGTCTTTAGTCCTTCCTCTCTTGAGATACGGATGAAGACGTGAAAGATGTTGCTGTACCTGATGGGACATGTGACAGGGCTTAGTGCCTGCACCCTATTCACTCCTGTCCAGGAGAGTGAGGAAACTTCATTCAGATGGCACCACCTGCTCTGTGAGATATGGGGCTAGTACCAATGCTTTGTGCATATGCCAGGGAGGTCTCCTAGACCCTGAGCTGCTAAGCAGTCCAGGCTGGTTTCACACTCACAGAGACCCTCATATCTCTGCCTTGGTGCTCAGCCCTCCAGCTCTGGTTTTCCTGTTTGTTTTATTTTGTTATAAAACAAAGCTTCACTATTATAGACCTGGCTGGTCTGGAGTTATCTATGTAGACCAGGCTGGCCTTGAACTCACATCTGTCTTCCTGTGCTTCTACTGGAATTACAGGTGGTACCACACTCCCAAACCCCGGCACCTGTCTCTCATAGTGTGCACTGGAGTTTTGCCTCATGTCCATACACCGTGTGTGTAAGCAGAAAATTGGACAGAACAGGGCATCTAATCTCTTGGAGCTAGAGTTACAGCTGTGAGCCACTACGTGGGTGCTGGGTATCAAACCCAGGTCTTTGCAAGGGAAGTCAGTGGTCTTCACTGCTCAGCTACCTCTCCAGTCCCAAACCTGCCCTGATGGTACTTGTTTATTGCCTTGTTTAATGAGAGGGTTCTGATCTGTAGCTCAGGCTGAGCTGGGAACCTTGATGCTACTGTCTCAACCTCCCTAGTGTCTGGGTCACAGGTGTGTCCTGCTGTGCTCAGTTTCTTATGTGGTTTTTGGCCGTTGTTTTAAACATTTACTTACTCTGGAGCACTGTGCAGAAATGTAGATCAGAGGACAGATTTGGGAGTCTCTTTTTTGTTTTGTTATGAGACAAGATTCTCTGTGTAGCCCTGGCTGTCCTGGAACTCACTCTGTAGACCAGGCTGATCTCAATCTCACAGAGATCCACCTGCCTCTGCCTCCCGAGTGCTGTGAATAACAGTATGTGCTACCACCAATTACTAATCTTTTTTTTTTTTTTTTTTTTTTTTTTTTTTTTTTTTTTAAAGAACAAATGATGTTTTCTGAAACCCTGTAGAATCTCACTCATTGGAGGGATCCCCAGTGAGCATCCTTACATACATCTCTGCTGGTGACAGGATCCCGTGGCAGGACTCACATTTCTTTGGGCGTCACAGCCATCCTTGCTCTGACCAGGTCCAGAGGGTAAGTAAGAGAAGCAGCAGTGGTTCCTGCCAGGGCCCCGGCCAGGAGGCGGGGCCATGGGGGCAGGGCTCTGCAGACAAGCAGAATAAGTTGAGGCCTGGGTAGGGATAGGGGATACCCACACTACAGCCTTTGGTAAGGAGAAACAGGAGACTCAGGAGGGTTCCATGTGGCTGAGCTTTTGGGTTGCTTAGGGCAGTGTCTAATGCACCCTCCTGTTGTCTCCCTCCCATGTGCAAGAGTGTCTTCCCCAAGGCTGGAGCCACATGGTGCTCTGGACTTTTGGGAATCAGATCTGGGCAGAGGGATAAGGGATTAGAGTTGAGACAGCACAGGGGAAGAAATGGAGGGTGGGTGAAGAATGAGGGATGAGGCTGTGGTCCTATAGGAGGGGTCAGTGAGGGGCAAAGCCTAGGCAAAAAGGAGCCTAAGGGGGAGATGGTGGATGAGGCAGGGCAAAGAGGGGTGGGGACTGGTGGGCAGGGGCCTCACTCTCCACAGAAGCCATAGTAGTGGCCCAGGATGCGCTTGTACTCCTCGTGAGCGCTGAACTGGATAGCTGCATAAGGAATCACTCGCACCATGGTGGCCGAGTTCCCGCGCCAAAGGCTGAGGAAGCCCTCATTGAGGTAGGTGAAGTAGAGGAGCCGGAAGGCCTCCTGGAGAAGACAGGGAGTCAGCACTTCTTTGCCACCACTGGCCCTGGGTGCACTCTGAGGGCAGTACCCTCAAATGCAGAGTGTGGGTGGTATCACCCGTCACTGGGCCTGCCCAGCTAGTAGCAGCCTGAGCTGTGATCACCTGGCTCCCTTGCACCCTGATTTCAGGCCCACTCAAATGGTAGACGCTAGCAATTGACAGAAATGGTGGTTGTACAGCTGGCTAGGAGCTGCACATGCTGCATGGGTACTGGTCTGACAGTGACACCTTCAAGAACATTCTAGTGGATGGCTATTTACAGATAAGTCACACAGGAAGACAGGCTTCAAAGTCCCACCCCACAGGTGTGTGAGGGTGGCAGGACAGCAGCCCTCACTCTCCACAGGTGGCCTGTGCACATTGTGTTTTTGGGAAACCTGCCCCCCCCCCCAAGTCCCTGTAGCAGCTCACCTTGGCAGAAAATCTTTTTGAAGACACTGGAACAAAGAAAAGCACAAGAGACCATGAGATGTAGCGGTCAGCCTCCTGGGTCTGAAGCCCCTCACTGGGGGTCTGGGGCCCGATCTTCACTTGGTGCTGGTGTGGGCAGTGAACAAAAATGCAGTAGGGTGAGGGGTTCTACCTAGGCCCTAGGAAGGGTAGTGGAGCCAGCACAGGGCACAATGGCAAGGGGCTTGGGCAGAAGCTGTAAGGCTGTGTGTTGGGAATGTACACTTGGGAGGGACCCCAGCTCTTTGGCCCTGCTGCCAGCCCTGAACCTAGGCCTCCTAAGAACAAGTGCCAAGCTGGCTTGGTCTGCCCTGTTCTCCATGCCCCCATCCCAGCACAGGAGCACTAGCTGGCCTCTCCACGGCTCCATAGGCCTGCTCTGCTTCGCACTACATGTCCTTAGACACCATATGGGGCAGGAGGCTGAACTATGTAGGCCAGAAGGACTTGTGGGAAAGATCCAGAAGTGTAGGCCCCAAGGCTTAGGAGAACCTCTGGTATGGCCACTGGACACCCCCACCTAGCTCCTCAGCAGGAAATCCACAGCCATGCTCAGACAGCAGGTGACGGGGACTACAGTCAGAACAGAGGGCTTGCCCCTTTCTCTAGCCATCGCCTCCATCTACTGACCAGCCAGGGGACTTATGGAATATCATCACTGCAGAGGCACAGTGGTGGTGGACAGTTGAGGGAGCCACCATCATCTGACCATCAGGCTTGCTCAGGCCTTGCTGACCCTGCCAGTTTAGTACCGAGGGAGGGACATGGGCTCTGGACTAACTGTATCCCCCAAAGTTACATCCACATCCCCAGCCAGGTTCCTAGAAAGGTGGCTGACTGGGTTTGGAAACAAAGACTTTGCAGATGTGGTAGATTAAAGGAGTAGGAAGGTGGCCCTGAATAGTGAGTGACTGATACCTCTGAAGAACATGGGGGCTGGGTATGGTAGCAAGTACATGTGATCCTAGCACTGAAGAGGCTGAGGCAGAAGGGCTGCTTCAAGTTCAAGGCCAGCCTGGACTATAAAGTGAATTTAAAGCCAGTTTGGGACTACAGTAGGAGACGAAGTGTAAGTTATTTGGGGCTGTGGGGAGAAAGGAGAGGTGACCAACTGGCTGTTTTTCAGATTGCACAAAGACAGACTCACAGGTCTTACCTTGGAAGATGATCTTGGTTCGGTCCAGGGGGGCTACTGCTGTCTTGGCAAGCGCACCGGCCAGGGCTCCGGACAGCAGTGAGCTGAGCACTTGTCTGTGGTCTCTCTACAACAGAGCACCAGGTCACGAGCTCAGAAAGCAAAGTGGTCAAGGCCTCACAGAAGCTGCAGGGGATGAGGACCAAGACCCAGAGAAGCATCACGTCCTCCAGTGCTGGTGTGCATGTGTGCACTGTGTGCATGGAGGCCCAGGGTCGGCATCGGATGTTTTCCTCTATCAATTTTGTATTTCTCAGTGGATCTGGGGCTAACTGATTGAGCTAGATTTGATGGTCAGAAAGCTAAGATCCTCCAGTCTCCATGCCTCCTGCCTTAGCCTGGGATCACAGACACATGCAGTTGTAGCTCCATGTGGATACTGGGGGATCTGAACTCAGTTTTCCTAGCTTGACAAATACCTTTCTACTGGCTTAGTGGTTTCCCTCGGCCATTTTTCCTTCTTCCTTTTTTTTTTTTTTTTGGTTTTGAAACAATGTCCCTCTGGGCACTCATGGCTGGCCTGGAACCTGCTTATGTAGACCAGGATGGCTTCAAATTGACAGAAATCCTCCTGCTTTCTGCCTCCCAAGCACTGGGATTAAAGGTGTGTGACATGTGTTCATCCCCCACCCCTTTGAGACAGGATCTTGCTCTGTAGCCCAGACTGTCCTAAATCCTGCAATGCTATGTCTCAGCCACCCAAGTGTGCAATACCATCCTTGACCAACCTCTCATGCCTCATTCAGCCTCAGTGTCATTTGGAATCCTGCTTGGCCTTGTGCAGTTAGCCTCTTGGAGTGAGGCTGACAGTTACCCCTGAAAATTGTCCTGAGCTGTCCTTCCCACTTCCTGGTTTCTACAACCCCTTTGTGCAATCCCTGGCTTCCCATTCCTACTCTTGTTATATAACTACAGCATGGTATTTTGAAGCCTTTCGCTTTTTTTTTTTTTTTTTTTTTTTTTTTTTTTTTTTTTGAGACAAAGTTTCTCTGTGTAGCCCTGGCTGTCCTGGAACTTGCTCTGTAGACCAGGCTGGCCTTGAACTCAGGATCTGCCTGCCTCTTCTTCCTAAATGTTGGGATTAAAGGTGTGCAACACCATCACTCTATTGGAGCCAAAATTTGGAGCGGAGATCACAGGTGTGCACATTGTTCTCAGCTGGCAATTAGCCCTCCATAGGGCTGCTATAAGGACAGAACAAGCAATGGTTTTCAGGCAATGCTGGGGATCCAGTGGCCAGCCGGGAGAGATGTTGGGAGTCCAGTGGCCAGCAGGGGGTGATGTTGGGAGTCCAGTGGCCAGCAGGGGGTGATGTTGGGAGTCCAGTGGCCAGCAGGGGCAAGGTTGAAGGTCCAGTGTCCAGCAAGGGGTGGTGTTGAGAGTTCAGAGGCCAGCAAGGGAGGTGATGTTAGGGGTTCAGTAGCCAGCTGAGGGTGATGTTGGGAGGTCCAGTGGCCAGCAGGGAGTGATGTTGTTGGTCCACTAGCAGGGGGTTGTAGTGAGTTGTAACTGAGGAATGCCTTCAGTGGAGGGTGGGAGGAAGCTGTCTTGGAGGCTCTCTGGAATGTTTTACATTTATTGTCAGGTAGTCAGCAAGCCTCTGATGGACTATGCCTAAGTACCCCACTGGTGACCTCCAGTCTGGCCCTGGTGAGTGCATCCTCTTGTCCTCCAGCAGTTCCGGGTGCCTCCTAGAACCCAGGAAAAGACCAGCCACTGACCCCATGGACTTTGTGACTGTTGGTGTAGTTCCTGCCAGTGCTACCTAGGGAGACTTACAGGATGTGATAGCCTATGTTTTGGGTTTAGCAGGACATCCACAGGTGGCAGATGGCCCAAGCTGACTGCTTTGCTATTGTCAAGATTTTTGCTTTACAGCCCAAGTGGGCTGGGAACTAGTGAGTGCGAGGACTGTAGAGGCACTCTGTCTGTCTGTCTGCATGCCCAGCCCCACTTTCCCTTTCAGGGACAGTCTCCTTCAGCTGCAGCAAGACCTGCCACCCCTGCTCTCCATTCTTTAGTGTCCTCACTCTCCAGTGCCTCCCACAATTATGGGTAAGGCTTGGCTTCTTGCCAGATGTTGGGCCTGGCTGGATTCATGCATCTACTAGGCTTTGGTGATACCTTGAGCAGCAGGCATCTTCTCGTGATGCTTCATGTTCCTGTTCACTGTGAGCAAAGATAGAAATGGTGCGTGATATGCAGTGGGAGTGAAAATGGCAAGGATTGTACTGTGCTCTGCTGATTCAGTGAGGACACCAGAGATGACCTAGAGCAGTGGTTCTCAACCTGTGGGTCAAGACCCCTTTGGGTCAAATGACCTTTTCACAAGGGATACCTAAGTCCATCAAAACCCACTGATATTTATGGTTCATAATAGTAGTACAATTACAGCTATGAAGTAGCAATGAAAATAAACTTATGGTTGGGAGTCACCATGACACGAGGAACTATATCAAAGGGCTCCAACAATAGGAAGGTTGAGAACTGCTGTTCCACAGGATGGGAGATGGTAGTACTTGCCTTTGAGGAGACAGCCCCAGACAGAACGGCTTCGGCATCTTCACGCAGGCGCACAGAGCCTTCCTGCACACCATTACCCATCCCAGGCGTGCTGGACAGTGGGAGACTTAGTCCTGAGGAACAAGAAGGGCTGGTGAGATGAGCTAGTCTCAGTGGGATAGTGACTGTCCAACTAAGGGTAGCTTAGCTGTTGACTTCTGAGGCTCACCTAGGTCAGCTCCAATGGCCTTTACCTTACTTAATTCTTGGCTTTCTGAACTAGTGCTAGCAGATTAGAGAGGGTAAGAGGCTGGCTGAGGCCGCCCAGCAGGGAATGGAGGTCAGGAGACCCATATATCCAGAGCCACTAAGCATCAGCCCCACCACCAGTCTAGGGTGGTCTTCTATCATGAGTCTAGACCCATGCAGCTACCTGTTCTCTGCTGAAAGTTGTGTGAAGGAAGACCTTGCTCTCTGCACTTTCCCCTGAAGACCTAGCCCAGAGCAGCCACTTCTGTTCATGCCCCACCTTCCCAGGCCATTGGACCTCAGAAGAAGTAGGGATGAAGGAATGACAGAGATGCCACTGTACATCACTGTTCTTTGAGGGCTCAGTCTTCATAGTGTTTCATGATCTAATAACCAGACTTGGCAGTGCAGGCCTGTTACCCTACCATTCGGGAGGCTGAGGCAGGAGGACCTGAGTCCAAGCCAGTGAGCTTAAGGTTACCCTGACAACAGTAACAAGTAAAGGAGAGCTAGGGGCTGGCTCAATGGAAGAACACTGGCCTAGAACCCATCAGTACGGGGGTGGGGGGGTGGAGGGTGGAGGGGGCTGAGGGTGTGGCTGTGGCTCAGGGATGGAGCCTTTGCCTAGAATTCCCCCCCAGTGAGGGGCTAGGGGCGTGGCTCAGGGGTGGAGCCCGTCCTCCTTAGATGGCTCAGTGGGATATCACTGGCCATGCATACTTGAGGCTCAAAGCTTAATTCTCGTGGAAAAAAAGCAACTGCACAGGCTGTTAAACCACACACACCTACCTCAGAGGGCCCAGCCCACTGCAGGTTGTGTCATTTCTGGGCAAATGATCCTGAGTGCTATAAGAAAGCAGGTTGAGCAAAGCACACCTTTAATCCCAGCACTCAGGAGGCAGAGGCAGAGACAAGCAGATTTCTGAATTTGAGGCCATCTGGTGTACACAGTGAGTTCCAGGACAGCCAGAGCTACATAGTGACACTCTGTCTTGAACAAACCAAAAAAAGAAAAATGAAAGCAGGCTGGGCAGGCTATGGGGAACAAACCAATAAGCAGCATCTGAATCAGCTCCCGCCTCCAGACTTGTGACTTCGCTTGGTGATAGTCTGGGGCCTGAGTTCTAAGTTGTTATAAACCTTTTCCTCTGCAACTTGCTTTTACTCATGATTTTATCACAGCAATAGAAACTCTAAGTAGAACAACTGTGTCACATCGGGCAGCTCACTTACAACCATCTGGAACTCCAGTTCCTGGGGATTACACACACGCGCACACACATGCACGCATGCAGAAGAGCTGGGGGCATGTCAGAGGTGGAGTGGGGAACTGAGGTATAACTCAGGAGTGGAGCCCATACCTAGAACCATCCCCAGTGAGGGGCATGGCTCAGCAGTAGAGCTCTCTCTGGCTGTAGAAGGCACTAGTTTCTAACTCTAGTAACTTAAGAGAAAGAAGGAAGGGAAGAAAAGAACCTAGGACAACTGAGGTTGGGAAAGGAAACAAGAATGTAAGCTTGCCGCAGTACCCTGAGTACTCAGGGGAAGCACAGAATAGGAAACAGGATGACAGCCGGAAGGTAGAATGAGGGCATCATGAGTGATAAGCTAGAGGTAGATATCCAGGACTCCATGCTCATGTGAGTAGATGAGTGGTAAGACACTAGGAAGCAGAGAGAGCTCTCCTTGCATGGAGCCCCCGAAACACATGCAACTCCCCACAACTTATATGGAAGGAAAGAACCAACAAGTTGTACTCTGACCTTCATATGTGCACTGTGACATGTATGTGTATGTGCACACACACACAACCCCCATGCAAATAAATATAACAAAAAAACCCCCCTTAAATAAAAGTCACCAGGAGGATTGCAGGCTCTGAGAAGATATTTACCAAAGGTATGTGTGGATATGTGGACTTTGGGGGCCCCGAGGCAGGTTGTGATCCACTGGGGTTTTCCCCTTCTGCCTTGCCTTTCAAAACTCACCTCCCAGCAGAACTGTGAGAAACAGGACATACATGATGAAGAGACAGTGACACAAATGTGTGTCCTTGCCTAGTGCATGAGCCTGACCAATAGCACTGCCAGAAAAGGACAGTCTGTGTCTCGGGCATGACTGTGCACACCTCTTACCTTGGGACTCAGAAGACGTTCAAGGCCAGCCTGGGAAACACGAGACCCTGTTCCATAAATGAATGCATGAATGAGTGAGTGAATGGATAATACATAATAAATAAATAGATGGAGGGAATACCTGGCATGGTGCACACACCTTTAATCCCAGCACTTGGGAGGCAAAAGCAGGTGGATCTTTGAATTGAGGCTATTGTGGTCTACATAGCAGTTCAGCAGGACTGCACAGAGAAACCCTGTCTCGAAAAACCAAAAAAAGAAAGAAAGGAGTTTAGGGGCTTTTCACTTGTAAGGCCCAGAGGAATGATAGATTGACGGATGGATGGATGATGGATGGATGGAATAGGGTGCAGGGTCAGGAGTCAGGGGATCAGATGCTATCTTTGAGGACTCTAGATTCTGAGTCTGGCCTGAGTTCAGATGAGCCCACTATAGACTTGACAGAGTTGATGAGTTAGAAGTTATGCTGCTTATAAATCCAGGAGTCTCCTGAAAACTCAGCCAGGTCTCACCAATTCCAATGACACTATCAGCCCCATGTGGTGGTGATATCACCAACCCTGCAGGTATGTGGTACCTAGCCTGGGCCCCTATCTGTTTGCATATCCTGGGGCCCCAGCCCCTCAGAACACCAGCACTCTTTCAGGGCCCAGCCTCTTTCTTCAGCTCATTGGTCTCCCAGGAGTGACAACAGCCCAAGAATTACTTCTGATGCACTCCAGAGGATGAGGCAGGAGGATCACAAGCTTCAGACAAGCCTATGCTACATAGTGAGACTTTGTCTCAAAAACAGAAAAGCAAAACAAAGGAAAGAAAGCTATTTCTGTTAATATTTACCCTGAGGACGGCCAGGCCAAAGCTCAGCACAGCCCAGCGACCCAAGGCTCATTCCAGAACAGCTGACTTGAAAGTTCAGTTGTGTATTTGTTCAAGTCAGTATGGAGCTGAGCCACCTCTCAGAGAGCTGTTCTTTGTACAGAGAACCGTGCTCATGAACCAACCAGGGGGGCTTATATGAGGGGCCAGGGTGGGCAGTGAAGATGAGATGGGATCCCATGAGGATGAGGAGCTGCAGATGAGAGAATGATGCTTTCTGGGCTCCACCTACAGCACTCTCAAAAAAATTACCACGTGGCTCAACAGTTAAGAGTGCTGGCTGCCTCTGCTGAGGACTGGAGTTCAATTTCCAAGCAGCCACATGTTGGCTCACAAACATCTGTGACTCCAGTTGAGGGAATTGGACACCCATTTCTGGCCCTGGCAGGCAATGCACACATGCAATGCACAAACATAGTGCAGGAAAGGCACCCATATACATAAAAATAAAAATAAATGAGTAAGCAGTATTCAGGGCTATAAAGTGACTAAAACAAGTCAGGTGGCAGCGGCACTGCCTTTAATCCCAGCACTCAGGAGGCAGAGGCAGGTTCAAGGCCAGTCTGGTGTACAGAGTGAGTTCTAGTACAGCAAGGGGTACACAGAGAAACCCTGTCTTAAAAGGTCAAAGAGACTAAAATTAGGGCCTGGGCTGCATCTTGGCTGGTGAAGTACTTGCCTAACAGTCAGGAAGCCATGGTTTCCAATCCTAGTACCATATAAAAGCAGGTGCCATGGGGCACACCTGTCACCTCGGCACTCAGGAGGCTCAGACATGGGATTCATCACAGATTCAAGACAGCTAGGAAACAGAGCAGGGAACTGTTTCAAGTAAATAAATAAATAAAATAAATAAAATGAGTGGGTGAAATGGTGACTAAAAAACAATGCCAGTGAAGACTAACAGCTCCTGTGCTAGGCTATTTATATCATATAAATATCATTATATCATAAGCTATTTCAGATGTCCATGGCTGTTGAGTGGCTGGCCTGGTGACCTGGCTGCACTTGCAGCATCCTGACAGTGGTGCCTTTGGGGCAATAAGGTCACAGTAGGGCAAATGCAGAGCGCTAAGGAAGGCGCCCTTCTGCAGGGCTTTGTGCTGGCTGGTTTCCTAGGAGACCTTCTTGGCAGAATGTACTCTTGTCCTCACCAACCCCTCTCCTCAAACTAGGTCTCTGAGACTCTTCACACAAGATTGCCCTTGACCTCTGTATGGAGGGGTGAGGATGGGGTGATATGAGACACATATTACAAAAACAGGGCACAGGAGCAGCTACTGTGTGTTACATGCCAGGCCTGCCCTTATCTAATCTGTCAGAGCGGAAGACAACTAGGTCTACTTTACAGATGGGGAGTTGGGATTAAAACTCTTCATAGAGCATATATCTAAAATCCCCCAGTGAGCACTTGGGGGTTTGGCTTCGGGGTAGAACATCTGCCTAGACTTCTCCAATGGAGGGCAGTGGGAGTATGTCTGCCCCGGCTACCCATCCCCCACTGGCAGCCCTCTAAAATCTACAAAAAGCCATCTTCTGTAGGTAGGGAGGCACAGAGGTGACAGTGACAGAAAACATGGTTGCTCACTCACCCTCTACTGAGAAATCTCCCTTACTTTTTGCAGATGCTCAGCCAAGCCTAACATATGACTCCAAAGCGGTAGGAGATCCCTTCCCTAGGGGGCCCAGACCTCAAAGTTGTCCTAGAAATGTTCCTTAATTAAGCCTTCACTTATCCCAGAGGAACAGCCACAGGGTGGGGGTGGGGAAGATTGGTCATCAATTTCCAAAGTCAGACTGAACATAACTCTGTCACAGGCAGTGTCTTGAACAGATCAATGCCCTGACAGCTGGCTCCAGCACTTAGAGAGCTCCTCTCTAAGCTCATGTCCCGGGACAGGGACAGAAGTCAGTATCTGAACCGCCTAGCTAATGTCTGGTTAACCGCCCTTACCCAGGCTAATGTCACAGGCAACCTAGTAGAAGATGGGTTGGGATAAAGGACAACAGCCAGTATACCTAGCCTTGGCTTGAGGCTACCCCAGCCTTTCTCAAGCCTGGGAAAAGCCAGGAGAAAGTACATCTGAGAGACTAGGCCCGCATTATTTTTTAAATCTTGGGGCGGGCAATGGCTTGGTGGGGAGGTGATTTCCTGGTGGGTGCAACATGCTGGTCTCCAACTTCTGAACTGCCAAACAGTCTGTCACCCTGCACTGGGAGGCTATTGCAGAAGAGTCAATTTCAAGGCTTGGGCTCTATTACCAAAAATTTTCTCAGGTAATAATAATCACCCTGGCCTCAGTGAGGCACAAGACTAGATCTCACAGGCAAAGAAGTGAAGTAAATGAAGAGAAGTAAATGAGCCAGCTGGTGCTCTGGAAAGCCTGTCCCCAGACAAAACTAGGTGGGGTTTGGCTAGAAATGTCAGGTCAGGAGAACATGATATGGTTCCTGTACCAACATTGGGAATGTGGGACTCTGTAGAAAGTGCCTCACCATTTGTGAGGCTCTGCTCCCCAGAGGCAGCCAGTCAGGTCAAGTGGACAGTGACCCATGGTGACTTGAAAAGTAAACACAAACTGTAAGAGCGGAGGGTGTAGGCAGCTTGCTGGGGGCACTGAGAATGCTCCGGGTGTACAGAGAGAACCAGAACAGAGGTGGGTGGGATGAAAACCATGAAGGACACAGGCTAGAACTAAGATCCATATGTAACAGCAGATGGCAGTGCTGTCCTCTGTCACTAGAGCTGCAGGTGTCCTTCGTGTCCTTCCCCAATGGTAAGCTAACCATCCTTCCTCATCCTCTTTCTCATCTGTGTTGCCTCCTGTCTCCACTCTCCAGCTTGTTGCTCAAGATGGAACAGCCATGGGGACACTGTGTCCTTCTCCAAGGACTGACCAGGTCAGCTGTGCGCTCACAGTGAGCCCAGGGTCTCAGGCCTGGGCCTCTTAGTTAAAGTAAGGTCGCTAAGTGTCTGCCACATCCGTGCTCTGCTGTCTATAATCCCTCTGCTCTGGAGGTGGGTGTGTATGTGTGAGGCCAAATGAAGTGCCAACTATGGAGCGGGAGGAAAACATGGATCTGTATGACCCAGATTGGTTTATAGAAATAGATACGTTTTTGTTGTTGTTGTTTGGAGACTGGGTTCCTCTCTGTAGCCTTGACTGTCCTGGTACATGTTCTGGAGAACAGGCTGATTTGAAACTCAGAGGTCTACTGCCTCTGCCTTCCAAGTGTTGGGATTAAGGGTGTGCCACATCATGTTTGACTCAAAGCCAATTGTGTTTGTTGGTACTGGGGGGTAAGCTGTCCAAGCACTGAACTGTATCCAGAGCCATCTTCTACTCATTTTTTCTCTTTCAAACAAGGTCTTGTGCTATCATCCCCTGAGGCTGGCCAAAAACAAGTATATCTGAAAACAACTGTAAACTCCTGACCCTTCTTCCTCTACCTCCTGCTGTCTCCTGAGTGGTGGGATGACAACTATGCACCACCATACCTGGCTCAAACTAACTTATTTTCAGTACTAGGCATAGAACCCTGAACCTCACGGCTGCAGCAAATATTCTACCACTGAACTACCTGGTCCTCTCCTACTGTTTTACTCTGGCCATCTGGCTGCCTAAACAAGCAAGGGGGTGAAGAGGGATGCAGTAACAACTCCCAAAGCAGCAAGTGGGGCAGGTCAGACCTCTGGCTATCCTGGGAGTCCCATCACCACACCACTGCCTCAGGGTTGTAGCCACCCTATACCTGGAGGGGGCTACTCCTCAGTGACAGAGTTTCCAAGTCTACAGTGGTTCCTATGATGATGGCCACCAGACACCAATTACCATCTGTCTGTCAATGATAAAAGCTGTTTTCTTTTCTAGTTCAGAGTCTGGTGTGTCTGGCATGGTGACTGGTGGCTGCTAACCTTGACTGCCTGCCAACTGCACTCTGTATTCTGGGGACTGAAACTCACCCTGGCAGAGAGCTATATGCAGGCCTCACAGTCATTCAGATCTCAAAAGACCCAGATACCTGCTAACCCAGCACATGGGATCTGAGGTACAAGGCCATCTTGGGTGGGACACATGGAAAGCCCCAGGTCACCAGCTGGAGCAGCTTAGCAAGACTCTGTCTCAAAAATGAAAAGGTACTTTGGGGAGTGGTGACACATAGAGCTTAGTGGGAGCTTGCTTATCTCTGGGATCCACCTCCAGTACCGAAAAGACAAAGAGCAGTGAGAGATGGCTCAGCAGGTAGAGACTCGCTGTTGAGCCTTAATCAGTTCCACCTCTGGAACCCACTTGGTGAACCAAGAGAACTGACTCCTGCCACACTGTCATCTGTTCTTGCTGACCCATATGTCACCGGAGGACCTTGAGCCTCTATCTTGGGTCCCCTTATGTTGTTGCTGCTCACCTCCAAAAGCCCAGACTCTTACCATGTGGGGTATAGTATAGTGCTATGGGCCTGGCCACCCAGTTACCTGATGGACAGGTAGGTAAATTACTGGGCACATTGAATTCCACATTTTCATGCTTTGCTCTGCTAGAAAATTTTTCTGCATTCTTTGTAACCGATTCTAAAAATCCCATCCTCACTGTTCCCATCTTACCTGTGCCCTGACTATTCAAGTAGTTCCTCAGCATACACCTTTAATCCCAGTACTTGGGAGGCCAAGGCAGGCAGATCTCTGAGTCTGAGGACAGCTAGAGCTACACAGAGAAACCGTCTTGACACCCCCCCCTAAAAGAAGTGGTTTCCCTGCCCCTTTCCACTTGATTCCCATTTAGGCTGGGGGTCAAGGAAGGCCAGGGCCTAGCAAGGGCCCAGATGTGGAACACCTGCTTGGTGCTTAGCCTCGCCAGCTGATCCTGCCCTTACGCACACCTCCACTGCTGCCCAATACAGCTCTTCATTATGCTCATGTTTCCCCCGAATGGGGGTAAACCATACTGCTGCTGAGACAAGACAGAAGCCACATGTGACCACTCTATGCCTGTCCCTCCATCTGTCACTATATTCCTGGGCAAGTGATGTGTGCTGGCTAGTATGCTCTCTAACAAGGAAGCAGGCAGGGCTCAGACAGACCCCTTTACAACCAATGGACCAAATGGTCATGCAACTCCCCAGCCCCACGCTCCATTACCACTGCTTGTTTGTGAGACAGGTCATACAGCCCAGGCTGGCCTTGAGATCAGAGATCTTTCTGTCTCTGCCTCCCCAGTGCTGAGACTAAGGGAGTGTGCCATCATGCTTGACCTCTTTATTTGAAAAGGTTCTTATTATGGCCTTGACCTTCAATTTCTGATCCTTCTGCTTCCAAGTCCTGAGTGCTGGGAGAACACTTTCAGCTGTTCTCTGCCATGTTTAAGTACCATCTGCTCTAGGAAAAGGCCCGAGAGGTGGCAGATCATCCTCCCACTGCACTGGGAGCTGGGCACTAGGACTGCTCCCTCCAGGGCTAGATGAGGGGATCACACACTGCAGAGGAGGATGCAGTGGCTGCAGGATTCTTGACAGCAGCCTAGACTCTTGCTACCCCCACTCATTCTGCAGAAAAATAAACCATGAACTCTGCTATCTATTGTGTTTTTCTTGTTTTGGGTCCCTAAACAATACCTTGTTCCAATTGTGTGCTCAGCACTTACACTGTTTCAACTTCTAAATGACCTAAGGTGACCTGTAGTCTCAGCACCTAGTGAGCTCAGGCCTGGCACTGCAGATGCGCAGGCTAAGGGAAGAGGATCAAGGTACTGGTTGTCCTTGAAGTCAGGGGTTTGATTCCCAGCACCCACATGGTAGTTTCAGGAACTCTGATGCCATGTTCTGACCTCTGTTAGCACCTGGGACGTGGGTTGTACACAAACACACATAAGCAAAACATCCACAAACAAAGAGTTCAAGGCCAGTCTTGGCTATAGTATGAGATCCTGTATCAAAATTAAAGATGAAAAGGATTGAGGAATATATCTCAATGGAAGAAAACTTGTCTAACATAACATATACAATGCCCTGCTCCCACCCCCAGAACCACAATGACAAATGACGTCTATGGCAGAAGCCAGGCATGGCAGCAAATACCTGTAGTCTCAGCACTGGGAAAGCTAAAACAGGAGGACAAATTCAAGGCTGGCCTGGCCTGTGTGGTGGGAACCTTGTCAGAAAGGAAAGGAGGAGGAAGGGAGGGGAAAGTGAGAAGGGAAGGAAGGGGAAAGAGACAAGGATTTAGGAACAGTATAACATGAGCAGCTCATTATCTGACTGGATCCACTGCCCGTTTGTGTGTGTGTTTGTTTTGAGACAGAGTATCAACAACTAGCTCAGGCTGGCCTCCAGCCAGGAACATAGTAGAGGCTAACCTTATATTCCTGACCCTCCTGCTACATCCTCCCAATGCTGTGATGCTAAGTGCTGGGCCACAGGGAGGCAGCACCATGCCCAGCTGTTTTGAAACACAGTAGCTGACCTTGACTCTCTGGCCTGCCTCTACCTCTTTCCCAGTGCTGGAGTCTGGGCCTTAGTTCCCCTTGCCGGCTGAGTTTTCATCAGCAGGACAGCACCACACACCTCCTGTATTCACACACTGCAGCTGCTGTCACTAACGGCCAAGGCTCAGATGATGTGGGATTGCAGGAAAGAGCCCTCTGGCTGGGAGACCTGGTGGAGGTGTTGGCTGCACCATGTCCCCTTTGATCTGTCCCAGGCCTGGTGGCTGCCAACAGCCCTGGAGCATTTTTGGCTTGTGCTTCCACCACCCCAGGAGTTCCTTCATATCCTGCTGGCCCTCTCCCTGACAGGAGTCTCCATGTCATCTCCCTCCTCATGAGGATACCAGCTGCCCATTTCTGGACATCTCTGACATCACTTTTGAGACAGGGCCTCAATATACAGCCCAGACTGGCCTTGAATTCAGGGATCCTCTAGCTTCAGCCTCCTAAGTGATGGCTTGCAGAGCCTCATGGGGTTCACAGTGGAAGCTTAATAGCCAATAATGAAACAACACAACAATGGACTGTAGTAAAAGTGTATTCTTCTCTGCCTCCCTCACAGAACAAAAGTCCCTGGGATGTGAGCATGCTGCAAGATTGCCACAGCAAAAGGTGCTTCAGTAAGAAAACAGATGTCCAACAGGCATATTTAAAAATAGCGCAATGACCCAGGAGGATCAGCAAGTATTCTATTTCTCCAGCCCTGTTCTGTGTTACTTATTTTCTATACACTTTCTTTTCACACCACATAGTGCTTTAGTTTTACTTTATTTTTTGTTTTATCCATCTGTCTGTCTATCCATCCTGCCATTGATGCACGCATCCAACCGTCCACTGAATCTTTTTTCCAAGACAGGGTTTTTCTGCGTATCGTGGATGTCCTGGAGCTAGCTCCATAGACTAGGCTGGCCTCAAACACTAAGATCCACCTGCCTCTGCTGGGATTAAAAGTGTCATTAAGGATTTTTTTTTTTTTTGAGGCAGGATTTTACTGTGTAGCCAGGCCAGTCTGGAATGCTCTTTCTCCTGCCACAGCATTCTGGAATTACAGGTATGCACCACTACTGCCAGAGAATCTTACTTTTCAGGCATTTAATACCTAAAGTTAAAACAGCATTTCTGAAACTGGCACAGTGCTTAAGAGCACTGGCTGCTCTTTTAGAGGACCCAGGTTCAGTTCCCAGTGCCCACATGGTGCTCACAAATATCTGTAACTCTAGTTCCAGGAAAGGCAATGGCCTCTCTGGCCTTTGCTGGCACCAGGATGTGTGGTTCATAGACATACATCTAGGCAAAGAATTCATGCACATAAAATAAAATATCTTTAAAAAAAACCTTCTAACTGCATTTCTGACTCTGGGAGATAGCTTAGTGGGTACCTGATGTAAAAGCAAGAGGACAGGAGTTCTAGGTGTGTAAGAGGGCTTGTCGGATAAAGGGGGCTTGCTGCCAATCCTGACCCTGAGTTCCACCTCCAGGGCCCACATGGTAGAAGGAAAGAACCAACTTCCATAAGGTGCTGATTTCCATCAACACCTGCTCCTTGTCACATGCACTCCTTACACTTGACCCCCACCCTCCTCAAATTAATAAACTAATTTTCACTTCTCAAAGAGAACCTGAATTCAAATCTCACACCCACATGAAAATCCAAGTCTGGCTTTGTATGCATATTAATTCTAATGTTAAACTGCAAAAATAGGAAAATCCTAGGAGCTTTCTGGCCACCTTGCTAGCTTTAGGTCCAGTGAAGAGACCCTGAGTCAAGGGAATAGAACAGAGCTGACAGAAGACACCTAACATCTGCTCCACCGGTATGTGCAGACACACACGGATCTCCTCCTCCTCCACACAAACACAGTTCTAGTACTAGGGAGATGGCTCAGCAGAGAGGAACTCAAGGGCCAGTTGAACTACAGAGCAGAGAGCAATGGACCCTGTCTGGGGAGGGACACCCAAGGCTGTCCCCTGATCCACACATACAATGCACTCACACACAGAAAAAATAAGTAAACAAAATACATGTTTTTGTGTGGTGCTGAGAATGGAACCATGACTTCTTAAGGTCAGGCAGGTGCCCTACACCTGGCCCATATTCCTAGCTAAAAGTGAAATTGTTATTTTTCCCTTTGCTATTCTTTCCCCAACATAATACTTTTACTAATTATTTAGGAATCTCATACAATGTACCCCAAACACATTTGTTTTCAATTCCCAGGTCCACCCTCCCATCCTTGCACACTCTCCACCAAAAAAATAAAAATACTCCCAAAGGCTGGAGAGATGGCTCAGCGGTTGAGAGCACTGGCTGCTCTCCCAGAGGACCCAGGTTCAATTCCCAGCACCCACCACGGCAGGTCACAACTGTCTGTAATTCCAGACCCAGGGGACCTGACACCCATTTCAAAACACAATGCACATAAAATAAAAATGAATAAATTAAAAAATACTACCCCAAACCCAAAACACACCAAGTCCAACTTGTAGCTCAGATCAGTGTTGAATCCAGTCACCCTCCTGCTTTAGTCCCAGAATACTAGGATTACAGGCCTGAACCACCACACCTGAGCACAAAAGGAGTTTCAAAACGAATGCATTTGCTTATTCATTTTTAAAAAGGTTTATTTATTTTTATTTCATGTATAAGGATGTTGCCTACAGGTATGTCTGTGTACCCACGTATGCACAATGCCTATGGCGGGCAGGAGAAAACAATGGATTCACCTGAAGCAAGCTAGCCACCATCTGAATGGTAGCAATCTAACCCTTCTTCTGAAAATGCAGTCAATGCTCTTAACTTAATGCTGAGCTGGCTCTCTCTAGCCATTATCTATGGACTTTTGAGACAAAGTGTTGCCAAGGCTGGACTAGAACTCTCTATAGAGACCTCCTGAGTGCTGGGATTAAAGGCGTGTGCTACCACTGCCTGGCTATTGATTTTCCTTCTTTGTTTTTATTTTCTGAGACAGGGTTTCTCTGTGAAGCCCCAGATGTTCTAGAACTTTCTTTGTAGACTAAGCTAGCCTTAAACTCACAAGTTCCACCTGCCTCTGCCTCCCAAGCGCTGAGATTAAAAGTGTTCACTGTCACATTCAGCCTAAGATAGGGGCTCACACAGTTCGGCTGGTCTCAAACTACCTGTGTAGCTGAAATTGGCCTTAATGCCTGATTCTTCTTGCCTCTATCTGCCCAATTCTGGAATAACAGACATGCACTATCTACCACACCTGGTTATTTTTAAAAATAATCTCATTTTTAAATATTTATTTTAATCTTTAAAAAAGTATACATATATGTGCATGTGTACAGGTATCTGAGGAGACTAGAAGACAGCAGGACCTTTGGAACTGGAGTTGCACATGGCTGTGAGCTTCCATTTCTTGGGAGCTAAACTTGGGTCTTCTGCAAGAGCTGCCAGGTTTCTTAACCTAGCCATCTCTCCAGCCCTCTGAAAATGTGTTTTTAAAGTGCCATTTATAGCTGGGTGGTGGTGGTGCATGCCTTTAATCCCAGCATTCAAGAGGCAAAGGCAGGAAATCTCTGTGAGTTTGAGGTCAGCTTTGTTTACAGTGCAGGTTCCAGGACAGCCAGGGCTGTTACACAGGGAAACACTGTCTCAAAAAACCCAAACCAAAATAATAATAATAATAATAATAATAATAATAATAATAATAATAATAAAGGCAATTTACTTAGGGAGGGGGCATATGGAGGTCAGAGGACACCTTGTAGCATCATGTAAGTCCTGGGGATAAAACTTAGGTCACCAGGTTTGTCTCCAGGCACTCTCATCTGCTGAGTCACTTCAGCAGCTTTCAAATAAATAAATATTTTATATCTGGGTATGGTCGCACACTTACAAGGCAAAGGCAGACAAATCTCTATGAACTCCAGCCTGGTCTACAGAGTGAATAGACACTGGGGTTATGTATAAAAACCCTGTTTCACAGATAGATAACTAGATGGATAGATGGGTGGATGGCTAATAAATGGTTCTGGGAGCATAGTTCCCTGGTAAAATATTTGCCTAGTAGTCATGAACCCTTGGCCTTAATTTCAACATCAAAACAATGGGTGACTAGTTCTTCCTGTGTGTGTATGTACGAATATGTGCAGGAGTATGCATGCCTGTGTGTACATGTTGTACATGTGTCTGTGTGCATACATGCATCACTTATATATGCGTGTTCCTATCAGGTGCCTCTCTGGAATGGTACTCTTATCCAGTAGTTCTCAACCCCGTTGGGGGGTTCCTTATTAGATCTTTACATTATGATTCATAACAGTAGCAAAATTTCATTCATGAAGTAGCAATAAAATAATTTTATGGTTGGGGGGGTCACTATAACTGTATTAAAGGGTCCCAACGGTAGGATAGTTGAGAACCACTGCTCTAGCCTTACGTCTCTTCTTAGCTTAGGGCTTGACATGTCACACTAGTTTCACAGGCCAGCAAGCCTCAGGGATTCACTGGTCTCCATTTTCCTTCCCTGAGACTCCATACGTTTCTTATGTAGGTTCTAGGACTCAGCTCTCATGTTTGTATAAGAAGCACTGGTCAGCCATCTCCCCTGCCTCTGTTCTAAAACATCAAGACCTAACCTGGGGTCTATTGGGGTCTACTCAGGATCAGTGGCTTCATCCTCAGTGTTAACCTTGAACATCCATCCACGACGGCAGGTAACGCTTTGCAGAGAGAAAACTGGGATGTATCCTGACCTTTTACCTCATTGTGGAGGAGGACCAGAAGTTTCTGGTGAGGCCTGCTTCCTGAGCCAGCATATCTACGGGGGAGATCAAAGGCTCTCCTGCAACACCCCTAATCTGCCACAGGGGCAGCCCTGAGCCCTTAAAGCAATCCTGTTTGAACCGGCTACTGGAGGAAGCAGGTCTTCTACCTTCTCCCCAAGAGAACAATGGTCAGTTAGTAGTCCCCTTAGTCTGGCCAGGGCAGCTGCACCTACATGAAGACAGGGGCACTGTGAGGAGCTGTACATGGGAAGTGAGGTGCTGAGTCACTCATGCTCAGTACTCACAGGTCTATGTAACAGCAAGAACCCATGTAGACCCTATAGTTGGCTATGAGCTTGCTATTTCATATCTGTTTTTGGCATTGCTTGATACAGGATCTCAAGTAATCCAAATTGAGCTTGAACTTGCTGAATAGCTGAAGATGACCTTGGACCCCTAAAACTCCTGTCTTAGCCTCCTAAATACTGATGTGGTAGATATGGGCACCAAACAGCACTCCTGGGTTTTTGGTTTTGTTGAAACTGGCCTCAATATTGCCTCAGCTTCCCTCAAGCTGGGACTTCAGGCCTTCACTACTACACTCAGGCAGTTATCTGTGGGGATATTTTCAAATATAATAAAAACAGTGGCGATATCAGAGGGATCTACCCACGGTCAGTCTAGGAGGATCAGACAGTGGTAACTCACACCTTTAATCCCAGCAAAGGGAATTTCCAGGAGTGGTGACCTACACCCTTAATCCAATCTGAGTTTGAGGTCATCTTAGTGTACAGAAGGCATACCAGGCTCCCAGGCAGGCATTGGTGGTGACATGCCTTAACTGAGCTAAGAAGGTACTTAAAGACAGGCATAGAAAGACAGAAGAAGCCATGGCTCACACTGTTAGTACCAGCACTTAGGAAGCACAGGCAAGACAATCTCTGTGAGTTCAAAGCCAGCCTCAAAGCAAGTTCTAGGACAGCCAGGACTCTTTACAGAGAAAACTCTGCCAAAAAAAAAAAAAAAAAAAAAAAAGCATTCAGTGATATCAGAGGACAGATCCACGTCCTGTCTTTTTTAAAAAATTTCATCACTTAAAAAGTCAATTAATAAAAATCCAAAGAAAAAGGTCTTTAAAATGCCTATTGAGAGAGAACACAAAGATGCTCAAATTCAAACAGAGGAATATGAAGAACCAATTTCAGCAAGGCCATCTAAAAGTAGACAAAAAACAGGCAACTTTAATATAACCAGCAACTTTCAAAAAAATTAAGAATGATAAAGAGGATAGAGAAGCTAGTTGGGCTCTAGTAGAAATGCTAAAATTACAGAGAGTAAAAGAAGCACTTGTAACATATGGGATGCATTCACCATTTGTAAAAACAAATGTTGAACAGTTGGTCATGCTGTAACTGGGTCATCCCTAAAGCTTGGTTAAATATGGTTACAGCTGTGCTAGAGGCAGGACTGCTTATACAGTGGAAATCATGGTGGAGGGAGGAGACTAAAACAATAGAACAAAGAAGCAGGACTGGAAGCATAGAAGTCTCCCAAGACCAACTTCTTGGGGAGGGAGATTATGCTCATATTGACAGGCAGTCTTTGTACAATGAACATGCTCTGGATTTATGTTGCATGGCAGCTTTAAATGCCTGGGATTGGATTGAAGAAATAGGAAAGAAAACTGAATCATTCATGAAAGTAATTCAAAGCCCAAAGAAACATATACAGACTTTTTACACAGATTAACTGCAGCAGTAAACATAATGATACCGGACTCAGAAGCCAGGTGAATAATAATTGAATCACTGGCTTTTGAGAATGCTAATGCACAATATAGAAAAATACTTAGACCTTTAAAAGTAAGGTCAGCACCTCTGGAGGATTGGATTCGTGAGACAATTAATCTAGAGTCTTATGACAGTGATGATAACTGGGTAGGAGAGCTTATTTCTAGAGGTATAAGAAAAAGTCAAAATGTTAAATGTTACAATTGTGGAAGACAAGATCACATAAAAAGAGATTGTAAACAAGGCGTTCCCAGAAACAGTGTTTTTGTTAGGAATAATCCCAAGAGAATGACCCTCCCTTCTGGAATATGCAGAAGGTGTGGAAAAGGAAGACATTGGACTAATGAGTGCAGATCAACAAGGGACAGACAAGGTAACTTTCTGCCCTTGGGAAATGCTCCTAGAGGACTTTCAATAGCCCCCATATCAGGAAACCTTCAGCCCTTGGGAAATGCCTCAAGGGGGCTTTCAAAAGCCCCCATATCAAATCTAATCCAATCTTACCCTGCCATTGTGGAGGAAACACCTTCCTAGAACAATTTAAAAAATTAAAACCTATTTTAAAAAGACATACTACATTGAATATAGAAAAAGAAAAAAATCAGGAAAAATTATAAAGCGAGTATTTTGGCAAGCTTCTATCAATGAACAAAGGCTGAAATTAAAAGTACAAATAAATGATGTTATTATTGAAGGCCTATTGAACACAGGGGCAGATGTATCAATAATTTCACCAGAGTCATGACATCCAAGTTGGCCCTTTCAGGAGGTAAATGTTCAGTTTTTGGATATTGGGTCGATATCCCAGGTAAAACAGAGTGCAAGATGGCTTGAGTGTATAAGACCAGAAGGACAGAGTAGAATATTAAAGCCACATGTGGCTGACATTGCTATAAATATATGGGGACAAGATTTACTACAACAATGGAACACACAGATTAATATTCCTCCAAACACAGAAATAAGCCATAAACTAGCACATGGTTTTGGAAAAAACATTAGAATGCATTATGAGAAATAGTCACAGACCATTCAGGTTATACAGAAGCAACGCAAAAGAGCTGCTGATCTTTCAAAAACACCCACAGCACTATCTCTAAAATGGCGAACAGAGAAGCCTATATGAGTTCATCAATGGCCTCTAACCAAAGAGAAATTACAGGCCTTAGAGCAGCTGGTACAGGAGCAGTTAAATGCTCAACATATAGAAGAATCAACCAGTCCTTGGAATTTTCCTGTATCTGTTATTAAAAAGAAATCTGGAAAGTGGAGAATGTTAACAGACCTAAGGGCTGAACAGGTCTTCTTCAAACACTTCAGAGATCCATAGAATATGGCATTTAAAATATTTTAAGAACTTAGGACTTTTCTGGACAGTGGGACAGGTCTACTCCTGGCAGCACCAATCTACTTCAAGAGAAAAATGGGCACTGAAGAATCTCCATATGGAGTCTACTTTCTTTGTGGCATTGGTTAGCCACTGGACAAGAACCTATTCTTTTATTGACTGCTTGACAGTATGTTCTTTAAACTGGGCATGCAGGTTCCCTAGGAAAGTGACCTCTGAACTTTGACTGAGCAAGCTGACATGGCCCTTTAGTTTTCTGCTTTTCAGAGAAAACTGTCAGACCAGACATTCTTCAGGACAGAGGAGAAGTGACTGCTGAACTATACCAGAATGGGCAGAGCAGATTTCCTGCTTCACTGAAATGAAAAAGAGACTCTGGGCCTGTAGGCTGAAGATGGATGCCCCAACTTTATAAAGGAACTTTGGGTGACTGTCCAGGCAGATAGATGTCATCTCTGTCATTTCTAGATTTTGGAAGTTGCTTGCACATCCTGTTTACATGGGTAAATATTATTTCCTTCTTGGGTCTCTGAGGTAGTTGAAGATGAGATAGTTATAGTTTTCTAGTGATAGTTTTAGAAAAGAAATTTTGAAGTTAAAATGTATAAGTTTAAGAGACATCAAAATAATAGTTTTTAGTTAGTAATACAAGTTAGAAAGAAAGTGAATTAGGTATAATCCTTTGGACTAATCAAAATAGGATAATTAATGAAATATTTTCTTTGAATTGTCAATTGTTAATAGACTGGACATTACTCATTTATTGTTTGTATATATTATATATAATTATTGTATCTATTGTATATGGTTTTTCTTATGTTAGCTATAACCTTTTTTTAAAATTTGACACAAAAGGGGATATGTGAGGATATCTTCAAATATAATAGTTATCATTACTTCTTTATTTGTGCTTTGTTCTGACAGGGTTTGGCTAAGTATCTCACGCTGGCCTTGAACTCACCACCCTCCAGCCTCAGCCTCCTGGAACTAGGATCATAGGCATGCTGTGCTTGCCTGACAATACTGATTTGTTAGAAAAAGGGTCTATGTAGCCCTAGCTATTGTGAAACTCACTATTCTAAGAGCTAGAATTAAGTACATCATTGCTAGCTTGTACCGATTTTTTAAACTACCTATATCACTTACATTATTGAAATTTAATTTTATACACATTCTATGTATGTATGTATAAAAGAATGAACTGGGCAGAGGTAGTGCACATCTTTAATTCCAGCACTCAGGAGGCAGAGGTAGGTGGTTCTCTGTGAGTTGGAGGCCAGCCTAGCCTACAGAAGGAGTTCCAGGACAGGCACCAAAGCTACACAGAGAAACCCTGTCTCAAAAAAACTTTAAAAAAAAAAAAGTATGTGCACACAGAGACTGAATAGGCAAAAGCTCTTGCTGCAGGCAAGCATGAAGACCTAAGTTCAAATCCCCAGTACCCATGTAAAAAGGCAGGCATAGTTGCTGGATCAAAACTGGACATCCTCCCCTGACCTCTGGGTGTTCATGTACACCTGCACACATGTGCACACATCTCACATATGCCACACTCATACACAAAATAATGAATATGTATATAACACATATAAACACAACCTTATATACAAGTACATACATCACACATATATTCTTATTATATTATTTTTTGCAGGGCTGGGAGTGAAACCCAAGGCCTTAAAAGTACTAAAGAAGTATTCTACTACTGAGATGTATCCCATGACCTTGCTTAAAACTGAATGGAAAGTCCCAAAGGCTGCAGTTTCCACAGGAGAAGCTGAAGGTGACATGATCAGGAGGAACATTCTGGCACTATCTTCAGTGAAGGGAGAGATCATTGAAAGTGACAGCACAGGGCCAGCCTTACAGGAAATAAGACCTTTATTGATTTTCTATCATCCTCCTTCTATGCTGCACACATGTAAATTGGACTCAGGAGAACTACAAAACTTCTGTAAAAAATATTTCTTCCCCATTCAGGCCCCCACCTTTTCATTAGAAGCTTTAAGCAGTTGAAACACTATCCCTCCCAACTCTGAGAAGTATTTCCTTACTGTTGAACAGTCAAGGAGCTTGAGCATGTCACAGGAGAGGGCCCAGTCTTACTACAACCAACAACAGCAGCCCAGATGTTCAACACCCCCCACCTGCCTGCCCCCACACACTCTAAGGCCTGGAGACATAGGTTAGGGCAGACACCTAAGGCCTGTGCCTTCCAGCTAAGCATTTCCATATCCAATCAGTCACGACTTGGGAGAAATGCCTGGGAATGGGTGGAGTATGGTAGGGGTTCCCCTCCTCCACAGAATCCAGAGAGATAAACACAAGCAACCAACCACTGCCAGGGAGTGGGCTCGAAGAGCAGGTTCAGGACGGAAGGGCAACAGAGCCTGAAAGCAGCATTCTCAGGCTTCAGATTTGTGGCTGTTAAAATGGGGATCACTCTGGGTATCCGGATGACGAGACTACTCTAAGACCAGAAATGATTTTGAAGCTGTTAAGCCCTGGGACTTTTGTTTATTTGTTGTTGGTCCATTTGTTGGCCCAGCCTCTGTATCACAGGCTGGACATGAACCCAATCCCCCTGCTTCCACTGCCAAGTGCACCACCACACCTGGCCCATGTGCTGCTAGGGGATGGGACCCAGAGTCTCAAGCTAGCACTCCATATTTGTGTTCTCGTTCTCTCTTGTTCTCTCTCTCTTGTTCTCTCTCTCTTGTTCTCTCTCTCTTGTTCTCTCTCTCTTGTTCTCTCTCTCTCTCTCTCTCTCTCTCTCTCTCTCTCTCTCTCTCTCTCTCTCTCTCTCTCTCTCTCTCTCTCTCTCTCTCTCTCTCTCTCTCTCTCTCTCTCTCTCCAATGCTGGCTCTAGTTCACTATGTGGAAACTCCTGACCCTTCTACCTCTACCTGTCCATTGCTGGGGTGGCAGATGAGTGCCATCATGCTGTGTCAAGCTGTCTTTTTAAAACACATATATACAGAGCCCATGCAGGCTTCAGATGACAACTTTTGGGAGTCACTCTCTCCTTTCATTAGTTGGATCCATCTCATCCGCCCTCAAGCACTCTTCATAAGAGTTCAAGGCCAGCCTGGGCTACAGAGCAAGCCCTTGACCCTGAAAGTAATCAATAAATAAACACAATAAAAAGAAAAAAATAGAAATAAATAAGAAGCACTGTTAAAACAATAAGGGTCCAAGTGTGGTGGTACACATCTTTAATTCTAGCCCTTGAGAGGCGGGGGGCAGGGAGATCTCTGAGTTCGAGACCAGTTGGCTCTACACAGTGAAACCCTGCCTCCAAAAACAAACCACCCCACACAGGGAAAAAGGGGAAAACATATATATTTTTAATTACATGGGTAAAGTTAGGTGGGCTTTGCTTTGGGAGTGAAGCGATAGATAGTGAGCGACGGGGACCGGGAAAGGCACGCAGGTGCACGTGTGCAGCAGAGGGCAGCCACAGCCGGGTGGCACCCGAAGCTTCTACCGGGGTTCCGGGAAGGGACAGCGGGTGTCAGGAAGATCGGTGAGGGAATGGGTCACCGAGGCATGGGTGTGGGGTGCGTGAGCTGCCAACTTGGCCTCCGCGGGGTTGTCACCCGCAGGGCAGATCGGTGTGAGATTAGGGCTCGGCCTGGCCGTGGGGACCCGAAGGACACACGACACAGTGTGTGAGAGGGGATCTGTCACCTCTTTGCGCTCGCGACACTGCTGTCACAACGAAACGCCCCGTGCCGCGCTTCACCCCGACCCGGGCCGCGTGGACCCCGCCACCCCGCGTCGCCCCGCGGCGCCTGCGCTCCTCGGGTCGCGCTCACCTGCCCGGACGCGTCACCGCCGCCTTCACCGCCACTGCCACAGCCGCTTCAGCCGCCGCAGCCCCGCCTCGCGCTCCCCGAAGCTCCCGGCCCGGGCGGGGCCCAGGCCGTGCTGCCATTGGCCAGGCTTTGACCAATCAGCGCCGCGGACGGAGAGAATTGGGAGGCTTGACGCAGACGGATACTCTTTCTGACCAATCGCTGATGGAAGGGGCGAGGCTCCGTGGAGGGGTGGCTCTGGTTCTCCGAGCGGTCCCCACCGCGTCAGAGGCGGGGGAAGAGGGCCGGGGAGGCGAGCGCAGAGAACGGGCAGAGCCCTCGACCAATTGCCAAGGGGCATAAGCGGAGCTGTTAGAGGCGGCTCTTGTTCTCTGAGAGTTGGCGTCTCTCGGAGACAGAAGCAAGGGTTGGAGCTTGCAGAGGACGGGCAGCATTCTTGCCCAATAACCGAAGGGAAGAGGCGGGGTCTAGGGGCGCGCGAAGATGGAAGCCTAGCATCAAACGGGCAGCACTCTCGACCAATCTCTGAAGAGCAAGGTCCGGAGTGGAGTAAAATGGGGTACCAGGCTAAGGCGAGCCTCAACGAACGGAGGGTGTAGACTGCTGGACGACCACGATTGGATGTACAGTCCTGTGACCAATCGCAGCCGCCGTGGGCGGGGCATCGGGGGGAGGGGCGGGGGACCAGGCGCGCCAGGTGCAGACCGTAGCGATCCGCTCTGCAGGGGTTGGTCTAGCATACCGGGCGCGGGCTCCTCGGGTTTCCCACAGCACAGAAGCCTTACTCCTCCCTGAACTTAGACCTTGATAGTTGAAGGTCGTTTGGTTTATTCTGAGCACTTCCCTCCCCTACTGCTCCTCTGCAGATGACACAGAGGGCAGAAACTCCAGATCACTAAGCCTCTCTGCAATTCGAGCTCGTGTGCAAACGTGAAAATCAAAAGTGGAATCCTGCTGACGCTATCTGACTGACTTTCTGAAAGTGTCTCTGGGCCCAAGCTTTATCCTTCACAAAGTCTTAAGACATCCCTGTCGGATCTGTCCCTGCTAAACCTTAAGTGAATTACTGACCAATAAGCACAGTCACAGGTCAAAGGGAACGCAGAAACTAACACAGAGAGGTGAAGCTCTTTGCTTGAGGTTACACAGCACTTTAGCTGTTCAAGTTGTAAGCGAAGCTCTGAGCTCCTCGAAAACAGAGTGAGGCGTTGGAGAACAGAGTGATCTCAGTTACTCTGCTCAAGCCTTGAGCAGAACAACCCTGAGGCTCAATCTCGTCCCACACCATCTTGTATGGAAACAACAAGAAAGACATCAGTATGGCTCGGCGGGTAACTGTAAATCCCACAGATGGGAAAAGAAAGACCACTGGCCCAAATCATGGCCAAATTAAAGCAAGCAATTAACTAAAGGAAGCTTCGTGTGTGTGTGTGTGTGTGTGTGTGTGTGTGTGTGTGTGTGTGTGTGTGTGTGTGTGTGTGTGTGTACACAACGGACTGTCTCTCTTTAAAGGCAGGGTTCAAGAGATCAACATCGGACATGAAGAAATAAGGGTTTTTTAATAGCTCATGGGTAGGAGTTTTCCAAATGGGGGACTTGGAAGGCAAATAGGCAGTATTACACAGGCTGAACATAAGCATAACAAGTTAGTTATAATGGCCTTCTGGAACAAAAACATAATTTTAAGGTAGTCATAACAAGGTGGTCAGAGAAAGGGGTTATAACAGGGGTCACAGCAAGGTGACCACTGCAAAGTGGTTATAACAATGTGATTATAACAAGGTGGTCACAGCAAGGTGGTTATAACAAGGTGGTCATAAAAAGATAGTGATAAAAGGTGGACATAACAACTTCTTGAAACAGAGGCATGATTGCCATTTCCTGGAACAGGCAGTACAGAAGCATTTGTAGTCAGGGTTACAAGTGGGGCATAGGGCAATATTTGATGAACAGAAATTTAATCGTAGACTGGAATGAGTCTAGTTACTACCTGATGACTTTCAAACCCAAGATGGAGGCAGGCTGGTTCTTCATAAAGGCACTTGCCTAGCCACTAGGCCTAATGACCTGAATTTAATATCCTGACCCACATGGTGGAAAGAGAGAATAGACTCTCAAAAGTCTCCACATGCCTGTACCGTGGCAGAGGCTCATAGGCAGGCTTTGAAGGTGCTCACAGCTGAAGGACATACACCATCCTAGGCTCCTTGTCTCCAGAACCATCTACAAACCTATTCTAATCTCTGACTCCCCCAGAGCATTTTTCTTTTCTTTTCTCTCCTTCCTTTCTATCTTTATTTCCTTCTTTTCTTTCCTCCTCCTTTTCTCAAGACAAGGTTTCTCTGTGTAGCCCTGGCTGTCCTGGAACTCACTCTGTAGACCAGGCTGGCCTTGAACTCAGAGATCTGCCTGCCACTGCTTCCCAAGCGCTGGGATTAAAGGCCTGTGCCACCACCACCTGTCTCCAGAAATGAACTCTTATTTCCCATAGATTTAGGCAAGGCCAGTGGAGATTGAGTTCAGCACAGAGGATTTTGGGAGCTAAGCTTAATATTAAAGACTCAGAATTCAGAGCTGTGTAAAGTACCCAAGTCTTCATTCCCAAAGTTCAAATAGGCAGACTCACATTGTGAAAACCACTATTTGCCTGCCACTGTGGGACTCTGCAAGAATTCATTCACTGAAGCCTTCTGTGTAGGTATAAAGCACTCATGGGGCTGGAGTGGTGACTCAGAGGTTAAGAACACTCTGATCTTACAGAGAACTTGGGTTCAGTTCCCAGCACTCACAAGGCACCTCCTGACTGCCTGTAATTTCAGGTCCAGGGGATGTGATGTCCTCTCCGGACTCCATAGACATGTGCCCATACAAAGTGCACATGTGGGCATACATACGTATATACACATGAGGGAAGTACCTGCATCCCTCTATTGCCTATCAGAATATTTAAACAAGGGACCCCAAGACATCATAAATTCCCCAGGATTCTCATGCTGCAAGGAGAAGACTGAATCTCCGGTGCAGCCCAAAGCTGGAACTTAACTTGCTTCTGGCAAAAACTCCACACAGTTCCAGCTTCCTGTCAGACCACCTAGCAGAAGCCACTGGAGCTGAGACAGCCATAAGTCAATGACAGGCAAATGACTATTGTCTGAACAAGATCACTGAGCTATGCATTACCTCTTACCTTTTTTAAAAAAAATTTATTTATTATGTATATAGTGTTCTGCCTGCATGTATGTCTGCATGCCAGAAGAGGTTGCCCAATCTCATCATAGATGGTTTGAGCTACCATGTGGTTGCTGGGAATTGAACTCAGGTTCTTTGGAAGAGCAGCCACTACTCTTAACCTCTGAGCCATCTCTCCAGCCTACCTTTTGCCTTCTATGTAAACGTGAACTTTGGGCTTGAGAGAAAGTAGTTCAACCAGTAAAGGGACTTGCCTCAAAAACTGACAACCCAAGCTCAGTTTCATACCATGGGAGAAAACTGATTCCTGAAAGTTGTCCTCATGTCCCACACATGAGCTGTCCTGTGAAATGCACGTACAATAAATGTAATAAAAATTAACCCTGAATCTTGTATCAGGACCCTAAAACTGGACTTTGGGATCAGCAGACCTCTTTGCAGTGTGGCCATTCACTACTGCCTATTTGTGAGTGTGTGCACCCCTGTGCAGGAAGCCAGTGTCTTGCTGTACACTGGCTGTACACTTGCTCTCTGCCTCTCCCTGAACCTGAATCTCCAGGCTGGGCTGACAGCCAGCAAGCCCCAAACATCCTTCTATTTCAGCCCATCTGCCCCAGACTTGGGGTGACAAGCATGTGTAACCATGCCCAACATTTGTATGTGGATCCTGGGGATGGGAATTCTAAACATTGTGCTTGCATAGCAGAGCAAGCCATCTCAGCCACCAAACCATATCTCAGTTCCACACCCTTTGATGTAACAGTGTCACTATGTAGCCCTGGCAGGCCTGAAGCTCACCATGTAGATCAAGTTTGCTAGAAATTCAGAGACCATGCCATACCTCCTGTGTTTAATTTTTATGTAGCCTACACTGTACTCAGATTTGTTTTGTAGCCAAAGATGACCTTGAATTCCCAATTCTGCTGCCTCAACCTCCTGAGTGCTGGGATGTCACGTGTGTGCCACCATGCCTGGGGATGAAGTCCACAACTTCAGGCACACTAGTTGAGCACAGTCCAACAGAACCCCAGCTCGAGACCTGCTTAGGTCTTTAATTGAATCACTGAGGATGGAGGGTTCAGCCTGGCTTGTTAGGGCCATCAGAGCCCAGGCTCCAGCTCTAACAGCTCCAGCAACAATAGGGTTAGATGACCACACAAAGAGAATGGTGTCCCTATCCAGAGAATATAGAGCCTTGCTGTGGTCCTTCCAGGTTCTGAGATGGGAGGGAGGGAGGGAGGGAGGGAGGGAGGGAGGGAGGAAGGGAGGGAGGGAGGGAGGGAGGAAGGAAAGGAAGGCAAGCTCTTGGAAGGCTTCATGGCTCCCTAATGACAGTGCCAACTGAAGCAAGGGTCAGGCAATAGTCCAGCACTGAGCTGCCTCTGCCAACGATGCCAGAGGCACTGGCTGGGCCTGGATTTGGCAGTAGCAGCAGCTGACACTCCATTGTGGCCCCACTTGGCAGGGACCACAGCCTCTCTGAATGCTTGGCTTCAGGCAAGACAATGTCTTTACTTCTCCACATTTCCTCTCCCTCCCAGGGGCATGTCTTCAATCCACTGTAGGTCAGGGCCAAGGGTCAACTAGAGCCAAAAAGTCACCTGCCCAAGATTGGGGAAGGCAAGGATGGTTAAAGGAGAGGGGTGAGGCAGGAGGAAGACTCTGGAATGGGTGCGACTCTGTTTCATCTGTAAAATGGCATTCGTAGTCCTGGAGTCTCAGAGAATTGTAAACCATGAAAAGGCATTAATAGCAGAACATAGTGGGGAACACCTGGGATCCTAACACTGGGAAGGCAGAGGCAGAAGGATCAGTAGTTCAAGGCCATTTTCTGTTATGTGAGAGACTTTTGTCTTTAAAAAAAAAAAAAAAAAGCTAAGTAGTTGAGAGCACATAGAGTTTTTCCAAAGAACCTGAGTTCAGTTCCCAGCACCTACATCAAGTGGCTCACACCTGGCTGTATCTCCAGTCTCAAAGGATCTGATGCCTTCGGCTTCCACAGGTATCTACACACACAAATTGGCAACGCTACTCTATTCACTGAACCCTAGGTGAATTCCTGGTTGCAGGCATCCTGAACACAACCAATGTGATTTGAATCCAGACTGAGATAGAGGTGATTTTACTCACCCTATGAGGCCCAGAGAACGCACATCAGAAGGCAGGACATACACACACACACACACACACACACACACACACACACACACACACACACACACAGGCTCTTGCCATGGCTTCTCTCTCAACCCATTTCCCCAGTGTTATTTACAAAGGACATTAAGTGCTAAGGAGCAGAAGGGACTCTCCTCAAGGATCCTCTTAAGACTCACTAGGAGCTGAAGCTGGGACACATCTAGCTGAGGCATCGGACATGAAAACCCTAAGGTGGCCCGGTGTGGATGGGATAGATGAGATGGGAAGGTGTGGAGACATAATGTATATTTAATAAAAAAAATAGTGTGGAATATCAGAGGACAGAGTCACTCACAGAGCCAAGCCGTGAAAGATCGGAGAGTGGTGACCCGCATCTTTATTCTCTTCTGGATCTCTGTGAGTTCAAGGTGAGCTAGGCGATGGCAGCACACAACTTTAATCCTAGCTCTAAGAAAGTTGAATCAGGAAGCAAGATAGCTGGGTAGAGACAGAAGAGGGAATTTTGGTTTGTCTGGCACTTGACTTTTTGGCTGAGGACTGAGAGACTTGTGATCTCAGGATTCATGGAGGCAGGTCTGAGGAGTTGGCTGGGTGAGGTGGCTGTGTTTTGTCTCGCTTTCTCTGATATTTCAGCCTTTTTCCAATATCTGGCTGCAGGTTTTTATTATAATACTAAATAGAATTCATGGAATAGGGAGGATTCCACAAGGCCTAGAGTTTGTCAGCTCCTGGCTTCCCTCCAGGGCAAATGCCCCATGGAGTTGGCTGCCCAAAGGATACTGGAGCTGGGGGTAGATTCCTGACTTCTTCTACTGTGCTGAATGGGTGAGGCTGGGCTTCCTTAGGGGATAGGAGTCGCCCACAAGGAGTGCACAGTGGGAGAGACATATGTGTGAGGTCATAAGCAAGGTGACCTCTGCTTCTTGGAGTTGACCGATTGCCTGTAACTCCAGTCCCATGAGATTCAGTGCCCTCTTCTGGCCTCCATACCTTCTGATACACTTACACAGAAATATAAATAAACACAAAACAATAGAAGACGACTTGGGTGGCTGAAAAATAAGCAAGATGTGGGGGAAATGGTGGGAGATGGAGGGGATCTGTGGGGTGCAAAATGCCTTTGAACGGAGAGCAGAGGGGAGCCCGGGGTAGACTGGGAATGTAGTGAGATGAGAATCACAAAGCCAGTCTTGAGGTGCCCCTGGGTTTGGAGCCTGCCCACAAATCATTGACCCAGACACCAAGTTATTCAGTCTAGGCAGTTATAAGACTAAGAAGACCCTTCACCTACATCCTGGCAGGTCCCCTGAGGGTGGAGAAAGGCGGGGTGACCTGGTCCAAGGTTCATGTCTGTCTTTGAGCTGGCAAGACCTCTCCCTATCCAGTGGGGGAGGCTTGGACATTTGGGTGGCTGAAAGCAGTCAGCAGCAATGGCTGGTTCTCATGGAAACCGAGGGAAAGGCACACCAGGTCCAGAGCTATGAGAGTGGGGAGGGAAGCCTATGTATGGGAAGGAGGTTTTGAGACCACTTTGAACCCTATGGGCCACACAGGTTCAGAAGCAGCTTGGTGACCATGCTAGGACTTCACTTGCTTAGGAACCTGCAGAAAATTGGGAAGGTGGTGTGGGCATTTGAGATGGTGACAACAGTATGCATTTCTCATATGGGGAAACTGAGGCTCATAGAGAAGTTGCCTAAGACTTTCAGTGAGGGATGACAGGATGAGGCTGGTGTGTCATTCTTCCTGATGTGACAGGTACTAGAGCCAAATGATGCCTGTCTCCCTCCCCACTTAACACACCCCGATGTAGGAAACACAGCAAGGCTCCCACAAGTCAGACTACCTGCTGACAAGCAGGGCTCAGCTGAGGCTCTACTGAGCCTTTCTCCCCCAGCACAGGCAGAAGGCCTTGACCCCAGCCTCAGTGGCTTAGGTAGTCCAGGCTATGCCCCAAACACCTCTAGTGCTTGCAGCAACCTGAGGTGTCCAGAGCCCTGTTCCTCTGAAGTCATAGTCACAGCCTCCACAGAGCTATGAGGAGACCCTTCAAGCCTGCATTAGTAGGTTGCAATATCAGGGACCTGGGCAGACTCGGGACAGATGAGTCTGAAATCCCTGACTCTGCCAGCAGCACCAGGAGTTCTGGACCCATTTTACCGGTAAGAAAATTGAGGAACAGAGTTTTTTTAAGTAACATTTACTATACATGTGTGTGTGTGTGTGTCACAGCATACATATGGAGCTCAAAGGACAATTTGTAAGAGTTGCTTCCCCCCTCCCCCCAGCATGTGTATCTTGGGGAACCAGATTTGGTGGAAGCACCTCTCCCATGGTGCCTGCCCAAGAAGCAGGATTATCAACAGCTTGGAGTGGTGTCTGGACTGAAGCCTAGTGGCTGGCCCTGTTGGGACACGAGCAGGGGCCCCAAATTCCAACAGAATGTTGCAGTTCCATGTGCCCTTTGCCCCAGAGCTGCTGAGAAAAACTATGGGCAGGAAAGGGCACTGGGAGGGGTGGGCCACTAGGTCATCACTGCTGCCTGTGGGGACATGGGCCCCAAGGGCTGCTTCTGCCCTCCTCCCACTGACCTGTGGAATACTTTTGCTTTGGGTGGCTTGGGTGGGGACAGAGTGGCAGGGCACAGAGCTCCTATGTTCTGAAGTCAGAGCTCACTGAGCCAGGGTCACGGTGCCAGGTCACCCCTCTTTCCTGTCCACAGTTCGCGAAGTTCCACGCGGCAGCCCAGGTCCCGCAATGCGGCCTTGGCCACATCCTCACAGTCTGGGTGGGTAGCTCGAGCTTGCACAATGAGCTCCTCTGCCCCCAGGTCCAGGATGGGCTTGGAGAAGACCTGGCTGCGGGATACCAGGTTTCGAATCAGCATGCAAGCCTGTTTCTGGAGGAGAGATGGGCTGTTAACAGAGGGAGGGCCTTGGCTGGGGTCCAGTCTGAACTCAGTGTACTTTTCAGAACACTAGACAGACATTCAGTAGATAGTGGACATTCGGTAGACAGCTACACTGGGTCATGCTCTCATGTGATCTTCTCAGCTCCATCTCCTACATTTCCTAAATGAGTACTCTGGACAGTACCTGGGATGGAGACTATGATTTTGGGGCAGACACCTACCCATAATCCCCTGAGGCAGGCCCTGGAGACTACAGCGAGGCCAAAGTTCAATTCTCAATGAGTCACCCATCTGCGTTGGTTTCAGGAACCTCCATGGATCTTAAAATCCTTGATGCCCAGGTACTATCTGCTACAGCTGTGTCTACAGAGGGCCAGTTTCCACGCCCACAGGGTGGCTCATAACACCTGACACAGTGAGGATGCCCTGTGCATAGTCACATTGTTTAGGAGTGACAGCCAGACATGATGACATAGTGCTCAGGAGGTTAAGGGAATAGGACCCTGACCTCCAAGCAGGGTGGCAGCTACAGAGCTACAGCCTGTTTCAAAGGAAAAACAGGGTAGGATCAGTTGGTAGAGTGCTTGTAATAGGTCCTGGGGTCATCATGAGTGTTGGGGCACAGGCCTGTCACTACAGCATTCATCAGGGATGGCAGAAAGGTCAGGAGTTGAAGGCCATTCTTGTAGCCAAAAAAGTTGCAGGTCAGTTGGATTACATAAGACCCTGTCTCAAAAACAAAACAAAAAAAAACCCCACAGAGGAAAACAGGCCAGCCCCATGCAGAGTTGTGTGTGTGCCTGTGTACTAACTTGATGTGTCCAGGTTGTCCTGGAACTCACTCTGTAAGGAGGGCAGGTCTTGAATTTGTGAAATCCTTCTCCTTCTTGAGAACTGGGGTCAGAGCTAGCACGTCTAGCTCAACATGCTTCGACAATGAGAAGGGAGGGAAGTCTGCAGTCTCAGCTAGCCACTCACCTGGACGCCAACCTCCTGCGGGTGTGCCTTCATGGCCTGCAGGGCTGCCAGAGCTCCACCACCCTCCACAATGACCCGGCTGTTCTCAGGCTTTCGTAGGGCCAGAACGCAGAGCGCTGCACAACTTTGCTCACAAACCTGTGAGTGTGGAACAGGCAACTGAGACTGGCGAAGACACAGAATCCCACCTCCCCGTCAGTATGACTAGCCGCCCCACCCCCTCACTGTGCCCAGTGGTGAGGGGCACTGACTCCATGATGGGTGCAGCCTACTGGGAACACCACAACCCTTCATCGCTGCAGATCCTGCCACTGTCCTGCCCATGTGTCTGAGAGGGATACCTGGGGGCTGGCCAGGTGCCGGGTCATGGCAGCCACAATGGACTCTGTACCGCCGGCCCGAACAATGGCATCCTTCACATCGTCATTTCCTGCGATAGCTCTCAGGGCACAGAGCACTTGTTTCACGAGGTCCTGTGTGGATGGAAAGATGAGGTCACTCTGGCAAGTGTGCCAGCTGTAAGCCTCCTGCTTACTGGATGGTAGGGAGGCTGTGTTGAAAATTTTCCTGTGGCTGTTTGTTTGAACACACGTGGCCATATCAGGGTCACAGGCCACCCTGTGACAACAGGATCATGACCCACCATACAGAGAAAGAGCAGACTGGAGGACAGGCTGGGTCTTGTGGGCGATCTGCGTAGGGCATGAGATGTGGCCCATGGACAGCACCGAGCAGCCTGATCTGAGGACAGTTATTTCCATCTCCTGACTCTTGCTTACCTACAGGGAATGTCAAGTGGGACCTGGACAGTGCCTCAGCTGGTAGTGTGTTTGGTCCTATGTTCTAGCTCCCACACCAACCACACATGGATCAAATTCAAGGCCAGATGAGACTACACGAGAACTTGTGACCTTGCCTCAGTCTGTCTGCCTGTCTCTCTCTCACATACACACACATGCAAACACACGTGTGCAAGCATGTACACACAGCCTGTCACAGAAGTACTTGGAAGACTGAAGCAGGAGGACTGCAATATCAAGACCGGCCTGGGCTGTGTAGAATAAAACCAGTCTCAAAATACAAAAGGGCTGCTGTGTGACTTGGTGGCAGAGGGCTAGCATGCAGGGGGCTGTAAGGCTGCTGTGTGACTTGGTGGCAGAGGGCTAGCATGCAGGGGGCTGTAAGACTGCTGTGTGACTTTGTGGCAGAGGGCTAGCATGCAGGGGGCTGTAAGGCTGCTGTGTGACTTTGTGGCAGAGGGCTAGCATGCAGGGGGCTGTAAGGCTGCTGTGTGACTTGGTGGCAGAGGGCTAGCATGCAGGGGGCTGTAAGTCTCATCAATATAAGGAAACAAGAAAGAAAAAAAAGGGCAAAAATGAAACCAGAACTCTTAAGAGTATGGACGGGTCTTCTGTGCCTGAACTTTTACCCTTGCTCTCTCCTCAGTGGGGTCAGTCTGGCCAGCTGTGGCCTCAGGGGTAGGAGCCCTAGGGAAGGAAGTTTTTGGGCTCCACCTGGTGGTCACTGCAGTCAGCCAGCAGGGTCACAAGGATGCCAAGGCCTCCAAGGTCGATGACCTCCTGGCAGAACTCATTGCGCACAGCCAGGCGGGACAGGGTGCTGCAGAGTTCACTCAGGACTCCTGGGTTGTCAGGGAACGCTGTGCAGAGGCAGGAAGTGAGAGTTGGAGTCGGGAGAGGCCAGGGACAAACAAATGTCTAGAAAGGGGCCCATTAATCTTGGAGTACTCCCCACTTCACAGGCTGGCTGGGGTCATCCAACCCTGGCTAGGCCTGCCATGCCCCTGTCAGCAGTTACAAACTCTTACATCACAGTGAGACAAATAATCGCCAGACCTGTTACTGGCATCCCTTAAGCAAAGAAGTCCAGGGCTGTGCATAGCACACACCTTAATCCTGACACTCGAGACAAAGGCATCTCCATGAGTTCTAAGACAAGGTGATCTACATATCAAGTACCAGGGCTTCATAGTGAAACATCCTAAACCAAAGCACCAGAATAAGTCTACATGATCTTGAAATCCATGGCTGGGATTGGTTTTTCTTCTTTTCTTTCTTTTTTCTCAAGACAGGGTTTCTCTTGTGTAGCCTTGGCTGTCCTGCAACTCACTCTGTAGACCAGGCTGGCCTTGAACTCACAAAGATCCGCATGCCTCTGCCTCCTGAGTGCAGTGTTGGGATTAAAAGTGTGTGCCACCACACTTGCCACATCATTTGCTTCAGTAAAGGAAGAAGTGTGGTACAGTGGGTGGAGCTTATCCACTTAGGTAAAAGTTTTGTTAAGTGGGAAACTGAAGTTCCTCAGTGAACAGACTCTACCTGGGGCTGCCGGGAGTTTGTGGTTTGCCCTTGGTCTTCAGACTACCAGAATATGAGCTTTCCTCTCTACACTTGGGAATTAGGGTGGAGCTTAGAGGTGGGGCCTGGGCTTAGCAGAGTGTTAATTGTGCTTAACATTAGCAAGGCACTGGGCTCCACCACAGCACTGCAAAGCAAGAGACGAAACTGACAGGGCTCCACATGTCCGGTCATGTCTCCAGTCTGTCTCTATCCTAATTCAAGCTGCTACACACAAGCATGGAAGGGGCAAACAATTCAAGGGTTTTGTTTGTTTGTTTTTTTGCAGATAATCAGGCTCTACTTCTCAGCCTCTCTGGAGGTGTGAGCGGGGACTGAGACAGGCCTTCCTGCCTCTCAAATTGGGAATAATATGCACAGACATACAGCCACAGACAAGCTGGGAACTCAGCCTTTCAGCATGTCTGTGCTCCAATTCCTAGTCAGGTTTTTGTCGCTTTTGTTGTTTTGAGACTGTGTAGCTTTGGCTGGCCCAGAACTTAATATGTAGACTGGGACAGACTCCAATTCACCTGTCTCTGTCTCTCAAGTGCTGGGATTAAAGGTATATGTCACTACAGACAGATCTTTCAGACATTTCAAATGGAACAGGCTAAATTGGAATGACAGATCTAAATTATGAAATCAACATCGTGACTGCCTACAGCTGACTCAGCAGCCACCTGGAGCTGGATACATGTATGTGCCAAAGTACTTATACACGAGAACAGACAAATGTGTAGGGCTGCTTTGTTAGTTTTACAGTGCTGAAGACATCCTGTATCCAGGCAGGTCTCTGAGCTCCGACCCCCCCCCCAGCCCCTCACTGGGGGATTCTAGGCTTGGGGAGAAAAATTCTAGGTTTGGCCACCCTCTCAGCACACCCACCCTACTCTTACCAATACAATTCCTACCTCTGGCAGCCTCAATGAGCACCTTCAGGCCTCTGTTCTCCTGAACAATCATCTTGGCATGCTCATGAGCATGGCCAAAGGGTACTCGGATGTCATCATCAAAGGTCATAACCCGCAAGGCCCAGCAGGCTTCCCTGACCACATCAGCGTGCTGTCCATGCTGTGTGATAGCAGCAGTTAGCAGGGGCAACACTCCGGCTTTCACTAGAACCTGCCGATTCTGTTCATGTTTCAGGCAGGCATGGCGCACGCAGCGGATTCCAGAGCAGGTGAGTTCAGTGTTAGTGGCATTCTGTGCCAGTGTGGCCACAAGCAGTTGCAGGCCCTGGGCATCCAGGAGGTCAGGTTGGCCATCAGTGAGCACCGCCAGGGCATCAAGAGCCTGGAGCAGAAGGCCCTGGTCGCTTGTAGCCGCAAGCTGCCAGGCAGCCAAGAGGATTGGGTAGGCTCCCTTCTGTGCTGCCAGATAGCGGCTGGCCTTCTGCTGCCTGCACTGATCACAGAAGCGGGCAAGGTGAGCGGACACCTCCTGGGGCCGAGACCCAGTCAGGGACTCCTGCAGATCACTGAGAGCCTGCAGAAAATGTTAGTGTTAGCTGCTGTTAGGCTCTGAACCACAGGACTTAACTCAGAATCTGTGCCAAGGATGGCTAGATCTAGATCCATCTGGAAATTTCTATACCTATACTGCTATTTTAAGACAGGATCTTTAAGGGTGTTTGTGTGTATGTGTACAGGGGTGGGGGGGGTGGGGGAGAACACACACACATACACAATACTCTCAGAAGCCGGAACAGAGTAGGATCCTTCGGAGCTAGAGTTACAGGCTGTTGTGAGCCATGCCATGTAGGTGCTGCGAACTGAACCTGGGTCCTTTGCTTGTAAGAGCAGCAAGCACTCTTAACTGCTGAGCCATCTATTCAGTGCCAAGACAGTGTCATGATATCTAGCCCAAGCTGGCCTTAAACTCATAGGAAATGTCCTGCAACAGCTTCCTGAATGCTGGGATCCTGAATATGAGCCACCATATAATAACATTATTAAACAGAAAAAAAAAATCTGATTGCTATTTTATGTACTGTAGGTATTCTGCCTGCATGTCTGTGCACCACTTATGTGCTTGATGCCTGAAAAGGATCTCACATCCTCTGGAGCTGGAGTTACAAATGGTTGTGAACTGCCACGTGGGTGCTAGGAATTACAGCGGGGTCCTCTGTAATAGCACCAGTGTCTTAACCACAGAGCTAGCTCTCCAGCCCTTCTCTGCCCCTGCTTTTTTAACTGGGGATTGAACCTAGGGCTTCATGCAGTGGCAAGTGCTCTACCCACTGAGTTAGATACATTCCCTGCCTAAATTTTTTTTATTCCTGTTAAAAAAATTTTACTTACATGTCATACACACCTACGTAACCCACAACATGCAGAGAGCAGAGAACAACTCATAGGAACCAGGGCCCTCTCCTCCACCATGTGAACCCCAGGGATTAAACTCAGGACATCAGATTTGGTGGCAAACACCTATTCCTGCTGAGCCCCCTTGACAGCACCTCTCTCTCTCTTTCCAATAGAACCAAGAATAGAATCCAGGGCCTGCATGCTAGACGTGCTCTATCACTGCTCCTCATTTGCAGTTCAGAAGCCCTGTGGTACACAGAGAAGCACCAGCCACCTCAGTGGTGCTGCTAAGCAGCTGCATGTGTGAGCAGAGACACACTGGAGTCTAACTCTAACAGTACCAAGCCATTAGAAACATTGCAAGTGCTGCTGGAGAGGGTAACTGACCACAGAGCTTCTGGAAGGAGAACCTGACCATTTAGACAGCTTCCTCTCAGAATTTATCCTGCCCAGTGAAGCCACATCACACACATTTCCCAGATGCAGCTCTAAGCCATTTGAAGAAGTGTAAGAAAAATACCAGACACAGAGCGCTAGCCATCGTGGGTAGCAATTGGCATAACCTCAGGATGTACCACAATGTGTCCAGTGCTCCTGTGGTTGCTGACAACATGCCCGTGAAAGAGAGATGCAATTGGAAACCAGCAGCCCAGGGGATTTGATTTGAACTTAGCTACCAAGACAGGCAGAGACATCTGTTGGCAGCCCTGCCTGAGCTGGCCTTAGGAACCTTGGAAGGTTACATGGAACAGAATATTAAAACAGCCAGGGAGCCAGCAAGGTGGTTCAGTGGGTAAAGGTGTTTCCTATGCAAGTCTAATCCTGGATTCAAGTCTCAGGACTCACAGAGGGGAAGGATATTACACATTTTGAAAGTTGTTCTCTGACCTCCATGTGCATCTCAGCATATGCTCCCCCCCCCCCCAAGAATTTTGCTGTAAACCAGGTGGTGGTGATGCATACCTTTAATCCCAGTACTCAAGAGACAGAAGCAGGTGGATCTTAGGGAGTTCAAGGCCAGCCTGGTCTAGAGAAAGTTCCAGGACAGCAGAGAAACTGTTTTGAAAAAGTTTTTTTTTTTTTTTTTTTTTTTTAAAAAAAAAAAAAAAAAAAAGATTCTTGCTGCTGTTGTTGAAAGAGAACTGTATTATGTGGCTCTGGCTAGCCTGGACTCCTGTGCCTCCCCAGCATGGGAGTTAAAGGGTGTGTACCACCACACCTGGCTCTGAGGGCTTCTTTTTCTTTCTTTCTTTTGCCTTGGTTTTTGTTTTTAATAAAACTCAAGCACTGGGAGATGGCTGGCAGTGGGCTGAGCACTTGCTGTGTAAGCACAAGGACCGAGTTCAGATTCCCCAGAACCCATACAAAGCTGGCGAGAGACCCTCGACCCCAGTGGGCAGTGAGATCACACATGCACTCTGTGTCCCCAACATGTCCTCCAAGTAGATCAGCTGTCCCTCAGACACTGGGCAGCCCTCACACGGACTTGGGACACATGATTGTAGACCTCCACAGACTTTCATATCCTAATTTCTGCCATACAGGACATGGGGAAGAGACCCTCCAGACCATTCCACAGTGAGGGAGATGCTGCTCCTACCTGCAGGACATCATGTGTGGGCTCCTGGAGGCTGTTCAAGGACACTGTCGGTGCTGCCTTCACAATGTTGCTCAGATCAACCCCTGCAGAGGGGAAGATGGGCTACTAGAGACAAGTGACACCTATTTCTCAAGTCCCTCAGGTCAGAAAGTCTCTCCTAAAGGCTTGCTTTCAGTGTTCTTCCCAATGGTCCCTCTAGCTGCACAGCATGAGTGTGACACTGCTAAGTTAGGCTATGCTACCCATGCTGTCTCTGGGTAGTGAGGTGGCAGACTGCCTGACAGACAGATGGGGAGACCTACTGAACCTCTCCCTTTGAACTTGAGCCCCTACTGGTCCCACCTGCACCTCAGCCTCCTGAGGCCCCCAAGGCATCTCTTCTGTGGTAGGCACTTCTTGCTTGTGTGTGTGTGTGTGTGTGTGTGTGTGTGTGTGTGTGTGTGTGTGTGTGTGTGTGGTTTTGGAGAAGGTTTTGTTTGTTTTTAAGATAGTCTCACTATGTAGACCAGGCTGGCCTTGAACCACTATGTAGACTAGGCTAGCTTCAAACTCAGAGGTCTACATTCTTTATATCTCCCAAATGCTAGGATTAAGAGAATATGTCACCACATCAGCTAGAGGGTAAGTCTTTTTTTAGGTAGTGTGTTGTTACGTAGGCAGGCTGACCTCAAATTCACAGTACTGTTCCTGCCTTAGTTTCTCAAGTGAGATCAGCTGGTAGTAATGTGCATACTTGTTATATCAGCATTGGGAAATGGAGGCAGGAGGAGCAGCACAGTTACGTTTGTCTTACCTACACGATGAGTAAGAGGCTAGCCTAGGCTATATGGATCAGTCTTTAAAAAACCGCAAAACTAAATAATAATAAAGACAGGGAAGAGCTAGGATCACAGGCATGTACTACCATGCTGTGTTTTGCTGGACATTGTATGTGTTTGCATGTATGTATATGTTGGTGTATGCAGGTGTTCATGTGTGTGGATGGTCATGTGGGGATGTGTTCATGTGTGTGTAGATAGTCAGGTGGAGGGTGTTCAAGTGCGTGTGGATGGTTATAGGGGTGTTTGTGTGTGAGTGGGTGGTCACTGAGGGGTGTTCACATGTGTGTGGATGGCCATGTGGGAGGGTGCTTGTGTGTGTATGGATGGTCATGCGGGGAGTGATCAATTATGTATTGATGGTCATATGGGGGGTGTTCATGTGTGTGTGTATGGTCATATAGAGGGTGTTCCTGTGCAAGGGTCATGGAGGCCCATGGTCAAACTCAGGCATCATTCTTCAGGAGCTGTAATCCTTCTTTTTGAGGCAGAATCTCATTGGAACCTGGAGCTTACCAACTAGGCTAAACTGGCTGGCCAGCCATCCACCTGTCTACCTTTCAGTGCTCGGATTACAAACATACCCCATTGTAAGGGTATAGTGTGGTGGCACACGACTATAGTCCCAGCACTTGGGAGGTAGAGGCAAGTGGATCTCTGTAAGTTCAATGAGACCAGCCTGAGCTACAGAGCGAGTCCCAGGACAGTCAAAGCTGTGTACAAAGAAGTGCAGTCTCAAAAAACCCAGCCCCTCAAAAAAATAAAAACAAACATACCCTATCATGCTGTGCTTTTTACATGGGTTCTGGAGACAAATTCAGTAAGTATTTTAGTGAGTGACCTCTCCAGTCAGGCTTCCAGTCACTGCCCACTGCCCATTTCTGTGCCCTAAAGGCAGACCTTCTCTCTTACCTTCCGGCTGACTTTACTGGCCCAATAAGGATCTAGACTAAGACTAGAGACAAGAGATGAGACAAGAGATGAGTGCTCACACTCATCTTAAGCCTCTGCTCACTACTAGCACTGTCACCATGCACTCTCCTCCATAACTCACAACTGACTCCAGGATATGGCATAGTCATGTGGTTCTAAGGTGAAATGGGGTGCATGGAGACCTGCGGGGTTACCCCGCTGTTATTTTGGGCTAAGGGCAGCGGCCTCTAAAAGCTAGTACTGAGCCCACCACCCTACCTTGTGATTCAAACTGCTCCACAGCCTCTCGAACAGCCTCCTCAGTGCCCATCTCAAACTCCTCAATGTTCTCTTGTACCGCAGCATCAAAGGTTTCCTGCGTGATGCGCCTGGAAGCCATCTCTGCCTGCTGAGGGGAAAGAAACATTTGGTCAGGGGAAGGCCAGGCGACAGGGGGCAGAGACACCCTACTGGTAAAAATGCCACTGGGGCATGGCTGGGATTGCAGCACTAGAAAGGCAGAGACAGAAGGTCCAGCCAGTGGGAGGCCAACCTGAGCTAGACAGGAAAAAGGAAAAGAAGATGCCTGCTGGTGAGATGGCTCAGTGGGTAAAGGACCTTGCTACCGAGTCTGAAGACCTGAGCTCAACTCTAAGAACCAACATGGTGGAGAGAACAGACTCCCAAAAGCTGTCCTCTGCCTTTCTTTTTTCTTTTTCAGGTCATGGTATTTGTATTTCCACAAATATAAAATAAAATGAATAAAACATAAAAGAAAAAGAAAGGCCACAGTGGTCTACTAGGCTACAGTGACAACCATGAGAACGCTGGCTGCCTAACTCACCCCGACCTCACCTCACAGATTTTCCCCTTTTCCTTCTTCCTTCCTTTACTACTTCCTTTCTTCTTTCTTTCTTTTGTTTGTTTTCCCCAGACAGGGCTTCTCTGTGTAGCTTTGAAGCCTGTCCTGGAACTCGCTCTCACAGAGACCCACCTGCCTCTGCCTGCAGTGCTGGGATTAAAGGTGTGCATCACCACCACCACCTGCTCCTCAGAACTTCTAAAAATGCAAAAGAACTCAGGCTGTCAGCCCAGCACTTGGGAAGCAGAGGCAGGTGGATCTCAGAGTCACGAGACGGCCTTGTCCACATACAGAGGTCCAGGCCGGCCAGGGCTACACAGTGAGACCCTATCTCAAACCAAACCTGGCTCTCAGCTAAGTGAGAGAAAATTATTGTGTCTCTTTCTTATTACACTTTTACTTATTATTTGTGTGGGGGAGGGCATACACAACCCCTGGCACAGGTGTGGGGATTGGAGAACAGCATTAGCTGTCAATTCTTTCCCTCCACCATGTGGGTCTTGGAGATTGAACGCAGGCTGGCAGCCTGAGCAGCAAGCACCTTTACCCATTGAGCCATCTCACTGGCCCTTGAAACGTAACTGTGTACAAAGACAGAATTATATAGTAGCTTACAATAAGGAGGCCTCACATGAAATGCTGAGGCAGGAGGACCTGGAGTTCAAGACCAGGCTGGGCTACACAGTAAGTTCCAGACTAACCTAGGCTATATGAAACCTGGTCTCAATAAAGAATCCACCAAAAGTGTGTGTGTGGGGGGGGGGGGGTGTAATGGATTTGTGATGTTACACTGTAAATAACTGTCCCACCTATGAGTTTAATAAAAAGCGCTGATTGGCCAAAGACAGACAGGAAGTATGGGCGGGGCTACCAGACTAAGAAAACTCTGGGAACAGGAAGAACAGAGCAGAAATGCCACAGAGACTCCAGAGTTGCTAGAAGATGCAGAGGACAACTATGCTGCTCTGAGAAAAGGTAACAAGCCCCAGGGCTGAACAGGATAAGAATCATGGGTTAGTTTAAGGGTAAAGAGTTATTAGCAAGTTATATGCCTGAGCCTTAGGCTGATCAGCCTAAAATTAATGTAAGCATCTGTGTGTCTCTGTGGGTCTGCGGGTCTAAACCTTGAGGGTAGGCCCGAAAGTCCAAGCCAGAAACCTCTTACTACAGGGGGGCATTCACTTATACACCAAGGCATAAATAAATAAAATAGATGACAGTGTTATTTGGCGGTGCAGGGGATGGTGCCCAGAGTCTCATGCATGCTAACATGTTCCCCCACCAAGCCCGACTGTTTTCCAATACTAGTTAATTTAAAATTTTAAAACTGCATTTTATCCATGTGTAAGTGCTGACTTGAATTTGCTGTGTGCACATGCAGAGGCCAGAGAACAACTTGGAATTGTCGGGTCTCTCCAACACTGGGGTTCTGGGCATTAAACTCAGAGCATTAGGTTTGGCAGTAAGTGCTTTAACCTGATAGCCACCTCACTGGCCTGAATACTATTTTCTAAGACACAGTCCATAATCAGTACTACCAAGCTTTCCTGAAACTGTTTTTTATAACATTGATACTTGCCCATTCACTTTAGAATGATGATAAATATATTAATCAGTTAGTGTGGTGGTATATCTGTCATCTCAGCACTGGAAAAGCTGAGGCAGGAGGATCAGTTCATGTTCAGCCTTGGCTACAAGAGGATGTCTCAGAAAACAACCAAGGCCCATCCCTGAAACGCACACAACGGAAGAGACTTGACCCCACAAGGCCCCTGATCTCTACGTGTGGGCCACAGTGCATATGACACACACAGTAAACAATGTGTGGCTGGCTGGGCCTCATGGTACAAGCCTGTGATCCAAGCACAGAGGGGGCTGACGCAGAACTGTAAGCTCCAGGCCAGGCAGGGCTACAGAGTGAAACACTGTCGAGAAGAAAACATGGAGGTTGAGGTGCTGAAGAGAAGGCTCGAGGTTAGGAGGGTATGTTGCTTATCATGAAGACTGGAGTTAGGTTTCCAGCAGATTCATCTGACAGTTCACAGATACCTGTACCTCTAGCACAGGGGATCTGACACCCTCTTCTAGCTTTCCAAATAATAATATAAACACAAATGATAATATTATTAAAGCACAAGTAAATGAGAGGCAGGATAATCTCTGAGTTCGAGGCCAGTCTGGTCTACAGAGCAAGCTCCTGGACAGCCAGGGCTACAGAGAACCCTGCCTTGAAAAAACAACAATAACAAAACAAACAAAGCTAACCGCAGCACACTGGAAGCAGACCTGATGGACCTCTGTGAATTCCAGACCAGCCTAATCTACATAGTGAGACCCTGCCTTAAAAAAAAAAAAAAAAGTAAATAAAAACAGCCTGGTTTAAGCAGCCTTACCCTCCATTCAGTTTTCATTTTTGTTTATATAAGATAGGGTCTCCTGTAGACCTGTCTAATAACTTGCTTTGTAGTTAAAGCTGTAATCCTCCACCCTTCCAACAAATCCCCGGTTTATCTGTTGTTTTTGAGGCAGGGTCTGGCTATGCAGCCCAAAGCGGTATGGAACTCGCAGCAATCTTCATGCCTCTCCTCAAACTGCGCATAACGCCCCTTCTTGCTGTTCTGTTTGGTCGTTTTTATTCTGAAAGACGGTTTGGCTAGGTAGCCGAGGCCAGTCTCGAACTCACAGCGGCCCTTCTGCCTCCGCCTCCCTCGAACAGGCATGACAGATGCAGCAACCATGCCTGCTCCATCATCATCATATGCACAACAGGACCCGCGTCCCCTGAACCCAGAGCCACACTGACTGTCCTGTCCTTCCTCCACTGCCCCGGAATGAAGCTGAACACGCAGCAGGTGCCCAGCATATAGCTGAAGCTCAAATGAATAAAATGAATGAAAAGAACGTGCGCTCCAGAGAGGAGAGGTTATTTGGTCCCCGAGAATCTCTGGTACGATTCCACCAAACCAAGTCCCCGAGGGTCACGCAGACACCACCAGCCCGACCCCGCGACGCCCACTGCCCTCTGCGCCCACCGCAGGGCCTGGTGGCCGGCGCTCCTCACCGGGTCTACGCAGCCACGTGGGGGGGGAGGGTGGGGCTCGCGGTTGTCGCCCGAGGCTCCGCCTTTGGCTCCTTCCGGCCACCGTATGGGGAAGCGCAAAAGCACCGCCCCGTTTCGGCGTCCCTCCCTCAGCCGAGAAGCTCCCTCCTGGGGCAACGAGGGCGACCGCGAGCACAGGTAAAGCGAAGGGACACAGAGAGTACACGTGGGTCTGGAGCCCCCGCCGCCTTTTCCTCGCCGCTCCTGGCTATCGCGTTCCCACAATAGGGATAGTTGTCACCTCGGCACAATCCGCCCCGAGAAGAGAGCAGCGCGCCTGCGCGAGAGAGCCTGGCTGCTCTGTCGACGCCTGCGCGTGAGGGCCTAGGCGGTGGCAGCCGGCGCACGCGCGCCTGGGCGAGGTGGCGGCTTGCGCCTGCGCAACTCGGCTCTGCGGAAACCGTTGGCTCATTTGCATCTCTCCGCCTCGCGAGGCGGCGGGTAAGGAGCCTGAGGCGGCGGCGGGGGCGGCACCGCTTGGGGTGAGGCCTGGGCCGGGGCGACCAGGGAGGGCGGGCCCCGGGGTGGAGAGGACACCGGATGCCCCGGGGAGAACGCGTTTCTCGGGCAGGGCCCGCGTCCATTCATTGCGCTCGAGCTCGCAGCCCGCCGGACGAGCTGGGCGTAACGGCGAACGGGTTTTGCGTTGGGCCCCCAGCAGCTGGGAACCGCTGCAGCCTCGGTGGCTACCCGTCCCGTAGATGAGGAAACGGAGGTGCAGACATATTAGGTATCTTGATTAGATGGCAGGACCACCTGACCCGGAGGTTCTGCTCTTAAGCCAGAACAAGGACGGCCTTGTCGTTTTTTCTGGGGCGTGGGGGAAACTGGGTAATCGTTAATAGAGATGACCAGGAGGCAGGTTTGTCGCTTGACTTTGGAAGTGTCATGAAGCGAGCTGTCACTGATACAAATGCTGCCTAGTTTTTTCTTAGGTGTAGAACGTGTTCTCGTTCCCAGTGGGTGCTCTGTTGATCGGGTTTAAGACCAGGGTGCCTGACCTTGGTTGGTTTGCTTCTCCTAGTCTGCTTTTCTCCCAGCGTCTCTCCCACCCCATCTCCTCTCCAGTAGAGTCTTAAGCTGAGTGTGATGGCTCACACCTGTAGTCCCAGTGCTCAGAAGGCAGAAACAGGAGGAGACTGCACTACTTTCGCCCAGCCACTACTACATACTAAGTTTGAGGCCAATCAGGGAATGTGTGGGTAGATCCTATCTGGATCCCTTTTACTCCACCCTGCCACTCCCTCCCCCCCCCAAAAAAGTAAAAAATAGACAGGATCTCCACGGCAGTGTACACCGGTAATCCTAGTACTTGGAAGACAGAAGCAAGAGGATCAGAGTTAAGTGCCAGCATGAACTACTACTCTCATGTAGTAGCAAAAGAACAAAACCATGTACACATAAAATTAAGTTTTGCTGCGTAGTGTATACTGGCTTGGAACACGTAGCCCACACAGGCTTTAAATTTCCTGTGGCTCAGCCCTCTAAATATAAGAGGTTACATGCACACCACTAGATTCTGGGGGTGGGGGGCAGAAAGTGATATCTAGTCATGGATTGACTAGTCTGGCTGGTCACCAAGCCTCAGGGATCTTCCTTGCTCCTCTGAGATTACAAGCACATGTATCCTTGTGTCCACCTTTTTTCTTCTTAATTTTGTGTGTATCTGGGTAAATATTTGCCAGAACACATGGGTGGAAATTGGAAGGCAACTTCTCAGGTGCCAGAGTGCACTCAGACCATCAGGTGCGGCCCCCTTGCTGAGCCATGTCAGACCCCTCCCCCCCTTTTTAAAGTTTATTTATGAGGCTAGGTGAGCAAGTGGGTAGGTATCAGTGGAAGCCAAAAGAGGTTGTCATATCCCCTGGAATTGGAGTCGTATGTAGTTGTTAGCTGCCTAATATGGGCAAGCACTCTTAAATACTGCTTCACCTCTCCAGTCACTCAGCCTTTTTTCGGGTTCTCACTATGTAGTCTTGCCTGGCCTGGATCTGGGAATCCCATTGCCTCAGCCTCCTTCAGCACCACCCCCAACTCCTGTGCTGTAAGGACTCAGCTCTTGGGTATGATGTTGAAAGAAGCAGAAGAGCTCTTCCACTAAGACTAGCTCAGTGTACAGTTGCTAGCTCATTGTCTCCTGTGAGAATACCATTCATTCATCCAGAGAGTTCTCAGGGTGAGGGGAACTCTGGGAAGCCCTTCTCCAAACTTTGAAGTCAGGGGGGTCACACCTTTTCCAATACCTTTTTCTAAGGCATTCTTCCATTCTCTTACTCTATTTTTGGTAGTGGTTTTTGCTCTGGGGTAAGCTATCTTGATTTGTGTGGCTTTTCTCACTGTAGGAGAGAGAAACATGGCAGCAAGGCGGATGGCACAGGAATCTTTGGACACTGTGTTACAGGAGAAATCTAAACGGTATGGGGATTCTGAGGCTGTTGGCGAAGCTCGTCAGCTTAAAGCTCAAGGTAAGTTAAGATGTGCAAAAGGGCCACATTGAATTATAATGGTCTAGGTGCAAGCCTGGATTTGTCTGAAGGAGATCACATTTTCTTGTAGCCCATCTGCCAACTAAATCAGTGGACAGAAGGTGCTGTTGCCAGTACATTAGGGATATAAGCTAGACACCCTCCCACAAAAGAATTTGAGGGTGTTTTGGTGTTGGGGATAACCCAGGCCTTACTCATGCTAAGTACATACTCAGCCACTAACTACAGCCTAGCCTCTACAAAGGGTTCCTTTGTGTGTGTGTGAACATTCAGTCGCACACCTACCATGTGGGTTACAGGGAATGAACTCAGTTGTGAGTCAGGCTTGTAGCAAGTTCCTTTACTCACCAAGCCATCTCAATAGCTGTCACCCTTTTTAAGAGTCAGCCTCAGCCTCCAGAAAACTGGCTGGGACTGAAATCTTAATTCTTGCAGGCGTATCTAAACCAGCTCGTGGATGGCTATAGAGGTAGTCAACACAAAATCAAAAACTTACCGAAAACATTAATATTTGTTGTTATAAAAAAATAGGATTTTTTTTTTTACCTTGATTAATTCTCTAATGTAGCTTTGTAGATTTTAAGATATTCCCCCTTTTGAGACTCTACCTCAGTGCTGGAATTGCAGCCTTGTACAGACATGCTGGCTTTTTATGGATGGTGGGAATGTGAACCATCTCGACATCCTCCTCACATCACATCTCAATTTCCTCAAGAAGACTAGTGGGCCATTGTGTTGTGGTACATACTGAAGAGCCCGAGGCAGAAGGATTCCTGTGAGTTTGGGGTCAGCTTGGGCTATATAGTGAGACCCTGCTGCCAAAAGAAACAGAAAGAAAAACTGATTGGTGGAGAAACAATAAACCTTAGTTTCTGGATGGTTCTGGACCAAAGCTGTATTGTCTCAGCTCTCCTTTCTCTAGGCTTCTGCTCTTATGCTGGATAGTTCTCTCTTCTGCAAACCAGGGTGTGGGAAATGTTTGACTCAAATGTTCTTGCTTGTAGCTCTGCCACCGTGGCTGTGCCAAGACAGTAGTTAAGGCCCAAGGGATTTCAGTTTGTTTCCTGTTTGTTTGATTCTGCCCCTACTGACCCCAACTCCTTAGCTGCAGTCCTTTTACACCAGGTACTGCCACCTCACATGGTGAGAGTCTCTGAGGATGGCATTTCCCACAGTATTCTGCCCATTGGATTGCTCTTCTTGGCACCCACCTTTTCCCAATATGTGTATGTATGAGCATGGGGGTAGGTGTGTGTGTGTGTGTGTTGTTTTCCCACACTTAGGGTGAAGCCCAGGGCCAGAAAGAAGGGCTCTGCCACTGATCTATATCCTTCCCTTTGGTAATGGCAGTGCCCAGTGTGTATATAGTAGGTGCTCAGTGTTAGCTGAAGAGGAGAACCAGTGTTTACCTATGTGTGCAGATTTTCATTTTCTTTCAATATTTTGCTTCTTGATACCTCTCCCTTTTCTTGCCTTTTTGGGGGGGGCGGGGCATTGTGTGCATGTCTTTGTGTTTATGTGTGCTTATGTGGGGGTGCACAGGCATGTGTGTGATGACCAAAGGTGGTCATCTGGTGTCTTCACTGTTTTGCTTTTTAAATATTTTTAAGTTACATGTTTGTGGGTCTGTGTGGGGTTATATGCACCTGAAAGACAAGTGAGTCACTCTGAGTACCAAAGCTTTCTTAAGGTGGAGTTACAGGCAGTTGTGAGCTGCATAATATGGGTTCTCGGAATTGAACTCAGGTCCTTTATAGAAGCAGCCTCATCCATCTTGCCTTTTGAAACACTTGCTGATGTGGCTAGATTCACTGGCCAGTAAGCCCCAAGATCTTCCTGTCTCTGTCTCCCCAGCCCTGGGGTTATGGACTTGTGCTGATATGTTAATGTGGGCTCTGGGATTTGATTGATTTCTTTCTTATACAACAACTCTATTATGAACATCTCCCTAGCTCTCCCCACAAAGTCTTCCAGATTGGCCTCAAACTCACTGAATAGCCCAGACTAGCCTTTAACTCACAGACCTCCTCCTGAATGCAGGCCTTCTAGGTGTTTGTTACCAGATCTGAGCCCTTTTGTCAGATTTTTTTTTCTTTTATTATAGATTTTGTTTATAAATCCAACTTTGAGAAAGTTACCCAATGTAGATGGCTTCTATAGATGGCTTCTGTGGGCAGTTTCTTGCAATGTCTCTGTGCACCTCTTCCTGTCCTGAATGACACATCTCGGCCCCACTTAGTGTGACTTCTATTCTGCCTGCTCTGTCTGCTTAAATGGCCATCCAAGCCTTTCTTCCACATTGGGGTCAAATGCCAGGTTGTTGCCTGCTCAGCTGTGGTGGGTGTGGCATGGGCCAGTGCTGCTGCCTCACAGTGGCAGTGTGAGACTTGAAGTCCTCTAGGAGGCAGTGAGAATGGCAGCCTGTATAAAACTTCTGGGACAGAAGTGGAAATGGTAAAGTGGGCTGAGTATGGCAAAAGATCCAGACTTCATAGAAACCAAGCCCTTATCTAAAGGGTAGGTGGAGTGATGGTGGAATTGACTGGTGGTGGGTTTGGGAGCCAGTGTCTGATGCCTGTGTGCTTGTGGGTTACCTACTGCCCTGTCTCAGCTGATGACCACAAGGTCTAGCACAAGCCTGGTGCTTACAGACCTGTCTTGGAAAATGTGATCATCCCTCAGTGCCCATAGGACATTAGGTCCCTAACCCCTATATAGTGGAAGCTTAGAAGGAAGATGCTTCCCTTTTTATATCTAATGGCATGGTGGTACCTGCATAGCATAGATTTGTTCAAGTCTTCCATACATTTTGAATCCCCCAAATGCAGCTAAGCACTGTGAACATTGTAGTAGCAGTGCTTCACACTATAGTATTAGGGAGGATGCTGGAAAGCCACACGGGAGTGTAAGTACAAATTTTCCAGGTACTTTTACTTGGTTGAATGCCTAGATGCAATTCTCAGTGGGTCAGTGCAGACTGGCTAGTAAAGAGCTAGACATGATACCACACACATTTTCTTTATTGTTCTGTGTGCATGTGGTGCCTGTATGCATCTGTGTGTTCACCTGTGTGTGCAGGTGTCTTCAAGTACTCACTCTCCACTTTTCTTTATTGAAGCGGGGTCTCTTCCTGAACCTGGGGTCACCAGTTTCAGCCTCTGTAGCTGGCCAGCTTCCCTTGGGGATCCCATGTTTCAACCTCTTGAGCATGGAGGAATTACAGGCAACTATGCCTCCTTGGTTTTACTGCGGGTTCTGGGTTAGCAGCAGACTGAGTTTGCTCCTCATATTTAGGAATATAAAGCACTGTGTGGGTTAGTATTTGGGTCACTTCCTTGCAGCCCATGCTCTAAAGTGCCTTTTGTCTGTCTGTGGCCATCTATTTCAGATCTCTTAAGGACAGGCTCAAGAGCCAGAGCAGATGTCTATGAGGATGTCCACGGTGATAGAGTGTATTCCACCAGTGGATCTGGAGTGTACTCACTAGACCTGGGAAGAGAAGGCCTGAGAAGTGACATGTTTGCAGGACCCTCCTTCAGATCCAGCAACCAGTCTGTTGGGGAGGACAGCTATCTTCGCAAAGAATGTGGCCGGGATCTGGAAGCTGCCCACACTGACTCCCGAGACCAGAGTTTTGGCCACCGTAAACTGGGACATTTTCCCTCCCAGGACTGGAAGCTTGCACTCCGGGGCTCTTGGGAACAAGACTTGGGCCACCCAGTTTCTCAAGAATCCTCCTGGTCACAGGAGTATGGTTTTGGGTCTTCAGTGTTGGGAGACTTGGCATCTTCCAGACGATTGGAGAAGGAGAGTCGGGATTATGACCTGGACCATCGTGGGGAGATGGACTCTGTGTCTCTAGGAAGTGGGCAAGTCCTGGCCAGAGGCCGGTCCCTAAACATGGCTGATCAAGATGGCACTGTTTTAGGAAAGGGGGACACTCAGGGCCTGCTTGCAGCAAAGGGTGTCGGGAAGCTTATCACACTGAAAAGCATGACCACAAAGAAAATACCTATTGTCAGTCGTATTACTTCCAAACCTCAGGGCACTAACCAAATCCAGAAAGCCACCCCAAATCCTGATGTGACTCTTGGAACAAATCCAGGGCTAGATGAAATCCAGTTGGCTGCTCTGAAGATCCCCTTGGGGCTGGACCTGAGGACCCTCGGCTTTCCCAGAAGGAAGCTGAGCTTTGATGCCATGGACAAGACAGATGTGTTCTCAAGGTTTGGCATAGAGATCATCAAGTGGGCGGGGTTCCACACCATCAAGGATGACCTCAAGTTCTCTCAGCTCTTCCAGACTCTTTTTGAACTGGAAACTGAGACCTGTGCCAAGATGCTGGCCTCCTTCAAATGCTCCTTGAAACCAGAGCACAGAGATTTCTGCTTTTTTACTATCAAGTTTTTAAAGCACTCTGCTCTGAAAACGCCCCGAGTCGATAATGAGTTTTTAAACATGCTTTTAGACAAAGGTGCCGTGAAGACCAAAAACTGCTTCTTTGAGATCATTAAGCCCTTTGACAAGTACATTATGCGGCTCCAGGACAGGCTGCTGAAGGGTGTCACGCCCTTGCTCATGGCCTGTAATGCATATGAGCTGAGTGTCAAGATGAAGACTCTCACTAGCCCACTGGACCTGGCTGTGGCCCTGGAGACCACCAACTCTCTGTGCCGAAAGTCCCTGGCACTCCTAGGCCAGACCTTCTCCTTGGCCTCCTCCTTCAGACAGGAGAAAATCCTGGAGGCTGTGGGCCTCCAAGACATCGCTCCATCTCCTGCTTCCTTCCCAAACTTTGAGGACTCCACTTTGTTTGGAAGGGAGTATATAGACCACCTGAAGGCCTGGCTTATGGCCAGCGGCTATCCCCTCCAGGTCAAGAGGGTTGTGCCCACAGAGCCCCGAGAACAGAAAACCACATCCCAGCCCTGGTCTGCAAGTGCTCCGAGCCAAGGTAAAGATTATTTTTTTTTTTAAACAATGTCATCACTAAGTGTACAGTATTTTTATTCATTGTGTGTGTGTGTGTATGTGAGTGGATAGATACGTGAGTGCCAGGGCACACATCTAGAGGTCATCAGAGGACAGTTTATGGGAATCAGTTCTACCACATGGGTCCTGGGGATGGAACTTCAGTCACCAGTCCTGGCTTTAAGCACTTTGACCCACTGAACCAACTTGGCTATCCTGAGGTTTTTTTTAAAATATGTGTGCACTTAGATGTGTATGCAGGAAGACTGTCCACCACCTTTGAGACGGGGTCTCATTGAACATGAAGTTCACTAGTCAGGCTAGATAGTCTGGCCAACAAGGCCCAGGGGGCCTCCTTTCTCCACCTTCCTAGCATATGCATGCATCACTGCATGTGGTATTTTATATCAGACCTGAAATCAAACACAGGTCCTCATTGTTACAAGGTAACATGTTGTTTATCAAGATTATCTCTTTGAGATTTAAAAAATAAAACTATATTTATATACATACATGCGTGTGTGTGTGTGTGTGTGTGTGTGTGTGTGTGTGTGTGTGTGTGTGTGTGTATAGTATATATGTATATATGCAGTAACTGGGAGAGGTCGGAAGAAGGTGCTAGGTTTTTGGTGCTGGAGATATATATAGGCAGTTGTGTGCTGCACATGTTTGCTGGGTTTTTTTTTTAAGAGCAGCATGTGCTCTCAACTGCTAAGCCATAGCTCCAACCCCTCTGAGGTTTTTATACAAAAACAATGCTGAGTCTAGAACTCAAGGACCCAATTTTTACCCTTGGTTTTGAGGCAGAGTCTCATGTATCCCAGGCTGGCCTTGAAATTCTGATCTTTCTGCCTCCTCTTTTGAGTGCCAAGATGACAGGTGTATACTACCTCTCCTGCTTTCTGAGGTCCTGGGGACGGGGCCCAGGTCTTTGCTCACACTAGACAAATACTGTACCCCCTGAGCTCAGTTCCCTAGCCTTAGGATTCTTTAGATCCTGGCTGGCCCTCACTAGGAACAGTGCATGACCCACCTCTCACCATAGGGTCGAGGTTAGGATGCTTTGTTCTGAAGTACCTTGTCACTAGGTATCACCAAAGGCAGAGAAAACAGGACACCAAGACTTAGTTGATTACAGTCTGGGGAGTGGGTAGGGGAGAGAAAAAACTGAGGGGTGTCAAACACCAGCTGCATGCTGGAGCCTTTCACCTGATAGTCAGCAGCAGCTCTGGTGTTGGCCAGAGGTAAGGATGGGAAGGTGCTTGGTCTCCCTCTCGCTCTTCTGTGCTCCCAGCGTGTCTTCTCAGGCACCAGAGGGCATAGTGCTCATCTTTTCCCTCCTGTGACATTACCTCTAGCCTAGGGAATGCCACCTTTATCTCGACCCTCCCCTTTATTTAGCCCTCATTGCACCAGGCAGCCATGTCCCAGCACAAATTAGTGGCCATGACTATTTCTAAGAAGGGTTCTTCCAGAAGCAGGCTGAATGCATTTCCCTCCTCATTCCCTAGTGCTGGAGGGAAAACGAGTGTAGAGGAGGAAGGGCCTTCATTCAGCCTTGGGCTCCCCTCTCTTAAGCAGGGACCCAGGCACTGCAGCAGCAGACACACTAACCTGAGGGTACAACTGCCTGTTGTATTAAGTTTCTGGCCTGTCTGGCCTGTGGTCCAGACCCACAGTCCTGCAGTCCCGCAGAAACACACAAACATTTGTATTAATTTTATGCTGATCAAACTATGGCTCTGGTATATTGCTAGCCAGCTCTTGCTCTTAAACTAACCCATGATTCTTATCCTGTTCAGCCATGTGGCTTGGTACCTTTTTTCAGAGCAAATAGTTGCCCTCTGCATCTGCTTCTCTGGCATCTCTACACCATCTATGCCCTGTTCTTGCTTTTCCCAGAGTTTTCTTAGTCTGGTAGCCCCGCCCACACTTCCTGTCTGCCTTTGGCCAATCAGCATTTTTATTAAACCAGTGGGTGGGACAGTTATTTACAATATAACAACATAATCCCACTATAGCTGCCTGCTCTGCTCTCTAGGTTTTTTGGTTTGGGTTTGGGTTTTTTGTTTTTTAAGACAGGGTTTCTCTGTGTAGTCTTGGTTGTCTTAGAATTCTCTTTGTGGACCAGGCTAACCTGGAACTCAGAGATCGACCTGCCTCTGCCTTTCCTCAAAATAAATGAGTGCACCCATCACCACTGCCTGTCTAATTTTTTTTTTTTAAAGAGCCTTTTTTTTTTTGTGGCCCCAAATGACCTGGAACTCACTGTGTAACCAGACTGTTCTCAAATTCAGAGAAATCTACCTGCCTCTGCCTCTGTGCTATGTTCAAAGATGTGCTCAACCTCAGCCAGAAAGATTTAATTTTTTATTTGTGTGTGTCCATGTGTCTGACTGAGTATGTGAGAACAGAAGCCAGAAGTAGGTCATTGAACTGGGGTTACAGCTGTGTGACTCCAGTTGCTTGGGTGCTAAGATTTGAAATCTGGTCCTCGTGAGTATCAGCAAACACCACTAACTTCTGTAGCCCCTCATTTGTCTTTTTTTTTTTTTTTTTTTTTTTTTTTTTTTTTTTTTTTTTTTTTTTTTTTTTAAGATGGGGTCTTGATATGTAGCTTAGGTTAGCTAGCCTCAAGTTTTCAGTTCCCTGCCTTAGCTTCCCCATATGCTGGGAGGCATGATGTCACAGCTTACCTGAATGAAGCACTCTATCATGTTACCCACCATGTGTAAATTACCATGCTTTGCCCTCAGGGGCTTTCACTGCCTTGTAGTAGAGGTTTCTATAGCAGAGCTGGGCATGTGTCTTTGGCAGAGCTATGTGGCCAGCCATATTTGTGTGTGGCCACCAGCATTGCCCAGCTGCTTTAGCTAGTGTTGCTCCTACAACAGATGCTCAGTGCTTGTTGACTTTGCTGTGGCGGCACAGGCCTGTTGCACCAGCCTGGAAGGTTGCTATAAGTTGGTGCTAGCCTGTGCACTGCATAGCAAGAGCTTGACTCAGAAAACAAGAAGGGATACTGGAGAGATGGGTCAGCAGTTTAGAGCACTGGCTGCTCTTTCAGAGGACCCACATTGTAGCTCACAACTATAACTCCAGTTCAGGGTGTTCAGTGTCTGGGCCTCCATGGGTATCACAAACATACATGTAGACAAAGCACCCATAAACATAAAATAAAAATAAAAAGGAGCCCGCAAGATAGGTCTTCAGGTAAAGGCACTTGCCACCTAGTATGACAACCTATGAACCACATGGTAGAGGTAGACTCCAAGTTGTCTTCTGACTGCCGCCTGCTCCATGATATGCACAAATGCTTTCATACATTAGTTTTTTTTTTTTATTATTATTTGGTTGGGGTGTTTTTGTTGTTTGGTTGGTTGGTTTTTGCTTTGTTTTTCAAGACAAGGTTTCTCTGTGTAACCCTGGCTGTCCTGGAACTTCCTTTGTAGACCAGGCTGGCCTCAAACTTAGAGTGATCCTCCTGCTTCTGCCTTCTGAGTTAATTTAAGGAAAAAAAAAAAAAAAAAAGAGGAAGAAGAAGAAGGGCTGGGGAAATGGATCACTTCTGAATTAGATCAGATCCCAGCAACCACCTAAACCTGTGACTATTATATCAGGAAATTGAGGACAGAAATGAGCAATCATCACCTTTGATCGCCACAGTCCTAACAAGGGGAGTACATCAGCTAATAATAATTGGGCTGCTTTATTTCTGATCCCAAACCTTAACAAGCCCCTCAGCTATGTGTTCTTGTGAACTTCCGATTGTTTTATCTCAAAGGTATCAAAGCATCTTAATCTAACCCGAAATCTAAGGCTTTGTTTGAGCTATGATGCACTCCAAATCCTGTGAACACATCTCCCAACACTGAGATTAAGCAAATTGTAGGGTGGTGGTAGTGCATGCTCTTAATCCCAGCATTCAGCAGGCAGTCTGTAATTTTCCCACTAAACTAACTCTATCATAATCCCTTACTATATTTATTAAAAACTGTCAATCATCAATATTCTATTTAAACTAACACTATTGTATAAAATCATCGCTTCAGTTAAACAGTACAGCTTAAGAGTTGATCATCTTCACAGTAATCCACAGGTAAAAATGCCTAGTAGAACAGGATATCTCCAAGAGGTGATCACCCTGTATTACAGGCATGGGGAGCCCCCAGGCCCATTCACACCATGCTAGATACCAGAGGAAAATGACAGCGACAAACGTCAAAGACACAGCAGTCGCAAGAGACATTCTGCAGCCGAGACTCTTGGGACCTTCCTTGTCTATCCGAGGTTCATCCATCAGGATGTTGTTTGCTGGTAGGCTGATCCCCTGAAGTCAAGTGCCATCCACTGCTCCTCTGACATGGCCACCTACACCAGCTTAGCTCCAGGTTCAATGAATGACCTCATCTCAAGGAAAAAGGTGAAGAGTGACAAGCTGAGCACTCAACATCCTGGGCACACATTTGGGCATATGCAGCACATATGTTTACATGTACATAGATGGTGCTGGGTGACAGGCATGAACACCACACCTAGCTTATCCATGGTGCTGGGATCTTCATGGTTGTGCAGTCATCTTGCTTGACCTGAGAAGCTGTGGCCACAGGGACACAATGCTACCTCCACCTCAAGCTTTGTCTTACATGCATCTGTTTTCAGGCTTTAAGCAACCTGTATGCCGTAGTAGTGGACCAGCACTTACTAGCTCCTTTACAGAGTTTATACCTAGCTCTCCGTGCAGCTGAGTAACTCACTACTTTTGGCTGAGGTGGGACATCTTTAGAAGGACATTTTCTGTTTCAGCCAGGTTTCCCTCTTTTCACCAGTATTCTGTGATTGAAGGTTCCAGTTGCTGATGGTATGGAATTTTATGCTGCCCTCCAGTTCACTGTCCTGGTCTCCAGGCTTTTGTGGTCCATTGGTTTTTGCAACATCTGTTTTGTGTATTGCAGCAGTCCCCCAGCGGGCAGATTACAGGGTGGTGGACACCATTGACCAGCTTGTCATGCGTGTCATCCAAGGCAGGCTGTCTCCCAGAGAAAGAACACTACTTCTACAGGATCCTGCTTACTGGTAGGCATGCTTATTTTGTCCTTCTTTTTTTTTTTTTTTTTTTCTTTTTTAATGACCTGTTCTTATTTAAAAAGTAATTATATGTATGAGGATTTTGCTTGCATGGTTATCTGTATACAATGTTCATGAAGTGTCTGAGGAGGCCAAAGGGGGTGTCAGATGCCCAGGAAGTGGAGTTAGAAACAGTTTTGAACTGCTTTTTTTTTTTTGATTGGGTACTGGAAATCAAAGCTGGGTCCTCTAGAAGAACAGCTGAGCTATCTCTCCAGCCTCTGTTTTATTGTTTGCAAGAGCTATTGAGCACCACTCACCTTTCCTGCTAGACTGTCCTAGGGTGCAAAGAGACAGGTGCCCAAGGGTACCTGGTAGTGAAAGGAGTACCACATGGTGGGAGGCAGGAAGATCAGAGCTCTTCTGTAAAAATAAGAGACTAAGAAGTGTTTTTCCTGCATGTGTGTCTGTGTACCACGTGCTTAATGCCTGGAGAGGTCAGAAAGCAGCATTGGATCCCTGGGAATTGGAGTCATAGATGGTTGTGGGCCACTCTGTATCTAACCTGGATCTACTGCAAAGTAAATACTCCTAACTATCTCTCCAGCCTTCCACCCTGATTGTTTTTATCTTTTAATTACTTATTTGCTTATTTTTTTACTTATAAGAGATGGGGTCTTGGGGCTGGAGAGAGGGTTCAGAGGTTAAGAGCACTGGCTGCTCTTCCAGAGCCTTGAGTTCAATTTCCCAGCACCCACATGGTGGGTCACAACCATCTACAGTGGCATCTGATGCACTATATGCATAAATAAATAAGTGTTACATTGTAGTCCAAGCTCTGCTCAGAATCCTAGGCTCAAAGGATCCTCCTGCCCAGATCCTGATTGCTGTCTATATATTTGATTTTATTTTGAGCATACTGTTAACTCCACATGGCTGCCTGTGAGCTGGTCTGTGGCCATTCTTGCTTTACATATAGAAGCATTGTGCTTTCAGGATGCACAGCTAAAATGAGCCGGAGCAGAGATCAGATGCGGGGCCTCCAGTTTCAGCTAGTGCTAAGCAGGGCAGGAGGCCACATGTCTTTTGGTGAGGGAAGCTGAGATCATGTGGTAAGAAGGCATCCAGGTACAGGGGCCCAGAGGTGACTTCGCTGGAGGGACATGGCCTCTTCCATGTGGACACTGGGCACAGCCTAGTAGCTGATAAATCACCACTAGAGGTGGCATATAGAAGCCATTGTTGGTGGTGTGTATGGTGAAGGACAGAATCAGATGGAAGATAGAAATAGACATTGAGAAAATTAAGATTTGAGGAGAACCACTGTAAAGGAACAGGGTGATGAGAGAGGAGAACCACTGTAAAGGAACAGGGTGATGAGAGAGGAGATTTAGTATAGGAATGTGCATGCACTGTGTGTGCTCTCAGGTGGAGAAAGCACAGAACCTAGGTAGGGTACAGGTCACTCAGTGATCTCTTTGGGCCGACATACAGGGATACACATGACACATGCATGGCTTCAGTGGTTTTCCCTAGACATGGAGGGAGATTCCACAATCCCTTTCTTGTATTCTTGACTTTAAAACCAGAACTGTGTGGTTAAAATTGCCAAATTCTTCTGCTTTCTGGAACTGGAACATGGCTCCCTGGTTCAAGTACATTTTCATCAGCTTTCTGTTTTCAATGGTATTCTCCACTGCTTAAATTTCTTTTTTATAAGTTGGTATTTTTAAATAAGGCTGTCCTGGAACTTGCTCTGTAGGCCAGGCTGGCCTCAAACTCAAGAGATCTGTCTGCCTCTGCCTCCCCGGTTCAGGGATTAAAGGTTTGAATATTACAACCAGTCCTAAACTTTTCTTTAATTCTGCTTCACACATTGGAAGCTTTGCTGGGTGGGTCTTACCCTGAGGTTACCACCTTCTTTAAACGTTATCTTCTTGAGCATAAGACTTAATTTCATTTACTCCTTGGTACTGCTTTTCTCTTCAAACTGTACAGTTTGCTTTTTTTTTTCTTGCTCAGATTGCTCATTTTAATTATAGATCTGCAGAAGAGTCACCACTAGTCACCACACAACACTGTCAATACTAGGTTGTCTCGAAATCTCTTCTGCCAAAGCCATTAGTATAAGAACTCTTCAATTTAGCCTCGGGCAAATTTTTTGACAAGGGCACAAGACAGCCACATTATTCACCAAAATATCACAAGAACAATCTCTGGGCCACTTACTAATAAGATCTTCTTTTTTGAAACCTTTTGAGCCAACCATCATAATCTACATTGCTGTCAGCACCACTGTCTTCTACTAGTATGGTTTATTAAACTTAAAGTGTTCAATTGCTTTCCTAAATCCAAAGCCCCAAAGTCCCTGTTTTACCAACAAGCAGCATGATCAGGCTGTCACATCAGTACCTACTCCTGGTACCAACTTCTGTCTTAGTGTTCTGGTTTGTATGAAGAGACACCAGGACCATGCCAACTCTTATCAAAGAAAACATTTAGTTGGTACCAGCTTAACGTTTTAGGGGTTTAGTTCATTGTGGCAGGAAGCATGGTAGCGTGCAGGCAGACATGGTACTGGAGAAGGAGCTGAGAGTTCTGCATCCTGATCTGAAGGCAGCAGGAAGAGAAAGCCACTGGGACTGGTTTAGGATTTTAAAACCTCAAAGCCCACCCTTAGTGACAAACCTCCTCCAACAAGGCCACACCCTCCTAATCCTTCTCAAGTAGTGCTACTTCCTGCTGACTAAGCACTGAGATCTAAGGGGGCTGTTCTTGTTCAAGCCACCACACAGTGCTTATGACAGTGACCACATCTTTCTATAGTGTAACACTGGGTTGGGGACCTATGGTGGCCTCAACGTGCTAGACAAATGATCTACCCCTGAGGCACACTCAAGCTTAGTGTATTTGGTTGGTTGGTTGGTTTTTTGTTTTGTTTTGTTTGTTTTTATGGACTCTCACTCTCCCCAAGGCTGGCTCAGACTTAGAATGTCTGTCCTCCTGCCTAAGACTCCCTAGTGCTGGGGTGGCAGGTAAGAAGCACACAGTGTCAGCCCACTTTTCTTTCCTGCTGGCTCTCATGTCACTTGTCACTTGTAAGGGGAGTAGGGCTTTGCCAACTCTTCCCTTGGTCTTTGGAAAACATAGTCACTGCCCTAGGGCTCTTCACTTGTCACCTCCAGTGTCTGCAAAGAACTGTGTGCTAAAGTTCAGGTGTTCAGCGCCCCATGCAGAATAGTAACTGTCTGCATAAGACACATCACCTCCAGCACATGGTTTGACTTTGGTTTTTGAGAGTCTCTGTGTAGCCTGGGCTAATTTAGAACTTGAGATCCTCCTCCCTCAGCCTTCCTAGTGCTGGGGGTTGTATGTATGTGCCACCTCATCCACCCTGGAGACACTGGAGACAACGTGACTGTGTCCATAGCTGTTGGTCTGCATTGATAAGGGGCAAAAGCAGGGAGTCTCTTCTCCTTCTGTGTTACATCCAGGCTCATTAGACTCACAAGCATCAAACTTCTGGGTGTGGAGAGCCAATTGTGATAGTTGTTTGTATGTTTGTTTTTTGTTGGTGGTTTGGTTTGGTTTTACAAGCTGGTGAATGCCTGGCAAGTATTGGTTGTGCAGGACAATCAAAGAAAGGGGATCATTCCAGAATGTACAGCAGGGAGGAACAGTTTTGAAGAATTGAACCTTGAACAGCTGTGTAGAAGCATGCTTATTGATTGTTACACAAAGGTTGTTTAATGGGTAGAACAAGTTCCTCATACCAAAGCCTCTGATCTAATGTTTTCTGAAGAAAAATGTCACACCCCTGCAACTTTAGCCTGTCCTTACTTTTGAGTTTGCAGTACCCAGTAGTGCAGAATGCTCCAGGTGCCAGAATAAGTCTCATGACCAAAGTCCTGCAAAGGCTGAAAAGCTCCTTCAGAAAAACAACTTTATAGATGACAGAAAATAATCATTGTTTTCTACAATGATTTCTTCAAGGTCTAAGTACTTTTAGAAAATAACTATTTTCTTCTAATGTTTATCCTAGATAGTCATTCTCCTAGAGTTTCACTATAAATGTCAAGGTCAAACTTGAGGATATAGGCTCCTATTTCTTCTGTTGTTTCACATCCTGCAGAGATTTGACACCCTGTACCGGAGGGAGTCATTGAGATGACTACCTCAGCCTGCTGTGTTCAGCTGTCCCTAGTGCGTCTGGAAGTGTCTAGACTCCCCTTAGTCATGCCACACCTGCCTCAGTGGCAGAGAGAAAGCTCCTGAAGCACTTGACCACTTAGCTTATGAAGGGTGCCTCCTCTGTCTGCCAGGGTACCACAGGGCAGTATAAGCCTGCAATACCTGCTCTGAGCTGACCAAAGTTAAGAATCCAACCAGTTACCACTTGCACACCTTTAATCCTCTCATTCTGGAGGCAGAGGACGGTGGATCTCTGAGTTTGAAGCCAGCCTTGTGTATGTAGTGAGTTCCAGGCCAACTGGGGCTATAAACAAAAAGATAATGGCTCCTTTTGTGGTTCAGGCTGGTCTCAAATTCTCTGCAGTCCTGCTGCTTCGGGCTCCCCAAATTAGGATTAAGAATAAGCCCCATACCCAGCTAGATCAAAGCTCCTAACTTTGTTGGGCACCTGAACAGCAGAGGGCAGCAGTTGCCTCACTTTAGGAGGGCAGCTCTGTCTTGCTGAGACAATGCTGCTCTCACAGTGCCCTGCCTTGTGTCTGCCTGGCAGGTTTCTGTCTGATGAGAGCAGCCTGGAATATAAGTACTACAAGCTGAAGTTGGCAGAGTCACAGCGGTTGAACCACAGCTGGCCCATCGTGGAACGGAGGCCAACACCAGCACAGTGTGCGGTGCGTGCCATGCTGTATGCACAAGCTGTGCGAAGTCTGAAGCGCAGACTTCTCCCATGGCAGCGCAGGCGGCTGCTTCGCTCCCAGGGTCCTCGAGGCCTGAAGACTAAGAAAACTGCCACTGCCCAGCACATATCTCTGTCCTCAGGCACTCGGCCAAGACACCATAGCCGCCAGGCTGCAGGCTCCTTGCAGGTTAAGCCACCACCACGGGACTCAAGTGATGCTGCCCAGGACTGCCTGCCAGAGCCTGCCAAACTTCATCCTCAACTTTCCAGCCCTGGAGCCTTGGGCCAATCTTCTCAGCCAACAGCAGGGGATGACTCAGAAGCCCTGCCAACCTCTTCTCCCTGCCCCTCTGTTGATGGTAGGTGCTCACCTCTACCCCTCCTGTCCCCGAGCTCATCTGGGTCCTTTAGGATGGTGGGAATGGGGTGCCAGGTGCTCAGCAGTCTAGGCCAAGTGGCAGGTTGGAGTAGCCAAAAGAACTTGAACAGGATAGGCACATGGCCACTGTCCTTCATGTTTCTCCTGAGACCTTCACTCTTAATGATCCAGCTGATCTAATACTTACCAGGTCCTTTACTAGGCCTCTGTCACACCACCATTACCCCCACATGTGCCAGAGTCCATTGAGGCAAAAGTCCTGTGGAAAAGAACACATTTTTAGAGAACCTGCGCATACCCTCGTGATGCTTTGCTTGTTTTTTGAATATGTTTTTGAGAGGTTTGAAACCATATAGGTCTGGATCTCACTATGTAGGCCAGACTGGTATCAAAATCACAAAGTCCTGCCTGCCTCTACTTTCAAGTCCTGAGATTAAAGGATGTGCTACAATGGCCTTCAAGAGCTTATTTTGTTTGATATAGTGTCTTGCTTTCTAACAGTGTTGTCCTGGCACACACTATGTGGCTGGGACTTATAGCCCCTGACCTCTACTACATTTTTATCCTGTCTGGGTTGCTTATAGCATCAACACAACACTCACTACATGAAGCTAGCTTGTGGGGTACATGTGTCATCCCACTACTTGAAAGGTAGAATCACGAGGACCTGAACTTCAAGGTTAGCCTCACCTACGTAAGACCTTGTCTCATAATAATAATAACAACAACAATAATAAATTTGCAGAAATATTTATGCCTTTATTATTTAGGGGTGTTGAGAATGTGAAGTATCAACAGAAATAGTTGCTTTCTAAGTGGTTTCATTTTTCTGGGTTCAGAAGTGCTAGCCTTTGGATGCAGGGCCATAGGCCTGCTAGGCAAATGCTTACCCTTAAGCTGTACCCTAAGACCATTGCAGGTATTTTGAAGCTGGTCGAATCTACAGATGCAGGCAGGGACAAGGTAGCCCAAGCACACTGTGTGCGCCCCCACCGCCGCCCTGGTATTCTTTGGGTGCCTTCTAAGTCACTCTTCCCCTACCCAGGTTTGGGGCTAATGATGTGACCCATTTGGCTGCCACCAGCTTACCAGCTACCTTTCCTCTGCCCTGCGTTCCCATCTAGTTTGCAGTGAGAACATGCACAGACTGCACAGTACCCAAGCCGTGTTTCTATTTCCTGGCTGGCTACACCAGTGTCCTGAGCTACTGGCAGGGTGTCTGCTGACATGAGCTTTGAGAATCTGAGCAGCAGGTTGGCAGCCTGTTGGCTGATGTGATGAGGGTGACAGCCATGTGCCTGTTGACTAACTGGAATAAGGAGAGGACTCTAGAGTCACGTGGTACAGAGAAGGACCAAGGGTAGGCAGCTTGAGTCAGTCTGAAGTACCACAACTGCTGCTTTCTGTTTTGTAGTGGATCCAAAGACCATGGAGACCGCTGAGAAGCTGGCCAGATTCGTTGCTCAGGTGGGCCCTGAGATTGAGCAGTTCAGCATAGAGAACAGCATCGACAACCCTGACCTGTGGTATGTGCTTAGGCCACTTCATATCCCACGCCCACAGCCACACACTTTGCAGGCAGGATGGCTTCCACCTTTAGCTGAGCCTAGCCCAGAGCTGGCATCCTTTGGGTCAGCCTTTACCTAGATCATAAGGAAAAGCCTCACCCTCTTTTCCATTAACTCTCACATACCAGCAGCATTTGTGCATGGGCCTCGGAGTTGTCTGAGAAAAATCCAGAAGCTATCCCTGAAGAGCCCCAACTGCTGAGGGAACTCTAACTGCTGAAGTCCTCTATGGTAGAGGTGCTACTGGGCTATTCCCAAGCTGTATGAGATCTCCTACCCTCTACTGTACCCATGTGTTCCCAGGACCAAACCTGGCACTGTTGGGTGTCCTCTTACTTGCTTGGAGAGCTGTATCATAGTCTGACTGAAAGCACTTGCTCAGCTGCTCTAACCCAGCACTGCAAAAAATGTCTCTAAGTCTTTCTTTTCCCACCTATGCATGTCCTCTGACTTGAGTCTCCACCAGCCTATAGTGTCATTCATGATACTCTTTAACAGTGCTGACCATTGTATCTTTGTGTTCAGGAAGGGAACCTCGGGACCTCTGTTAGGTCAGAAAACTACATAGACTTCTCCTAATTAGAGACAAGGCCAAAAGGCACAGCTTCTGGAAGCCAGGAAACAGAATAGCCTGTGTGTGTTACCAGTGGACTTTTTTCTCTTCCCCTCTGTTCCATCTGAGTCCCCATTGGGTGGTGGTACACGCACTCTGCATCAGGCTTTCCTCCATCCCCCATCTGCTGCCCCAGGCCATTCTGCTCTGCCCCCCAAATCCCATTGTACCAGCCAAGCTAACCATCACCCTGTGTGCCTTCCCACTGCTTCTGCCTGCCAGCTCTCACATCCCCAGGCAACTGCTCATCCCTGTCACTATCAACCACTTCGCACTTGCTAGAACTTCTGTGTATGTGTATGCCTGTTGGTGCACTTGCCTGTTCTTCCCTGAATGCCTTTCCACATTAGTTTCTGTTTGATTTTTAAGATTTATCTTTTTTAAGAGAGAGGGAATATACTACATATGTGCACACTATAGGCATATGTGGCAGTCAGAGGAAACAGTCTGGGTGGACTGTTGGCTCTGGAAGACAAACTCAGTTCTCAGACATGTGCAGCCAGTGTTTTTACTGGCTGGCTGCCTCAAAGACTTTTTTAATGTTTTAGGAATGGAAGGGGGAGAGGACTCATGCATGTTGCATGAGCATCCTGTCTTGATGAACTTTGGGGTCATCTTGTCCCATCCAGGGACGATTATTAGATTCAGCCAGTCCTGGATCTGAGTGCTCTGTCTCACATTAACTGGGCTGCGAAGCTATATCATGGCCATGTGGAGGCCATGTCTTGCTACTTACTGCCTCTGTCCTGAGTCAAGTCAGGGCTCACACTCGTGCAGTTCATCAGTGCATTTCATCCTCAGGTTCCTGCATGACCAGAGCAGCTCAGCTTTCAAGTTCTACCGAGAAAAGGTGCTGGAACTGTGCCCATCCATCTCCTTCCAGTCCACTGGTGAGGCGGGAGACTCAGTGCAGAGCCCCACAGCCCGAAAGGAGGGTGAGAGTGAACCGGTGGAGGGACGTCCCCAGCAGGATGCTACATTGGAGGGCCCTGAGGTGCTGCCTGAGGAGGAGGAAGATGAGGATGACGAGGAGGATGAGGGCGGAGAGGAGACATGCACTCTCAGGCCACAGGCAGGAGCTGCCAAGGGTCCAGGCTCCGAGGGCAGCTCCCCCACTGACAGCATCCCTGGAGAGGGGTCCAGGGAGGACCAGGCTGGCACTCCTGGCATGTCACAGGCCTCTGGCAGCTACTTCCCCAGAAAGAGAATCAGCAGCAAGTCGCTGAAAGTTGGCATGATCCCTGCCCCCAAGAGGGTGTGTCTCATCCAGGAGTCAAAGGGTGAGTAACCCCAGAGTTTCAGGAGAGGGCACAACATGCTCAGTGGCCATTTCATTCCAGATGTACCAGCAGCAGCCAGTCACCCTGCCTCCTGCTAGCACCTCCTGGCTTTGTGTATATAGATGGGCTGGGCCCCAAGCTCCTGGCACAGTGCTCAGAGTTCTGTGGTCTCAGGTCTTAGGAATTTAGTGTCTTTCAGGATTTTGTGGTGGTTTTCTTTAAGACTGAACATACCAGTATGGCCTGTGCTGGCATTAAACAGTAGTCCTCCTGCCCGGCAGGAGTGAAACTGCAGGTGTACCACCATGACCTTGGTGTATGGTGCTGGCAGGGGAGCCAGCTAGGCCAATGCTATATGGCTCTTGGCCTTTGCTTTAGCTCAAAAGTATTTTTAACCATTGTGCACTGCGCTCCTGGGTGTTAGCACAAGACCCACATGTCCTTACGAGGGGCCCCTTCTCATCTGCTGGGCTCTGTCACCACTGGTCTCTGCTAGATGCTCATCCTGCTATACCTGTAGTGAAGTTGGGAGGACAGCAGCCATTGGGTCTTGCAGGATCTGTGTGACCTTGTTATCTTACAGTTCTTGGGTATGTGTCCTTAGCACTGTAGTGGATGGCTGCTGGCCCAACAGTGACCCTTGTGTACTGTATCTTGAGGCACAGGAGAGCTAAACCATGTTTGTCTTACTGAGCCCTGTCACTGTCTTTAGTGACTTCCATGATGAGCACTTGGTGGTCTGAGTTCTGAGTTCTTGACTGATAGGCTTCCTGGATCTGTCCCTTTGGTGTCCTCTTGATGGAACTAGGAGGGTGCAGTACTGCTGTTGCTTGCCTGTAGCAAAAGAGTGTTCCTTTGGCCACGGGAAGCAGCCCAAGCAGCAGATCCCTGTGCAGGCCAGTACTCTTAGGTTGAGTGCTGCTGGCTCCATCACAGCTATTTGCTTCCCAGCTCAGCAGACATGGAGTATTGGAGAGCTGGAGAGTGGAGGGGGGCCAGCAGGGTATGGGCAGGGTATTATTGTCTTCACCAGTCAACAGTTCTGTCTGTCTGGACATAGGGCAAATGTGCAGTGTGGACAGCTCTCTCCCTTTTGTCTTCCAGTCCATGAACCAGTCCGAATTGCCTACGACAGGCCTCGGGGTCGTCCCATAGCCAAAAAGAAGGTGTGTGTGACTATATAATGACACCTCCAACCCCTGCAGGTGCAAAATTGGAATGGCACACTTGCTGCTGCTTATGATGAGCCTTCAGGCACTTTGCAGAGCTCAGTGTAGAGCATGCACTTGTGTCCTGGGTGCTCAGGAGGTGAGGCAGGATGTTTACTTGTACACAGAAGTTCCAGGCTGGCCAAGGCATCACAGCAAGACCCATCATGGCAGCCATGCATGGACCTGCCTGTGTCCCTGCCTTCAGGAGGCTGGGCTGCAGACTCCATTCAGCCCCTACAATGTAAACTGAGCAATGTACAGGAGAGCAGTGATTGGTCCACTCACAGGAGAGGCCACTTGACCTTACAAGTTTCTTGCTCAATTATTCCTGCTGATCCTTTGGCCTGGGCCTCATGCTCAGCACAGGGCAGTAGCATGCTGCTCCACTGCCAGGTACCAGATCTGACCCTGGGGTAAGGGACCTGACCTTAAGAAGTCCCACCCCCAGGGATGTTACAGGGAAGCTGGAGGTGAGTGAGGCTTACCATCTCAGGTATCTGGGGTTAGGATAGCACTTGGGGATCCAGTGCATGCCAAAGCAGACTAGTCCACCCACCTCTACCTTTCTCTCCTCAGAAACCCAAGGACCTGGAGTTTGCCCAGCAAAAGCTGACAGACAAAAACCTGGGCTTCCAGATGCTGCAGAAGATGGGCTGGAAGGAAGGCCATGGCCTGGGCTCCCTCGGGAAGGGCATTCGTGAACCCGTCAGCGTGTATGGCATGGCTTGGGGATGGAGAGGGATGGACCCTGGGGTGCCTTGTATTGGGAATAGGCCACAATGTACAGCTAGGCCATTTTTTTATTAGCTGCTCATTTGTGTGCATAGATGTGGCCAACTTCGTCCTCTATAGACCTCTAGACAGCTTCTTAGCCCTGATGCTCATGGCCCTGGAATCTAAACGACCTTTCTGGGTAGTTATGGCACAGGCATTTCCAGAAGCCACTACATGTTGCAAGGGTGGGGGCACAACCTCAGCTCCTATTTATATATCCAGATGGTGTGTCCCTCAGTGCCAACACACCCTTTCATAAAGCACCTTCTTGTGGTCAGGTTTCAGACCCACATAAGGCTTCAGTCAAGCCTGACACTCATCTGTGATCCCAAGTGAGGCAGGGGAATTAAAAGTTCTGGACCAACTTGGGCTACATAAAAGAGTGTATCTCACCCACAAAAAGCCGTACTCTCAGAAGCTAGAAGCCTTAGTTTTCTTTTCTACTGTGGCTTGTGGCTTATCTTTTTCTTGTTTGATTTTTGCCCTGCCAAGGAGAAAACCCTGGGCCTTACTATGTAATGGCGAACGCAAGCAATTGAGCTATGCCCCAGCTCTATGACTGTTTCCTCTCTGGATGTCTGTGTCCCATGCCCCTGTGCACCCTGGCTGACCCCTGACCCTAGCTCTTGACTGTTGCCTCTGCTTTGCAGGGGTACACTCTCAGAAGGAGAGGGCCTGGGGGCTGACGGGCCAGAGCAGAAAGAAGACACATTTGATATCTTCCGCCAGCGCATGATGCAGATGTACAGACACAAGCGGGCCAGCAAATAGGTGCGTGCCAGGACTCAGACCAGCACGTGATGCCATCAGAAAGAAAACCTGAGTGAGGCCAAGGGCTTTCCTGCCATGTACCCTTTTTCCTGTCCAGGCATGCAGAGGGAACCGTCTCACCTCCAGTTCCTTTGCCGGGCTTTGAGCATGCTGTCATGGGAGCAGGCCATCGCTGGCGCTGCCTACTCTTGTTCAAGGTTTCTCTCAAGATGACAGTCCCTTACAGGGTCAAGCAGCTAGGACAGACTTGATGATTAGTGGCCTTGCCCAGCCTACACATTTCTTCTGTGGGCCTCCAATGCTGTTCTTGTGAGGGCTTTGGGCTACAGGCCTCATCCTTCCCACTCTTGGTTTGTTTTTTGTTTTATTTTGTTTTGTTTGTTTGTTTGTTTTTTAACATTTACCATGTGTGTAAGCAGGTGTGTTGAAGTGTCCATGTGGAGGGCAGAGGACAGCTTGTGAGCCAGTTCTTCCACCATGTGGGACCCTGGAATTAAACTCAGATCCTCAGGCGTGGTGGGCAGCACCCTTACCCACTGAGCCTCATTCTTGGTTCTTGACCTTCTCTCCCACAATGCTCCATGCTCAGTTCTGAATAGCCATTCTCTTCCTGACTAGATCAGAGCCACTGGCGAGAGACATAAGCCTCGAAGCAGCCTTGTCCTTCCCGTCACCCTGCCCTGGACGCCTGCAGCCTAAGCCTCGGTGTGTACTCGTCCAGCTCTGCATCCCTGAGTCAGGTTCCACCAGGCCTTCCACTGTTCACTGCAGCAGCCTCTCTCAGGCACCCTTGTCTTTCTGCTTCTGACTCTGCCCTTCATCTTTTTCCTCTTTTGTAGTGTGGCTCCTCAGCCTTAATGCCTAGGGCCTGACTCCCCTGCAAGTTCTCCACACAGCCCTGCCTTCCATTTTCTGTCTTCAGAGCATATCTGGGGACACAGAGAAGCTCTGCTAAAGAAGGAGTGATGTGGATTCTTACTTTTAAGCAATGGCATCTCGGCTCCTACAGACTTCTTGAGAACTCTGCAGGTTCAGGAAGGGGGTTAGGGCCAGTTAAAGGTCTAGCCGTGCTGTGTAGCGGGACCCTGTCTTGGGGAAACGTCTCAAAATCTTAGCCCCAGTTTAATGCAGTTCAGCTTACATGCCCAGCACAGGCCTGTCTCTGTCCCTGGGGCATGTATCCTGAGGAAACTCCAACCTGTGTACCTCTGGCCTTGGTGTGGGTCCCAGAAGGCAGTGTTCTGATACTGCTGTGCCATTTCTATAGACTGTCTTTCTGGGGCCTCTGGAAGGATAGGGCACTGCTCAGCTAGAATGGATGGCTGTCTCAGAGCCCTCCTTGTGCCCAACATTGCCTAGGCCTGCTACCCCTGATCTGTGCAGATACTCTTGCTGGGGTCTCAGCCTCCCCACCATAGGAGGGCATTTGCAATGCCTACAGATATCTGGAAAGTCTGGTGTCAGGGCTGGGAACATGGTGTCAGCCATGAGTATAACTGAAGGAGGATCTTGTGCTGTAATGTTGGCCTTCTGTTGCCCCACTGTGCCCCTTCTTCATAGATGGTGCAGCCCCAAGCCCACCTGACTCTCTTCTGTTATCTTGGCAACCCAGGTCTTTGTAGCTATAGGGATGCTGTAGTGCAGCTGGGTTGCGGTCTGACCCTTGAGCCAGTCTACAGGGTGGGAAATGAAAGGTCAGATACACCAGGCTGCAACTTTGTCCTCTGGTCTTTTCTTTCACTTTTCTAGCAGCTTCTATGTTGGCTGTGGGTTGGAGTTGGGCCCTGCAAGTAGAGCACACACAGCTCATGTCTCCAGCTTCTCTCCAGGCATCTGCATTTTGTGCTGGTCTATTGGGTCTTCAAGATGATTAAGGAATTGTGGGTATATGGTCCTGGTGCCAAGTCCCTTGTCACTCCTGGAACTGAGACCGTCAGGGACTGCCTCCCAACCTGAGAAATGACATTCTTGGGTGCTCTTTTGGGGGGGGAGGGGAAGCACACACCTCACACCAGTCTGTGCGAGCTGCGGTGACCCTCCTCTCACACACTCTGCCGTTCTCACTCTCCCAAGGCCACCTTGCTCTCCATCCAAGCTGCTCTGTGGGCAGGGCTGTGGAATACACCTAATCCACATTCATGTGGCCTTGTCCCTGTCACAGTGTTTCTCCTGTCATTCTAGTTCCAGGATCACTTCTACATGGGCCATAGATTGCAAAAGCTGTTCTGGGCTGGCCTGCCGTGGCTCCTGCGTGCTCCTGTTTCTGGAAGTACTTGGTGAAGGTTGGTCCCGGTCCCTGGTAAAACGAAGAACACTGGTGATATCACACTTGGACGTTTTTGTGTTTGTGAGGATCTAAGATGTCATAGTGTTGTCCAGTGCTCGGAATAAATGAGAGCAGACCCGCTTCCCAGCCCCCTGCACTGCAGTCACTGAGGCCCCTCGGGGGAGGTATTTGGCCTCTGAGTTCAGCCTGAGTTAAATGAGTTGGATATAGTAGTTCCTATCTATAATCTCAGCAGTAGGGAGACTGAGGCAGAGGGATATCCTGAACCACAGAGCAAAACTGTCTCAAAAAGTCAGTCTTGTGAGGAGGACGTGAAAGGTGAGAGTGCAGACGCAGGCCTGCAGGTGTCCCCAGGACCAGCCCTTACTACAGACGTCCCCAGGCCTGACAGCACACATCTCTAGGCCCTGGCAGTGGTCTATCAACCCAGACCCAATAACAAGTGTCTCTAGACATCTCCAGCCCTCATGGTGAGTGCCCCATTCCTGATAACAGACATTCCAGACATAATGACCTGGGGATGTTACCAGTCTCCAAAACATGTCTTCTAGGACCAGTGATGCCATCCCCTGGACCTTATGACACCTCCCCCAGGTCTAATAATAATAGGCCATTTTTTATGCATGCTGATGGAGTTCTACAGGCCTCTTTTAAAATCCAGCATCTTTAAAAAATTTAAATCTCTGGGCACAAGAGATGTGACTCAGAGATTAAGAGCATTGGCTGCTCTTCTGGAGAACCTGAGTCAATTCCTAGGACCCACATGGCAGCTCATAACTCCAGTTCCAAGGGATGTGACACCCTCACACAGATATACATGCAAGCAAAACATCAATAAACAAAAGAAATCATCAAAATAAAATTTCAAGTCAGTAAAATAAATATTTTCTTACTTCAAGAGGGAAGAACCAGAGCACAGTAAAAACAGAACTGGACTCCCAACTATAAACAACACATTGTCCCATGTCTGTGTCCACTCATGATCTTCTAGGCTGCCATCTACAGCTTATCTTGTAGGCTCCAGCTGTCTCCACAGTTGCTGCTGTTAGTGATCATCTTATGGTTCTGGCATCTCCAAAGTGCTGGAAGCTGCAACTGGGCTGCACCTTCACCTCACAGGCTTTCACAGTGGCAAGCCTCAACTGTTTTTCACAACCTTTTCTTTTAATATCTTCAAAACCAGTACAACCTTGGTCTTATATTACCAATATTGACTGCAAGTGCAAGGGTACAACCTAATTGGCCTCCAGAACACAGTCTAAGTGTGCTGTCAGAAAACACTTCCCAGAAGATTTCACCTCAACAATGCTCTTTATATTTGAGATGGTTTTCCTGTGTATCACTGGCTGTACTGAAACTCACTCTGTAGTCCAGGCTGGCTTTGAACTCACAGAGAACCTTGCTGTGCCTCCCAAGTGCTAGGATTAGGTGGCATTTGCCACCACCTCAGCTGTCTGCCCTTGGTGTTCTTATATTCCAAACTCCTACAAATAGCCCACAGAACTCTGAACACTCAATACCCTTTCACAGTCCTCCTAAAAACATGGTCAAGTCTGTCACAACAATACCCTGCTTCTGGTACCAACTTGTCTAAGGGTTTCTATTGTGATGAAACACCATGACCAAAAGCAAGTTGAGGAAGAAAGGGCTTATATGACTTACACTTCCACTGGTCATTGAAGGAAGTCAGGACAGTCACCTCCAGGCAGGAGCCGATGCAGAGGCTATGGAGGGGTGCTCCTTACTGGCTTACTCGGCTGTTCTCTTGGACCATTAGGCCAGGGATGGCATTTTCCACGGTGAGCTGGGCTCTCCCCACATTGATTGAAAATGTGTTATAGACCTGCCTGCAACCCCCCTTTGGAAGCATTTTCTTTAATCGAGTTTCCCTCCTCTCATGACCCTAGCTTGTGTCCAAGTTGACATAACTATCCACACATCCTGTGACTTTGAATGTAGAGCTGTGTGGTGGTATGTGGGGATATGTTTCATACTTAATAAAAACCAGTCTGAAATATCAGAGGGGTCCACCCACAGTCAATGCAGGAGGATCAGAGAGTGGTAATTTACACCTTTAATCCCAGCATGGGAAAGACAGTGGTGACCTACGCCCCTTAAACCCAGCAAATCTGAGTTTGAGGCCTGCTTAGTTTAAAGAGGGAGTTCCAGGCTCCCAGCCTGACAGAGGTAGTGTATGCCATTAGTCCCAGCACTTGGGGGGGGGGGAAGAAAGGAGAATCTGAGTTCCAGGCCAGCCTGGTCTGCAAGTTTTAGGACAGCCAGTACTCAAAACAAACAAACAAACAAACAAACAAACACGTCCCAAAGCAAAAAGACTGGAGAGATGGCTTTGTCCTCTGATATTCCACAGTAGTGAAATGTGTTTCTGTAGGAGGTTGCTTCCTCATTCAGCTTCCATGGTCCAGGAAGGCTGAGGCCGCGTCTAAGCAATAGACTAAAACAGAAAACAAAACCCAAATACCATACTGTGTACTGGCCACACACATGGTCATTACTGAAGGAGGTTCACTTGACCTGGGAATCCTGGACCCTACACAGGGGCCCCAACTCAAGCAAATGCAACCAGAATAGAGCAGGAAGGTCCCCTCCCACATCCGCAAAGTCAGATGACAGGCACAGTGTGAACCCCAACAATATGAAACGGCCAGCACCCTATGAGTCTGTTTCCACTTGGCTGTGGAGCAGAACAGAGTTCTGTCCCTTCTAGGAGTGCTCTGCATCCACTGCTGCATGGGAAATACATTAAAGACAGGTGGATCTGGAAGCATGAGTCACACTTTCACAGCCATTTTGTTTTCACTTAAAAATATCTAATTTATTGAGATTGAAGAGCTGCTCTTCCAGAGACCAGGGTTCAGTTCCCAGCACCCACATGGAAGCTTACAGCATCTGTAACTCTAGTTCCAGGGGATTTGATGTCCTTTTATGGCTCAGTAGGTGCTACTGCACACTGGACAGACATGTGCAGGCAAAATACTCATATAAAATCATTTTTAATTTAAATTGCTGTGGGACCAGGTGGTGATAGTGTACCTATCACCTAGCACTTTACTCCTAGCTCTCAAGAGGTAGAGCAGGTGGATCTCTGAGTTTGAGGCCAACCTGGTCTACCGAGTGAGTTCCAGGTTACACAGAGAAACCCTGTCTCAAAAAAATAGAGGAAAAAAAATTTGTGGTTGTGTGTTGTGAGTGAATATGGCTGCAAATGCCACCACATTGTGGAGGATAGGAAGTCCTCTCCTGGCATGTGGGCTAAACTCAGAGGCTTCTTAGCAGCAAGTGCCTTTATCCACTGAGTCATCCTGATAACCCATTGCATGTTTCCACTTTCTAAAAACAATTTTATGTGGGTGTGTGTGCTACATACATGCCTTCCTGCAGAGGCCAGAAGAAGGTATTGGATCTGGAACTAGAGTTATAGATGGATGAGTAACCACTGATTACTAGGAATTGAACTTTGGTCTTTCGGAAGAGCAGCCAATGCTTTTAGTCGCTCTTCAGTCATCTCTTCAGACTTAGTTTGGTTTTTAAACACAGTTTCACTATACAGCTCTGCTGGGCTGGATGTCTGTATAGACCAGCATCACACAAAGATCCATCTGCCTCTGCTCCTGAGTGCTAAGATTAAACCTGTACTCCCACACACATAATTTAAAAGTACACATGCATATATACAGGTCATCATGAAACATGCCCTTGCATCCATTTGGGCCCCTAGATGCAAGGCACCAGGCCTCTAGAATAAAAGTCCCCCAGTTCAGGGGCATCCTCCCTACAGCTCCATCCCCGACACCCAGTCCTCTATTATCTGAAGTGAGACATTGGCAGAGGAGGGGGAAAAGGAAGCAGGAGTTACCTATTCCTGTAGCATCTTGAGGCCCTGGTGGAGTATCAGGGACCACACAGCTAGTTGCCAGTGGAAAGACTGGCCAAAGTCACAGGGTGACCCAAGTACTGGGCTCCTAGTCACTACCACTCCTTTCTACCTTAGGGGCCACTGCCCTGTCACCTGTTTTCCACATTCACAGGCAGAGAAATGAGACCTGGGAAGAGCTGTGTTGCTCAGTCTTTCACGGCATGTTTTCCTGTCTGGTTGTGACTGCAGGTAGCAGGCTCGGTGTGGGTTTACATCCTGGCCCAGAGGTTAGAGCCTCTTGGTGCTGAAAGTAACGAGTACAGATCCCATAGCCCCAGACACCTTGTCAGGGCTCACTCTCCCCATTACCCAGCTCCTACTGAGACCCAGAGAGGAACCAAGAGAACAAGTGGCTGAAATGGGATAGGGTTATTTAGGAATGAGAAGCTAGGGAAGGGAAGCCCATGAGCTGGAGAGGCTTGGGGTAGGGGGTTGAGCCTGGAGGCCAGCAGACACTTAATACCCAGTTTCTTTTGGACCCGATAGTACTGCAGCTATAGAAATAAAAACAGGCTAAGGCAAGATGATCACATGAAGCCAGAACACAGTTATGGAAAGGGGGGGGGCGCGTGGTGGCATACACCTTCAATTTTAGTGTCTTGGTCCAGCCTGTGCTACACACACTGATATCCTGTCCCCCACCCAAAAAAAAAAAAATGGTGAGAGGTAGAAATTTCCACACGTTCCTTTCCAGTGCTTTTGGGCTCAGAGAGTTGCGCCTTACAACTGTGGGATTTGTAGGTTTGCCCTTTGGCTTGACACTGGAGAACACGTATGCAATGGGGTAGGAAACAAGGCTGAGATATTTGGCCTTGGGAAAAATTTAACAGAGGAGTACTGGGTCCATTAACACACTCTGGGACTAGACCTCTGACTGGATGGTTGCGGGGCTGGGGAAAAAGCCCCCACCCCATCACACACTAGCACTCTCCACGAAGCCCCCTGGCTTTAGCGGTTCATGTTTGCACACACTTAAATCTCAAACCTGTCTCCACTGGGATGGCAGGCATTCACCACCACACCCACGCTTCCCAGAGATGCTTTTTAAAGCCCCACCATTCACTCCCTAGCCTCGACCCTTTCAGAGGGGGTGTTTCTGCGCAGTTCCAAAAGGAGCCAGGGAAGAAGGCAAACAGGAAGTGAAGATGGCAGGCTGTCATACACTGGGAGCTGCAACCACTAGCTTTTCTTTGGGAAGTTTTCTGTGGTGAGAGAAAAGCCTGATTTGAGCCAAAAGGCCATCTTTCTGTGCTGACGGATGAAAGACCCACTTCCCAGGCAGTACAGACCCTCCACTGAAACAGGAGCACACTGGTTCCCTCCCCACATCTGAGACCACAAATTAGAAGTCTCAGGGTTTCTTTTAAGAACGCCCCCACGGAAAAAGGGTGGGGAATAAGGCAGGAGCTCAGCCTGGAAGGAAGACCCGTAGCATGGCAGGTGAAGGGAACAGTCCTGTGGTGAAAATAATCATGGCTGTATGAGAATAACGTGCATGAATTTCTTCCCACTACTGTGGCAACACCTCAGGTTGTGGGGATGGGTGAAGTGCCCAAAGAGGCCAGAAGAGGGTGACTGATTCCCCCGGAGCTGGAGCGTGGATGTGGTCCTCTGAAAGTCTCTAACCACTAAGCCCCTACCCCCAGAGAAGCAGAAATTTGACTGTGAACTGTACCCCCCCCCACACACACACACACTCATAGTCTGAACACTTGGTCCCCAGTGGGCAGTGATTTTTAAGAAGATTTAGAATCGAGGATTGGGGTAGCGGGAGCGTTCCCAAATCGGACTACACTAAGATTCCAGGGACACAATGAAGCAAGAGCTTTGTGCATTGTTTTTGTTTAGGGTTGTTGAACACTTGAGAATACAATAGAAACCCAACCTGAGTCAGAGTTTTTCAAGTGTCTGGCAGGGGTGGGGTGTGCCCACAGAGGCCAGAGGCACTTGCCTTTAATCCTAGCATTCAGGAGGCAAAGGCAGGCGGAACTCTGTGAGTTCAAGGCCAGCCTGGTCTACAGAGTGAGTTCCAGGACAGCCAAGGCTACACAGAGAAATCCTCTCGAAAAATAAAAAAGATTAAGAAGATAATAAAATTTGCTATTTTTAAGCTTGGCATAGCCTATACCTGTCATCCCAGCAATCTGAAGGTTGTAGGCAGGAGGATCAGGAGTTCAAAACCAGTGTGGATTACAGACAAGTGCCAGGTCAGCCTGAGCCCCTAATTCAAGTATTAATTTGGTGGCATATATCATGCATACACTGTTGCACAACCCTGTGGTTCCAGAACATTCTGATCACTTTTTTTTTTTTTTAGATTTATTATGTATACAGTGTTCTCTGTGTGTATATATATGCCTGCACACCAGAAGAGGGCACCAGATCTCGTTACAGATGGTTGTGAACCACCATGTGGGTGCTGGAAATTAAACTCAGGACCTCTGGAAGAGCAGCCAGTGCTCTTAACCTCTGAGCCATCCCCCTGGCACCTGATCACCTTTAGGAATATCCCATTAGCAGCCATTCTTCACTCTCAGCACATGTGTGTGTGTGTGCTCTAATTTAGATTTTTTGTTTGTTTCTGTGCTGAGAATAGCAGCTGGGGCCTCCTATAGCAGCAGCTTGTTGGGTAAGTGAACCACACCCACAAGCCCTCACCAACACTCAGCTGTCACTCTCCTGCCGTTCTCCTATCTGATAGTTTTTGTTTAGTTTGTCTCTGGTTCAGCCTACTGGATGCTGGATCAAAGGGAGCTCAGGTCTCGGCAGGAAAGAACAGGGGCTGATGCAGAGTGGGTGGATCTGACTTTTGCACCCTGAGGTCACTGACCTGTGTTCATCTCTCCTGGCCTCCTGCACCCCAGTTTCTTATTTGTCCATGAGGCCCACTGTCCATGGCCATCCACCTACAAGAAAGAGGCCAGACACACCAACCTGGTTGTGAGGAGCTGGCACCTCAGGGATGGTGGGCCTGCACAACGGCTATGTGTTTGGTTCTAAACAGCCCCAAGGAGTCCTGCTGCCTGCTATCCCCTTTTCTCCTAGGCCAGAGGAGACTGTTATAGTTTTAGCCGTGAACGTGAATAGTTTCAGGCAAAAGCTGACCTCATGACTCCATGCCATTAAGAATGGCTCCAAGGATACAAATGGAAACAGCCTATTAACTAACCAGGCTTAATTCTATAGATTCTACTGAATTCATGGTCAGGGGACTTTCATCCTTCAAAACCCTTCACCCTCACTCTTTATGTGTCCACATGAATGTTTTGCCTGTCCACTCTGTGTAGGGAAAGGGGGCTATCCAAAGAAATGCATCCTGGCCTAAAATCAGAGCTGCCCCTCACCAATGAAACTAATGAATCCCTGAGCAGGAATAACTAACCAATCCTTGAGTATCTCTGGAGAAACTCCACCCCTAAGAAGGCCCTATATTGTGGGCTGTTCCTTCCCACTCTGATAGAGGCAGCTACTCTTCTGGACTCCTTGGTCCCAAATCTTTCTCAAAAGAGTCTCGGGTGGAGATCTTCATTCGCCAGTGTAGAGAACTTGCAGAGATGTCCCCTGGGCTTCGCTGAACAGAACTTATGTTCCTTAGGGGGCTGAGCAAAGCAGAGCAGAAAATAACTTTTTGCTGGAGCTTGCTACATTTCTGCAGGGGGTTCCCCTTTAGCAGAGTGGAGCAAAGGAAGCAACATCTTGAGCCAGAGAGAAGAAGAAGAGGAGCTCCACTGGGAAGTCCCCAAGTAAAGCTCAGCTATAGCGGCTCCCCAGGAGAGGAGCAGGATTGCTGTATCCTGTGGGGAGATGGAACAGTCAGGATGCACACACTCACACCATTGCATCTCCAGCTGTCAGAACTATCTTGTCAGCTCCAGGTACAGCCTGACTTCCCCCAACAAGATACCTCTCTCCCTCTCCCCAGAGTTGTAACTCTCTCTTACACTCTGTGGCAGAAAAGAGGGATTTTTTTGGCTCTCTCTCTCTCTCTCTCTCTCTCTCTCTCTCTCTCTCTCTCTCTCTCTCTCTCTCTCTCTATCTCTCTCTCTCTCTCTCTCTCAGTGTGTGTGTGTGTGTGTGTGTGTGTGTGCGCGCTCGCACGCGCGCACACACACACGCATTCATGGCACATCATATATATGAAGTTAGAGGACAACTTGGAAACTTGGAGTAATACTCTCCTCCTGTCCTGTGGCTCCCAGAGAGCAAACTCAAGTCTTCAGGCTTTTCAGCAAGCACCTTTCCCTGCTTGACCATCTCACCAGCCCTTGATTATCTCTGGACCTGCTCTGGTTCATGTCTGTATTGGGCAGGACCGCAGTGAAGTGTCCAGCCAGCTGTACCCACAACTTTAATCCCAGAACTCAGGAAGCAGAGGTAGGTGGGTTTGTTCAAGTTCAAGTCTAACCTGGTCTACATATAGAGTCCCAGGCCAGCTTGGACTACTTATATAATCCCAGGGCTGCAGAACAAATGAGACCCCACTCCAAAACAAGCTTATGGTCTGGAGAGAGCCCAGTAAAGTGTGTGTGCACATTGGAATCTGAGTTGAAATAGCAACACTGGTGGTGCACACTTGTAACCCCAGTGCTAGGGTGGAGCATCCAGGCAGATGGACCCCTTGGGGCTGCTACTCAGCCAGGCTAACTTAATCCCTGAGCCCCAGATCAAGCAAGAGATCCTGTCTCAAAAAGAAAGTGGACTGCTTCTGAGGCTGTTTTCTGTCTTCCACATGCACACAAATACAGACGTGGAGAACATTGAAAGCATCCCAAGTACCTGGACTACATCTGCACAACTACACAAGATAACACAGTCTCAGTGCATTTCAACACCGGGCCCTGCCCAGCTTCAGGCTTCCACACTTCTTCCAAAACCCTGGCAGCCACTGAAATGCTATTTTCTATCCCTTGACCACTCTATGCTGTACATGGATACTGATAGGGTCACACACCATGGAGCCTTTTGTGTTTCGTTGCTATGACAATGTCATGTTTTTCCATATTGTAGAGTTTGTTGGAACTCTATCCTGTTCTTGAGTAATTTTCCATTTTATAGATGGACCACAGTTTGTATCCATCTTGATAGACATTTGGACACTTCACACCTCTTGATTGCTATGTACTGTGCTGCTGTGAACTTGGGCATACATGATTGTATGGCTCTAAACTTTATATCTCTTGGAAAGATACCTAGCCAGTCATTCAGCCATGCAGAATACAGATGAAATTCTTCAGCCCAACATCTGCCCACTCACCTGTGGGGGAGTCTGCATACCCTCATGATGTCACATGGGTCCCATGGGTAGGCAGGTGAAGACTTAGGAGCAAATTCCTTTATTGACACCCTTTCAAAGTTTATTTTATTGTGGGTTTATTTTTGAAACAGAGTCTCATGTAGCCCTGGCTAGCCTTGGACTCAATGGTAGCTGAGACTGACCTTGAATCTCTTGAGCCTCCTATTTTCATCTCCCAAGGGCTGGGAGACAAAAAAAAAATCCATGCTTAAGTCCCCTTTACAACTTAGAACGCGGTACTGTGCCTGCACAGATCCTGCAGGGTCCTCCCAGGCCTTAAAACCAGTCTAGACTGCCTAGAGCAGCGCTTCTCAACCCTCCTAATGCTGAGATCCTATAATACAGTTCTTCATGGTGTGGGGATCCCCAAACATAAAATTATTTTAGTTGCTACTTCATAACTATAATTTTGCTGCTGTTGTGAATCCTACTGTAAATATTTGAGGCTTCCAGTGGTGCTTGAGGACCTTGGTCCATTGGCCCAAGATACCCAGGAACTGGTGATCAGACTGAGTGCACTACTGTCCTCGCTGCTGTGATCTCTCCCTGAAGTGACCTGGGGATTCTATATATCTCCTGATCTCTGACTTTCATCTCAGCCACTCTACCAGGTGTGTGGAAAGACTAAGAAGCCACAGATGACGGATGGGACACACTCACTACACATGTCAGTGAGGGCTGTCTCCATTCTGGAATGTTCAGAACAGGCAGGGACTGTGCTGGGTGGGATTGACATGCCATGAGCCTAACACATGGTTGCTGGAAATCTGAGACCAACCTGAACTTCATAGTGAGACCCTGTCTCAGCAATTGAGGTAGTGGAAAGGAACTGGAGAAAGGGGGATGGGTTGAGTTATGGCAAAACCTTGTGGCATACCTGAAAAGTGGTCACACTCAGCTTCATCAAGAACTCTCCAGAAAGCTGGGCATGGTAGCACATGCCTTTAATCCTAGCACTGGGGAGGCTGAGGCAGGAGGATCTCTGAGTTTGAGGCCAGCCTGGTATACAAAGTGAGTTCTAGAACAGCCAGGGCTACACGGAGGAACCCCACCTGGAAGACCCCTGTCCCAAAAAGAATAAAAGAACCATCTATGAAGTGAACAGTGAATAAGTGAATTACTGAGAACAAGGAAGAGCTAGGGATGAGTGCTGGATGGATGAGTAGATAAATGAAGAAATCAGTAAATGAAGAGGATGAATGAGTGAATGGATGTCGAAGTTAGGAAAGGAGTAAGTGAATGAGTGGATCTGTGGTTGAACAAGTTAGTGAGTGAATAAACAAATGGAGTAGATGAATGAGTCATGGGTGATGAGTGAGTGATGGACTGGCAGAAGGGAGCTACATGAAGCCAGGACTTCCATACCCTCATCTATTGACCCACGTGGGTATTCCCCATTCTGTACAGTTCCTCCAGGTGCACTGAGAACCCGCAGTCCTGAGCCACGACGAGCTGGGATCAGAGTCAAACAGATATCCCAGGCCAGTAAATGCAGAGGTTATCATGAAATGATAACTACACTGCCTGTTGAAGGGCGAGTAGGGATTGGCTGGGTGCAGAGAACAGAATTTGAAGCAAGAGAGCCACTAGGCAGTCAGGTCAGGGAGACCATGGCTCAGACACACTCAACCTCATCCAGTGCCACAGGTTGAGCTTGCACTTCAGGAAGGTTCTGGAAGAGGTGTGCAGTTTCTTCTAGAGGCTCTTGCTTGAGAGGTGGTGGGACCCAACATCCATCTTCATACAGTGTTTCTCAGGGCAGAGTCTAGCTGGCTTCATTCCATTGTCCATTATGAATGGACAGGCTTGCTGTAGTGGTGCTAAAGTAAATGCCTTCCAAAGGGAGTAGCACTGTTAGGAGGCATGTGCTTGTTGGAGAAGGTGTGGTGTTGTTGAAGAAAGTGTCACTGTGGGGGTGGGTTTTAAGGTTGCATTTATGCTCAAGCCTTAGCCAGTGAGACAGGCCACTTCCTGTTGCCTGTAGGATCAAGATGTAGCTCTTTCTCCAACACCACGTCTGTCTGCACACCACCATGTCCCATTACTATGTTCTACAATGACAATAATTTACAGAACCTCTGAACTATAAGCCTCAATTAAATGCTTTCCTTTATAAGAGTTGCAGTGGTCATGGTGTGTCTGCACAGCAGTAGAACTGTAACTCACTGGCCCCTGGCACTAGTTCAAGGCCATCCTTGGTATCTTAGTGTTCTGTTGTTGTGAAGAGACATCATAATTATAGCAGTTCCTGAAATGTTTAACTGGGGGCTGGATTACAGCCTCAGAGGTTATCTGCTATTGTCATGGTAGCATACACAATGCTGAAGCAGTAACTCAAACTTACCTCCTGATCCCCAGGCAGAGAGAGGTTCTAGGCCTAGCCTGGGCTTCTGAAACCTCACAGCCTACCCCAGTGACACACTTCCTCCAACAAGGCCACACCTCCTAATCCTTCTAATCATTTCAAATAGTGTGTGAGTCTGTAGGGGCTGTTCTTATTCACACCACTGTGCCTGGCTCCCAAGTTGGAGGTTAGCCTGGGTTACATGAAACCCTGACCAGAAGGGAAAGGATAGTATTCAGATACTTCAGCAGTGTCAGGGATAGACAATGGATGGATCACTATCCTTTCTGTGCTTTGACTGTGACTCCTCACCTAGTTTTTCAATTTTTATCTGAAACACAAAAATAAAAGTGGAGGGGCTGGGGCCTGGTTGGCAGAATGCTGTGCTAGCACGTGGGGCCATGGGCCCATCTTTCCTGGAACAAACCTTCTCTTACATCTACTGTCTCCATGCTGTGACCTAGGAAGCATGTCCCAGGGATATCTCATTGGGTCTGGGTGGGTACCCAGTTGATCTGGAACACGGTCCTTGCCCCCACTCACAGTGAGCCCGAAACAGCCAGTATTTGTTAATACAAAAATACAACTCTCACTTCAAAGGGGTAAGAGGAAGTTTGTTCTGGAGCCAAATATGTGGCCATGACCCAGGAACAGAGATACAGGTTACCCCAAATTCAGTGTTCAATGTGGTGACAATAGCGAAGTATTTATAGTAACAGGACAAAGAAAATCATTAATCATGACACTTCTCAAATACATAGTGGAAACACTGGCAGATGGGCCACAGCACTGGGAGCTCTGAGCTACAGGCCCAATGCTTTCACATTCATAGGTGGAGATTGGTGGTCAGCTGAGTTAGTTCACTCCAAAGGGTTCACCTAAAATCAATGGCTCAAATGGGGCTAAAGATGCCATTAGGTGCTGGAAGTTTCAGTCAGTTCTCCAGTTCTGCAGAAGGTTCACTGACAAGTATAGCCTCTTTCCAGAACCTTCCTTTGCAGATTCCAGCCTATGACCTCCCAACTCAGCCCATATGATAATGACACTGAAGGCCACCATGCGTCCTGGGCACCCACAAGGCTGGCAGAGAGAGTTTGCTTAGTCAGCATAATTGAAGGTGGTGTGGTTGCCCTCCTTCCTGCAGCTCTGACCCAGCCTTCAGGGACAAGACCACGTTGGCACTGTGGCATGGGATGCAAGCACCTTGTCTAACTGAAACGTTTTAGAGAGAAGAATCAGCTGGGCTCTGGAGTGCAGCCAAGTTCCCAGACCACATCCTAATTGGTCCCATCCCCAAATCTCTCGGGTCAGTGCTCAGAAAATCCAATTCTTCCCAAACTCCTCCCTCAGCCTCTAGAACATTCTTCCACTTGGCCAGCCTCTCGTGCCTGCTCTCCATTGAGCCAGCTCTCTCCTCAGATTTTGTTCCAGCTCACTCTTGGTATCCCAGACAGTACCCTTCTTTCTGGAAACTGCAAGGAACATTTCAGAATTTTCTTGCCTGTCTTAGTTACTGTTCAGTTGCTGTGAAGAGAACAAAGCTTACAGTCATGGCTGGGAGCAGCAGACAGACAGGCAGGGTGCTGGAGCAGTGCGCATCCAATTCTCTTACTGGCAAGTTGGAGGCAGGGGTGGGGAAGCCTGGGCATGACCTGGGCCTTTGAAACCTCAAAGCCCACCCCAGTGACACACCTCCTAATCCTTCCCAAACGGTTCCACCCACTAGAGAGTATTCAAATATATGAGCCTGTGGAGCAGGCACTTCTCATTCAAACTGCCACACCCTCCAAACTTGCCTGTGACTTCCAGAATAGAGCAAGCAACATCTTTTCAGGCATAAATCCCAGGACCCTCATCTGGGTTTCAACTTCATCTCATTATTATTGAACACACAAAGCAACTTCCTACCTCGGGACCTTTGCATATGCTATGCCCTCCACATTTCCTACATTTCCTCTGCTAGCTGGAATGGCACTCCAATGTCTGTGCCCATTCCACACAAAGCAGCTCCCACCCGGGGTCTTCCTGCCAGCTACACTCACTTCCTGTTTGAATCCCTTCTCTAACAGACCGTGAAACCTCTCCTAATTTTTTTTAATTTACATGTATGTGCATGTGTGTGTGTGTGCATGTGACACCTCATACCCCGGTTTCTCCAGCAAAAAGAACCTGGGGCAGGCGCTTCAACTCACAGCAGAATTCTGAACTTAATCTTAGTTTTTAGTATTTAGACAGCTCTGATTTGGTTTGGGTTTGGCTTTTTTGAAATAGGGTCTCTCTGTGTAGTCCTGGAACTTGCTGTGTAGCCCAAGCTGTCTTGGAACTCAGAGATCCACCTGCCTCTGCCACTGAGTGCTGGGATTAGAGGTGTTTGCCACCACTGCTCAGCTGGCAATTTACTCTTAATATTTTCCTGTTTGGCATTGGGAGGGAACCTAGGCCCACAAATGCTCAGCAAGCGCTCTGACTCTGAGCCGTGCCTCAGGTCAATGTTCATTCATTCATTTATTGAGACAGGGTCTCACTGAGTAGCCCTGGAGGGCCAGGAACTCACTATACCTCAAGCTGGCACAGACCCACCCTCCACTGTGTCCCAAGTGCTGGGATTAATTTTACTTTAGGACAAGGTTTCATGGCTGACCATCCTGCACAGTGTCCTTGGGTGCTGGAATGATAGGTGCTTCTAAAACCTGCACTTGATTATCTACCCATCACCAACCCCAGGCCCCTGATGATGTCAGGCACCTAATGTGAGAATCATTCTCCTCTCAGTACACTGGATGCCATGCGGGAACTGGCACCCTCGGGCTGGGGTGTCCCTTCTGCTCCTGGAAACAGGCGTTTTTCCTGTTCCTGTGGCTGGAGCTAAGTGATAAGACCCAAGGGCCCCATGGAGAGCGGAAGGCAGGGGACAGGAAGAGGCTCCAGGGATGGGTTTCCTTCCCCTGTGGGAGGGAAGTGGGCTCCAGGGTTCACCCCTGAAGAAGGCACAGAGGGACAACCCTCCTGTCCTCTGTCACAGGCCTTGGCTGCTCTATCCCTAGTAGTGGACATAAAAAAGGAGGGAAGAGGGGTGTGATGGGCCCTGTCACCCCACTCAGGGATGGTGGAGGCAGGAGAATCACTTCACAAACAGTCACATGAAACCCTGTCTCCAAACAACCTATAAAGAAAAATTCTTCCTCGGGCATGCGCTATACAGTTGCCTGACTGAGATTCTGAACTGAGCATGGGAAGGTAGATGAGTCTTTCTTCTGCTCAGGTGCCTTCAAGGGCTCTCCCAGAGCCTCCTGATTCACATGGCCGAACAATGTCCTCAGGCCCCATGATGGAGTACTTCCCACGTCAGGACTTTCACCCATATACACAGACACACAGACTCTCCCCACAGTCCTCCCACACACCCCACAGGTTCTCCCACACCCCACACAGTTCTCCCACACCTCACACGGTCCTCCCACACACACACCCATAGTCCTCCCACCCCCCACGGTCCTCCCACCCCCCGCACGGTTCTCCCACACCCCACACGGTCCTCCCACACTTCCACAGTCCTCCCACACACACCCATAGTCCTCCCACACCCCTCCACGGTCCTCCCACACTCCACACAGTTCTCCCACACCCCACACGATCCTCCCACACCTCCACAGTCCTCCCACACACACACCCATAGTCCTCCCACACTCCCACATGGTCTTCCCACACACACCACACACACATGCTCCTCCCCTCTGCTCTCACTTCTTCCTTTTTCCTCTTCTCCCTTTTACTTCATCCTCCTGCCTCTGAAGCCACTTCTGCGGTGCCTGGCGACAGTCATCCCTGTGTGACTGAGTCAGGAGGATCATGAGTGGCAGGAAGCCTGGGCTGCAAACTGAAACTTTCACAAACACCAACCATGGGAGTCAGGGGGGGCCCGCGATAAAGGTGCTTGATGCCTGACAACGTCAGAACCTTGAGAGGGAATTGATCCTCTGCCTTCCACAGTCCCTGTGCGTGTCAACAGTGAACACCCCACCCTCAAATCAAATAAATATTGCTAAGTCTTTTATAAAAGCAAATGGCAAAAGCCAGCCACAACGTGGCTGAGAACACTCGGTGGGGGAAATGGGTTAGGAGGCCCCGCAGGTTGTGGGTCACCAGCCAGGCTTGGGAGTAGCTAGGAGTTGGACTGGCCTGCAGATTGCAGCAGGAGGTTGAGTGGCTGAGTCACCAGGCTGCCAGGGGAACATTTGGTGCCCAGAGGCCCCGCGTGGGCCCCCGGAGCCCCTCCAAGCCGCCTTCCCCACTAGCTGTTCCCACAGCTGCTCCGCAGAAGGATCGTGGGAGGTGGGAGGCAGGCAAGAGCCGAGACAAGACCAACAGCCAGGGCTTCCAACAAGGTGCAGCCTCCGTGTATCTGGGGGTCTCTGCCCAGAATGGGGAAATTGAGGCTCTGGGAAGGGCAGGATCTGTTCTCACTCTCCGCATCCAGAGCTGGAATCCTGTCTCACTTGTAGTGTCACGTCTCCCTCCTTTTCTGTCTCCAAAATCTCCCACAGGTCCTCAGCACCCACAGAACAAACCCATCCACCCATCCCCCACCCTGTGTCCCCCAAGGCCCTGCTCAGCTCCTACAACTTTGCAGCAGGATTCATCCCCACTTCATGGTTCTCCAATTTACTTGCCTCCGGCCACCCCAGCTTCCACACTGTTGTAGTAAAACTAGTCAGTCCCCACCCCAGGGCTTCTGCACGTGCTGTGTTTCCCTCTGCTCCTGTTCCATCTCTCAAAGCCCAAATGGTCACACAGAGAGCTACATAGGAGTCAGGATTCGAACCTAGGCCTATCTGAGACTCTTCCCTTTCCGAAGTGCCTCACAAGCCAATGCCATGGTTTGGGTTTGGTTTAATTATTTCATTCTCATTTATTGATTTTTTAGGGGGGAGGGTTTAAAGCAGGGTGCCTCTATGTAGCTTTGGAGCCTGTCCTGCATCTCTGTAGACCAGACTGGCCTTGAACTCAGAGATCCTGCTTCCTCTGCCTCCCTAGCACTGGGATTAAAGGCGTGTGGCATTACCACCATACTGTTTATTTTCTTGAGACAGGGTCTCTCTGTGGAGGTCAGACTGGCCCTGAATTCACAGCAATCAGTCCTAGGATGGGTTTGTGAACAGAGCCATGTTTGAAGATCTCTTTCAGGTCCACTGCTCAGTGAAGCGTCTGAGCCCCAGACTCTGGCAAAGACCCTGTGTCCCATCCTCCACCATCCCCTTCTCCCAGTCCTGCTCTGACCCACTCCAGAGTCCCTCCCAATGTGACCGCAATTCCTCCGGCCCACTTTCTGCCCTTCATCGGCATGGATGTTGGAGCCTACAAGGACATATTAGCCAAAAATAATCCTGCGACCTACCTCCTGAAAATGGGCCGGCCCCACTCGGCCACCTGGCACCCAGGAGGCAATTAGCACACGTGGTAAATGAGGGTAATTAGATCTGTGGGAATGCACTGCCATCCAGCTCTCAGCACCTCCTGCTCCCTGCACAGGCGACCCCTCTGCTCCCTCAGCACCTAAGCTCCACTGCTTCCGGGAGCCCTTCTCGCCAAACCAAAATTTTCCTGAGAGAGAAACTTGGGTGTAAAATTATTCTTCCTCATGCCCCACCCCATACTATTGGGGTACACTCAGACTGTGGGAGTCAAAAACTGGACCCAGACACATTCAGTCTCCTGGAGTTAGACCTGAGGCAGATGAGAAAGGACTCCTTGGAAACCAGGGTGTTGGAGGTAGGCTTCTAAGGGATGGATAGGAGTTTTCGAGAAGAAAAGGTCTAAAATGGGGCCCAACTGAATATGGCTAGAGGTGTTGGGATGTCTGAGGGAAAATTTGTGAGGATCACACCACATTAAAGCCCCCCCCCTTTTTGAGACAGATTCTCACTGTAGTTCTGACTATTCTGGAACTATGTAGCCCAGGCTAGCTTCAAACTCACAAAGATCCACCTGCTTCTGACAGGCCCGCGCCACCACTACCCAGCTAAGAAATAATTTTTATTTAAAAATTTAATTATGAGCAGGCAGTGGTGGCACTCACCTTTAATCTCAGCACTCAGGATGCAGAGGTAGGTGGATCTCCAAGTTCATGGCCAGTCTGGTTTACAGAGTAAATCTGGGGTCACAAGACCTGTTTTCTGGAAAGGGATTTGTGCCTGGTAGGGGTTGTTCTAGGTACTGGAACAAGCCTTGTAACAGGAAACAGTGACGAAGCCACATATGAAATGTGGTGGAGGCGGGATAGGAGCTGGAGCTGGGGGAGAAGGACTGAACCCCCAGAAAGACAAAGTTTTGCTCTGGTCCAGCAGTTGGGTTAGATATAAGTAAACTGAGAGCCTGACTGTAAATCACTCTCACGTGTGTCTCTCTTCAGTGCCCTGCTCCTCCTGTGGACAGGAGGCTCATTCCTTCACTGTTCTTCAGCCACAGGGACAGGAGCCACACTTAGTCAAGTAAGGACATCTGAGATCCTTGGAAGAGAGGTCCCTGTGGCCGCTTACCTGTCACTCAGGGAACAGAAGGGCTGTGGGTGCTGCCTGGGGACCCAGTCATGTTACAATAGGTTCCTTGGCCCCAGGCAGCCAGAGGGCCAAACCCACAGACCTGCTGCCGCTGACCACCTAGCTGCTCGCCACTGCTTAGGCCCCCAAAATGATTCAGACACATATTAATTTCATGCTATTTGGCCTATAGCTTAGGCACCTTGCTAGCTAGTTCTCTATCTTAACTCAACCCATTTTCATTAATCTGTCTGTCACGTGGCCCGTGTTCCTTACATCTGCTTCTTTGGCAGCTGGGTCCATCTGCTCTGATTCCGCTCCTTTCCTACCTATTCTGATTCCCCACCTACTTCTTCTATGGTGCCTGTCATGGGTCAAAACATCTCCTCTATTTAAAGACTGATATTCACAGCACACAGAAAGACATTCCCACATCACAGTCATTGTCCAAGTGAAAAAGAAAAACCCTACCAAATGGAGGAAGCCACAGCCCCGGCTTGCTCCAGGCTAGCCCTATTCTAGCTTCAGCTGAGTGGTCAGGTGAGGAACCTTGTTGGTTTCTGAGACAAGGTCTCTTTGCAGACCTGGAACTTGCTGTATAGACCAGGCTGGCTTTGAACTCACATTGTAGCTGAGGAGGAGTTTCTTATGGGAAGACAGGCCTTTATTACGCCTTGTTTCAGGAGAACTCTCAATTCTGAAATTCTTTCTTGTGCCCACACATAGCACAAAGCCTGCCTGGGCCCTTAGCCACTGCACCCCACCCCCTCTGCTGAATAACCATGTGTCTAGGCTCTGCATCCAGCCAGTGCCTGACAACAAGGAGGGACTTCCAGCCTGCTGGCCTGCCCTGAGATACTTTTTTAAAAATGTTGTAAGTAATAAGGAAAAAGTCACTCTTTGTTCCCAGTGTTCACACATTCTGTGGCTTCAGGCCTGAGAATGAAGCCAAATACTTTGCCTGTACATATGCCTTTCAAAGTTAGAGAAATTAGAGGACCCTGTTTTCCCCAACTGGAAGTAAGTGTTGTGTCAAGGAGGCTGAGGAGCTCAGGTAGGGGCCCCCACACCTGCCTATGACTTAGAAATAAATGGAAATATATCCACGTATACTAAATATATCTAGAGCAGCAGTGGCCAGAGGCCCAGGGAGAGACTAGGAGCCCCACGGCTTCCAGTTTGCGCTGCCAAAAGCTTGGAGAAGGAGTTGGAGAAGGAGGCACTACACAGCCTGAGAAAGCGAGGAGAGAGAGAGAGAGAGAGAGAGAGAGAGAGAGAGAGAGAGAGAGAGAGAGAGAGAGAGAGACTAACCTCCTGGTCAGAGGATGTCTCCACTGACAGTCACTTGCTCAGATGCCCATCAAAGGGAGCAGACACAGCAGGCTTGAGACAAGAAAGAAAGAATGTTTGACATAGGAATTTCAAAACTGGGAGTTCCAGGGAACCACAGGCATTTGGGTTCTGACCTGCCCACTTGTCCCCAGAGTGCTGAAGCTCTTGCAGAACTCTATAGAAAAGGGCAGAAGGGGACTTGCAAGGGAGGACCTTCATGGGTGGCTGGGAGCACACAGGCAGATAGGGGATCCCTAAAGGATCCTTGGCTAGCTGCTGTGGACACTCCTATTCCATGTCCTTATTAATGTCCCTAACACTTGGATTCTGAGACCCTGAAACAATAACCCAGCATTTTTTAAAATTTTATTTTTGGAAAGTCAAGGTCTCACTAGGCATCCCTGGTTAGCTTAGAACTCACTGTATAGACCAGGTGAGCCTAGAATTCACAGAGATCTGCGTGTCTGCTCCTTTCAAATGCTAGCATTAAAGGTGTGTGACCAACTGATGGTGCTGAGATGGAGCCCAGGGTTCCACGGAAGCTTGGCAAGCCCTACACCCTGAGTTTCAGTACCGCCACCTACCCGCAGTGGGGAGATGGGCTCAAGCTGCCTTCCTGCCTCAGTTGCTGAAGATCCGGGAAAATTTTATTTCTTTCCGTTTTGAGGGACAAGGTCTCACTGGGTGACCCAGCCCGGTCTTACTTAGTAAGGTAGTCCTGTCTCAGGCTCCGGGTGCTGAAATGTCACAATGAATGTCCATACTCTGGGAATACCCATTGAGCACCTACTATATGCAGCCCACGAGCATCCACACGGCTTCCCCTTCAGCCTCACCTCCTAGTCCCACATCAGCAGCGGCTAGACCCCAGTCAGCCAAAAAGCCACCCAAAGCTCAGGGCCACTCTTGGCACGAGACAGGAAGGCGAGGGGCCATTATCCACCCATTTCCTGTGTCTCTGGCTCATCCAGGATGTTCACATGAGTCCCCCACATCCTAGCCCGCTACGCCCACCCAACACCCACCCTGTCTTCTGAGCCTTCAGCCCATCACCCTGGGTTCTTCCTGGTGCCCCTCCTACCCTATCCCTTTCTCCTACCGGCCGCCCTTACCCTCTACCTTTTGCCCCTCCAAGAAGCTCTGCCCCTGCCTCTAATCCCTTTGGCCCCAACCCCATGGGCCCACCCCCTCCTTCAAAGGCTCAGCCTTTCCCACGTCTTCTGCTCCTTCCCACAGGGCTTCCCAGCTTCTGTCCACTATCCCGGACCCTGACTTTCTGGCCCCTCCCTCATTATCCTGTCCGCTTCAGCCCTCCCAATCCCCTTCTCTGCCCTGCAGTGCCCTCACCTTGCGGTCCCAGGCTCCTCCGCTGCCCATCTTAACCCCCCTTCCTCTGTTTCCTCCCTCTGCTCCCCCCCCCAAGTCCCTCCTCCTGACCCCCTGGTGCCCTCCCCTTCCTCTGCCCCTTCACCCCGCCCCATTTTCTGTCTTCCCCCTCTGCCCCCTCCCCCTCCGCAGACTCCTGCTGGAGCTCCCCCGCCCCAGTCTGCCCTCCCCTTCTTCCTTCTTCGGGTGTCCTCCCTCCCCGCCCTCACTCGCTGGCCGGCAGGGGGCGCCGGGCAGAGGCGGGGCGGCGCGGGGACGGGCCGCGATGGGACTGGAGGCGGCGCAGACAAAGGCACAGGCGGCGCGGGGCGCTCTGAGGGCGCGGGCCGAAGGCAGCGGAGGCGGCGACGCGGGGTGAGCCGGGTGGGGGGACCCCAGCTCCAGAAGCGCGATCGGGGCTCAGGGGGCGCGGGGCTCAGGTGGTTTCCAACGCTGCAGACTGTGCGACCGGGCCGGGGTGCTGCTGGGTTCAGACTGAGGGGCTGGGGTCCGGGGGGTGCGGGTTGGGGGTCCTGTGACGCGGAGCGCAGCTGCACTGGGTTCCCCAGCCCCGGGTCCGGGCGTTGGAGGCGCCGAGTCGCGAGGCTCCGCTGCTTGGAAAGTTGCTGGTCAGCTGCTCCCGGAGTTGGGGCGCACGGGCTGCCCTGGCGCGTGTAGAGACCGGTCCCAAGTGGGATTCGGGCGCGGGGCTTCTGGCAGGAACCCCCGTGCGCGCGATCGAGATTCTCTGACCCGCGCGGCCGCTCCGAGGCGCGTGACTACTTGGTGAGTAACTTTTCCCGATCTCAGCAAGTCCGGGCAGGAGCGGCCAGACCGGAAGGGACTGGGTTCGGGGACCCCCTTTTCCCTAATCTCCGCCAGTCCTAATCTCGTCCCCGACTCGACCCGCCCCTCCTCCACACGGGGGCTCCGGTTTCAGACCCCGTGACCGCGACAGCAACTGCCCAAGACAGTGTGGGGATCCCCCCTCCCCGACCTTCTCTCCCGCATCCGCAGGACTCTCCTCCTATACCCTTGGGTACAGATTTAGGGGTTGAGGAGGAGGGTATCCAAAACTCCCGGTGATGGGTGCAGACACCCGCAGGGGCCTGGGGAACCCCATTCTCCCAGTCTTGTTCTCTGCTCACATGGTGGTAACTGGACGAGCCACTTGCCTACTGTCTGTGTGTGTGTGTGTGTGTGTGTGTGTGTGTGTGTGTGTGTGTGTGTGTGTGTGTGTAAGTCTCAGCAATCATGACTTTGTGTGTGTGTGTGTGTGTGTGTGTGTGTGTGTGTGTAAGTCTCAGCAATCATGACTCATCCCCAGTGTTGGGATGACAGACATGTGCCACCATGCCAAACTTTCATTTTACCCTTTAAAAAAAAAATTTAATGTATATGAGTGACCTGTCTTAAGTGACCCAGAAGAGGAAATCTGATCCCATTATAAATGTGGTTGCTGGGAATTGAACTCAGGTCCTCTAGGAAGAGCAGCCAAAGCTCTTAACTGCTGAGCCATCTCTCCGGGCCCTCATTTTGTTCTTTTCAATAGTTGTGGACCCCTTGGAGACTTGACTTGGACTCTAAGGTGTTGCCTTGTCCTTAGGGTGTATTCTACATTGTCCCTTTTCAAGAGCAGAGAGGTCCTGAATTCCATTTTTATTCTCAAATATGAGGATGTGGCGTTGAACTCCTGGGATGCATGATCTAACTGCTTTGGCCTCCTAAGTAGATGGGACTGCTGTCTCTCACCACTGATCCAGCTTTGTCCTTTTTGATACAAGGCCATCTTTGGGGCTGTTGGATGGGAGAGGGTGAATAAGTTGTCCTACTCACTTGTTCTTGACCCCATGCCCAGTTCCTGTGGGAGGACACTTTCCTGGTGGCTGATAACCTAGAGAGTGAGTACATCGGCATGCCAAGGACCACTTGACTTTCTTGGACCTGTCTCCTACCCAGGCAGTTTGGTGGCACTACAGACCTAGAGACCACTCAGCCCAGGTGGGAAGGCTTCTCCTCAGATGGAGAAAAGCAGGGTCTAGGGACTGGGCCTACACTGACCTGGCATTCAGGAAGCTCTGACTCCATCCCAGCACCATATAAACTGAGTGTGATGGTGTATCACCCAGCACTTGGGAAGCAGAGGCCAGAGTTCAAGTTCTTGGCTACATAGTGATTTCAAGGCCAGCCTGGGCCAAGACTGGAGGAGGCTGTAGGGCATGCTGTAATTGCCCAACACTGTCCCTTTCCTTTCTTGCTGCTTTTGTGAAGGAAGTCACCTGGAGGACCCACCTGACCTGAGCATCACTGGATTCTTGCTCATAAGCCCCTACTCTCCTGAGACAAACAAGTGGCTCTTGTCACCTCTCTGGATATTCCTTAGATGCCATCCAGCCTGACCAATGTCCACAGCCAGGTGAGCATCCACCCACTCTGGTCAGCCCTAGCCCTCAGGCTGGTCAGCCCCCTGCAGAGTTTCTGTTTTTCCATGCAGGGAACAGCCAATCTTCAGCACCCGGGCCCACGTGTTCCAGATTGACCCCACCACCAAACGGAACTGGATCCCGGCCGGCAAGCATGCGCTCACTGTGTCCTATTTTTATGATGCCACTCGAAATGTGTATCGCATCATCAGCATTGGGGGTGCCAAGGTCTGAGCAAGGGTCTGGGGCAGTCTGTGAAGCCACAGGCCGGGCTGGGTGACTTGCAGAACGGGGATCAGTGACCCTTTCTGGGGGGTCAACACTGGGATCTCAGAGAGGGCCCAATCCATTCAGATTTTCATTGTTAGTGTCAAGTTGGAGACACCAAACCTCAGTAGGTCAAGAATTCTACTCTAGCCTCTCCCTGGAGGAATCTAGGCAGGGCTTATCACACCTCTGGCAGATTCTGGGTAGGGGTCTACTACTGAGACAGGCACCTAGAATAATTTTTTTAATCCACTATGAAGTTCAAGGCTGGCCTTAGTATTTCTCCTTCAGGGCTGCTGGCTGCTCATGATGGTCATTACCACTCCTGATCTTGAATATTGCTTTCCCATCCCAGGCTATCATCAACAGCACAGTCACCCCCAACATGACCTTCACCAAAACCTCTCAGAAGTTTGGACAGTGGGCAGACAGTCGAGCCAACACTGTCTATGGCCTAGGCTTTGCCTCTGAACAGCAGCTGACCCAGGTGGGCAGGGACACGGGCTTGATTGGCATCTATTGCTTGGGGTGGGTTCACAGAAAGCAAGACCCCTTGAGTGCCCTGGGTAGTGTGGTCATTTGCTACCTTGCTCTACCTTTGTACGTGCCTCTTAGGGGCAACAAATGGAAGCCTGAACTGGGTACATGTGCACGCATACTCCACCCCGGCAGCACATCTCTCCCCAGCTTCTGCCATCACTGCATAGTATCGAGTCCATTATTTTTTCAGGTTTATTTGTGTTTATGTGTCTGTGTGTATTTGTGTGCTGCTGCCTGCAGAGGTACGAAGATGACGTTAGATCCCTGAACTGGAGTCACAGGCACTCATTGAAGCACCTGATAGGGATGCTTGGAACTGAATTTGTCTTTTGGAACCACTCTTAACTGCTGAGCCATCCCCAACCCCCTCGAATTTCTAAAGAAAAGATTATCAGGGGTCAGTGTTCTGTCTGGCTTGGCAGTGCTGGGATTAAGAGCATTGAGTTACTATGCCCAGCTTTTGATTTTCTGGGGTTTTTTGTTTAATATTTTTATTTTATGTGTATGAATCTATGTTCACTGCATATGTTGATACCTTGCCTGCAGAGGCCAGTATAAGGTGCCGGATCCCCTGGAACTGGAGTCAGATGGCTGTGAGTCACCATGTGGGTGCTGGTGACAGAGGAGGGGCCTCAACAGCCAGAGTTCTTACCTCTAGCCCTCACCCCAGGGCCCAACTCTCCTCCCTCATCCTTTTTATTTTGATAAAGTCGTTTTTCTTTAGGAGGCGTGTTTCTTCTCTCTCTCTCTCTCTCTCTCTCTCTCTCTCTCTCTCTCTCTCTCTCTCTCTCTCTCTCTCTCCTTTTCTTTGGGGCAGGGTTTCTCTGTGTGTCCCTGGCTGTCTTTAACTAGATCTGTAGCGCAGACCACCTTCAAACTCTTAGCCATCTTCTTGTCTCCAGAGTGCTGGGGTCGCAGGTGCAAGTCACCCGCAATGCCAGGCTGTCTTGCCTCATGCAATCCTTCCTCGGCCTTCCTAGTGGTTAGGATTAGTCTTAACCTGGTTTAAAAACAGAACAACAACAAAACACCCATCTGGATTGGAGAGATGGCTTCTGTGTGTCTGCCCTTACAGAGGACCCAGGTTCAATCCTCAGCACCCACATTGCAGCTCACAGCCAGGATCTCATACCTGGCCTTCAGGGGCACCAGGCACACTCAGATATATATGCAGAAAAACACTGATATAGGCAAAATAAAAATAAATATGTTTTAAAAAATTATTTTCTTCCTTTTTGTTCGTAGTAGGGTCTCATATGTATGTAGTAGCCATGCCTGGTCTAGAACATGCTATGTAGACAAAGCTGGTCAAGGTTAGACTCTGCCTTCTACACCTCTCCAGGGCTTAGATGCAGGAGTACACCACAGGGTGGAGATGAAACATGCTTCAGTGGTTAAGAGCATCCAGATGGCAGCTCAGCCTTTTGTAACTCCATGGAGGGAACTTTAAGGGCTCTAGTATCTGGGGGCACTTACACATATGTACATACAATTAAAGGTAATAAAATACAATAAAAACAAGTTTTATTTTAAAAGTTATTACATCTATTATTTCTGGGTTTGGGGGTGGTACATGCTTGTGTGCTGTGGAAATCAAAGGCCTATGGGAGTCAGTAGCCTCATGCTATGTAGGTCTCACAGACCAAACTTAGGTTGTCAAGTTTATTGAGCCAGTTCACTAGCCCCACATTTTATTTTTTTTTTTTAAATTAATTTTATTTTCAAGACAGGGTTTTTCTGTGTAGCCCTGGCTATCCTGGCTGTCCACTTTATTAGACCAGGCTAGTCTCAAATTCACAGAGATCTTCCTGCCTCTACCTCCTGGGTGCTGAGATTAAAGGCATGCACTATCACAGCCTGGCTTTTATTTTTTATTTTTCAATTGATGTCTATTTGTCTTTGTGCCTGTGTGTGGATGCCCCGAGAGGCCAGCAGAGGGCAGATTCTCTAGTCACAGTTGCCTGAGGTGGTGTGTGATCTGGTGCAGTTTCTCTGTGGCAGTTGCTTATGTCTTCACAAGTTACTTCTGATAAATGAAAATTAATTTAATGTTTTATCTGCATTTATGCTTATGTGAGGGTATCGGATCCCCTGCAACTGGAGTCAGACATTTGTGAGCTGCCATGTGGATGCTGAGAATTGAACCCAGGTCCTCTGGAAGAGCAGCCAGTGCTGAGCCATCTCCCCAGCCCCTACGAAAACCATTTTAAAGTGATAAGAAAATGCATTATTGTGACCAAAGAACCAGCATTAGTTGCCATATAACCCATTTAGAATGGGAATTCCAGGGGGCCTCCACTCGCCTTCCTGTATTGTGAGATACTGTTGAATGTGAAGAACAGATGGGACGGCCTCAGGCTGTCCATTCCAAGCCAGCCTGACAGGAACATGTCCCTTTTCTTGTGGCTCAGAACCTCAATGTCACCTCTGTGATATACCACACACATCCCTCCATGTATCCCCCTTGACACCCAAGATGGTCAAAGGGTTGACGTTTTCCGACCTTCCTGAAGGCTCCAGGGTGACAGGGCAGGCAATGGAGGAAATGCCTTCTAACTGTCCCATACCTCACCCCCAGTTTGCTGAGAAGTTTCAGGAGGTGAAAGAAGCTGCCAGGCTGGCTCGGGAGAAATCTCAAGATGGTGGAGAATTCACTAGTTCTGCCCTGGCCCTTGCTGCCCACCAGGTAGGTGTTCCTGCACTTCATGTCTACTGGGCTCCATGGCTACCGTACTCCTGAGGCATGCTTCTGGTGTTGTGGTGGTATATTCACTAAAAATATCTGAAATATCAGAGGTATTGTCTAAGGCTTTTGGATGGCCTTACATTTGTACATGTGCATACACACATGTACATGGGTCACATGTGGAGGTCCAAGGACAATTGTGGGAGTCAGTGCTAGGGCTTGGCAACCAGCTCCTTCACCTACTGAGTCAGCTTGACAGTTGTCAATTTTAAGTGGGTATCTGATGCCTCTGTACCTTGGGGGAAAAACTGTTACTGGACAATAGTTCTAAGTGTTCAGATCCCTGTTTCTGTAGGTTGTTCGGGTCTTGAGGGATTAATGAAGACCCAGGCTGAGGGGTGGGGGGCTGGGGGGAGGGCTCATCCATGAGCCTGGGGAGCTATGGAGGGTGAGGACACACACTGGACTTCATGGGTCAGTTCAGACTCCCTGGTTTTAATCAACCCAGTAGCCTCGGTCCTCAGCTCAACCAACTTTAGCTCCTACTTTATCTTTGAGGCAAGCACTCACCATGACCCAGTCCTGGCTCTTATTGTACACAGGTTCCCCCGAGCCCCTTGGTCAGCACCAATGGTCCAGAAGAGAAGCTGTTCCGCAGTCAGAGTGCAGATGCCCCTGGACCCACCGAGCGGGAGCGGTTGAAGAAGATGCTGTCAGAAGGGTGAGGGAGGTGTGATGGGCAGAACCTACTAGAAGCCAGGATGTGCTTGGCTGGGGACTAAAGGGTGTATTGTGACTAAGACTGAGCTTTAGGGTGGCAAGCCTGATGTTTCTGGAGGCAGGGCCTTGGCTGGCACCAGGAGTGTGCCAGAGAATCTCCAGGACAGACCTTTAGGATGCAAAGGATGTGGTGTTGCTTGTCAAGGTCCTGGCTGAGATTAAGAGGTGTGGGTAGCCTGATGGGGTCTTGGATTACTGTGGTCAAATTGGAGCAAGGCTTATGTGGGCCTGAGCTGCAGCAGTTTTAGCTAGCAAGGCTGTGAGGTAGGAATCTGGGCTGCAGACCTCATCTGGGGAAAAGGCTGCCTCTCACTTGCACCCTATTCTGTGGCTCTCATGGTAATGGTGGCATCATATGGTAATCTGGGAGGGGCAGGTATAGATTTCCAACAATTTTCCAAGTGGGACCTTGTGTATCCCAGTCTGGCCCGGAACTCCTTATGTAGTCTAGACGGATATTATACAGCCTCATTGAACTATGGCTCAGCTCATGAGTCTCAACTCTACATGCCATGGTCCCTACTCCCCAGTTTAGTGCTGTTCTGACCCTGCTCCTAGCCCAGGAGGCACTCCACCAGATGCCACTTGCTCTGAGCACACACAGCCCCAGCCCCATGTCTTCTCTGTAGCTCGGTGGGTGAGGTCCAGTGGGAAGCTGAGTTCTTCGCGCTACAGGACAGCAACCAGAGGCTAGCAGGGGCCCTCCGTGAAGCCAATGCCGCTGCAGCACAATGGAGGCAGCAGTTGGAGGCCCAACGTGCAGAGGCTGAGCGTCTGCGGCAGAGGGTGAGGACCCCCACAACCCCATATCCCTCTTGCTCTGTGTCAAGTCTTGAGGGGTCACCAGGTCCTCTATGTCCCAGAGGGTGGTGGAACCACTGAGATCCATGTGTGCAGGTGGCTGAGTTGGAGGCACAGGCAGCTGCAGAGCCAGTCCCGGCAGGTGAGGAGGTAACCAGCGAGTCCGTGGAGCAACTGGAGGACAGGGTGCAGACCAAGGACCAGGTGAGCCAGGAGCAAGCTCCAGGGTCTTGCCCTCACCCACATGTCCAAGAATCTTGAGCAGACCCAGGACCCTTTCTCCTAGGAGATTCAGACATTGAAGAATCAAAGCTCAGGGACGCGAGAAGCTTCTGATACCACTGAGCGGGAGGAGACACAGCAGAAGGTTCAGGTTGGCTCTGGAATGTGGCATGTGAACATGGTTCCAAAGGTAGAAAGGTTCCATCTGACTGTAAACAGGATGGTAATATCTACCCCAAATTATGAGGCTTTCAGAGACCTCACCAAAGCACCTGAAGTGTCCCCAAGAGATCCTAGTGAGAAAGGTGGGGGATGACTTGTCCTTGGGGGTGAGTGCACCTTGAACAAAGGCCAGGATCTGAAGGAAGGTTGTTCTGTCTGTCCATCCTGGGTGGTGGGTGCACGAGGAAGCCAGGTGCCTTCAGTTTTGCCCCCTTATCCTAAGACAGTCTGTGTTACTGAGCTCAGATTGTCTGGGCTGGGTGCTCTATGAGCAGAGATATCTGCTCTCCCATCCCCAGGCTCACAGCAGCTAGCTCCCTGAGGCAACGGATTTTACAGGGGAGTTCCCAAGGTTAAGGAATTAGTTCTTTCCACCTTCAACTTGAGTACTTTTGATTTTGATGTGATGTTTCCACCTGCCTTCCTGCTTCTGAGTGCTGGGATCAAACATGTGTGCCACCACATTGGGCTCAGGTGCATCTGGTTTTAAGATCTAATTATACCTATGTCTGTGGGTTTGTATACTTGTGCAGATTCCTTCAGAGGTCAGAGGGTTGAACCCCTAGGGAGTTACATATGGTTGTGAGTTGTGCCATGTGGGTGCTTGCATACTCTTAAGCACTGAATCATCTCCCCAGCTTTTTTAGGAAATCTTGCTTTTAGAAACAGGGTCTTACTGGTATGAGGAAGAGTACTTAGGCTGGCCAGTGTCTCCTGAGTGCTGGGATGACACATGCATGCCAACCATGCCCAGTGGTTGGGCACCTCACACATTAAAGCCAGCCCGTGGGAGCCATGGCTTATCCCACCTCCTTCTTCCCACTGCAGGACCTAGAAACGCGAAATGCAGAGCTGGAGCAGCAGCTGAGGACCATGGAATGCAGCCTGGAGGAGGCACGGGCCGAGCGGGAGCGAGTGCGAGCAGAAGTAGGCCGGGCAGCGCAGCTGCTCGATGTGCGGCTGTTTGAGCTGAGTGAGCTGCGTGAGGGCCTGGCGCGTTTGGCAGAGGGGGCACCCTAGTTGGCCCTGAAGGTCTGTGGACCCAAGGTGCCCCGGCAGGGGACCAGGGCTGCCTCTGAGCTTTGCACTGTGTAGAGTTTTCTAGAATCCATGGGTGGCGCTGATACCCAGATTAAATTTCTACGTGGCTGTACAAGCTCGTGGTGTTGCTGGCACCTGCTGCCGCTGGCTGCTGCCACCCAGCATCCCAGGGATGCCAGGAAGGGGCAGAGTGACAATCCCCATAGGGCAACAGAGGCTTTGGGGACCAGAGACCCACAGTCCTGTACCCATCCCAGCCCATTCTCAAGTCGGACTGACAACTTCAAAGAATGTTTACTGAGGTCCTCTGCAGCCCACCTAGGGGTCCGGTGGCTGCAGGTATGCATTCAGGTCTGCACCTCGCCCTGGGTAGGCACTGGAGGCCGAACTCCTCCGCTGGAGCTCCTCGCTTTCTGTCGCTTAAGTGTCTGCCCCACCTTCTCCTTGAAACGCCGGTTCCGTTGCTTGATCTTGGCCAGCTCTGCCTTGCGCTTGGCCTCCAGGTCCGGGTCCTGAGGGAGCAGTTGAGAATGAAGCAGGAAGGCTTCCCAGGGACTCAGTCCTCAAGGGCAGCCCAGCCTTACTGGCCATACCCCACTCTGGGGCTCATGCCGCCTACCCAGTCCCTAGGTCTACCTTCCCCTCCAGGATCAGCTGCTTCCGCTTGTTGATTTCCTTCTTTTCATCAAAATGGGAAGCCTCCAATTTCTGCAGGAGAAGGCACTGGTCAGGGCAGGCCTGCAAGGAGCCCCGCCTGCACCCCAGGGTCACACCCTGCCGTGACACTCACGATGTCGCACTCTCTGCGCACTACGTTGACCTGTGTGAGGATGTTCAGGACTTCAGCCTCCTCCACCGTCATCTCCACCAACTGCTTCTCTGCAGAGCGGGGCGTGGGAGAGAGACAGGCAAGCCTGAGTTGGCCTGAGTGCCATTGGCCCTCTGTGCCACCAGTTCTGATGTCTGGGGTCAGTCATATGTAGACTAATGACATTCAAGAAAAGCAAAATTGTGCCAAACTTGGTGGCACATGCCTGCCATCAAGCACTTCGGGAGGGGGGAAAAGCAGGGGGATCACTGTGAATTCCAGGCTAATTCTGTAGAGCAAGGATCTATCTCAAATAAACGAATAAATGAAAGAGTGAGTGAATGAAGAAAGATCAGACACCTGTGAGCCCAGGACATATAGGCCAACGTGCCCTAAACTGAGAGGGTCCAGATGGTGTCTCGGTGGCTGCTTAAGATGAAGAGTAGAGGGCTACAAGCTCAGGTCCTGCCCCGCCCCCAACCACCTCCACCACCACAAATACACCTTCAGGGTTGATGGTCCTGTGTGCAGCAGGCTGGGCACCAGGAACAGAGCACTCTGTATTGGCCCGAAGTTCCAGGGTGGCCCAGGCAGGGAAGCTGTCTCCCAGCCTTGGGTCAGTTCTACCCACAGACCCTACCCACTCACTGATCTCCTCCTCGATGGAATGCAACAGGTGGATGTCATATTGTGTCACCAGCGTGATGGCCTGTCCCTGCCGCCCTGAGGGGACACATACGTTATTGAACCTAGCCCCACCAAGTGGTTGGTCCCAGCCAGTTAGCTCCTGGATCCTCCTCAGAATAACAACTCAGTGGGAAAAAATCTACCAGCTCAGAGGACTCGGGCTCCCCTGGGGTGGAACCTGTATGTGGAAGCTGGAGGACAGTGGGAAACGGCTCTGCTAAACTGGCCTGTGAGAGCCAGCAGTATGCTTTCTCTTTTTAGCTGCCAGGAAGCCAGGCCTAGCCCTACTCTGCTGCCCTTTCTACAGAGGTGACCAAGCTGGTGACCAGCTGATGGCTGACTGAACCTGTGACCCATAGAAGCCTCAGAGACAGGCTTCTTGGTGCTTATAATCTGTTGAAGCAGAGCCCTCAGAATCCCCTTAAGACCACAGAATCAGATGGAAGGCTCCGTCCAGCCCAGCAGCCCTGTCTCCTGCTTGCAGATATGAGGGAATATCAAAGCAGACGCCTCCCTGGTCCTCGGGTCAGCATTTCAAGCGAGGTGCCAGGCTAGGGATGGGTGCCAGGCCAAGAATGGACTGGGAGGGTGTCTCCTCTGAGTCTTTGCTTCTCAAGGACAGCCTTGAGCACCCCAGTGTCTCACTGCAGCTGAAGCCTCTTATATCTGGCTCTGCTCACCTGCACGGGCTGTTCGACCAACTCGGTGGATGTAGATCTTGGGGAGCCCAGGGGTGTTGTGGTTGATAACCACCTGCACAGTGGGGATGTCCAGGCCCCTGGAGGTACAGAACACTCAGCTAGGAAGTCCGTTTGGGAAGACCAAGCTGACACTCAGCTCTCCCCATGCCCAAGTCCAGCTTCCTGGTCTCATGGCTCAGATCTCTGGAGAAATCGCATGCTACACTGGGTCTGCTCACCTTGAGGCCACATCAGTGGCAATAAGAATCCGGTAGACACTGGATTTGAACTTGGCCAGGGCTGCAAAGCGCTCTTTCTGTGCCACAGGTGGGAGGGGGAGGTTTGTTAGCAGATGAAGAAGGCTGGGGACAGGCAGAGAGCAGGGAGGAGGTAATCCCAAAGCCAAAGGGACAACAGGGTGACATGTGGAGAGCACGGGGAACCACTGAGCTGTGGTTTGTTTTTTTAAATGACAAGATTGCACTGGGCATGGCCCAGAGCTTCAATTTCAGCACTTAGGAAGCAGAGCCAAGAGGATCTCTGAGAGTTTGAGGTCAGCCTGGTCTAAATATAGAGTTCTAAGGCAGATAGGACTATATAGAGAGACCTTGTCTCAAAATATCAAAAACAAATAACATAAACAAACAAACAAACAAACAAATAAATAAAAGGGTCTCCATTACCCTAAGTTGGCTTTGAACTCCTGATTTTTCTGCCCCACCTCCCAAATGCTGAATCCAGGGTCTCATACATGCTAGGCAAGCATTCTACCAACTGAGCACCACTCTTAGCCTCAGAGTATCAGTATGTGACACCGGAGAGGCTGTGACCAGGGCCCATCACCTGCTTCATCATGGAGTGCAGTGCCACTGTGGGGAAGTTGAACTTCCGAAGCATCATACAGAGGATTTGGCAAGTCCTGGTGGGAAAAGGGTGGTTGTGGGTGTCCTGCCCAACCCACTACAACATCACACAAGTGGCCTAGGAGTTGTAGAAATGTTAGGTCTCTGCTGCTATGCTTCTCAAAGCCAGAGCCAACAAGGACCAGTTCTGACCATCGTACTGACTTCCAGTGTTCTCAAGTGGCTGGACCATGCTGTGCATGATGGCCACGACATTCCATATTTCCTCTCTGTGGACTGACCTAGCTGGGCCGTGCCTCTCACTTACTTGCAGGTGTTGGTGAAGATGATAATGGAACAATCCTCCAGCTGCTCACAGAAGGTCTGGACCAAGTGCACCAGGTAGGCATCCTTCACCTTCTCTGGCACCAGCAGGAAGCGCTGGTCAAGCTGCTCCACCGTGCGCACCCTGGAGGTGGGAAGGCAGAGCAGTGCTGCCTCAGTTTCCCCTTCTACCTGAACTCTCTGGTGTGATGCTCACTCACAATTTTGGAACTCACGGGGCCTGTGCCTCCCAGAAGAAGGGCTGGTTGGTGGCCAGGCCCTGCAGCTCCTTGAGTGTGTCGGTCAGCGTGGCACTGAACAGCAGTGTCTGCCTGTGTGCTGGAACAGAGGCCAGGATGGTCTCCAGGTCTGCAGTGAAGTCAGTACAACCCTGCTCCAAAAGCCGGTCTGCCTCGTCCATCACCTGCATCAGAGGGATAAGAAGAGTGTGGGCCAGTGTAAGAGCTGAAAAACAACTCAGGACCTGCCCCCAGTCCCAACACTATGTAATGGGTTCCTGACCACTGTCCCCAGCCTCAGGTCCACATTACCTATTCTGCAAGGCTCCATCAGGGAGCCTCACTTCTATATACCGTGTCTCTATTGGGCTTTTTGTTTGTATAAGGCAGGGTTTCTCTGTGTAACCCTGACTGTCCTGGAACTATGTAGACCAGGCTTGTCTCAAACTCACAGAGATCCTTCTGACCCCACTTCCCAAGTGCTGGAATGGAAGGTGTGTGCCACCATGCCCAGGTGGCCTCTGCCTTATTTCTAGCCCTTTGCCCAGTGATCTGTGAAACCAATGTCAAGAATGGATGTCAGCCAAGCATAGAGTCTCTGCCTCAAACAGAAGTGGGAAGAAAAAATGAGAATGGATACTGTTTCCAAGCCCATCTCTGGCTCCAGGCCTGAGAGGGTATACAGCTGGCTCACCAGGAATCGGATCTTCTTCAGGTTGAAAGTATTGGAGCTGCGCAGGTGGTCAGCTAGGCGGCCCGGGGTAGCAATCACCACGTGCGGCTTTCGAGAGAGCTCCAGTGCCTGTGCCACCATGTCTGGAGTGGAGGAACAGATGAGGCTGGGTGGGTGGAACCAGCAGGGACCCCATGGCCCACCCCAGCCTCTCAGGCCCCATACCCATGCCGCCAACAATGATGCAGTCCTTCAGGCCCAGGGGCTTTCCCAGCACCCGGAACTGCTCAGCAATCTGGTAGGCCAGCTCCCTGTTAATGAGAAGGACCAGTTAGATCAGTGAGTACCTGTGCCTGTCTCCTATCGTTTCTCTTCCCCCAAGTTCCTCGTGGCTCCTACCTCCCTAATGTTGATGGTCCCCTCAAAATCAATCCTAGGGCACTGGCAACAAAGGCTCAGTAGGTAGGACATCCATCCCCAGGACCCGCACGGTGGAGGGTAAGAACTGATTCCTGCAGGTGCTTCTCTGACTTTCACATGTGCACATGGCATGCACATACATACAACATACAGGAATAAACTGTTCATTGCTCGAGCATGAGAACCTGAGTTCAGATCTGCAGCTTTCGTGTAAAAGCTCAGTGTGTATTCGTATCTCACCTCAGTGGGAGTGAGGAAGGGCAATGAGACAGCCCGATGACTGGTGCTCATTGGCCAGCCAGCCTAGCCAACTAATGAGCCCTAGCTTCAGAGAGAGACCCTGTCTCAAAAAAATAAGATGGGGCTGGAGAGATGACTCAGCGGTTAAGAGCATTGGCTGCTCTTTCAGAGGTCCTGAGTTCAATTCTCAGCAACCACACGGTGGCTAAGAACCGTCTATAATGGGATTTGATGCCCTCTTCCAGTGTGCAGACAAGGAACATAAATCAATAAATCTTTGGCTGGGCAGATAGTGCAATCCTTTAATCCCAGCACTTGGGAGGCAGAAGTAGGAGGGTCTCTTGTGAGTTCAATGTCAGCCTAGTCTTCAGAGTGAGTTCCACAGTCAGGGCTACATAGTGAGGCCCTGTGGGAATGGGAAGAAGTTCAAAAGAAGACCCAATGGTTCACAGCAAGTTATTGTTCTTGCAGAGGACCTGAATTCAGTTCCCAGCACAGAATTCCAGGAGACCTGACATCCTCTCTTGGCCACTATGGGGTACTGTTTTCTCATGTATATAACTACACACAGAAACATATATATCATCAAAAATAAATCATTTTGCTCTAATAGTGTCCCAGCATCCTTTCTGTTCCTTGGCAATATAAACCTCAGTACACAGGAACCTATAGACTGACAGTATCTTTGAGCAGGTGTGTATGTGTATGCTGCAGTGCTTCTGTGGAGTTAGATCTCTCCTTCTGTGGGTGTGTCTCCAGGGATTGAATTCAGGTCATCAAGCTTGTTGACAAACACCTTTCCCTGCCAAGCAATCTTGCTAGCCCAAAAATACCCTTTTGTTTCCCTCGCTGTGAGACTGGTTCTGCCCTCTCCTGAATCTTGGGAACTTTTCACATATACCACGAGTCCTGCTTGATCCTGCATCCCTACAAAAATCCCATTCTATACAAGAGGAAATGTTGTGGGATATTTGTACACTGGGTGAAGACACATTGCTGTGATTGGTCTACTAAAAAGCTGCCAAAAGCTAGGGAGGGGATATAAGTGAGATTTCTAGGGGGAGAGAGGAAGAATCTATGTGCAGAGAAGCCAGGAGACACAGCGAAGAAATAGGAGGTAATGCCACGTAATAGAATGTAGATTAATATACATGGGTTAATTTAAGTTATAAGACCTAGTTAGGAACAAGCCTAAGCTATAGGCCGAGCTTTCATAATTAATATTGTCTTCATGTCATTATTTGAGGGCGGGCTGATGGGACAGAGAAAGAGTCCTTACAAGGAAAAGGCAGCTCAGAAACAAGGCACTTGCCTCAAGAAAGCACAGCCAGATTAGTCACATTCCAGGGGTGTGCAGGAGGCTCACCTGGTGGGTGTTAGGACCAGGCAGAAGATGCCATAAGGGTCCTCAGACAGCTTCTGCAAGATGGGGAGTACAAAGGCGGCCGTCTTGCCGCTTCCTGTCTTTGCACAGCCCAAGCAATCTCGACCTAGGCAGACAGCAAAGCAGGATCAACAAAAAACAGGGGCCATAATTGGTCTGTTTGGCATTTGCTCATTATTGTAAGAAATAGAGTTATAGTCTGTTTTCAGTATGAGGTACACTTAGAGTTCATCAAAGTTAGGAATGAGAAGGGGGTGCTGGCCCCTCTGTCCTCTAGTTGTGGCTGCTTGTCACAGAATCCTAAGAATTGGAAAATTATAGGAAAATGACTGAGCCTATGACCTCAAGCTCCAAAGTATTCATTAGACAAGGCTTGGGGGTCCTAAACCAGTGCGATGGAGAATCTGGGAAGCCCTGCTGGTCCATGAAAGTAAAGGACATGAACCTTCCCAGATTTGGGAAAAGGCTTCAAAAACTTGCTGGAAATCAGCACACCAGCCATTTTTGCCTTTTCTCTATGCTATCACCCTTTACATAAAACAAAATATTAAAAATTGTTTCATTTTCACTAGTTTCTTGAATTAGTTACTATCTAATGTCCACAATTATTATAGCTGCTTCTTTGAAACAAGGTTCCAAGTAGCTCAGGCTGGTCTGGAACTTGCTACATAGCTGAGGGCTATCCTTGAAGTCCATTGTCCTGCTTCCAGCTACTCTATACTGGGATGATTGAGAGTCATCAGGCCTGGCTCCAAAGGATGTCACTTTAATGGCAAAAGTGAATTGGGACCAAGACCCAAACATGGAGCCCTGAGCTGGAGTTTGGCGGCTCCTGTTTCTGTTTGCTAAGTCAAAAAAACCGCCAGCTCTAGCCTATGTTGCCTACCACATATTAATTCACCAAAATCTCCCTATGCTCGAGCACTACGAAAATTTCAGAGGTGCCATTGCCTACGTGAAAAAGCACACGAGTCAGCTGCAGCCTAAACGACGATACTGCGGATTCCGGTCGCTGAAACAACCAAAACCGACTGTTCTGGGACCCAAGTGGGGTTAACGAAGTGGGAACAAAGAAATGCACGAGAAAAGCGGAGAGGACTCACCCTCTAGAATGGCGGGGATGCAGCCGAGCTGCACCGGCGTGGGCTGCTTCAACCCCAACTGTCGACACTGTTCCACAAGCCACGACGATAGCCCAAGCCCAGCGAACCCCGCCATGCTTCGGACCGGTGCTGAGAGTACCGTGATGAACACTTCCGGCGTGCTAATAGTGCGTCACGGTCACCTCTGCCAATCCCAGCCTGGGCCGCTTTTCTGACGGATTTCGTCCTGAAAACGTCTTGCTTATGGGTAGGTTATGAACTACAATTCCCAGGAGGCTGTGCATCACGACGCTTTGGTTTCAACATCGCCGATTGGTCAGTCAGAACTGTTTCCCACAGTTCCTGGCGGCGGGGCCCTGCTTCCGGCCTACGTGTCTTCCAGGAAGAGGACTGGGTTCAGGGTTGGTGACATGGCTCCTCCAGCTCCCGGCGCGGCCTCTGGCGGCTCTGGAGAGGTAGACGAGCTGTTCGATGTGAAGAACGCTTTCTACATCGGCAGCTACCAGCAGTGCATCAACGAGGCGCAGCGAGTGAAGGTGGGCGGCCGGGGCTACTTCCGGAGCGCGCTGTTGCCCCAGACGGACGCGGTTTCTCTAGTAGCAAAGGCTATCTTGCACTTAGTTTGTAGTGGAGGCCGACGTTGAAGCCCTCCCTGCTCCTTCTGTCTCCCATTTCTCCAGTGCTGGGAGGACTTGCGTTCACCCAAAAGTATATTCGTTGATTGACAGGGGCTCACTTTGTAGCCTAGGCTGACCTGAATTCAGGGTCCTGGTGAGGTGATAGGTCTACGCCACTGCCTCCATCTATAAAACCTCTTACTGTTTTGTTCTCCCCCACCCCCGGTTGTTTTTTGAGAGAGGGTTTCTTTTTGTTTATGTCTTGCTGTCCTGGCACTCCCTCTGTAGACCAGGCTAGCCTTGAACCCACAGAAATCTGCCTGCCTCTGCTTTAATCCCTGATCCTGGGATTAAAGGTGTGCTCCACCACCTCCGGCTTTTTTAATGTCTAGCTAGGCACATTTTATATCCCAGTACTTGGGAAGCAGAGGCTGATGGATCTCTGAGTTCAGGGTTAGCCTCATCTATATGAGAAGTTCTAGGCAGTCAAGGATAATATTGCAGTTTTATTTTAAGCAATAATAGGCCAGGCCTGGTGGTACACATTTTTAATCCCAACACTTGGGACTCAGCTGCAGGCTGATCTCTGAGTTTGAAGCCAGTCTGGTCTACATAGTGGGTTCCATGACAGCCAGGGCTACACAGAGAAACCTGACTTGCCCCCCCCCCAAAAGGTAGAATAGTAGTAAAAGGAGACGGTCTCCTTTTGCCGAGGGCTGTCCTCAAACTCCCCATGTTGCTGAAGAACACTGAATTCCTGATGCTCCTGCCTACACTCGAGAGTGCTGAGATCACGGTTGTGCACAGCCATGCCCAGTTTGCTCTACCAGCTAAAACAATCAGCAGTTTTGCTTCACTCTCCTAGATGGAGGGTTGACAGGCCTTTGGCACCATGCCCAGTTTGTCTTTTCTTCATGAAAGAGGAGAATGTATCAACAACAGCTAGGCTGTTCTTGACAGGGTCACCCAGTCATTCATTTCTCACAACGCACTCCTGCTGGGCTGTGTGGGAGATGGAGTGGACAGAATGCTAAACGTTCTAGGTACATTAGCTGTGGTCACAGAGGCAGGCAGGGCAGTCAGTCAGAAAATGACAGGAGAGTGAGTTGGGGAAAGTGGCGGTCTTAGGCTCGGCCTTCCATGTTGGGTGCTGCTCCGGTAGAAATGCTCCCAGCATTTTTCCTACCAGACTAACATGTCAGAGTTGGTGAGCTCTGCCTTGTGCACTTCCTAGCTTTCCCAGTGATTATGCATTGGCTGATGACTTCCTTGGCTTCTAGAAGGTTCTCTCTAGTCCCTAGCTTTTCTTCCATCTCAGAACAGCGGGTCCTCTGATCCTTCGAATCCCCTTATTTCCTCTCGTGTTGCTTCTTCGTCTCTGCTCTTGAGGACTTGTGTGGTTAAGTTCCCGAGTCTGATGCAGGACAGTGTTTAGTGTGTTGTCACCAGGTGCTGGCCTAGCACACTGCCTCAGTGACACTGAACACTGGCAACTTGCTTTCCTTCCTCACTCCTTTCGGGTTTAGGACGACACCCAGCTCCTGTCTGCCTGTCCCGTGCTGACTGTCGTTCCTGTTACCTCTGCTACCTCTTCCTGTTTTGTACCTACCACCGGCCAACAGTCCATTTCACACACCAGCCATCCCCATTCCCACTGGGGACCTCAGGGTGTCTCGTAGTTTAGCCACTTTCTTCAGCTGAGTTCCCAGGACACCTTCAGCAGCCTTTCTAGAACCTTCAGACCTCTCTCCCTGCATCAGCTTCAGGTTCCATGAGAACTGTTGGTTGCTAGACTGCTGGGCATTGTGGTAATCAGGACCCCTGGGGTGTGGCTGAGGCAAGGAGATCAATAGAAGCCATCCCGGCTCTGTGTAAAATAAATGTATAAATGCTCTGCACGGAACAGCCTGACCTATGCACCAAAAACTTCATTGGGTTATTCTCCTGCTTCTCGTCTTTGTTTCTGTCCGACTGTCTTCCTCCATCTCTTGAAATGCTGGAGTTAGAATCCAAGGTGAGCACATGTTCAACATCTCTACCGTCTCGTGGCTCCTTGGCCCATACCTCTGAGGTTCATTCAGCCATCCCTTTGCTGTAGAACATACAGACCTATGCTTCATAAGCTAGCAGCTCTCACTTCCTCCATTCCTCCCTAAGCTTTCTGTCTTCCTCTGCTTGCCCTGAGGGATGCTGGGAAGACCTGAACTCCGTATTCTCAGCAAAATCTCACTATGTTTAAAGTCGAGGCTGACCTTGAGCTAATTGAAACTCTCCTGCCTCAGCCTTCTGGGTGCTGGGATCAGACATGTGCCCTCTGCATCTCCTGCCAGCCATATCCGCAGGTCCATCCTGTCCTCACACTTCCTGCTGTGGGGTCCTGGGGGCCTTGGCCCTGCAAGGTAGTGAAACTGCCTCTCTTATGAATGGGCAGCAGAGGCTGCAGGGTGGCCACAGGTTCCCCACCTGGAAGACACCAAGAGCAGCAGGGGGTGTCTTACCAAGGATGATTCAGAGACCCCGGGCTGGCCATGTTTGATGTTGCTTTTCTGTGAGTGCCCTTTGAGAGTCACTTACTTAGCCAGACATAGAGGCATACACCTACCATCCCACTAGGAGGCAGAGGCAGCAATACTCAATATTCAAGGTTGTTCTTAGCTACATAGTGAGTTTGAGGCCAAAACTCACAATGCATGAAACCAAAAACTCCCCAAGTGATAAAATCAAAGCCCAGTTAAACTGTGAGCAGGGTCTGTTGCACCCAGAGGAGCTGGGGCACACAGTGGCTGAGGTGTCTGTAGGGGTGCTGCATGCTGTGACACTTGGTATATTGGTGCAACCTCAGCTCACATTGGTTGAGAGCAGATTTTTTATACCATGTATCCCCGATTCCAGCTGAGGCTCAGAGCTAGGTAGACTGGGTACCCCCTGAAACTTCCCAGCAGCCCCTCCACCTCACTCTGCCCATCTCCCCACAGCTGTCTAGTCCTGAGAGAGAAGTGGAGAGGGATGTCTTCTTGTACAGAGCGTACATCGCACAGGTGAGTATGGGCCCAGCCTGGGGAAGGATGCAGAGCACTCTGCAGGAAAGCTGTGGACAGCCAGGCCAGTAGCCTGTGTCAGGATTCAGCATGGGAAAGGTGGGTATGTGTGGTTGGAGGACAAGTTGCTATACTCCATTCTCCTTTCACTGTGTGGGTCCTAAGAATTAAACTCAGATTATCAAGCTTGGTGACCATCTCACATAGCCCAGGCTGCCCTTTGAATTCCCTCCAACTCCCTTGTGCGCTATGCCTGGCTTCATTACCCACATAAAACAGTTTTGTGTGTTTTCACATTCTAAAAGTAACTCCAAGCTGTGTAGGTTGACACAGGCCTGTCATGCCAGTGCTTCAGAGACAGAGTCAGGAAAGCTCAGGTTTGAGGGTAGCCTAGGCTACACAGCAACATCAAGTCTGAGAGCAGCCTGGGTTAGAAAGACTACAGCAAGTATAGGGTGGCTTCAGAATCAGCCATGGGTGTCAGGAGGAGGCCTGCCAGGTGAGGGAAAGGTGGGGACCCTGCTGTCCCCACACTGCCAACATGTTCCTAGCCATAGCAGTGGGATGTGGATTGACAGGTGAAGGCACACTTGGCAATCTTGCTGCCTACTTCTGGAGCAGATGACACTGTATGGCATGGACAGTGTGTTGGGAATGTTGGTGGCGAGTGGGAAGGACTGATGTGCACTTGTGATCACAGAGGAAGTATGGCGTGGTCCTGGATGAGATCAAGCCCTCCTCGGCCCCAGAGCTTCAGGCTGTGCGCATGTTTGCTGACTACCTTGCCACTGAGAACCGGAGGTGAGCCTGGCCAGGGCAGATGCCCTAGGCCCAGATAGCCAAGACCAGGGTCTACTTCACCCACAGAGGGAGGGTGAGGTTTAGCTGGAAGTTTCTGGCCTAGCCTGACCTGGCCTAGCACTGAAGTCCATACCCACAGTCCTGCAGCCACTTAGCCCCAAATAATCACACAAAGGCTTATATTAATTACAAACTGTTTGGCCTGTGACTCAAGCTCATTATCAACAAGCTCTTACAAGTTAGCCCATTGTTATTAATCTGTGAATTGCCATGTGGCTTGGCGTCTTTACTTGTGTTCCGTTACATGTTGCTTTCTGGGCGGCCGCCTGCAGCTTCTCTTCTTGGTGTCACCCTCCTTTGTCTGTATCTCTGCTTGGATTTCCCTCCTGCCTGCCTCTGAGCTGCCTTGCCGTAGACCAGAGTAGCTTTTTTTATTAACAAATGGTAATAAAGTTTATTCACAGTGTACAGAAAGACATCCCCCTTTGGTGAGGTATCCCCACATCAGTCAGGTGTCCCCACATTGGTGCGGTGTCCCCACATTGGTGCGGTGTCCCCACATCGGTGAAGTGTCCCCACATCAGTGAGGTGTTCCAACATCAGTGGAACCTTCTTTAAACCCCTTCACTTCCTTGTGTCTCTGTCCCTCACATGCTTGGTGGAGGTGTGGGTCTTCTGCACAGCACATTGCAGGGCTTGGGGCAGGACTGTGTGTTGAGTGTGCTTAGCCTGCACATGGGCCTTGGCTTCCATGCCTAGTGCAGAAAGGGGCATTGGGGACTCTGGGAACAGTTCACCCAGGGTAGAGTCTGACCTGCCTACTTCCCCAGCCCCCAGGCCTGCCCATGCATAGGCCCTGGCACAACTTCTGATCTAGCTTCTCAGCTATCACATGGCAGCCTCCCTAGCAGGCCTGGAATGCTCACTCCAGCCACTCTCAACCTGTTTTGCCATCATGAGAGTGCATGGCTCAAGGCATCAAAGGCTGTACACTGACATGGCATGTTAGGGTTGCCTGGCCCTCTAAAGATAGGCTGCTTTTTGGCATGCATCCCTGGCCTGACCTCTGCACTCCTGAAGAATGGGATCCCTCCCAGTCACGGGGCCGAGGCCAACTCCTGCCTTAGCCTCACTGAGCAGCCACATTTCTCAGGGATGCCATCGTGATGGAGCTGGACCGGGAGATGAGCAGGAGTGTGGATGTGACCAATACCACCTTCCTGCTCATGGCTGCCTCCGTCTACTTCCATGACCAGAATCCAGATGCAGCCCTCCGCACCCTGCACCAGGGTGACAGCCTCGAGTGGTGAGTAGCTCTTCTAAGGCAGGCTTTCAGTGGGCCCCGTCTAGCTGCGACTCCCACAAGTTGTTTTCTGATCTCCACACATGTGCTTGGACAGACGGACACACACAAATAAAATACAGAGAAAAGAGAATTAGGTGGGGCCGAGTTAGAATCCCAAAGGGAGGGGTAAAGGGAATATAATTAAAATATGTTATATACATGTATGAATTGTCCAAGAACAAATTTAAAATTATTAAAAATTGAATAAGGAATTAAAAAGAAATAAGGACAAGTAGGCCAGATACATACCTAAAATCCAAGCTCCTAGAAAGCTGAGGGAGGTGGATCAAGCGAGGCTGCTTTTTATCTGTGTAGGTGTTTTCTTTGGAGACAAGTCACATGAACCACAGTGCATGTGTGTGTGGTAGACTAGTGGACAACTTGCGGAAATTGGTTCTTCTACCATGTGGGTCTGGGGTCAAACTTAAGTCATCAGGCTCAGTAACAAGCACTTACTCCTGAACCATGTCTCAGATGCATTGGATTTTGAGGCTAGCCTGGGTAACAGAGAGCTTGTTTCAAGTGGGGTGAGGCAAGCAAGGGCATTTGCCTGTCATCCCAGCACTTGGAGGCAGAGTAAGGAGGGTCTGAAACTCAAGGTCACCCAGCTAATCTCAGATTTGAGTAGCGTAGGCTACGTTGGAAAACTAAAAGAAAACGGGCAGATGATCCAAGGTTCCATCCTGGAATTGGAGGAAAAGTAAATAACATAGGTGGAGTTGGTAACTGCTGGCCTGGGCTGGCTACTGTCTAGAGAGAGTCAGTCACCTGTCTCCCCAGGAGCTGAGAGGGAGGCTGATGAGGAGCAGGTGAAGATGCTCTAAGGCAGGCATCGGTAGTGCTATGTGCATCCGTCCCACACAGAGGCAGGGACGGGTCTGGTCCCCTCTACTTTTCCTACTAGTATAGTCAGCAGGGTTTCTACCTGCAGGTCTGTCCCCTATAGGTCCCAGGAAGACCCCAGGCTCCTCTGAGCTCACTGGCAAGGTAGGGGTGTGTCTCTTGACAAGCCTAGACTCCTGCTGACCATGCTGTCTCTTCCCTGTCCACAGCACAGCCATGACAGTTCAGATCCTCCTCAAACTGGACAGGCTGGACCTGGCCCGGTGAGCCACAGCTGGAACCACAGTGCATTGACCACAGCCTCAGCTTCCCTGAGGCTTCTTACTTCTGCTCCGTACAAGTGATACCGTCCTAGCCTCTCCTTAAGTCCTTTGCTGGGGACAAGGGCATGGATGCTTGGCCTTTGGCGTTTGGGTGTTTCCCTTTGTGAAGCTGAGTTGTGGGTGGAGGCTGTCCTGCAAGGTGATGGGAGTCTCTGCAAAGGACAGGTGGGAGGGCAGGGCATGTTACAACTCTTGATAGTGCTTGGGGGGCGGGGGTGTTGTTGCTTGGCGTAGAGTAGTAGCTCCTGAGCACTCAGGAAGCCTGGAGCTTATCTCAGAACTGCACAGGTGAGCTCTCCCAGGGAGCATCTTTCTGAATTCCTCACCATGTGGGGCAGCAGATGGGCCAGCTATGTCTTCTAAATGTCAGCTGGACACAGACTGGCAGGAGAGTGTGCCATGGTCTATCCCCAGGCCACTCAGCACTTGTCTCCTGTGCCCTAGGAAGGAGCTGAAGAAGATGCAGGACCAAGATGAGGATGCTACCCTCACCCAGTTAGCCACTGCCTGGGTCAACCTGGCTGTGGTAGGTCCCTCAGGCATTGGGGGGTGGGAACCAAGGAGTCTCTGGCTGTACCCTCTGTTCATGCCTCTCCCTCAGCCTAACGGCAGAGAACCACAGACACTGGAGAAGGGTGAGCTGAGCCGGGCAGCTGGCCAGCCCTCCAGGTCTCCTTTAACTGAGCGAGTGGCAGCCCACACCGCCCTGCCTCTTGGCAGCCGCCCTGTTCTGGTTTCTGGGCTTGGCCTCTTCCAGAGCTCTTGACCTTATTCTTCACAAGGGAGCCCAGGCCTCTGGCCTCGCACAGCCCTCCTGGGTGGAAATGACCCCAATCCAGCTTTCTGGAAGAAGTTTACTTATTTATTTCCAGTGGGATTTGTTGTTTGTTTGTTTTCTGGAACTGGCATGAAACCCAAGGCCTTATTCATACTCATAGTTTATGTATTTTATTTACATTTATCTTTGAGGGGTTTTGTGTTTTAAACATAGGTCTCACATAGCTCAGACTGGCCATGTGGTTGAGGATGGTTTTGAACTCCTGATCTCCCTTCCTCCATCCCTATTGTTGAGAGCCAGGCACACTCTCCCTGCCCCTTTTCAAAGGTGGCTTTGTTCTTAGTTGTTTATGCATATGCATGCAGTGCACAAAGAGACCACAAGAAAGTGTCAGATCCCTCACAGCTGGAGTTACAGGTAGTTGTAAGGTACTCACTGGGTGCTGGGTTGGGTCCTTTTAAAGAGCAACACTGCCTCTGAATTTGAAGCCAGCCTGGTCTACAGAGCAAGTTCTAAGACAGCCATGGCTACACAAGAAGTGCTGTCTTGAATACCAAACAGAAAAAGAGTAGCAAGTGCTAGTATCTGCTCAGCTATCTTCGGCCCCTAACCTTTTTCAATATTTATTTTCAGGGCTGGCTTGTCTACAGAGTTAAGTTGGGGACAGCCAGGACTATACAGAGAAACCTATGTTGAAAAAAGGGAGGGAGGGCTGGAGAGATGGTTCTGCGGGTAAGAGCACTGGCTGCTCTTCCAGAGGACCTGAGTTCAATTCCCAGTTACCACATAGTGGCTCACGACAATCCATGGTGGGATCTGGTGTTCTCTTGTGGTCTACAGGCAGACAAACAGGCAGAATACTGTATACAATAGATCTTTTTTTAAAAAAGAAAAAGAACAAAAATTAAATTTTTTGTTTTGAGACAGAGCTTCATAAAGGTGCTCATGGTGGCCCTGAGTTTACCCTGTAGACAGGCAGGGCTTGGGCTGTGTTCACATGTATGTATTTAGGGTGGGACATGTGCACTGGGAGATGAAACTCTGATCTGGCAGCAACACCTTTACCTGCTGATTCATCTAACCAGCTCAAGGCCTGAAGTCTACCCTCCTGCAGCAGGCATCACTGTTTTGATGCCCTTGAACCCTTGGATTCAAGAGACCTCACTTCAGCTTCCTGAGGATCTGTCTGCACACCTGGCTTAGCTTTATTTTCACAGCTCTGGCCTAATAGTCACAGGGCAGACACTACCTCTGACAGGTCCTGTTTCCCTGTGGTCCCAGTACATACACCACATCCCTGGAAACCCTTTTCCACAGCATCCAACAGTGGTTGGAGCTGGGCCATATGGAGGGTTCTTAAGGTACCCCATGTGTGTCCCATACCTCTCTACACAGGGTTCTCCACCTGTGTAGGGAGGGAGTGGGGGCCTGAGCTGGGCTCTCAGTGTGACTCACCCTGAGCTGTGTTGTGGAGCATGAAGAGGAAAGCAGATGAGAAGCAGTGACATAGGTGTCTCCACAGGGTGGTGAGAAGCTGCAAGAAGCCTACTACATCTTCCAGGAGCTGGCTGACAAATGTTCACCCACACTGCTGCTGCTCAATGGCCAGGCAGCATGCCACTCAGCACAGGGCCGTTGGGAGACTGCAGAGGGTGTGCTGCAGGAGGCACTGGACAAGGTGGGTGGGGCATGGGCATCCCAACTTACATGAGAATCACAGTCGTAGTTCATCATAAGACTGAAGCCTTGGGTGGCCTGATTAATGGCCAGACCCCCTCCCCCTCTGCTGCCTGCTCGGAGAGTCTCCAGGGTGATCCTTCAACTAGCTCACTTGGGAGTTTTTCAAACCCTGCCAGTCTTGTTCCTCAGTGTTCAGGTCCTAGGGTGACAGGTCTTACTTGAAATTAAAGAGGCATGGCCAGGCAGTGGTAGCAGGCACCTTTAATCTCAGCACTCAGGAGGCAGAATCAGATGGATCTCAGGAGTTCAAGGGCAACTTGGACTTCAAAGTGAGTTCCAGGACAGCCAGGGCTGGAAAACAAACCAACAAACTCCAAATATAACAAAAAAAGTTAAAGAGACCTTACCAGTAGACTTTAGGGCCAGAGACTTTGGGCTGAGGCATACCCTGGGCTGTTCTTGCTAGAAGGGTTGCTTAGAGATACAGCCCTTACCTCATATGCACAAGGCTCTGAAATGGGATGAGGAAGGTGTATAAGGTCTGTTACCACAGCACTCAGGAGTCTAAACAGGAGGATAATCAGTTTGAAGCCAGCCTGGGCTATACACTAAGACTGACTCATAGGCTAGAAACCAAAACCAAGGTCATGTGCGGAGTAAGCACCCTCGGGAAAGTCTGCCTGCTTACTGCTGGACTACCAGACCCAGGTCCCTCATTTGGACAGTGTGGGTGGTGGGCTCCCACCTCACCTGAGCTCTACAGGGGCCTTTGTGACCACAGGCTTTGGGGGATTTTGTTTGTTTGAGATAATCACATCTGTTAAACTGGTTAATCTCCCAACTGTTACCAAGAACTCAACATTTTTATTATTGGGCCGCTTTCTCCTCCGTCACAGACGTGCTCACACAAGAGTTCTTAGGGGACTCAACACAAGCATGTGGAGGTAAAGGACACTCCTCAGTGAGCTCAAGCACCATGTGCCGATCCATTAATACCACCTACATCACCTTGCAGCATCTCCACCGTCAGCCTCTGGAGGGCCCATGTTCTCCTACCCACAACAGTAGCGTTTACACTTTTTTTTTTCTTTTTGTGGCTCTGGGGGTTGAACCCAGGGCCTTGCCATGCTATGAAAGTTCTCTGCCACTATAGCGCAGAGCAGCTTCCTTAGGGATCACTTAATCCCTGGCTCCAAAGAGAAGAACTGGGTTTCTAACCATGATTGTGTGACCAGGTATTGTTGGGTTTTTGTCTGTTTTACACAGTGCTTAAGTTGGACTCCAGGGCCTTCCTCTGCCTTCCAGGTGCTGGGATTAAAGGCGTGTGCCACCTTGGGGGTATTTAGGCACAGGTGCACCGATTGTAGGACTTGGAATTTGGTTGGCTCTCATCTGTGCCCCCTCCCTCAGTTTCTCCCCTGAGCTAGCCTTCCATCAGGGCTCTTTGGAGAGAGGCCATCACAGTTCACCAGCAGCTTCATGAGGTGCAAGTGAACTTGGTGCCCCCAAAGTTGGGAGGGTAGACTCAGGCTAGTCTGATCAGGAGTGCCTGTGGAAGATGGTGGGACAGCTTGGCTCCACCCCACCTTCCCTACAGTGGCCCCCGATGGCCTGGGTTTGCTGACTGCCTTTCTCCCTTGTGTTTCCAGGACAGTGGCCACCCCGAGACGCTCATCAACCTCATTGTACTGTCACAGCACCTAGGCAAGCCCCCTGAGGTAGGCTGTAGCATGACTCGGCCTAAGCCCCTTCCTTCAGGGTGGTGGGAGGGGAAAGAGGAAGTTGGGGTTGCTTTTTGCATAGGGTCTGCTACCCTGAGCCATCTGCATCTACTTGGTGTTGGAACTGAGGGGAGACGGCTGTCCTCAGTGTGGAATGGTCAGGGCTGGGCTGGAGCCCTTCCTCCTCTAGAGCCTAGACTGCTGGTTCTCAACCTGGGGTCCCAGATCTGATTTATAACAGTTACAAAGTAGCAACAAAATGGGGGAACTGCATTAAAGGGTTGCAGTGTTAACTTTGAGAGAATGTAGGACACATTAGCTCACAATGCTTCACCAGCCCATCTCCGTGCGCCCCATCCCATCTTGATCATTCTCTCCCTTGGGCCTCTGTTCCACACCTGAGGCTAGCACAGCAGTGTGTATGACGTGCTACCTGGCTCTGGGGCACCCTGCTTTACAGGGCAGAGTGGCTTTGGATCCCCATATCTGGCTGACCTTTTTCATTACACCTTCCTCAGGTGACAAACCGATACCTGTCACAGCTGAAGGATGCACACAGGACCCATCCCTTTATCAAGGAGTATGAGGCCAAGGTGAGCAGAGCAGTCGCTCCTAGGGATGGGGAATGTCCTAATGGGAGAAGGCTGTGCTGTCTCATGCATGGCATCTGATCTCCCACTGCAGGAAAACGATTTTGATCGCCTTGCACTGCAGTATGCACCCAGCGCCTGAGGTGGAAATGTTCCTTGTGACCCCAACTGTGCTGGATGTTGTCCTCACTTACTTGTTTGCCAATAAAGTCTGTCCATCTTCTCTCTGCCTGATACCTACCCGGCACTCACTCTGGCCACTCTGATAGGAGTGTGGGACCAGGACTTTGGAGAAAGAAGTCTCAGGGTCTCACTTCATTTCAGGCTGCAGGGTACCCCACCATGGGCCCCTAACTTCCCCCTGTCCCTCAGTCCAACCCTACAAACACCCACGGGTAGCCTCAGTCAGCATGTAGGGAAACAGGTACAGGCCCCTAGGGCTTAACCTGGCCTGCCAGTGTGCACAGCACTGAGCATAGGGGTCACTGGCAAGAATGTCAGCCAAGATTGAGACCAGTGGGCCCTGTTTACCAAAGTCTTAGCTATAGTGAGGAGGCCCCAACAGGTAGGATCCAGCTGGACAGGAGGGAGGAAGGCTATGGGTGGGGGCAGGTATCTTTTGGGCTATGTGCCACTATGCTGTCTGTGGCAAACAACAGACAGGCCCCTCAGCTGACCCTGGGCTTTTATGACCTCAACTTACCTGGGTGGGGTGGAGGTAAGATATTTGGCTTTCAGACCAATGTCTCATCTGCCTTGGGGGTAGCAACCAGACACACCACTCAGATGCCACTACAAAGCATCCACTGACACCTGGCCCTGTGGCAGGAGGGAACCAGGTATCATTATCAGCCCAGCATGAGCTCCATCAGGGGTCCAGCAGCCTTAGCACTGAGCCTTGGTGGCTATTCAAGTGTCTATGCCCAGGAGCTCTGGCCCCAGGCCAAAAAGAAATTGAGCAGGCTTACTCATGGGCCCTGGGTTTGCCAGATGACAAGAGGTTGCCAGAAAAAACTGGTGAGGGCCTCAGCCCCTATCCTGTCACCTGATAACTTGGGAGCAAGTACAGGAACCCCTCTCCCAAATGTGTCTAGTTAACATTGAGTGGTGTGGCACTTCTATCCTAGAGAGGAGTGGAAGGATCAGGAGTTCAAGGCCAGCCTCAGCTACATCATGGCACCCTGTCTGTGAGTTGGCACAGGGAAGTGCCAAAAGCATGAGAGCCTGAGTTTGGATCCCCAGCAAGCATGCAACCAATAGCAGAAGGGGCTCATGTTTCTAACCCAGGGGTTGGGTGTGGGAGGTGAGGACCCCTAGAGTTCATTGGCCACCTGGCCTAGACCCTACCTCCAATAATAGAGTTCAGTGGTTAAAAGTACTGGCTGCTTTTGCAGAGGACCCCGGTTCAGTTCCCAACATGTTCCAGGACATCTGATGCCCTCTTTTGTCCTCTGGGCACCAAGGCAGGCAAAACACACAAAATGCTTTGAAATAATAGTGGGCTGGATGGGCGGGTTGGTGATGAAGAGCATACACTGTTCTTGCAAGAGGATTGGAGTTCTACTGTCCACAGCAGCCTAGAGCTTCATCTCCAGGAGACTCCATACCCATGGCAGATATGCACACGTACACATCAAAGTTTTTAACTAGAGGTGGAGGAAGATAGTAGACATCTATCTCTGGCCTCCACATTCATGTACTTGGCAGTGTGAGCACACACATGTGTGCACAAGGCTGGGGATGTTCCATTGGTGGAGTGCTTACTCTGCATGCACAGAGCCTGAATTCCATCACCACTTGTGGGTAAACCATGCATGGTGGTGCCTTCCAGGCACACAGAAGCAGAAGAATCAGGAGTTCAAGGCCATCATCAGCTACATAACAAAACCCTGTCTCAAATACCAAAAAGGGCCTGAGGCAGTGATCAGTTGGAAGATTAGCACAGACGGCTTTGTGGCTGGAGGAAATCGGAGCAGAGGAAACCATCCACGCCAGCCTTAGTGGCTTTGACTCCAAAAGATGGAACTGCAGGAGGCTCGCCTTTGAACTGCCCCCATCCTGGCTCCAGGTAACCTCCCTAACATCTGCACCCTCCCGGTCTAGCAGTGAGCCCCTAGGCAGCTGGGACACCCACAGGCTCCAGACTGGCTGGAACCACAGAACCAGGTGCCATGTATTCCAGAGCCCAGTGGACTGGTTCAAGTAGGTTTGCATTCAAGCATGAGCAGCTTTTTTTTTTTTTTTTTTTTTTGGTCTCTTTGCATTTATTTATTTGTGTGAATGGACGCATAGGTGGAGTCAGTCTGTTCTCACCTTCAGGACATTAATTTGGTGACAAGCCCCCTCACATGTGCTGAGCCGTCTTGACTGCAGAAGAGCTCCAGAGTAGTCGCAGACTACCTCCCAGAGCTCTGGACCAGTCTCACACCAGCCCCGCAGGAAGGCTGGAGGTGTGGCGTTCGCCATCCTGAGGGGCGGGGCCTAAGACGACCACGCCCCCGTTTTGCTCTGGCGGGGGCCCTGCGCGCCCTCGGCCTGGCTGCAGCGCGTGACGCGGGGGTGCACGGCGGCTCGGAAGTGTGCAGACAGCAGGGGGACGGTGGGCGAGCGGGTGGCATGGCGGCTGAGGGGACGACCACCGGGCTCGAGGCCCCAGAGCCCATGCCGAGCTATGCGCAGATGTTGCAGCGAAGCTGGGCCTCGGCGCTGGCGGCGGCTAGGGGCTGCGAGGACTGCGGCTGGGAACTGGCGCGCCGCGGCCTGGTGGAGCACGCGCACCTGGCTGCGCCCGAGCTGCTGCTAGCTGCGTTGTGCGCTCTGGGCTGGACCGCGCTGCGCTCGGCGGCCACCGCGCGTCTCTTTCGGGTCAGTGAGACCTGGGGGCCCCTGTGAACTGCATGCGGGAGAGTGAGTGGAGCCACTGCTCACGTATCCTACGGAAAGTGGGGGGCCTGCCCCCCCCATTATGCCCATGATGTTGGGACCTCAGAGGCAATCTCAAGGGCAGGGTGGGTACTGGGATGACGGATTAGGGGTCCCATGTGGCATAGGGTGTCATGGGTGCAAGAAAATTAGATCCACACCCTATTCTGAGCAGTTTTGATAGAGTCTAGGGCAATCCGCTCGTACAACCTCTGGGCTGTTGCAGACCCGAGGGTCGACCCAGGGACCCTGACTAGGGGACCAGGGCTCCCAGATCTTGCACTGGGAGGCCTCGAGGTGTACAGAGGTCACCTGTGCCTTACGTCACCAGGAGCTGCTGTGTCTATATCAGGTCTGTGCAGTCAAGGTCCCGCCCCTGGGGTCCTCACCACCCCAGAACCAGGGATAGCACAGACTTGCATATCAAGGGCCACACTAAGGAGCTCAACCTTGGAAATGACCCTCTCTGTGCCTTCAGAGTTGAATTCTGCCGCCCCCGTGGGGCGATGATCAAAATGCTCTGTTTCTGGAGACTGTGGAGGCCACCGCCCAGGTCTGAATTGTGACCCTGGTAGTGATGACATTGGCACTGACCCGATTCTTCACCTCTCCTGGGGGGTCTATGTGGCATTTGGGCCAGTATCGTGGTGAATACTCCCCCAGAGGACTAGCTGGGGACATCCCACCCCCATCTGATTGGAAGTGGCCAAGGGTGCAGGGACAGAGAGCCTTGTGCCAACAAAGGGGCCTTTCTCTGCTGGCGGGAAGAGGCTGTTCCTTGTTAGGTCAAGATAGGGTGTTGTCCAGCTCCAGAGCCCACCCTATCTGCTGTCATCCACTGGAGGGAGGAACCTCAGCCCCCAGCTGAGAGAGAGAACAGCCAAACTGCTGGGCAGTCCTGTCCCCATCTGCCTTGGTCAGCACACCCTCCTGGTGTCCATCTGGGATGCTGGAGGCCCTTGAGGCAGCCTGACACCACCCCTCTCCCACCCTCCCCCTCCCTCAGAAACAGGAGGAGGGGCTGCCCCATTCTCCAAGCTCAACTTGGCAGCCGCCTGGTTGCTAGGGGTTACGGGAGCTGGGCTCTGGCTGTCTCCATGACAACTGCTGGGTGCTCTGGGCTCTTCTGGCCCCTCAGCCTTGGAAAAGAAAGGGGGCTGGGTTTGGCCTACAGCTGTGGATCTCCGCCCCAAAACTCTAGTCTGTCCGTTCCAACCCTTTTTTGTTTTGTTTTGTCTTTTTGTAGTTTCTAAGACAGTGTCTCTTTCTGAAGCCCAGGCTAGTCAAATGTATGCAATCCTCCTGCCTCGGCTTCTCAAGTGCTGGGATGATAGGCATATGTCACGGATCTTCTAATTCAGAGCACACTGTCCTGTGATGTCTCCATGTCCCCCTCATGACTCCTTTCCTGTTTCTTTCTCCGTCTAACACCCCAGTCTCTTAGTGGGCTCCCGTGGTCCCCTGTGGTCCCCTGTGGTCCCCTGTGGTCCCCTGTGGTCCCCTCCCAGTCATCCTCAGTTTCTCCTGCCTTCCTCCCAAGGAAGGGGAGGTGGTCACTGTGTTTTCAAGTTCTCCTGTTCCCCAAGGTATTTCTTTCAATAGTCATTCTTACTTTCTCCCTCATTTCCTGCTAGAACCTCCCCCCACCCCATTCCCTGGGCTCCATTGCTTTAAGCGGGGATGTGTTACACCCCCCCCCCCCAGCTTCCCTCTCCCAGGCCACACAGGACAGCTGGGTGCTAAGTTTAGCGCTTCATGGCTGCACACATGGGCTCTGGTTACCCCAATGATGTGGGCACAGAGGCCCAAACTTCTCAATGCCACCAAGCCTGAAAAGCTCCTGGGCCTTGCTTTTGCTCCCTGGAGAAGCATCGAGCTCCCTAATGATAACCATTACCCACCCTGTCCCTGCAGCCCCTGGCCAAGCGGTGTCGTCTGCAGCCTAGAGATGCTGCCAGGTTACCTGAGAGCGCCTGGAAGCTTCTTTTCTACTTGGGCTGTTGGAGCTATTGTGCCTACCTGCTCCTGGGTACCCGTTACCCTTTCTTCCACGACCCACCCTCCGTCTTCTATGGTAGGAATTCTGTTGAGACCAGCTCTAAGGGCTCTGCTAAAAACAATTAAAAGGGGGCTGGGAAGGTCACTCCAGAGGTGAAGGTACAGCCCAGATTCTATCCTTGGGACCCATGTGGTGGAAATCAAAACCTGACTCTAAATGTTCTTGACCTTTCACATGTACACTCTGTCAAGTACACACACACACATGCATACAAACATGCATACACACACATGCACACATGTACACACACACACTACACACTCACACACTCATACAAGCACATGGGCCTAATGAGATACTGTTATGGAAGTCTTTCTGTCAAGCCAGCTCCAAGACAAGGGTGGTCATGGAACCCTGGGAGTGAGGTGGCCAGAAGAGGGTTCCTACCAGAGGTGATGTCACAGGATGTGTGCCCTGGGATATCGCAAGATGGTTCCATGAAGACTCTACTCCTGGCTGGAGTTTGAGTGGATACAATGGGAATTTATGAGTGTAAAAATGTAGAGGGGGTGGGGCTCCTCACTGGGGACGATGATATGGAAATCATCAGAGCCCAGGGAGGGGCAGAACAGGAATGACTGAGAGGACACTGGGTAGGGCATAGCTAGGAGCTGTGGTGACTTTCCCTACATGGAACGCACCACATACATTTTTTTTTCCTGTGTAGTCCAAATTGCCTAAAATTGGGGATGCACCTGCTCAGCCTCCTGAGTGCTAGGATCCAGGTGTGCATCCCCGATTCACACAAACCACAGCCGTTTTGAATTTCAAAAGGAGTGATGTTACTAGCCTTTGCCTTTGTGTAGATAACCCAATAGCTTTCTTCCCTCCTTTTTTAAAGCAGGTTTCTCTGTGTGGCCCTGGCTGTCCTGGAACTTGCTCACTCTGTAGACCAGGCTGGCCTCAAACTTACAGAGATCCACCTGCCTCTGCCTCTCAAGTGCTAGGATCAAAGGCATGCACTGCCTTGTCCAGCTGACAACCCATGATTGACTTAAATTCATGTTTGCGCTAGAGTGCTGTGTATTTATTGAGTGCCCACACGGTTTTGTGGGGTTTTTTGGTTTTTTTGTTTTTCTGGAGATGTGAGCAAAGCATCTGGACAATGTGCAGTTTCTGAGCATGCCCTCTGCTCTCACTGGGGGTCTGGGCTGTTACTAGACTCTACTCCTGAGCCATGACCACAGCCACTCCTTGGGCAATTCTAGGCAGGAGCTCTACCCCTGGACCCCAGACTCAGGTTTAAGCAAGTGCCAAGTTGGCTTGTGCTGGGGACATCCAGGAGGAAGCCCCACACCGTCCACGGGATAGCTGTTCTGATCACAGTAAGAAGTGACAAGAGTGAGGGGAGGTGAAGGGGTGTTTCTTGGGACAGGGACCTTACTGGAGTTGACAGCTGAAGTGTGCCATAGTGCAGTGCAGGTGGATTAGGGGCTTGTTATAGGATGAGAAGAAATATGTGTTTGGGGGAGTTCTCTCTTTTTAAAATCTTACCCATTTATATCAGTGTGGAAGGGGACACCTTAGTGTGTGTGTGAAGGACAGAGAACAGCTTCTGGGAGTCAGTCCTTCCCTCATGTGGGGCCAGGGATCAAACTCAGGTCATCAGGCTTGGTGGCAAGTGCCTTTGCCCACTGAGCCTTCCTTCTGGGTCTCTTGTGGATTTTGTACACGATTTCATATAGCCTGGGATGGTCTTGAACTTAGCATCCTCCTGCGGCAGACTCCAGAATGCTGAGTGGAAGTCGGAGAACAGCGGAGTTACTTCTGTCTGCCTTTATGTGGGTTCTGGGGATGGAATGCATGGTGAGCATCTCTGCCCAGGACCCATCTCACTGGCCTCACAAGTTCCTCTCTGCCTTTCTATTGAATGGCTGCCTCTAAGCTGTGGCTGATACAGTCCGAGAACTTGTGAGTTAGAACATAGACGAGCCCTTGAACTCAGCCTAGGGCAACAAGGGAGAGGAGGAGGTACAAATGAGGAGCAGGTAGAGGTGTGGGGCTCAGCCAGGAGGAGAGACAGTTGTCTGAATGGGGGTAGATATATCTGGAGGCATAGGAAGGCTGGAGGGAAGAACAGAGGCATCAGGTAGAGTCCTACACGAGAGACCCACCCAGTACAAACATCCTGGGCAAGGTAATCATCAGGAACCATCTCTCCCTGCAGGGTGGGCCCCAGGCATGATGGTACATACTTGGTATCTCAACACTGAGAAGGCTGAGGCAGGAGCATTGTTGTGAGTTCTCAGGCCAGCCTGGGTTACATAAGAGACTCTTAAAAACTAAAGCAAATGGGGCTGGGAATTTGGTATAGAGCTTACCTAGACACAAGAAGCCCTCAGTTCCATCCATTTTAACCAGGCATGGTATCTCCACACGCTGGGCATCCCAGCACTCAGGAAGTATATATGGGGGGGGGGGTGAGTTCAAGGTCATTGTTTGCTTGCTATGCAGAGACTTTGAGGGAGGTGAGCCTGGCCTCAGAAACAAAACAAGGCTGGTGAGGTGGCTCTGTCAGCAAATGTGCTTGCTGCCAAGCCTGATGACTTGGGTGATCCCTGGAACCCACAGAGTGGAAGGACAGACTGACTTCTGGAAATTATTCTCTGATCTCCACAGGGATCTGGGACAGGCAGGTGCCCACATACATTCACACAGTAAATAAACAAATAGCAAGACAGACTTCTGGCCACCCCACATTCAGAGGACACCTGCTGTTGGACGGCTGTGTTGGGAGGTGTGGGGGGGGCAGGCCCTGAACATGACTGTGAACATGGCTCTTCCCAGACTGGAGGTCAGGCATGGCAGTGCCTTGGGACATAGCCACCGCCTATCTGCTGCAGGGGAGTTTCTACTGCCATTCTATCTATGCCACTGTGTACATGGACACCTGGCGCAAGGACTCTCTGGTCATGCTGGCGCATCACGTGGTCACCTTGCTCCTCATCACTTCTTCCTACGCCTTCCGGTAAGGTCATCAAGAGTGGGCAGGCAATATGTGCAAAGGGCCTGGGGCTGGATGGGGCCAGAGCAAGGAGGTGGGTCATGGAGTACTGTCTACTGCCTATGTGACACTCCCTTTTAAAATTTTACAGTTAATTTATTTTGAAGGGTGGCATGGGTGTTGCAGCGTGTATGTGGGTCAGAGGGCAACTTTCAGGAGTTAGTTTTAGGAGTTGACTAGGTCATCAGGTTTGAGCCATCTTGGACCAGACACAGCAAGGATTTACTCAAAGAGTCCCAGAAACAGGAGATCCGATGTTGAAGGGCCCACATGTATTCAGCTGAGACAGGAGGGTTTCTGTGAGTTATAGGTCAGCAAGAGTTCTAAGGATGAGATCTAACTCAATAATATAAGGGGGCAGAGAACTGACTCACAGTAAGAGCACTGTGGCCTGCTCTCACAGAGGACATGAGTTCAGGGTCCCCTCAGGGCATCTGAGTCACTGTCCTTTACGAGTATTGGGATGTTCACTCTATACAGAGACAGGGATTACACAGTAGCAAGGGGCTGAAGCTACAGCCCAAAGTTAACAGTATGTGAACTGTTGTGGTTTATTGTTTTTTAAATGTGTATTGGGTTTTATCTGCGCAGAATGGGATCCCCTGGAACGAGTGTGACAGGTGGTTGTGAGTCACCCATGTAGGTGCTGGGACCTGAACTCGAGTCTCCTGCAAAAGCAGCCAGAGTTCCCAGCCTCTGAGCCTCCTTCCAGCCCCAAAGTATGTGCTGCTCTTGCAGCTGAGCCAGGTTCAATTCCTGAACTTTCAGGTTCCTGCTTCCAGGGGACCTGACTCTCTCTCGGGCTCCACAGGCTCTACACACAGGTGCACATTCACAGACAATTAAACAGTGATAAAAGCCCACCATGTGGGCAGGACAAATGGCCCTGGCTCCGCAGGCCTGGTGTGATTGTTCCCACCCCGCAGGTACCACAATGTGGGCCTCCTCGTGTTCTTCCTGCACGATGTTAGCGATGTGCAACTGGAGTTCACCAAGCTCAACATCTACTTCAAGGCCAGGGGCGGCGCTTACCACCGCTTGCATGGGCTGGTGGCCAACCTGGGCTGTCTCAGCTTCTGCTTCTGCTGGTGAGGGGATTGGGGCAGCTGTGGCTGGTGAAGCCAGAGGGGTGTGGTTCAGTGGGTGGGGCCAGGTAGGAGGGTCATGGCTTGTTGGGTTGTGGGCAGGGCTTATTGGGGTGGGGGTGTTCGTGGGTGGGGCCTGTGATTGGACAGGGTTAGTAGAAGTCCATCCAGCCCAGGGCCAGTCAGGGAAAGTCAGAGAGGGAGGGAGGGGAGCCTGAGCTTCATTCCGGGTGTCTCCCTGACTGGCCCCTCCCTCCAGGTTCTGGTTCCGCCTCTACTGGTTCCCGCTGAAGGTTCTGTATGCCACCTGCCACTCCAGCCTGCGTTCGGTGCCTGACATCCCGTACTACTTCTTCTTCAACGCGCTGTTGCTTCTCCTCACGGTCATGAACATCTATTGGTTCCTGGTGAGTCACCCTACGGTCTTGCCCAAGCCCCCGAAGAGCCTATGTACAGGCCCAAAGAGCCTGGCAGCCTCAGGGCCTCACCCCTGCCTTCTCCCACAGTACATCGTGGCTTTTGCAGCCAAGGTGCTTACTGGCCAGATGCGTGAACTGGAGGACTTGAGGGAGTACGAGAGCCTGGAAGCTCAGACCGCCAAGCCCTGCAAAGCTGAGTGAGTGAGGCTGGGTCTCGGCCCCAGCTCCTTTCTTCAGGAACAAGTGTAGACCCCCGATTGCAGGGACACCGCTGCCAGAGGTGAAGGCACAGATATGTAGCCAGTAATGCAGCACCCGAGAATGAGGTATGGAAGAGAAGGGCTGGGAGCTGCTAGCTGGATCAGAAGAAATGAGAATGAGATTCACTAAGCCTGACTGACCTCCAACCCAAAGGAGAGCAGGGGCTGAGGGGGAGGGCCAGGTGCTACCCATCTGCCCTGTCGGCCCGGGAGGCGGGGGCTGGCTCAGCAGCCAGGCAAAGGCTGAAATGATGCTGCGGCTTTAGTGGATCTCCGAAGCCCTCACCAGCCCTTAGACTGGGTAAACCAGCAAGGTTCAATACTTGCAGCATCCCTGAGACAATGTGGAGAGCGCTGAGCTGAGCAAGAGTAGGAGGCTATAGAAAGTTCCAGAGGATACGGTAGAGGCATCAGTTCAAACCATGAGGCAAGCGGTGAGGAAGAGATTTAATAATTTTTGTTCTTTTTAAGAAATGGAAGAGGAAGACATCTTTTTAAAAATTATTTACTCTTATGGTGGGATTGAAGCAGGCACCCCAGTGGGTGTGTGGAGGTCAGAGGACAAACTTGTGAAGTCAGGTGGGTCCCAGGGATCGATCTCAGCTTTCCCCACTGAGTCATCTTGGTGATTCTAAGTTCTTTCGTTTTTAACTTCTTAAATTATTATTTTTATTTTATGTGTGTGGGTATTTTGCCTGAATATGTGTTGCAGTGCCCAAGAAGGCCAGAAGAGGGCGCTGGATGCTTTGGGAGGAGTAGACATGGATAGACGTGAGCTCCCCCCCCCCAACACACACACACACACACACAAGGTTTCTCTTTGTAGCTTTTGGAGTCTTTCATGGAACTCACTCTGTAGACCAGGCTAGCTTCAAACTCAGAGATCCACCTTGCTTCTGCCTCCCGAGTGCTGGAATTAAAGGTGTGCGCTCCCCGCCCCCGCCCCCCCCCCCCCCCCCAGCTAGACCTAAGCTTTAGTGTGATTGCTGGGAACTGAACCCATGTCCTTTAAAAGGGCACTCAATGCTCTTAACTGAGCTATCCCTCTACAGTGGTTCTCAACTTTTGTAATGCTGCAGCCCTTTAATATAGGATTTCCTGTTGTGGTGAACCCCAACCATAAACTGCTCCTGTTATAAATCATAAAGTAAATATCTGATATGAGACCCCTGGGAAAGAGTCTTTTGACCCCTGAGGGGTCATGACCTACAGGTTAAGAACTACTGCTCTACTCTGGCCCTAAGTAGTTCTTTTAAAAATTATTTGTGCATTTATCTTGTTTGAATGGATATTTCTCTGCATGCGGGCAGATTCACTACCTATGCACCTGATTCCCACAAGGGTGAGAAGAAGATGTCCAATCCCCTAGAGTTGGAGTTACAGATAGTTGTGAGCTGCCATGTAGGTTCTGGGACTCAAACGTGTATCCTCTGGAAGAGCAGCCAGTGCTCTTAACCATGGCATGAACCTAAATCTATCTACTAATCCTAGCACTCAGGACTGAGGCAGGGGGACTCCCCTTCAGTTCCAGGACAGCTTCAGCTACCAAGAGGCTGTCTTCAAAAGGAGGCCAGACAAATGAAGAGACACATTTTAGTTCCTGCCAAATCTGGGGTTACAGAGGAAGTATGTTGAGCCGAGAGCTAGGACCAGAGCGTAGTGAGTCTCTGCTTCCTATTATTGTGATTACATTGACCAAAAGCAGCCATGGAGGAGGAAAGGTGTGCTCTCACACCTGTGCCAGCTGCTCACTGAGAGAGGTCGGGGCAGGAAGTAAAGCAGATCTCAGCCTGCTCCCCATTGTTCACTCAGTCTGTCTTCTTACAGCACCAGGACCATTTACTTGTCCACCGTGGGCCAAGCTCTCTCATATCAATCATTAATCAAGAAAATGCTCCACAGACGTGTCTCCAGGCTTATCTGATGGAGGCATATCCTCAGTTGAGGTTCTCTCTTCCCAATGACCCAGTTCGTCTTAATGACAAAAAACTAGTACACCTTGTCAACCTGAGGCACAAGCGCATAAGTATTAAACCATAACCTCTCCTTGATTTTCCTCCCCAGGATCTTGTTAATGTTACAGTATAAACACAGTCCAACTTTTACAAGTTTCACGGTCTTTAGAAATCCCAGCACTTGCTAAGCATAGTGGCACAGGCCTTTAATTCCAGCACTTGGGAGGCAGAGTCAGGCAGATCTTTGTGAGTCTGAATCCAGCCTGGTCTACACATTGAGTTACAGGTCTGAATAAGTCTACATAGTGAGACCGTGTCAGAAAACAAATAAAAATTTTATCGCATTAAAGTTCAACCACTTTGGGGCTGGAGAGATAACTCAGTGCTTAAGAGCACTGGCTGCTCTTCCAGAGGACCCAGGTTCAATTCCCAGCGCCCACATATCAGCTCACAACTGTCTGTGACTACAGATCCAATGGATCTGGCACCTTCACACCAACGCACATAAAATAAAATTAAACAAATTGTTCAAAATCTCAACTGTGGCTCATGTAAAACTAAAAATAAAACATTTCCTACTGGAGACACAATCAAAGTAGAGCAGAATCAAATTCCAACAGCATGAATCTGTCCCTCAGTGTCCCAAATCTGGGATTCACTGGAGATCTGGACTTCAGCATATCTCAGCACATATCAGCTGTGCTTCGATACTGCTATGTTCCCATGGCCCATCTCAAACATAACAGGCTCTCTGCCTTCATCTGTGGCCTCATGGTGCCAAACCTCAGCTGCTCTCCATGACCCCTTCATGCTACAAACCACTCACAGAAGACTCTTACACCTTACAAGGACCACAGCTTCCATGTCCTGATTCTGAGGAAACACTTGCAGGAAGACTTCACCACAATGATGCTGGTTTCAGAACATTAACAGACCAGAAGTTGCTAATTTCACTGGGCAAGAATAAAATCACTTCCACAATTTTAAGGCCAAATGTGAGGCAAACTTTATTCAGTACAAGTCAGGAAAGTGAACACTGGTCAGGTCCATACTGGGGGTTCCCAGAGAATGGCCACAAATTACATTAGTCAGACTCATGAGGCTACATATGTCCTGCCTTTGTCCAGTTGGAGCAAGCATACATCCTGCCAAACTGCCTATGTACCCCCCGCTTGTGTGTGATCAAGCACATCCTGTGTAGTTGGGGCAACCAATCTTGTTTAATTATGTGAAAATGTGGTTTATTAGCTTATGTGAACAACAGCCCCCAGCATTCCAGCATATCCCCCCTGTCCTTGGATAAGTGGGGCTTATAGATTGGAAGCATTTGTTTTATAGACCCTTATATTAAACAGTAATTTAAACGAAAGACATAACTTTAGCCCTCACAGAGCCACAGAACCATAGTTCAAATGATTTCATTACAACTGTCAACTCTTCACATTGGGTGAGGCCTAGAGATCTCAAAGATGGCTCCCAGGGACAGACTTCCTCCTGAAAAGCTGCACTGTGTGAGTGCGCGCACATACACGCGCGGTTTTGCAAGACAGAGTTTCTCTGTGTACTCTGGTTGTGTGCCAGTGCCTGGGGAAAAGCTTCCTGCTTTAATTCTCCCTACTCAGCGCCACCAACTGAGGACCAAGTATTCAAATACATGAGCCTATGGGACATATTCTCCTTCCAGTGACCACATGGAGGAACCTGGTACTGGTTTGTGAAACCTCTCCCAGGGCTGTGAGTTCAGCCAGAAGATGAGGTCTGACTGAGCCCACAGGAGGACAGCCAGTCTGTCCTGCGGTGATGTAGACAATACTCCCCAATGAAAGTAGAACCACCACCAAAGCAGCTTGTCTGGGAGAGTGTTAGGGAACCATAAACTTCAGGCTTATGCACAAACTACTGTTTGTGTAGATGGGGTTCGGGGCACGGTTGCATGTGCTGAGACGTAAGAGGCCCGTTAGGAGTCTCATTTGGGGTGTGTTGGATTGAAGGGCTACCTTTAATGTGGGCAGTGAAATCTGTGGAGACACGGGAGAGCATATTGAGGAGGCTTCTAGAGTACTCCAGAGGCTTCTGCAAGGCTTAACAGAACAGGTAGGGAGACTCAAACAAATCTCAAACCAAGAGATTGCTGCAGAAATGTTTGGAAATGCAGCACCCATTGCTCTCTCCAGAAGCTGAACCTGCACCCCTGGAGTTACCTGCTCTGCCTCCAAGAGCACAGAGTGGGTAACACCAGGGATTCCCGCTCCGTGTGCCTCTCCCTCAGGAGCTGACTACTGAAGGCTGGGAAGGGGAGGCAGAAACCACTGGGCTTCTCCCTTCTTGAGGAAACTTTTCAGTTTGGCCAGAATTCCTGCAAAAATTGCTCAGCCATCAGACCGCCATTCTCTGAAAGTCAGAGAGAATGAAACTCATTGTAGTAGCTAAAAACTAGTTAATCATCCCAGCACTGGGGAAGCAGAGGCAGAGGTGGGTGATCTCTCTGTGAGTCTGAGGCCAACCTGCTTTACAAAGGTAGTTCCGGGCTAGCTGGGCACACAGAGGGGGACCCTATCTCAAAAGGGAAAGTCTATAAAACTCCCTACAACTGGGGCTTTGGGGGTGCAGCTCATCTCTAGAGCAGGTACCTAGCCTGGCCGAGGCCTGCCTTCCATCCAAACTTTCTCAGAGATTTTGAATATTGTGAAGTGAGTTTAGGGGTAGGGAAGGGGCACGGGATCACAGCGGAGATGGTCTGGGTAGGAGTCAAGGAGCAAGCCTGGCAGTGCTGCTTGGCAGGGACCCTGACCAATTCTACCTGCCTGGAAGGGAAGATACTCAGCAGGGAGAGGGAAGCATGTGGCTCCCAAGCTAATCTGCTCTGATTTCTGGTCCCCAGGAAGCCGCTGAGGAACGGCCTGGTGAAGGACAAGCTCTTCTGAGTCCCTGTCCTCAGCTCCGCCATCCAGGATTCCCTCTCAATTTACCTGGGAGACTGGCCCTGTCCCTGAAGACTCAACCCAGCCCCTGGAGGTCATCTGCTCCCTCCCCTGGGGACCTGGCCCCGCCTTTAGAGGCAGGGTCTCGCCCTCAGGACGCCGGTCCCTCCCAAAGATGCAAGATGCAATTCTCCAGGAACCCCGGTTGCCAGCAGCCCCGCCCTCCAGGTCAACTCTAGACCACCCACCTTGGGATCGCTGCCCAGTCCTACCCTCCAGATCAGTGGGGTTTGGATACGCCCCCTCCAGGACCTCAAAGACCCCGGACTTGCGGCCACCAGCCCGCTGGTCCCAGACGAAGTGGACTCTGCTGACTCTCTTGGACACTGCCTGGGAGGAAAATGCTCCCTGTCCGCCGCCGTTCTGGCGGCCACCTTCTCTTTCTGCTTCTGCTCCTGCTGCCCTCAGAGACCCCGGCCCGCGCGCCAGCACCCTCGGGCCACACCGCCGCCCTGCTCCAGGCTATCGGACTGCAGGAAGTACCCCGGGGCGTCCCCACGCTCCGGCCTGTGCCTCCTGTCATGTGGCGCCTGTTCCGCCGCCGCGACCCCCGGGAGGCCAGAGCGGGGTACCCTCTGCGACCGTGCCACGTGGAGGAACTGGGGGTCGCCGGAAACATTGTGCGCCACATCCCGGACAGCGGTGAGTGGGGGTTTGTGGTAGGACAAGAGTCCATGAGGCCGAGGGTCCCCCACGTGCCCAATCCAGCCTGCTAGCAAGCTGGGACCGTTTTCCTAGTCTTCTAAAGGAAAGGGCACATGCCTGGGACTTCCCAGGCCCCAGCCTCAGCCCTGCCTCCACCCCACCGCCTCACACGCTTTGATGCCTTCCTTCAGGTCGTTTTCTGGGGCCCCGGGTGCTGGCTGGCCTATCTATCTACTCATGTCTCCAAGTGTAGGCGCGGCGCCCCGCAGGGTCTCTTCCTTGCATCTGGCGCCCTGCCTCCTCGTCCCAGCTCAGCCTGCTTGCTGGGTCACCGCGCCATGTCCGCTTTCTCCTCGCCCTTGCAGGTCTGTTGTCCAGGTCCTCAGAGCTCCCCAGGACCTCGGGGCCGTGCCCCAAGTGGACCGTCGCCTTCGACCTGTCTGCTGTGGAGCCTGCGGAGCGCCCGACACGTGCCCGTCTGGAGTTGCGGATAGAAGCTGAGAGAGAGGACACACGCGGGTGGGAACTAAGCGTGGCGCTGTCCGCTGAGGCCGAGCGTTCCGGGCCGGAGCTGCTGCGCGTGCCTGTGCCACCCGGTCTGCCACTGCGTGCCGACCTACTGGGGGTTGTGGTAGCCGCCAACACTTCGCTGCCGCGCACCCTGCGCCTGGCGCTGTGGCTGCACCATGGAGCCATCACTACCTGCGCGCGCCTGGCCGAGGCCTCGCTGCTGCTGGTGACACTGGACCCACGCCTATGTCCCCCGCCGCGGTCGCGGCGTCACACGGAACCTGGGGTGGGCGGTAGCCCCGGAGGCACATGTCGCACGCGACGGCTGCACGTGAGCTTCCGCGAAGTGGGGTGGCACCGCTGGGTGATCGCACCACGTGGCTTCCTGGCCAACTTTTGCCAGGGCGCATGCACACTGCCCGAAGCACTGCCGGGACCCAGCGGGCCACCCGTGCTCAACCACGCAGTGCTGCGTGCGCTCATGAACGCAGCAGCCCCCACCCCGGGCGTGGGTCCGCCCTGCTGCGTGCCCGCGCGCCTGTCGCCCATCTCCGTGCTCTTCTTCGACAACAGTGATAATGTGGTGCTGCGACACTACGAGGACATGGTGGTGGATGAGTGCGGCTGCCGCTGACCACCCAGGACAGCCATGCAGGGACAGCCCCACGCGAAAGCAAGGACCATTTGTTTATGTTTTATTGGTGACAAAAAGCTTAAAACAAATTTGACCAAAAATTAAGTTCCATTGCGTTGGCGCAGGTGTGCCTGGGTAGGGGTCAGGTGGCCGCCGTGGGAGGTTGGGGGGCCAGGGCAGGGCGCCCAACAATGAGGCCTCCACCCACGATGGGTTAGAACCCGTGGGCGGTCACGCATTGGTCAGGAGTTCGCCTGCAGCCTCTGAAGCTCAAACTCAAAACAAATCCTCTGGCTGCGGTGCAGGCGGTGATCCCAGGCTGCGGGGCTCAGGCTTGTCAGCGCTGCCTCTCTGGAAGCTTCTCGCATCTCCCAGGTCCACCACTAAGGTCTTAGACACAAACTCATCAAATTATTTCTCGTATTCCTTTGAAATAATCTTTGAAAGAAAAAAAAAAAAAAAAAACCGAAACAAAAAACCCAAAATCCCCAAACACCGTATTTTCTTTAAATGAAACCCCTTAGCGCTGGGACCGTGCGATGACGCTCCTGGCCGCCCGCTCGGGCACAGAAACGCGAAGTTCGTCCTGCTAAAACGTAGCCCCTCAATCACGAGAAACAAAGAAAAAGAACAGCGGGCCGGTCCTGGCGAGGCCTCTCCCTCTGGCAGGCGCGGCGCCGGGCCGGCCTCGCAGCGGTGCGGGCCTCTCTCCTCTCGCCGCCCGCAGGGGGCGCCCGCTCCTCGGCGCTCGGCTCCTCCGTCCTCCCGGGCCGCTCTCCGCTCGCTCTTGCTCCTCTCCTCTCCTCTCCTCGGCTGCTCACACAGTGGTGCTTCAGTTTTAGCAGTGGAAAACAGGTATCCATTTATTTTTATTTTTTATTACCCAGAATAAGATGCTGATAGACTAAGCCACATAGCTTAGCTCTTCCGCCGCCACCTGTGATGGGGACAGGGTGAGGTGTCAGGGCCAAGAGGAGGCCGAACCTGCCCACAGCCCAGACCAGACCAGCCTGGACTTGTGTGCAAGGTGCTGAGCCCACTAGGACACTTGCCTTCTAGTACTGGGACAGCCCGGTGACCCCGCCGTGCTGGTATGCCCGTTCTCCCTGGTATGTGGAATCTTGAGAGAGTGCCACGTCGATCTGTGATTTAAACTCATCACCGAGGTAGCTGTCCTGAAAGGCAAAGCCAGAGTGAGCAAGACAGGCCACCGAGCAGCCCACAACCACCCAATCCTCAGACCCTCAAGGATGAGAAGAAAGCCAGTGTTTTATACAGCTTTAGTGGCAAGTGATGCAGACAGGGCCACTCACCCTTCAGAAAAGCAGCACCGAGGTCTCATGTGAGCTCCCCTCCCCCACCCTTCTGCCAGTATACTGGTGAGGGCCCACCTGGGACAGTTCTGGCTGGGAGAGGCCAGGCTGGCTCATCTGGGAGGGCTGGCTCATGGACACATAGCCCTGTGTGAGGGCACCCTGTGAAAAGGGCTGTGAGGCCACATCCTGGCTGGCCTGGCTGTTGGGAAGGGTGGTCTGGCTGGGTCCAGGGAGCCCAAAGCGATTCTTCTGGCGGCCTCCACGGCCAGTCTTGCTTTTTGGGGTGCCCCGGCCTGAAAGACAGCAAGCGGTGAAAGGCCACAAGCTGCACCCAATCCTGGTATTCAGACGAGGACCCAGGATGGTGAGGATAAAGCCACTTACCAGCAGCTGGCCCGTTGGCCTGTCCAAAGTACCCAGGTGGTGGCATGGGAGGCATGACCAAGTTGAAGGGAATGGGGATGTTCATAGCAGCCACGTGGCTGGGACCTGCGCTGATCATGCCAATCTGGTCGTGGGTCTGGAAGTACATGTTTGAGGGCCGGCCTGCAAGACACCTGGAGTCAGAGGCAGGGCCCCGGCAGACAATGCTGAAGGGAACTAGCTGCTGGGCCAGCCAAGAGGACAAGCAGGAGGAGGCAAAACATGTCTACCATGCAGAGTGCTAGTAAAGGGTAAGAAATTAACAAGAGGCTCTGGCCATGATGGACCTGGCTTGCCTCAGGGTACACAAGAGCAGAACTCAGGCAACTTGTTGCAACAGGTGGCCCCAGCAGGACCACAGCAGCCTTGGGGGTCTGGCTGGAGAAGCCCCCCACAGGGTGACAGGTTCAGATTGAGACATGGGAAGGTCAACACACGGGTAGTTGCTAGGAAGACTTACCCTGGCTGCTGCGATCATAGACAGATCCAGGGATGATGGCCTCACGGGCATCATACATGGCTGTGGTCATGAAGCGGGCCCCCTGCAGGGTGGCACAAGAGCGAGGAATGTGTCAGTCAACTGCAGCAGGGGCTAACAACTCCCACTTTCCCAGGTCCCGGGCCAGCCCGTTGGCCCACCGGGTTGACGGTGTTGACAAGCTTTCGAGGCTTGCTGAACTGCATGAGGCTCTCCCGCAGGTTGTTGAGAGGTCCTTCCACAAGCGCCTTCTGCTCCTTATAGTAGCTCAGCAGGTGGTTCCACAGTGGCTGCTTCGACAGTGCCTTTGGGTTACCCACAATGATCACGCCATATCTGCAACCGACATGATGAGAGATCATGCTCACACCCACTTGGCTCTCCAGTGTCTAGGGTCAGCACCATGAATGGAAAGAGCTGGGTCAACAATGAGGTGGCACCTTAAAAAAGCCAAGCAACTCAGACCAACCACATCCCAAGCAGGGAAGGAGCCAGTCTCCAAATGTTTGCAGGGGCCTGTCTGTGGAGCAGGCAGTGGTGTCCATGTGTCTGGAGGGCCATGGAGCTGTGGTTGTGCTCCTGAACCAGTAAGGCAGTAGGCCACAATTGGACAGGGGCACCAGAGACACAAGGACACATCGCCTGAGAGCACTTTGGGGACAGACACTGGCTGAAGGTGGTAGTGGGCAGCTGCCTACCTTGCTCTGGTGAGGGCTACATTGAGACGTCGGGGGTCATTTAGGAACCCAATGCCCTGGTGCTCGTTGGCACGCACACAGGACAGGATGATGAAGTCCTTCTCTCGGCCCTGGAAGGCATCCACACTGGCAATCTCCACTTCCTGAAAGAGACAGTGTCCTGTCAAGCACAGTCCTGCCTCTTCCTTCAGCTGCAGAGGCAGGAGCTGCACCACTGAGTACGGTACAGCCAGAGGCTCCAAGTCCCCAGAGATGGAGATGCCACAGTCCTGTCACAGAGAAGTGGAGACTGTGTGGGTTGATTGGTGCCAATCTTTGGCCCCAGTACAACCCAACACAGAACCACAAGAGCACTGCATCTGTCCCCTGACACTGTGCTGAGCTCCCATTAGGGGCAAGTACCATGTTCCCCAGGTGGCACCAGCTGTCCTGATGCTCACAGGCCAGGCTGATGTCCCCTTTCTACTCTTGCATCCAGCAGTCCAGAAGCTACTCTGAGGCACTTAATGAAGCTGACGGTGCTAACCTGCAGCATATCAGGCAGCCTTGTACATGATGCTGATAGTGTGTGGTCATGTGCTCTCCCGTTCAACACTTCAAGGCACATTTTCAAATGTATTATTGGCTGTGTGGCCTTGCATATATCTACCCACAGCACACATGTAACAACAGAGGACTTGAAACGGTCCTCTTCTACTCAGGGCACCTTCTGACAGGCTAAGGCCAGAAGTAGGGTGTGGGGAGTACCTGGTAGAGCTTCGTGTGTAGGGAGCCACTGAACTGCATGTACTGCACCAGGTAGGAGCGCTGGCCCTCATAAGGTGTAATGATGCCAATCTGGTCAGGCTTGGCACCTGCCTTTAGCAGCTTTGTAGTTATCTTCTCCACGTTGGCTGCCTCCGTCCTGAGAACATCTGGTTGTCAGTGACAGGCTCCCCACAGCCTGTCCCCAGCCTAATAGATCTCCAGCAACCAAGAGGCCACTGGAGGCCACATGACAGTCACCCACCCTTGCCCTTTACTGAGGCCCCTCATATGCTGTGACAAGCACAGCAATCCAGAGTGAGATGCTGTGGTGGCCATGCACAGGACACAGCTGCACACCTGTTGAGGTAGGACGTGCCGGAGCTAGCAATCTCCTCCTGGCCCTGTGTCACGTAGAAGAACATGGGCTTGTCAGGCTGTGGCCACTGGAAATCAAAGCCCTTCTTGACACGATCCGCTGTGTCATACAAGAGAGAAAAGTCAATGCTGAGAAGCCTGGGGGCTCCCAGGGCACACACATTGAGAGCAGCAAGGTCACCATGCCAGTGGCACAGCTCCAGCCTCCTGAGCTGGACGGACCTGTGACACAACAGGGCAGCCAAGGGGCCAGGCCAACACTGATTAAGGTGTCACTAGGAAACAAGACATTCTCAGTCCCCTAGAGGCTGCACCATGACTGTGGAACCAGTGTGCCACGCTTGTCACAACTGTCTATGGACAGGTGTCTGCCCTCGTCCTGCCTGTACCCTGCTGACCTAGACATCACACTCACCCCTTCCTGCTGGCTGCCACCAGTCTATGTTTTTTCAGGCTATCCACTGTGAAGATCCTCACACCCCAGATGCTAACTCCACTCAGAACGGCTTATCCCTTGCTGGGAAGCTTCCTCCCAAGGGTCCCATATGTCAAAACCTATCACTAATGAAGGAAGCTGGCAATGAAAGGCACCTCATCCTAGGCCTCCAGTGTACCAAGGGAAGCACAGCATGGTCTTTTTTGAACTTGTCAATGGAGTTTGAGGCATAACAGCCACCGAAAGAGGCACACACAGCCTAGTAGGGGCAGGCCACGGTATCACTGGAGCTTTGGTGTCCACCAGGCAGGGTCTGTCCTGGCATAGATTAACCAGGGATGTGCAAGACTGTCCCGGCATTTCAACTGTGACACTCGAGTGGTCACGAGCAACAAAGAACAGAAAACACCCAGGGAACCCTCCCACAAGCAGGAAACTCAACAGGCCAGCAGAGCCTTTTGGCTGCTGGGATCCACATGGCAGAGCACACAGCACAGCTCGGAGCAGCTACTCCCGTCAGAGCTCATCAAATCCACACTGACTTACTGAAGCTCTGTGTCTGTGTCAGACAAGATCTCACTAGGTGGCTCTGGCTGGCCTTGACCTCACAGAGACCCTGCTCTGCTTCCTGAGTGCTGAGATTAAAGCTGTGAGCCACCATGCCAAGATGTCATACATTTTTATGAAAAATAACTGAGACAGCCACCTTTTCTTCCTCGTGACCAAACTGCTCCACTTCACTGTCAGAAGTCACGGAGGGTAGCTGAGCTCAGGTTGGTTTCTACACTAGCCTCCTGTGACAGGCTCAAGCCAAGAGAAAAGTTAACTTCTACTCACAAGCACCTTTGAGGGACAGGGCAGACACAAGTGTCCAAGCCTTCTGAGTGACTATGGCTCATCTAATACCACAAGTCACAGGCTGCTCTGTCCACTACCCAGGCCTCCCACTAGACACTGAAAAGACCCCGAAAGGATACTGTCATGGACAGTATCAGGGAGAGGCCAGAATTATGTTCAAGGTGACCCTGGTGTCTAAAATTCTGTTCACAGAGCCTCAGATCACTGCAGGTGACGGTCACCGACTCTTAACTCCTAGAGATAGGCTAGAAGGCACAGCTCTCCTGCCTGTCATGCTGTGATGACTCTGAGAGCATTGCCACCTGAAGGTCTCATCATACTGTTTACCAAAACAAACCATGACCTCTCTCTTCTGGGCACCTTAGCATGTGACATGGTGACACGTCAGTAGTCAGCCACCACTACAAAGGAAAGGGCGATGAAGCCACTGTTAGGGTGGTTCAGTTCTGCCCACAGGGATGCCGCAGCCCCCTGTCCAGGCCTTCTATGAATCACTTAGCTCACCATCCAGCACGAAGTAACAGCCACAGGGTTAGAGCCAATGAGTGTCCTGGCTATTGTTGAAGAGAACTCTCAGGCAGGGAACCCATTTACAGACCAGCTCTGTATGGCTACTGTGAAACCACCACAAACTCCAGAGCACATGGCCCAGCAATACTGTACCCAAGGTGCTGGTGTGAGCAGCACCATCTAGGCCTTAGGGAGAGGGCCACAGGCCACAGCCTGACTATTACCTGCAGTGACGCCATTCTGCAAGGAGCCCTCGTAGAAGATGTTGGAAGGGAAGGCGCTGAGAGCGGGGTGCATGCGGTACTGCACCTGCAGACGGATTGGCCGGATACCCAGCACTACTAGGCGCTCGAAGAGTGACTGTGACAATCCAGCCTTGGCTGCTTTCTTGCACATCACCACTGGGCCCAGCTGACAGTGGTCACCCACAAGGATCAGCTGTGGCAAAAAGTCCCTCAAGTCAACACTTTAGTCTCCAGGCAGCCCAAGTGCCCCCACCTCACGGGACTCCACCCCCTTCAAAGACGTGGCAGGCCTTGTATCACCCAGGATACTAGAGGATGGGGCAGCAGGGGCGACTTGAGTGGCAGATACCCACCTGCTTGGCCCCAAGGACCACGGGCACCATGCACTCAGGCTCAGTAGCTTGGGTGCTCTCATCAATAAGGATGGAGCGGAACTGCATCTTGGCCAGCCTTGGGTCACCAGCACCCACACAGGTGCAGCAGATGACATCTGCATTCTGAGGAAGGCACAGGCATCAGGGAACATACAGTCTACATGGCCACAGCAGTTGGTTTAGGATGGGAACTCTTGTGCCCTGCTGCTCTATGACCACTCAACACCTGTGTGCATGTGTGATAAGGTCTTGCTGTGTTGTCCCAGGTTGGCTTTCCACATGCAGTTCCCCAACTAAACAAATCACTCCTTCTGCCACCCAAGCATCAGCACCACAGGCCACTATGGCCATGAACGTTCAAGGGGGCACATTCCTCAGCACAGATACAGCTCTGTGCCTGCCAACTGTCTCCAGGACAGTGCCAAGAACCCCAAGGCTGAGACTCGAGTTTTGGTAGCCTGGTTTGCTAGAGCTGGGGGCGGACCAATGTTCTGACTAATGGGCACAGATGGAGGAACCAGGGCTTCAAGTGCTCCACTCACCATGAGCAGCTCTCTTTCAGCCGTGCGCTTCAGTGCCCGGTACCGCTTTTCGTCTGCAGATGAGAGTTCGCCTGTCTCATCCTTCAGCTGCTGCAGCTTCTGCAGCTCAGGCATGCTACAGAACACACAGGAAGAGTAAGTGCCAGTGGCAGGGTGTAGCCTGTACTAAGCTCCCACGTGCAGACACTTACCTGTCCATGTTCCTGATCTGGTTGTGCAGAGCCAGGAAGGACACTGGTGAGTCAATGGCCTCGCGGCTCTTGGCACAGAGGCGTACAACCTTCAGTCCTGTTTGATGGATCTTCTCTGTGAGCTGGTCCACAGCGATGTTACTTGGGGCACAGACCAGCACAGGCCTACAGAGAGTAGAGTGGACTGTCAGCATTGCCCAAGGAGGCTCAGCAAAGACCCACAGCAGAGCTCTGGTTCCAGCAGGCACAGCCAAGGCAGAACACATAAAGTTTCATGCCCCCTACAAAGCTGAATGCCACCCTCCCACTCATGTGAGCCAGTCCTGTGGATTGTGGGACACACAAGGCACCTGTATTGTGACACTGCATGTGATTTCTCTGTGGCCCTACTAGAGCCAACCAAAAGGCACCTACCCATTGCCCTGCCGAGCTAGGTGGTAGACAATAGTAGCAGATGTCACGGTCTTGCCTGTGCCTGGAGGGCCCTGGATAAGGCTGAGTGGTCTCTGCAGCACAGTCTTCACAGCATACACCTGCGAGGATGTGTTTGCATCAGTGGAGCTGCGATCACTACAGCCCCCCAAAGGCCCTGCCCCCACTACGGTCCCAGTGGCACCTGAGAATGGTTGAGGTCAGGGAGCCCCTGAGCCGTGAAGCGCTTTGGCAGCTGGCACTTGATGACCACATCCTCCACCTCATGGCCCAACAGCTTGTGGTAGATGTATCCTGACACAGAGGTCTCGTCCACAGCGAAGGTTTTCAGTGCACTCTGCATCCTATAAGGAGAGTCAGTGCATGAACTATGTGAACCACAAGTACTGGAGGTGGAGGGGTCCCCAAGGCCCTAGCACCCTGGGGCATAGGCAGACAAACCTATCAAAAGAGGTTGACTTCCACACAAAATCCACCTGGAAGTTGTGGGTCACCTCCACAGGCGCGCCCACGCTGCTGCGGAGCTCAATAGCAATCTCATCACCGTAATCTGGCCGCTGAGTTAAGTCTGCTTCCTGTTCAAAGCCGCTGCCCTCTACAGGGCCACTGGCTTCTGGTGTTCCTGAGTGACACTCCATCCATCACCACATCACTTCTGCCAAGGAGACTGCTATAGTCTGACCCCAGGCTGCTACACAGACAGACACGAGTGCTCTCTCTCTCTCTCACACACACACAATATTAAAGCACTGGGGACAGCCAAGGTTCCTGTTATGGCCCCCATCTTCCCAGCTAATGTGGCAAAGGATACTGTCAGGGACCTTGATGACATGGCCAATCCCCTTCCATAAGGGTGCTAGGTCCCCTTTGTACCGCAAACAGATCTCATCGCCCTGCATGAGCCGCATATCTTGCAGGAAAGAGCAGCAGAGTTAGCACGTTCCAGAGGGCCCTGGCCTCCACCATGCAGAGTTCACATAAGGACATGATACAGGGGACTAGGAATTTTATGCTACTATGGTCACAAATATTTTAAAACTTAAAATCACCTCTTAACCAAATTATGACTAAATCCTCATTACCAGAGTCAGTCTTGGGCAAAGTGAAGAAGGCGATTCTCTTCTTGTTAAGGCCCAGGTCCCACCTGACCGTGATGTTATCTTGAGTCTGAACATATGAGAAACAGGGGCCGGGTTAGCCCACCACCCACTCCTGGGCCGGGCTCCCCACAGGCCAGGGCCTCTAAAAAGGCCATGCCTGTGCTGTGCAGCCTTTGTGGTGCACACAGCACCACAGCCAGGAACTCCAACATCTGGGAAAAAAGCAACACGGACTCCTCAACACCCACTGCTTAAACCAGTCCCAACGGCAGGCTTTGTACAGAGCCTCAAGAGACCCCTGCATGGCAGGCTCTGTGGGAAAGAGAAGGCACTTTGGGATCAGGTGGTATAGGACCCACCTCCCAGTAATGTTCTTGGAGCTGCAGACAAAGGTGGAACCAGACACAAGAGTTCTCTCTGGACTTAAAAGCAAGAAACACTTTAGGCCTTCTTTCAAAATGTCCACAGCTCTGGCCTGATGCCATTTGTGTACCTGGTTCCAACCAGGTTCAATCCCTAGAAGAGTCCCTGACCCTCAGGAGATGCTTTATTAGAGACCCAGACTACATGTTGCACCACGTCACCTGTGACTCCTTCAGCTTCTTGTCATAATCAGCCTCTAGCTTGACCAGGGGCCCGAAGATGTTCTGGTACTGGTAAGCATCCTCGTACCGCAGAAGCACGTGCTGCGGCTCCTCATCCACACCTGGCTTCTCCAGGTCCTCCAGAGTGGCTGAAGGGTTTTCCTATGACCAAAAATAGTGCTATGCTTGCTCTGCTTAACTCACAGCCGTGATGGAAAACTCAGAAGGAACCCAAGACTTGCATAGCCTCTTAGCACAAACCTCATGTGTGGAGAGTGGCCACTGTGCTGTGAGCCTGCACTCTAAACCTACTGTCCGGATGGTAGTGGACATGCCCAGCAGCATTCTGACCCCAAGTAACCTAAAAAAAGCACCCCAGGGCCAAGCACATTACTCATGCCCACAACCAAGGGCTTTTATAGTCCTGGACTTCCCCAGTGAGCCAGGCCTGTCTCCTATATCCTGCACCCATATATCTCTCCTGGGGCACACTGCCTTCAATGAGCCTCACTGTGGAAACAGGACAGAGTTTGGGCACACTAGGTGACTGGAACATGACCACCCTGGGGACAAAAACTAAGCTGGACAAGGCCTACAACATGTTTATCCCATACTACTTGGGATTCCTGAACAAATGGTGGTCAGCTGACATTCCTGGTAAGATCTGAACAAGGGCAGAGCCTGAAGCTAGCCCCAGCAGGGCCTGAGGAAGGCAGGGACCAGAACCACACACCTGCAGCCCCGACTCATCCTTTAGGACAGAGACAAGTGCTCTCTGGAGCAAGAATCGTACGATGACCTAAACCAACTACTTAGACCACCCAGCCCCTGGACCACATCCTTCCCTTTCAGGTCCCCAAGGCCTCCCCAGTGTCGGGCTGGCTGACCTTCCACAGCTCCTCAAGCTTGTTGATCTGCTGTGCGGTGATCTGCCGTGCCCGCAGCTGCTCCTGCTCCGAGGGAATCTTGACCAGCCATGACAAGAAGCACCGGTCCTGGATCAGAGGCTGCCACTGGGAGCTGTCCCAGTTGATGTCCTTCAGGCTGCTCTGGCTAGCACAGGGCTGCCTATGCAGGTGTGGGGCAGGAGAAACAGGTTGGGACCTGGCCCAGGAGGCCTCTAACTAGCCAGAAGCCAGCAGTATCCATTATACTTCAGGTCTGGTCCCAGCTTACAAAAGACGTGCTTGCTTCCTTTCTTTTTTCAGTTTTTAGAGACAGGGTTGCACTATGTAGCCCTGGCTGGTACTAGATTCCCTATGTTCACCAGCCTAGCCCAGAACTCAGAGATCCTCCTGCTTCTGCCTTCTCAGTGCTGGAATTAAAAGCCTGCACCACCACACCAGGTCAGACTTCATTTTCCAGCCTGACCATAATACACAGAAAAGCTCCTCGGGTCCCAACAGTCCCTGCCCGCCCAGCTCACCTGCACAGCAGCACCACCACCGAGTCGGCCTTGGCAGGGATGAAGCCCAGCAGGAAGACGTTGCGGCAGCCACAGTTGTAGCACTCCAGCACTGTCTCGCCCAGAGGCCCATCTTTATGCAGTGTCACCTCCTTGCATTTTGCTCTCACCAGGTGATTTACAATGTGGCTGGGACCAGGAAACACTAGCAGTTAACACTCCAAGCCTGGCTTTTCACCACTTCACTTCTTTGGGCCCCATGGAATGCTCTGAGTACGGTTCATGGTCCTTTAGCAAGGGTAGTCACACTCCATGCCTGTGCATCCACCTCATCTGCTCACAGGAAACTATTCACCAGCTCACAGTCCCTTCCATTTCCCTTAGCCCTAGCTCCTGCCAGGTGTCACCTTTCTCCTGTGGGGGCTGCTCTGAGAGCTGCAGCTCTCATCCCTTCTGCGCTCCGGCTCTTCCTGATAGTCAAGAGGGGACACTAATCTTGCATGGCCCCATGACAATCTTCACAGGAGTTCTATGATGGCTATCTAGCCACTCTTACTTTGCAGGCCTGACTCCTCCTAACCAGTGGTCACTGGATGCCTTGCTTCAAGTGACCAATTTCCCTACTCCAATCCTGACAGGCCTTCCTCTTGCCTACTGTGAGCTTTCTTTATTCTATTGCTTTTTCTGCATAAGAGCTGATGCCAACAGAGCAACACTTAACTATCTAGAACCTTCTGAGAATGGGATGTGTTGGTCCCCAAAGGTGATTTTAAGGCCATTTAAAGATGCTGGCCCCGCCTCACTATTCCTATCCCTTCTACAGACCAGGCGCTTATAAGCTTCTGTGGTATTCTTTCTAAAAAAAAAACAAAATTAAAAAAAAAACAAAAAACACAGACCCCTGCTGGCAGCAGGGCACAGGCACAACAGATTCAGTTCTGCTTCCTTCCAGCAGTGGGAAGACCCTGACACCATCATGGAAAGCAAGCATGGAGTGGGGCTCAGCAGGAGCCCCCAGGGATGGTGACATTCTAGTTCTCCCTAATGACTTGGGATCTGGAACCATTTGCCCCAGAGACAGTCAAGTGTGATTGACCAACTGGATGCCCAAGACCTCCCAGAAATGAGGTCAGGCAGCTCATGCCAGCCTCATCTCACGAGACAGGCACAGACTAAGGATGGAATTAAGCTAAACTCCTCACACAATGAGCCAGAGAATCAATCAAGGGTAAACACGCTGAGGCACTTATATCCCACCATCTGTTTCAAGTTACTCTGGGGGGGTGGGTAGCAGGGGGGCAGGTTCACTAGCACCAATCCATTCTACACTTTGCTCCAAAGTCATCATAACTCACAGCAGCCCAAGTACCATTGATTAAACACACATGCATGGCTGTTAGTTACCTGCCAGAAGTATTTCCTCGGCCGTTGCAGAACCACTTCTTGCTAGTATTGCAATAAACCACGCAAGCAGGATCATGGATTCCGCAGTAACTGAAAAAGTCCAAACTCCAGCAGTCAGTTCTGGCCTGCAGCCTCTGGGATAAGTCTTTCCTCTTACAGGGCTTCTGGTTTCCATTAAACACAAACTCAATCCCAGCAAGACAAGTAACAAAGTCATCTCCACTAACATAGCAGGGTGAGGACAATGCAGATTCCAGGCAGCACAGGCCAAGGTGGTCCTGGCCCCTCCCCTCAGCTTAAGGTTAAGAACAAGGCTGTGGTCTGGGGAGCACCTGACTTCAGTAGAAGGCACTGTGCCCCCAGTGAACTCTCAGAGACTGGTGTTGCACCCCTGTGCACCCTAAATCACTGGTTCTCCATAGCTCTGCTGTGCACTGGGCAGGTTGGGACAGGAACTGTCAAACCAGAATATTTCTCTCACCGGCTTCCTAGCCTAACGAGGCAGCAAGGGCGCCCAGCTCAGCCTGCCTGTGACTCTGGAAAGCACTTGTCAATCATGAGAACCATGAGAAAGGAATGTCTGTGGAGGGCAAAGACCAAACTCGCCCTGCAGAGGACAGGAGGAGGCTGAAAAAGCTCCAGTGAATATGCCAGCTCTGGCCTGGGGAGGGGGTAGGGTGGAGCCCCTGTAGCTGAGCTGGATATCCCCAGCAAGGACATTCCAACTCTTTAAGCCTCCATTCCCTTGTGTAACTCTGACGGAGCTGAAAATTGTAGTTCATCAGGACACAGCCCACAAACTATCCACTCTTCAGAATGGCTCTTGAGGATCTCTGGGTAAGCGGCTGTGGTTCCTCTTAGTTCCTAGCAACCAAAGAGTAGGGCTGGTGCAGGGGGACCTACCAGAGCCACATGAACTCAAGCTGTCAGGTACTGAGCAAGTGAACTCTGGAGCCACCTCTTGGCCTACCTGCAGGCATGGACTGGGAGGTCCTTGGTGTAATATGTGTCTTCTTCATCTTCCTCAAAATTCAGCTCAGCCAGTAGTTGGCTGGTCTTGGCCACACTGTCATCCACAGCCCCATTCTGCAAGATGCCCTCTGGTCCAACCTACAGCAGAAGATAATTTCAGCAAGGCAGGCCCTCAAGGGTGCCAGAGCCAGCTGACAGCTTGGTGTCCCATGCAGTCTGACCCCCACCTGGCCATGGAGCTTACAGCTGTAAGCAGCCAAGAGAAACTATCTCTACAGTTGAGGTCACAGGAATATGACAGCTGCTCCAAACCCGTCACACACACCTAGAAATAGCTGTGTACCATGAAGGCAGAAGTCTGAGTCAAACCACCATGGAGGTGCTGCAGGCGAGGCAGAAGCAAGGCTTTCATGCCCAATTTGTGCCTTACAGTGGGGACACACAGCCAGGGAAGGCCTAAAAGTCACAGCACAGGGGTATTTATACTAAAATCCCATTGCTGAGACCATTCTGCCTTGGCTGGCCTGAGGGAGGATGGCTCTACCATCACCCCAGCCTCAGAGCGCTAGTTAGCTCCTTCCTCCAGCACTTAACCACCAGGTGTCTGCACCAGCCCATAAGTATCAAAGTTACCAGACCAAGCACTAAGACTCAGATCCAAGAGATAGAAATAGACACCTCCTGATTAACCATGGTGAGTCCCTGGTCTACCTATCAGTCATGTGGTTCATCACCAGGTCCCCAACCTTTAACCACCTCCCAGTTGATGCTTGTGGGTGTGAGCCTTGCCAGCAGCATGCAGGCATTTACCAGTTACTTCTCAGACCCTAAAGACAGGGTACTCATGAGAGGCCTAGATCCCTGGGGCAATTCCCAACACCACCCACATGCATCTATATGGCTGGGGCACCTGTCTGTGTGCGCTCAGCCAGGCCACAGTACAGACACCCCATGTCTATACTGATTCCATAGGCAGGTATGGGGAGTGGGCTGTGGTCTAGAAGCATTCATTTTTCGACAAGGAATACCCAAAGTAACTTCTAGACTCAGCTTCCTCAGTAGTAGGGACAGAGTCAGAGCCTGATGTGTCAGGCAGGAGTGCTACCAGCATTCTCTCCAGCCCTGGACCCAATTTCTAGACAACAATGTTACATCATTACAACATTGCCTTTCAATTGTGACAAAAAACACAGAGCAAGCCAGGTACAGAGGCAGGAGGACTGTGGCAGGTTCCTGGCTTTTAAGTGTGCATGCCTGGCCCACAATGGCCACTCAACACTCCCTTCTTCAGAGTCATGACCATTATGAGCTTTCTTTGTGTGCAGGAACACTAGGGAGTACCTGTAAGTGGGCCTAATCCAGAACTCACTTCCCTGAGCCACATCCTGTGGCTCACCAACTTAGGACCCTCACCTCACTCAAAACACAACTTCATATGAAGTTCATTGCCAATGCCTGAGCTCTAGGCATTGGCAGAACTGAAGAGCAGTGACCCTGTGGCACATCAGCTCCCAAGAGGCCAGCAACACATCCTGAATGAAGCACATGCAGGTGACAGGTTTGCTCACTCATTGGCAGGGGCTTACTCCTCAGTACTTTGTGGGCTCCATGGGTTGACACACGGAAGACTCTGAGCCTGCCTGGGACCTGAGCTCTAACATAGGGGCAGGCCCTGGATGACTCTGGTGGTCCTTACAGGCCTAAAAAGAAGCAAAGCAGGGCAAGGGGGCTGTCATGACTGCTGTGACTGTGCCTCAATTCTGCTCTCACACCACCATACCTGCTGCTCCATTTCCCGTCTCCCCCATAAGCAAAGAGCTCCAATTTCTGCCTATCTCTGCCATGAACAGTGTCCTCTAGCCATGCAGATGAGGCTGGGATGGACTCCTAGGGTAGTCTTGAGCCACCATTCCTGTGACTATGCATGTGCTATTGGCCACCCAGTGCCCTTTCCCACTCTCTGCCTGGCCTGGAATTTTGATACATGGTCCCCACTGTGAACAGAGGCTGAGAAGGATGGTAGTACCTCAGTAGCCCTGACTCAGCTTTCTTTCTCTCTCTCTCTCCCTCCCTCCCTCCTTCTCTCTCTCTCTCTTTCTCTCTTTCTTTTTTTAACATTGGTGTTTTGCCTGCATGGAAATGTCAGATCTTGGAGGTAGAGACAGGTGTGAACTGCTATGTGGGTGCTGGGAACTGAACCTAGGTCCTTTACAAGAACAGCCAGCGCTCTCAACTGCAGAGCCATCTCTCCAGCCCCTGACTCAGCTTCTTATTCCACAAAGCCTAGAGTGTCCCAACCCACTCCTTTAGGGAAGCTGTCTACTGACTTCTGGAGAAGAGCTACCAGGTACAGGAAACTGTTCTTCCTGCTGGGACAAAGCCCTAAGACTTCTGGGTGGCATACACTGCTGACATGACAGCCAAAGGTTCAGGTTAAGAAACCTTTCCAGGCCAACAGTAGTGGTGTAGGAGGCAGAGAGAAGCAGATCTCTTCAAAGCCAAGGACAGACAGGTCTACATAGAGTCCAAGGCCAGATCTCTGATCTACAGAGAGTTTCAGGCTAGCCAGAGTGCCACAGTGAGATTCTGTCTTAAAAACAAAATTGAGTAAAATTCTAAAAAAGAGAGAGGAGCCAGTCAGGTGTGGGATTCCACCAGGGCATCAAGGTCCCAACAGCACTGTTCTTATGTCCCTCATGTAAGCTAAGAACAGGAAGCCCTGGTCACCCAAGAAGCAATACAAGACAAATACAAGGAAGAGTCTCCAACACCCCACAAAGACCAGGCTGGAAAGAAGATTCCAGACTCGCTGCATGGCCTGGCAATGGACTGGGCACCTCTACACATTCTGTGACTGTTAGGAGCAAGCATCTTCACACTCTCAGAGGTGCATCTGGTCCCAAATGGTAAAAAAAATAAATAAATAAATAAATAAGCTAAGAGCAAGAGACAACACCAGGCACAGAGTAGGGCCAGAGCCCACAGAAAGCAACGCAGTAAGGATGCATGGACCTACTGCCTTGACCAGCACAGGGCTTCAAGCTCTTGCTCCACTTGGAGGTCCAGGGCACATTGTAAAAGCATGTCATAGGTTCCCCAGCCAACTCAAGAGTTGGGTATCTCAGGCTCCACTCCAGGAGAAAGTCTGCTCTAACACAACAACACTTAGGCCAAACCTGAAGCTGTCAAGTGATTAAACCTACAAGGGTCACCTGCCTGGAGACTAATTACTGTAAGACAAACAGAGCTCAGACCCCGAGGCAAAGCAGTGCAGAAGGGGGATTTCTTCTGTATTTCCAGAAGAAACTTGTAGAAAGACTACACTGTGTAGTACTGACCTCAGACTGGAGGTGAGATGTACTGCAGGATTTATGGGATAGTGCCCCAGAACCTTGGTTGGCACACACAGCCCTTAGATTCAGCTAAGCTGGCTAAATGCCTCACCTCGAGGCACACAGCACCAGCCAGGGCAGCCTCAAATCTTTATCTGGCCTTAGGGCTGCTGTTTGGCCTGCTCCTTCCAAGAGCACTACCCCTGAAGAGAGTGTGCCCTCAAGGAGGCCCCAAGAGTCTTAGCCAAATCCATGCCTGCTCTCTCAAACTCAAATGATGGGATGTAAAGTGAGTCATCTCTTGTTCTTCCAGACCCTAAGCAGATGTGCAGGAGCTGCATAGACTGGGGTACCCCTCCCCCAAACCAGTCACATTCCTTCAGCTGGCCTTTGTAGCCTCAGAAGAACAGGGCCTAATGTCTGGATCAAGACCCAGTGGGGCTGCTCCTGACCTATGTGTGGCTCTGAACTTCCTTAACCTTACCCTGGACCTGAACCGAGTCGTAGCCATTTTGACCTACAAAGAGGGTGACCTTACTGGGTCCGGCTCAGCAAGACGCCCTTTCTCTATCCTGTGGCCTTTGACCTTAATTCTGTATGGTATGAGCTCACCTGTCCCTCACAGGCACAAAGGATGGAATCACAAAGGTAGAAGAAAGTGGCTAGTGCAAATGACCTGAGAGTACACAGCCAGGAGCCAGCTACATGGGAAGGGCTACCAAAGCCAGAAAGAACCCAGCACAGCACAGCATCCTTGGGGAGCAGCAGCGCTGCAGGTATGCTCCCCACCCAGAACAAGGCTGTGCAGAGCTGGAGCAGACTGTCCCAAAGCATAAAAAACATCCCACTTCAGTGACCACCAAACTGTTAACACTGTAGGCCATCAATTGACACCTGCACTCTCAGGGCCTCTTCTCTCACTAGGCCAAAGGGGCAGGGTTACTCAGCAGACCCCGAGGACCTCAATGACCTGGTCATTCACAAGCCACTTACATATGTCCAGAGGTAAGCGCACAGCACTGTCATGGCACACTCCCTGCTTCATCCTATGCCACCTGCTGATAGTCCTCCACTTAGTCCTACCTAAGGCCTTTCTGCCTAGGGCAGATCAGTGTCCACAGCCCTGGCCACCTCCAGGCCATGCACTCACCCAGCTTAAAGGCCAGTGCACCCAAAGGCTTCCACAAGCACTCAGGTCACCCTGATTGCCACTGTTCTCACAGTGCTGAGTGGGAACTATGAGCTGCTGACCAGGCCTGCCTCCACCAGTCCTGAATGCAGGAGGAAAAGAAAGGTGCCATGGAACTGAGAGTAGAAGCCAGGCCACAGGCTGCCAAGAAGGAACACCTGGGGTGCGGAGTGGGTATCAGACCCAGCCAAGAGCATAGCGAGGGCCCTAGGACTCACATTTGCCTCATATGTGACCATTGGCTAGTGGGTATTGTGGTGCAGGTGCTGCACAGAGACGCACAGTGGCTGCTTGACTCTGTAAAGACTACTACTGTCCTGCTTTCCAGTAGCAGTCCCCAGCAGTGAAGGGGATCAGAGGCAGCGAGAGGCTGCCTGGGTTTACTCACATCTCCCTTGGCAGACAGAGCTAGGCAAAGAAGCGAAGTATGACAAGTCTCATAGTCGTGTGCAGATCTGCACTGCCCAGACACTGCTGTCCCTCCCTGAACAGATCCCACTTCAGGGACAGCTGAGGGCATTGAGTCAGCGACCTGTAAGCCACATTTCTCTACACACTATCACCATCCAGCTCTGTGCAGACAATACACCTGACCCTACTGGCTCACCAGGACATGGTAGGTACTGGATCCATAGAAGCACATCAGAGTCCCAGGTGGTACCTGAAGCCACTAAAATCCCCAAGTTATCAGTAGAAGAACACCTGTCTCCTAGCATTTTGAATATTCCCATTTCACTTATGACAGAAGACCTGTGTTAAGCATGTGACAGTTGGAGACAGGTTTCCAAAGACCCATCACATCACAGCTAGGGCAGCACAGCTCCACTGGCTCCTCCCTCTGCAGCTCCTCCACACTACTACTTATCCTGACAGGTACCTACACCCCAGACCCTCCACTGCTCCATCAGTTCACTGTTCAGAGAGAAGGAAACAGTGGTGCTCAGGAGCTCATCAGCCCAGGAGATTCTCCCACAAGCCAGCATACAAATGATACCTAAAATTGGCTTTCAGTCCTCACAAAAGGACCTGGAAGGGTCAGGACCAGAAAGAGGAGGAGGGGCAGAAGGAGGAGGAGCAGGAGTTTCAGGAGGAGCAGAAGGAGGAGCAGGAGGAGGAGAAGCAGAAGGAGGAGCAGGAGAAAATGCAGTAGCAGTAGCCACCGAAGCTTGACTATCTCAGGGACTCTGGGAGTCTGTAGGACAGTACCAGTACATTCCATCTGGACCTGCAGGGTTCTGACGAACACTGGAGCCTTTCCACTACCTCTAGAATTCAGGGTCAAATCAGCACTGGGCCAGCACACAGAGCCCTGCAGCACCTCAGACAGTGAGGACACAGAACCACAGGCTAAGTTTCTTTCCACGGCAGAGAGTCAGCAGGGATGGCTCTGTGCACAACACATGGACACATTCTGACAGCAAGTAAAGAGTCAGGCCTACAGAGCCTGTGAACAACCCAGCATAGACAGGCCATGGGTTCTGCCTGCACTCCAAAGGAATGAACCACAAAGATGACACAGGACAACTACACCATGCCATCTACCCAGCAACAGGAAGGGCCTGGGACATTCACATACACCGAGGCCACAGAACTAGAGTGGCTGGGGGTGAGTGCAGGCGCCATGACACTGCTTGAATAAAGCTGGGTAGGACCACCACTAGGCCAAAAGGAAAAGCTTACCCTACTGGGTGAGGCCTGGCCTCCTAGGAGACTCTGACCAAAGGCTGAGACACATCTACCTTGAAAAGTAAGTTTAAAAAAAAATTAGTGTTTCTGGTGGCTGAGGCCACTAGCTATTCGAGGTAAGACTTCCTCCACTTTGCAATTCTGTTCATTTTCTGCCTACAGATGCCCGTCCTCCTAAACAGGATGGAAGGCACTACCCCCCCCATGAGGATTTGATATTAAGAGAGGCCACAGGTGGGTGGAAGCTCACGGCTCAATCTCCGATGTCAACTGTCAGAGCAGGGCACATCCATATGAGCACACACACGCCTGCTACTGCGCCTCAGCTAGAAAGAGATGAAGCGCCCCTTTTCATCCATGTTCTTCCCAGCTGTGCCATCACACCCCACAGCATGGCCCTGATCCCACAGATCTCTCCCCTCTCCTGAAGGATGAGGCCAGAAAGAAGGAAGGGCTGCTCAGTGGAACGAACAGGAGCCTGGACTTCAGGGCTGCCTCACTCCTCCAGGCAACCTGCTCTCTCCCCACTCCCTACACCAAAGGTAAACAGCTAGAAACAATACACACCTGTTCCCGAGGACTCCTGGCTGAGTCAACCTTCTCCTTCCACTAGGGCTGAAAATGAGCCCAAGTGGGTGGTCTACCCACAGGCATGACTCAGAGCCAGCTCAAAGGCCCCCCTCCCCCAACAAGAAGGTCTGAGATCACTGATGAAGACTGGAGGTGTCTTCCTAGTCCAAGCAAAGGGACACCTGTGGCTCCAGCCTGCAGCTCCTCCTGCAGCTGAGAATCCTGTAATCCTCCCGAGAATATAGGAAAACAAAGCAGAGAGGTATCCAACACCAAGACAGCCAGACAGTGAGAGCCATCTGACAGATGAAGTGGTAGGCAGTACTCAGTCCAAGTTGAAATGCCTATGCCACCTGTCCTTCAAAACAAAAGTCCCTCTCAGAGGCACAGTCACCCATGTGATACCCACTGTCAATGTCTCTAAGGGGCAACACTCAAACCCAACTTTTCCAAGTAGAGCCTAGGAGTTACATAACACTGGTTTCAGCAACAAGCAAACCGAGAGGAAAAACAAATGGCAACCGCCTCTCCAGCCACCCCAACCAGCCACCAAGTGTGCTGCTTTCACCGGAGGCGCCAAAACTGTGGCTCTGCTCTGCTCCAGATTCTTCCCTCCCTCTTGGTTGGAGGGAAGGTGGATAGAAATGGCAACAGGGTGGAATGAGGTGGTTAGACTGGCTAAAGAGGTGACCCAAGAAGGCGCTTTGGGTCCAAAGGATAGTAACTGTGGACAGGCTCTCTAGGGCCTGAGAGAGAACTAGGGTAGGTTACCATAAACACACCCAAAAGGGGATTGAGGGCAGCTCTGGCTGGAGGCTTGAGCCGGAGCAGATCCTGTGTTACAGGAGGAAGAACATTAATGCAGGTCACTGCCCAGCCTGGATGGGTGGAGGAAACAGGCAGGTGACAGAGTCTTAGGTGCAGGTGGCAAGTAGCTGGGACAAGAGAAGGCAGGTAACCGGACCAGAGCGGCAAGGAGCTAGAGCAGGTGGCAGTGACTGCAGCAGGTAGACAGGACATGGAACAAGTAGTTAGGACAGAAGCTGAGGGTAGAAGCAGAAATCTACGAAGGAGCAAGTAAACAGGAACCAGGGTAAGGTAGCAAAGATCTAGGGCAGGTTACAGGGACTCGGGGCAGTTAAATAACAATCCAGAGTGGGTACCAAGGGCCAGTTAACAGGGACGATGTGGATCCAGAGTACGAAGCAGGCACCCGGGGCTTGACAACTGTTCCTGGGACAGGTTCACAGGGCCCCGGGGCTGGCTAACTGAGACCTGGCGCCGCAGCTCCCACGCCCGCCCGCCCGTCCTCCCGCCCGCCCGGCTTCCGGCGCCGCCATGCGCCGCTCCGCTCACTTGCGCGTCGAGCTGGCCTGCCGCGCCGCCTGCGCCCGCTCCGCCCGGGCCTCCCGCGCCGCCGGGGCCGCCGGGGGGCGTCTGGGTCTGGCTGGGGAGGGTGAAGTCGGTGAACTCGAACTCAGAACCCTGGGTGTCGGCGCCGAGCAGCTCGGCCTCCTCAGTGTCCAAGAAGGTGAGCGTCTGCGAGCTGGGGCCATACGCCTCCACACTCATCCTGCCGCCCGGGCCGCGACCTCCGCCGGCGCCTCGCCGCACTCGAGCCCGAGGCTTCACCTAGGCCTAGGCCGTAACTCGGAGCAGCCGCCGCCCCGAGAGCCGGGGGGGCTCCGAGCCAGTTTCCAAGAGCAGAGCAGAGCCGCCGGCTCCGAGCTCCGAGTCACCGCCGCCGCCGCCGCCTCCGTGCCTCCCTGCGCCGCCTCTCGTCTCAAAGCCCACCGCCGCTCTCAGCCCCCTGGACAGGAACCGCCGCCGCCGCTACTGCGGTGCGCGTGCGCGAGTCTGACGCCGGCACAGGTGCGCGTGCGCGAGCCCGACGCCGGCGCAGTCGCGCGCGCTCCTCCCAGAAAGCCGCCAACCGCGCTTGGCCACTAGAAGCTGAGCCGGAGGACGGAACTCGCTGTGCGCCTGCGCGTATGGGCGGGGCTTCAACCGCCTTAAGGGCTAGGGCTCGTGAATTTGGCCCCGCCCCAACCGCTGCTCGCTGTTACGCGTGCGCGGCTGCGACGTCCTGGCTGCCTGGCCTGAGGGCTGGCTGTTGTAAGGGACTGACTGACTGAGGCACTCAGGCCGTCTGAAGGTAGAGGCTGGTGCGCAGGGACGGTGCATCTGCCCTCCCTGACCCCTGGTTACCCTGTCTGTCATTTGGCTCGTGGCCATCTTCGGTGTTCATGCACTGAATAAATGAGAAAGAAGTGGAGATCCTACCAAATGGTAGTCACTACTTCTCCCGGCGCTCCAGAAGCCTGTGAAGATAGAGTTGCTGCTTTTATTTTCTCTTGAGACCAGGTCTCTCTGCATAGCCGGGCTAGCCCGAGAATCGCTAAGAAGGGTTCATATCCCCCGGAACTACAGATGGTTGTTAGGCGCCAGGTGGGCGCTGGGAGCCCAACCCCAGGCCCTCTGCAGGTTGTATGTGCACTCTGAGCACACTGAGCATCTCTCCAACCTGTTTTCGATAGAAGGTCTCATACTGTAACCTAGGCTGATTGGGAACTCTGGTCAAGCCTCCTGCCTCACAGTCTCTGGTGCTGGGATGACACGTGTTTCCACTGGATAGTGCAGTGTTGCCTCAGAACCCAGAGCTTTGGCATGCTAGGCAAAGGCTACGGACTGGTGTACGTCCGCAGCGTTCAAGTTGCTCTCCACTCTTAAGTGGAGGAAGCCCTGTGCTTAGGTGAGTCAAGGGAACAGGACACATCACATCCCGGATCTCCCAGTCCTGGGGCTGGGTGTGATGGCACACTCCTTAAATCCAAGCACTCAGGAGGCAGAGGTAGATTTCTAACTCCGAGGCCAGCCTGATCTACATACCAAATTCCTGGCCACCCAGAGCTGTCTCAAAAACAAAAGAAACGGGTTTTTTGTTGTTTTTGTTGTTTTTTAAAGATACTGATACTGAATGTGGTGGCACAGGGCTTTTATCCCAGGACTCTAAAGATGAAGGAGTATCAGATGAAGGTCATCCTAAGTTACAGAGAAGTTTAAAGCCAGCCTGAGCTACATGAGAACTTGGCTAAATTTTAATAGGTTCATGAGGCCAAGGATTAGCCTTGGTCACTGCAGCCTTCCACCAAAAGACAAGGCACTGCCTACAGCTGCTCTTCAATAAAAGGTTCTTCAATGCTTTATTGTTTTTCCTTTCTTATTATATTATTTGTGTGTGGGCACACTTGCACTTAAGTAGCACATGTGTGGGTTGGGAAGAGCCTGCAGGAATTGCTTCTCTCCTGGGATGGAACTCAGGTTTGCTGGCAAGCAGCTTTATCCCGCTCAGCTATCGTTAACCCACTCCCTGGCCGTTTACATCCAGAGTCAATTCACAGGATATGAGATAAAACCACCTAAATCCAGAACTCCGTTTTCTTTTTTGGAAAGTGTCTTGGTGGAACCCCTCACCTAAAACGCTAGGATTCTGGATTCTCTGTGGATTTGAACTCAGCCAAACACTTGACAAGCTACCACTTATTTCAAAATATTCTTTGGGGTTTTTTAATTTTTCTGTTTATTATTGCCAATTTAAAAAGATTTATTATTATATTTGTTTTTTAGAGACAGCTCTCTGTGTAGGAGTTCTGACTGTCCTGAATCTCACGTTGTAGACCAGGCTAACCACAAAGATCCTCCTCTGCCTCCTAAACGCTGGGATTAAAGGCAGGTACCACTGCCAGTCTTATTTTTATTTTAATGACACACCCCTGTGGTTTGTCTAGCCGACTTGAAGTGCCTGAACAAACCAAAGGAGGGATTCTGATCCCTCGGCTGGAGCTGGGAGCCTCCTGCTGTGCTGTTCCTCACTGCTCTCCAGTCTTGGAGACAGATCCAGGGCTTCCTACATCTGGGCAGGCCTGCCTTCTACTTTGGGTGCTGCATGGCCAGCAGGAAGGAATTCCATCACCCTCCACTCTATGGGTGCTGCTTCCTACTGTATTCTTAATGCTGGAAAATAGAATGGAATTAAGGCAGCAGCTCTCAACTTGTTAGTTTCGACCCCTTGGGGGTCAAAAAATCCTTTCACAGGGGTCACATATCAGATATACTGCATACCAGATTTTACATTATGATTTATTACAGTAGCAAAATTATAGTTACGAAGTAGCAACAAAATACTTTTATGGTTGATAGTCACCACAACACGAGGAACTGTATTAAAGGGTTGAAGCATCAGGAAAGTTGAGGACCACTGGACTTAAGAGCTGGAGAGTTGACTTAGGGGCCAGGAGTAGAGTGATAGAAAGGTTTACCCCAGTATCTGTAGCAAGCACACACATACATAAATTTTTAAAAATAAAAATAGACTTGGAGGTGGTGTCACACAGCTTTAATCCCAGCACTTAGGAAACGGTGGCAGGTGGATCTCTGAGTTCAAGGCCAGCCTGGTCTACAGAGGACATCGAGGGCTACACAGAAAAAATTGATCTCTTTCTGATATTCCAGTTTTTCCCCAATATCTGGTTCTGGGTTTTCATTAAATACCAACTAGAATTCGTATAATAGATCAGCGTTGGAGAAAATGAACCCACTTCAACGGGCCTCAGACTTCCTCAAAACAGGAAAGAAGCATGATCAAGGGACTTAAAGACTAGGGCTCTAGAGTGCTTGTAGTCGAGTAGGAAGTACCAAATGCACGAGACCCTATATCTAGCCACAAATGTATAGATGCTGGGAGTGGGGGTGCATGCATGTCACCCCGGCACTCAGGAGGTAGAGAAAGAAGATTAGATTTTATATCAAAATAGGGGGCTGAGGTAGCCTAGAGGTCAAGAGCACAGGCTGCTCTCCCAGAGGATCTGATTTGGTACCCAGGACTCACGTGGCAGTTGTAACTCCAGTATCAAGGAATCTGATGCCCTCTTCTGATCTCCATGGGCACCTGGCACAGACAAACATGCAGGGATGAGACCCACACATGTAAGATAAGATGATCTACGAGATTTGATTAGGCCTCTAAGTCCAGCATTCTGGAGACAGTAGCAAGTACCTGAACTCAAGGCCAGTATGCTAAATATTTGACTGTATCTGAATAAGTAAATAAATAAAATTTTAAAACTGAAACAGGAGTTTGAGACATGGTTCCATGGTTAAGAGGGCTGCTACTCTTAAACCAAGGACACCAGTTCTGTTCCTAGCACTCACTGTGGGTAAATGGGCTTTCTGAGGCTCCAGATCCAGGGTCTCTAATGGCCTTTTGTGACCTCCAGTGCTGTCTGCACCCATATACATACCCACACACACAACATGAGGAGAGAGAGAGAATTAAAAATCTAAAATAAGCTAGGGGTGGTGGCACCTTTAATTCCAGCACTTGGGAGGCAGAGGCAGATGGATTATGAGTCCTAGTCTAGCCTGGACTACATAGCATACATACAAGCAGATTCTGCCTGTAAAAGAAATCAATGAAGCCAAGGGTGGTGGCACACACCTTTAATCCCAGCACTCAGGAGACAAGGTGGATCTCTGAGTTTGAGGCCAGCCTGGTCTAAATAGAAGCTCCAAGCTGGCCAGGGCTGCCTATCTCAAAAACAAAACAGACAAACAGAATGATTATGCCCACAGCCTGCACAGCTGCAGTGTAGTCTCAGACATCACAGATGGTTCCAATGGCCCCATGGGAGTCCCCATGATCCACACAAAACAAGATTTGGCCTGTTTTCTAGATGTTTCTGCACCAATGCAGCCTCCCATCACTTTAACAGATAGTTGTGGAGCCCAAGCCCTGCTGTGGGATATCCCTGGAGAACACTTTGGAGGCTGCTCTCCGGGCTGACCGGAACTGCCCACACACCTGGTGCTCATTCTGGAGGGGGCCCACACCAGGCCAGCAGTTCCACACTGATTCCCAGCCATGCCCCTGGCTTTGGACGGAGGACCAGGATATTGGAGCGAACAGGATTGGAGAATTGGTAAAAGGAAATTGGAGAGAAGGGAGTTGTGTGGACGGATGTCCAGGAAGTGAGGCTCTACGATACTTCTGACCCACATAGATGTACACTAATGGGGGAACATCAGCACAAGGGACATTTAAAATGACACTTATTTTTATTGGTGGGGTGAGGAGCCCTCGCAACAGTTCACAGGTGGAGGTCAGAGACCACTTCCAGAAGTCAATTCTCTTCCTTCTATATGTGGATGCCAGGAAACAAACTCAGGTTGTCAAGCACTGCTGAGCCATGTCACTGGTCCAACGCAGGAGAATTTTCATATTCCAGAGGAGAGTGTGCCCCATTCTCCGGAGAGTCAGCCTCTTTCCTGGATGTAGTGGGTAGCTTTGGGGTCTCAGGACCCTGAGTGGGGCATGGCCAGCCCCATTGAGGACCCGGGGCTCGCTGATCCTTCTTCCTGTTTTGTTCCTGTGTTCTTAGGGAGTGAATGGGACCATCCATCATGGGAAATTTCCATTCTCCAAGAATTATCTTAAGGTTCAATTTGTATCAGTGACTGTTTACATATCCCCTTAATAAATATTAATTCTTTATATGATATATTGCAAGTGAATAATTCTACAGTATCTGGCGCCCACGTGGTTAGTTCCCTGTGCTAGCCGGGCCAGGGGCCGGGGCCAGGAAAGGCTAGGTCAGGCTGGAATCATGGAGGCACCTGTGGTTTCAGCTCTGGGCTACACAGGCAGGCGAAATCGCCTCCTCTAGTTAACCCTCAGCCAAGTAAGGGTCTGTCGGAAAGGACAAACAGCTGATATCAGCGTGTCCCTTAATGTGCATTTGTAGTAGATTGTTCTGATTTTGTGAGAAATTGCCTTTCGTAAGGTTGTTTTCGTAGAAAGCCGAACTTTTGAGTCGCGCCTTGACTACCTTGAGCAATGACTGCGACATCTGCTGGCAAAACGTCGCTATTACATCTAGTCTGAGGTAATTGTGTATATATTTTTACAATGGCTCACAATACAGATTCCCAAGAATTTAGAAATTTTTTTTTTTTACTGTTATGATCAAGAACTTCTATATGATTATAGTTTTGAGGGATTCACACTCTAAGTCCTGTTATTTTTCGGCTTGATTCTACATTTTATATCTCAAAAGAAAGGCCTGTTACCTGTTGTAAATATGAGACTAATTGGCCTGAATGAAGACTTGAAATCTAAGAATGAGCAGTCGCTCTCTACAGTATGTAAAATGGAATCTACAAATGATAAATTGGCAGGCAAAGTTACTTTCCTGGAAATTGGTTACGACAAATGTTCAGATATAGATCTTCCTCGTGGACACAAATATTAAGACCATACAAGAGAAGTGTAGACTTTTGTTAATGGTGAGAATAAGAAACATATTAATTCCATGGAATCATTAGAAAGATTGGATATTCAAGAGATTCAGCTCCTAGAAAAATTGATTGTTTCCAAATTTCAACAATGAGAGGATGGTGTTGCTATAATTGAGAAGGATATTAAGGCCTCAGAATTTCATAAGATACATCATCTTAATAGCAAAGGATTAAAAGAGAGAGACTGTTCTCATTACTTGGCACCAGGCCAAGGAAATTGGCAAGACTGGTCCTACTTGCTCCTTCTATAACCAATCATCTTTACCCACTGGAAGCAATCCTAAAGGTATGCAAAGAATGAGATTTGGCAGATGGGTGTGTTTCATTTTGCAGAATTTGGAAAGATGAAATATGTACATGATACCATTGACACTTACTCAAGACTACAATGGGCTACTGCCCTGAGATCTGAAAAGGCTGATTCTGTAATTACACACCTTCTGCAAGCCATGGCCATAATGGGAATTCCTGTTCAAATTAAGACTGACAATGCTCCAGCATATGTTCTCCAAAAAAATGAATTTTGGATATTACATTATAAAGCACATTACAGGGATACCACACAATCCTAAGGACAGGCAGTTGTGGAAAGATCTCATCACACCTTAAAAGAGATGCCTCATAAACAAAAAGGAGGAATGGAAAAGCACAGGGAGAGGTTGCACAATGCTTTACTGACCTTGAATTTTCTTAATGCTGACGAGAAAGGAACAACAGCTGCAGAGAGACATTGAGTAATAGAAAAAAATTCTGAGATAAACAAACCTATCTACTTCAAGGATGTGCCGATCTCAGAATGGAAGCCAGGATATGTGCTTCAGTGGGGAAGGGGTTTTGCTTTTGTGTCCACAGGAGAAGAAAAAAATATGGGTACCAATGAAATTAATAAAGGTGTGTTTAGAAAAAGAGACCCCTCCTGAGGAGAAGTAATGGCCCATCCCCTGATATGACAATTGGATACATGGTAAGGAAAACTCACTTAACAAGGCTGGGGCAGGGGCTCATTTTTGTCTTTACGGAAGAATAGATAAAAACATCTTCAAGAAATTGGAAGAATACTGGATACCTAGATACCTAAGGCTGAAAGAAGGGGATCAGTTATGGAAGGATTACAAACAAAGGAATATCAGGCCTATCGGTACCAATATGCACTACAGGGTGAACTCTCAATTCTCACTGCTTAACATCTATATCTCTTAAAAAAAATTAAAAACCCACGTGGTTCTGATTTAATTATAGATTAAGATGGATCTGGAGTTGGAGTAAGTGGCTTTCTCCTTCTCTGAATCCAAGCACATTAGTTAAGGAAAATTTAAGAGAGTCTGTCTCATATCAGAAAAGCCACTTGTTGTGGGACAGAAGACAGCCAAGATAAATAGGGATCAGTATTATTGTAATTTTATTTCTAATCCTATTTCTCTGTGTATTTATTCCTTCTTAACCTTAAAACCTTCTCTGCATACACTTTTCTCCTGAAAATGTAAACTCTTCATTTGATGTCAATGATGCTTAGGTTTTCCACTGTAAACAACTATTTCTCTACCAGCATCTCAAAGCATCCAGAAAGAAGATAGGGCCCACCAAAACAATTCTACCTGGTCTGTGATTAAAAACAAAACAAAACGGTGTACACCCCTCAATGACTGCTTTGGAAATATAGACTATTCAGACAGCTGCAAAATAGCTCTCTATGATTATCCTTCATGTCACATCTTTAACAAGAATTCCAGACGGACTTACCCAGTACTCTGAGAGTGGTTATAGATGTTTATAGTCAGTCCATTAGGATCTAACCATTGTCTTAGTTTATACAGGATCCTACAGAGGTAGCGTTGCCCTTAAGTCAGCAGGAAGAAACCTTATGAAGAACTACGCCCCTCTCCCGATAAGTTCTGTCCTCTGAGGGTTATGGGTGATTATCATTCTGCTAGGGAGGTTATAAGTTATATTTGGGTTGAGGGTGGAACAATAATATAGAATCAGAAATCCCTTTGAAAGAAGAGAAAGGGGAATAGGTAGGACAGACATAGGAAGATTATTGTATCTACCTGTAAACAACTATTAGCCAAATATGAGCCATAGAAAATTTTCACTGGCATAGATATTTGTATATTGATACAAATGTGAAATTTTTATATGTTGCTTGAGATAATTTGTATATTAGTACAAATTAAAATCTGGAATTATTTTATGTCTAGGGTAATTTGTATATTGCTACAAAACTGAATCTGTATTGTCGTATTTTGCACATGCCTCTACCTCTGTTTAAAATATTTTGCACATTATTGTCATTTCCACTATGCAATTTCTACCTCTATTTAATTATACTAGACATAATATGTAATTATACTAGTCATAATATATACATATATTCTATTTCTGTTTAAGATGTTTTGTATACCTGTTTAGATATTTTGTATAATGATATAGACTTAGGATACTGTTGTCATCTTGCACTATACATTTATCTCTTTTAAATGTTTATGTTATTATCATACTTGAAGTCATTATTCAAAACTGTACACCCATTTATAGCTTGTCTATTTTTGCAATGGAAGCTTTAATCTTTAGGATAATAAGAACTGCAGATAACAGTTACTTAGGTTTGCCATGTACTAATCATGCTGTTTAGGTTTCTCAGACATATAGTAGAATATGTCACATAGACAGGAGTCTTCAACCACTTCATAGACCTGGAGAATATGGCATTTAATTTTTTGTTATTCAGAATTTGGCTTGAGAGACGCGTTGACTCCTGGCATCACTGTTCCTTTCCCAAGATGGTGTTGGACATCAAAGACACTCCACATGGAGTCTGTCTTCCTTGGTGGACAATGGCCTGTTGGGCAAAGAACTTCCCCTGCCTCAACTGCTGTCAGTACCCATGCTGTTCAATCTGGACAAGCAGGATGAAGGATAGAGACTCCAGAAACCTGCCAAGACAGGATAAGAGGTTTCTCCAAAAAATTCCCTGCTTCTGAAGAAATCTGTCAGATATCCTAGGTCTGTAGCCAAAATGGGGAGTGCTCCAACTGCACAGAAAAGCCACGGGTGACTGTCCAGGCACAGCTGACTGTCGCTGTCCTCTCCTAGATCTTGGAAGCTACTCTCTTGTGCTTCCAGCTTATTCAGGCAGTATATTTTCCTTCTCAGGTCTTGATGGGGTTGAAGACTAGCTAGTTAAGGTTATGACCATCTCGTATCTTAGCTAAGAGCGTCCAGGTATTAGATTCATATTATTCAAGATAAGCAGCCTTGAAGTAATCCCTGTACATCGCCACTTACCAATATTCTAGACGTTTAAGATACACCTTATGTTTATTGTTAGCTGTAGTTTGACCTTGTTTATGTTACTGCCTTTCCCTCTCCTGGACATGACCTTATAATCTTCCTATTGTATATAGTCTTACGCTTAGTTTAGAACTTCCTTAGTTAGACAAAAAGGGGAGGTGTATCCCCCTTTCCTTATCATTGCACAAGGTGCCCATGATGGCAGGGATTGAAGGTATGCATGAAGTCAACCTGGATGTCCACTCACCACTGGTGACCTGGGTTGTGACTGGTTGAGTACCAGGGCAGCCTGCAGCAGGGGGGTGTTGGGTGTCCTGTTCTGTCAGTCTCTTTACTCTCCAGCTGGTGGCATTTGTGAGCTGGCCCTGCTTTCTGAAGCATTGAGGTGCAGATGTGTGTGACCATGTCTAGCTTTTGTCTTTATTCAGAGACAATCTCACTGTGGAGCTGAAACTTGCTGTGTAGACCAGGCTGGCCCCAAACACAAAAATCCAATGCCACTGCCCCCAACATGCTCGGATTAAAAGTGTGCACCACCATGCCCACCTAGCTTTATATTTGTTTGTTTTAACATGTGTGGTAGGGATTTGAGTTCACAGCACTTTCACCCATTTCCCACCTTACAAGCTTCTGGAATGGACTTTTGTGTCACCAGACAACTGTGGCCTGGGGGTTGGAGGCAGGCTCCTCTGGGACACTGTAATTCAATGTGTCTGTTTAGTTACTTTAGTGTATGTGTGTACATGCATGTGGAGACCAGGACTCAACTTCAGGTGTCAAGCCTGTTACTCTTAAAGATTTTTTACTTACGTGTTTTTGTTTGTACTCATGAGTACAGTGCCCCCAGAGTCCAGAAGATGGCGTCAGAGCCCTAAGAGCCGGAGTTGCCTGAAGTGGTCAAGGTCTTACTGAGAATCTGAACCTAACAATTTACCTTGACTGTCCAGCCAGCCAGGTGACGGAGTCTCCTGTCTCCACCTCCAGTGATGAGGGTACAGGCATGTGCCACCACACCTAGCTTCCATGAGGGTGCTTGGGAACTGAGCTCAGTATGTTTTCCTGTGTGGCCAGATGTTTTATTCTCCACATAGTCTGCACAGCCTCTCCTCATGCCAGTTTCTTCTGCCTCCTGGGGACTAAACTACCCAACCGAAGTTCTTAGAGAAAGAAGGAATGGAGGTTTGGATGAGGAGTGTCCCCACAGGCTGGTGTCTTTGATAGCTGGTCCCCTTTTGGCGGCCCTGTTTTGGAAGGCTATGGAACTTTTTTCTTTGGAGACAAGGTTTCTCTGTGTATCCCTGGCGGTCCTGGAACTCACTCTGTAGCCCAGTCTGGCCTCCAACTCAGAGATCCTTCTGCCTCCTGAATGCTGGAATTAAAGATGTATACCAACACCAGGCTAAAGTTATGGAACTTTTAGGAGGTAGAGCCTTGCTGGAGGAAATGTATCACAGGGGGCTTTGAAGGTCTACAGACTCTGGCTCCCGTTCTTTCTTTTGCTCCTTCTGTGAGTACAAATTAACGATCAATCAGGTGTGGTGGTACATCCCTCTAATCCCAGCACTCATGAGGCAGAGGTATGCAGATCTTTGTGAGTTCCAGGTCAGCATTGTCTACAGAGTGAAGTGTAAGCCAGTCCAGGCTACATAGTGAGACCTTGTCTAAAAAAGGGGATGGAATGTTTCATCACTATGGTAAATGTCTGAGACAAGCAACTGGAAGACCTCTTTGGGTTATGTTTTTCCAGATTTCTCTCTGGTCATGTGCCCCTGTGGATTTGGAACTGGGGTCCATGGTAGAGCAAACTTGACACCTCACCGTGGTTGGGAAGCTGAGAAACAAGAAGACTAAGTGCTAGGGTCCCCTTCAAGGCTTTGTCCTTGTGACCTTGTTTCTTCTCAGGAGATCCTCACCTCTTCAGATCATCATTATCTCCCAAAAACCACCTCCCTGGGAACCAGGCTGTCAGGTCATGGGCTTAGCTAATATGTAAAATTATTATTTGTTGATTAAACAACTTGGCTTTCTGTCTACAATGCCAAGCCAGTAGTCAGTGTCACTTAGGAGGCAGACACCATGGACCCTTGATGCCCAGGCAGCACCACAAACAGCAGACCTGAGCATCTAGGTTGTTCCCCACTGACTTCTCTAGTAATTTTGGGGATTAAACCTGGAGCCTCACACGGGCCGGGCCTAAACAAGGCTCTGCCCCAAGCCACACTCCCAACCTGGAGCTCTCCAACGGGACGGGGACTGATCAGCCCTCAGGGATCCTCTCAGTTTCCTGAGCTCTGGTATTACCATGGTGCACCACCAAGTCCTTTTTCTGTAGATGCTTTGGGATCCAAACTCAGGTCACTGTGTCATTTCCTCGCCCTCACCTTTTCTTATAGCCCAGGTTGGCCTGGTTTTTTTTTTTTTTTTAAGTTTTTAAGGCTTAGTAAACATAAAATAGCACTGGACTAGTGAGCATCAGGCATGGTGCTCAGTTCCCAATACCATGCACATGCACACATGCATGAGCACACGTGGTCAGGCATGGTGGCATACACTTGTAATTCCAGCCACCAGGAGCCAGAGTCAAGAGATCTTAAATTTCAGACCAATACAGGTTTCACACTAGAGCCTATGCAATAGGGCCAGCAAGAGGGTTCAGTGAATCAAGTTGCTTGCTTCCGAGTCCAGCAATCCAATTTAGATCACCAGGAGCCACATGGGGGGTGAGAGAACTGATTGTCCTCTGACCTCCATGTACTCACCATGGCATATGCACACCCCCCCATAAGGAGGTAGCAATTCAGCTTTGATTCTGGCATGGAACTTTCCTGACTGGGCACATGTGGATCCCAGAAGGCTCTGCTCTGTCTGCTAGCACTGTGACTCCGAAATGGCTTGATGTCTCTGTACCTTGCTTGTGAATAGGACTCAAGTGGCCCCAACCACGCACAGCATGTAGCGTGCTGGCCATTCGCTGCACAGAGCAGTGGCCCATGGGGGGACACTTGGGCATGTGTGGTAGTGTCTGTTTTTAACAGTTCACTCAGTATTCAAATAGAAAAAGGAAAGCATAGGGGCTGGAAAGATGGCTCAGCAGTTAAGAACCCTGGTGGCCCTTCCAGAGGACCTGAGTTTAATACCCTTCCACCATATATTGGCTCACAGCCCCTTATGATGGGATCTGATGCCCTCTTCTGACCACAAGCAGCAGTCCATACACATAAAAAAGGGTAAGAAAGAAAAAGGAAGTGCTTGTGTCTCCACCTCCAGACTCTCTTTCTCTCTCTTTCTCTGTGTATTTTTTCCTTTTTTAATATTTTTGGTTTTTGTTTGGGTTTTTTGTTGTTGCTATTTGAGACAAGTTTTCTTTGTGTAGCCCTGGCTGTCCTGGAATTCTCTCTGTAGACCAGGCTGGCCTCAGACTCGCAGAGATCTGCCTGCCTTTGCCTCCCAAGAGATGAGATTAAAAGCATGTGCCTCCACCACTGTTCAGACTTTTAAATTAAACTTTAAAGATTTATTTTAATTTTCAGTGTATGTACATTTTGTCTGCGTGTGTGTCTATACTCTATGCAGGGCCAGCAGAGGCTAGAAGAAGGTATCAGGCCCTTGGGAACTGGAGCTAGAGGTGGTTGTGAGCCACCATTGGGTGCTGGGAACTGAAGCCAGGTTATTTTCAGGAGCAGCCAGATTTCTAGCCCCCTTTGGTTTTCTTCTGGTTTTGCTTCTCTGTCTGTTTCTGTCTCTCTGTCTCTGTCTCTGTCTCTGTCTGTCTGTCTGTCTGTCGCTCTCTGAGTCCTTTTGTATCCCAGATAGACAGGTGCTGTCCAGTCCTTCTGGTGATCTAACCACTCCCATGCCCAGCTCCAACCTGGCTCTTCCTGGCTGTTCTGGTTCTAGGTATCCTCCTCCTACCCCAATTTCCAAGTCTGGAAAAACAGCACTTTTCTCCAGCACCAAGAGAGAGTTCCCTGGGGCCCAAAAGCACCTCCTCCCAGTTGCCTGAGGCCTCCTTTCAAGAACCTCTGTGTCCTGGCAGAGGCGCCCTCGCTAGCTCTCCTTGCTGCAGCCAGGACAGACTCTGGAGACTTCCCTTTCCTAGGAATAGCAGCCAGCTGTGGGTCTCCTTGCTCAAAGCAGCCTGTTGTCAGTCACCACACCCGGCTCCTGGGAAGGTGGGGGGAGGGTGGGGTGTGTGTGTGATTAAAAACTACTCTGAGAGGCTTCTTTGAACATGATGGGTTCAGCAAGCAGGGGCCAGCTGCACTTAAAAGCCATTGTGGCTTTATTGGAGATGTGCTGAGGTGTCAGGAGCTGGCTTTGGGCTTGGCCTCAAAAGCCGCACTCTCCACAAGAGGCTCAAGGCTACCATTCATGGTGGCCAGGGTCCATCCTGCAAAAGGAAGGTGCCTCCTGGGCTCCTTTCCATTCCGAGCCACCACTGGGAGGTATCTTTAGATGAAATTTCACTGTAGGCAGTGAGAGAGAAAGCCATTAAGTAGTAACATGTCCCGTCACTCTGAGGTGGCCATCACTGCTGCTAGTTTGAGCGGAGATGGCTGTGGATATGTGTGTCGGTTTTCTTTTGTGACAGGTCTCATGGAGCCCAGGCTGGCTGCATATATTTACGAGGTATCTGAAATGACCTTGAACTCCAGATTTTTTGCCTCCACCTCCCAAGTGCTAAGATTGAAGGCAACCATGCTTCCTACTCAGACAGCATACAAGATATACCAGCAATAGGCGCAGGACAGCCCAAAATGCATCAGCCGCTCATCTGTTTCTCTCAGCTACTTCCCAGTCAGGGAAACTTGTTGGTGGACTGGTTGGGATTCCAGAGGCAGGCTTGGAGGGCGGATCAGCTCCTAGTGGTTGGCAGTGAAGTCTGAAGTGTGACCAGGCCTTTCCACTCTCTAGTCAGACTCCAGGCCCCTGATGGCCATAAAATCACCCTGCTTAGACTGGCAACATTTTCCTTTAATATGTTCCTGAAGGCTCTGGCAGAACCTGGGGGAAAATTCCAGAGAAACAAGGAGAGAACTCTTTTACATCTTTGTGGACAAGTAGGGGTGGGACTCAGGGGCACCCTGTAGCCTAGCCAAGAGGCCCTGAGATTCCTGGGACAGTGGCTGTCTGCTCATTGTCTGGTAGAGGGACAGACAGACCTCCCTGATGTCTGTGATGTGGGGACGGCAGGCAGTCTTGCCACTTCTCCACAGGAATTCATATAAAACTGTGTCAAAGTGTTTCTATCAAGCACACTATGGAGTCTGGAGCACGTTCCACATCCTATGCATTGGCATGCACTTTTCCATTTGCCTGAAGTGAAAGCAGAATCCACCTTCTTAGCTCCTAATGTCACCCAGTCCAGGAACACTGCCTTCCCCTTTCTCGCCCCATGTCTCCCCACACATCTGACCCATGCTCAACTCCGCCTTCCTTCCTCCAGTCACAGTGAGGCAGATCCTCCTCATGACCCTTCCCATAGCTGCCTGTGCACCCCTGCCGCATCACAACAGTCACCAGTTGGCACTGGCTAATGGGGAAGTTCTGGGTTATGATCCTGGAGTGTTGCTGGGGAGAATGGAAGATGGTAGATGCTTTTCAAACTACATCATTGGGTCAGGTAAGTCATGTGGTCCCTGAGAAGACACTACCCTCTCTGCTGTGTTAGGTCCCTAGTACCATCTAAAACACGTCTGTTCAACAGAAGGGAACAGGGAAGCAGATCGGAAGAACTTTCTAGGCAGAGACATCAGTTTGTGCAAAGGCCCTGAGGTCAGGAAGTGCGGTGGGGGGGGGGGTCAGCTCACAGGAGGCCTCACAGGAGGAGGGATATATTCCTAGGTTAAAAGGGAGCTACAGAGGGTGTGAGCAGGGGAGGAACATGGCCTAATTTAGTATCTTTTTCTGTTCTTGAACCCTGGCCATCTTCCTGTGTTTTCCTCCCATGTGCTGGGGTTGCAGTAGGAGAGAAGTCAGTCATCTTCCAGCTGGAACCAGGGTGGGCCCAGAGGAAAAACAAGGAAGAATATGTCTCAGGAACCTCCTGAATCTTGGAGACAGCACTGGGAGTGTCAGGTTTCTTGACTGAAAAGGACAGCTTGGGAAGAGAGAATGCTGAGGAGCCCTAAACACAGCACCTCCGGGCCGAGTCATACTCCTTCTGAGTCGGAACTTCAGGTCTGAGCTGAATCAACCCTGTTCTGGATGGCCCAGTGAGCCTTATGGATGAAGAAAGACTGCTGGTGACTGGGCCTGGGTGGTATCCATTGTGGCAAGGTGGCAGAGGCTTGCCAAGCTGATCTCTGACCTTAGGGAAGAGGTCTGTGTTTCCCTCATCCTAGATCTGTGTACTGTGACTAGACACCATGACCATGTTCAAAATCCAGATGTGGCACTGGCTGAGACCCCGAGGCCATGTGGTAAGGTGGGTCTGACCAGGAAGGTCAGGCCTCTGTGTGGCACTGGCAACTGCCCCGTAAGCAAAAGGGGCAGGAGGTTAAGACAGCAAAAGTTAGAAACATACCCTATCTCTAAGCTATGCTGCTACCCACCAAAGTACCAATCCCAGCACCCACCCAAGGAAAACAGGCCTGCCTGAGTGGAGACTAACCACAGGAGACGTTCCGAGGTTCATGTGTGTGTGTGTGTGTGTGTGTGTGAGGAGGGCCAGCAGCTTAGAACCAAACTTCAGGCACAGCTGCATGTTTACTTAGGATCTCACCATGCAGTGGAGGCTGGCCCCAGTACAACACAGTAAATTTTGAAGTTGAATGATTTTACCATCATACACTATAGTTTTAAAAATAACAAAATTATCTCTTTATATATATGACAGTGGAACACTGAGAATCCAACTCATCTGTCTGATTGCTCAGCCCTGGACAAATGTCCTCTCTCAGCTCCTGTTTGCTGGCTGCTGCCCAGGGCCTTGGGGCATTGTGACTGGCACAATCTTGATATTCCCTGTGATCTGATGAGTGTGCACATTCCCATCCCTTTGGGAGCTCAGGGTGAGGGAGACGAGCATCACTTGAACAGTTGGAAGCTGTGACGGGCATGAGGAGGACACCAGTCCCTGGCACCTCTGCTGACGGCCAGACATTTGGATAGAACAGCCTTAGGCGACTCCAAGCAGGGTGTTTCCTGACACTCATGGTTGCCTGGTACCCAGTAGAGGTCGAAAAAAGAGCAACTAAGGCCAGACCTGGAGCTGTGCCTAGTGGCAACCTTCCTGTGGCCGGGATGGTCACCTTTCCACAGGGCCAGTGTAGACAGAGGGGCCAGCCACAGGTGAAGGCTACAAGCCCAGTTTGGTATCTGCCAGGATCACTAGCAAAAATGACCGAGTCCCCAAAGGCCACATCACAGAGATCCACTGAAGCTGGCCAAGGTGAGGAGTGACAGCATGTGCCTAGCCCTCATCTGCTCTGGCCACACCCCTGCTCTGGCCACACCCCAGCTTTGGCCACATCCCTGCTCCTAACCCAACACATTTCCCCACTCCACCCATCCATCTATTCATCCCCGTGTGCTCACCAACAACAGACATGACCCTCCCACCCCATACACATTCATCTCTTCCTTGCACCATGCTGGTGACATGTGGCAGTCACACTGATCCCAGCATCATTCAAGCGATGTTTACAGTTGTGCTGGGCCTTGCTTAGGGTGTGGTGAAGACTATCAGAAGACAGAAGTGGTAAGAATAATCCATTTGGAGGTGACCATGCCCTACAGTCACAGCCGTATGATGCCAGGGTGCAGGCTGGGGAGGCCTGCAGAACCCAGGCCTGACTCAGTGGCCATCCATACCTCCCCTGCCCCCATCCATATCCTTCCATAGATGGGTAACCATTCATCTGTCTCAGATGCCTGGACCAGGCCCAGCACGGCACCTTTGCATCTGCAGTGCCCTGGCTTGGGGCTCTCACCTGTGAGGGTTTGGGTTTTTTCAGCCCTGTCTAGTGCCTTTGGGCCACAACTCTTACATCCACAGCCTCACATTCATACGTGCCCTGAGCCCTCCACACAGCAGGCCTCTGCCAGCTGACATTTATTTAGCACCTTACTGCCCCAAACCATGGCAGCCTCTTTCCCCCAAGCCTGGGCCACTGCCAGGCGTAAACACAGCGATCTCTGCTCCATTCATCACTCAGTGAACAAGGGTCCCACTGTGCAAGCACTGAGGAAGGTTGTGATGTAAGCAGGGGATTGAGGCCCCAGGTCTCCCCTCTTGTGACTCTACACTCACTGATCCAGCATACTGCAAAAACCCGGGGTAGACTTTCTCCTGTGGCCTGTGTCTTTAGCATGAGGCACGGTGGCTTTCCTCTTTGAGCATCCAGTGACCACGCGGGAGGAGGCAAGGAGTAATACCATCTTTGAGACAAGTCTCTTGGAGCTGGCTGGCTCCCTTTTTCCTGCCAAGGTGTGGGGTGACAGGTGTGTACTCTACCTGGCTGCTTTTAAACCAAGTTTCCCTGTGTAGCCCAGGTCCTGGAAGATGCCATCCTCCTGCCTCCACCTCTTCAGTGTTGAGAAAATATAAATGTTCCACCATGCCTGTTTTATGTGGTGCTGGGGATGGAACTCAAGGCTTTGTACATGCTAGGCAAGCACTCTACCAACTGATTTACAGCCCCAGCCATTAAAATTGTATTTTAATTTTTATTTTAGTTTTTTTTTAGCACCCCCCCCCCAGATTTCTTAGTGTAGCCCTGACTGTCCTGGAACTCACTCTGTAGATCAGGCTAGCCTCAAAATCACAGAGATCTGCTTGCCTCTGCCTCCCCAGTGCTGGGATTAAAGGTGCACACTACCACCCAGCGTTATTTTAGTTTTTTAGATAAGAGTTCTGGTTCCCAGGTTGTCTTGGAACTCAGTCTGTAGCCCAGGCTGATGTCTTTACATATCCGAAAATGGTCTTGAACCCTGATTTTCCTCTTTGCACTTCCTGAGCACTGGAGTGGCCATGAGCCATGAGGCTTCTTGGTTTGGTTTTCTGAGGTGGAGACTCCCCTGTGTAGCTAGGTTGCCTGGAGCTGTATCCTCCTGCCTCAGCCTTCCCTGCATAGGGACCAAAGACCCATGCCATCATTCTGGACCATACAATTTATTTTCTAATATTTTCCCTGTGAAGTTTGTGTGAGTGTGAAACGTACAGATAACTACCTGAATGAATATATTTTATTTTTGCACTGATCCTAGAAAGTGGGGCTCTGTGTGTATATGTAAATGTGTATGTGTGTGTATCTGTGTGTGTACATGTGTGTACATGTGTGTACATGTGTGTGTACATGTGTGTGTGTACATGTGTGGGTGTACATGTGTGTGTAGTGCTGCAGAGGGAACCTGAGCACACTGAGGCTGCACTCATGGGTGAAAGTCCCCCAGGTCCCCTGGTTTCCTGGCTGCTTGGTGGTTCCTCTTGAGGCAGAGCCTGAATTGGGAGGGAGAGAACGAGGTGGAGGTTTCACTCACCCTCCCTGGAAAGCCAGGAAATACAAAAAGGTTGTAACATGAGTCTCAGACCGGGTTTCTGATCAAATGTCTCTGGAACATTCCAGTCTGTTCCTAGTGAAGTTCAAGTCTCTTGAAATCAATTCTTTGAGATGTAAAAATGTAGACTAAAATTTGAAATATGTTAAGAAAGACAAAGAAAGCCTGGAGGTGGTGGCACACACTTCCAATCGCAGGCACTTGGGAGGCAGATTTCTGTAAATTCAAGATCAGCCTGGGCTACAGCGCAGCTAAGTACTGGGATAGCTAGCGGTACACAGAAAAACTCAGTCTCAAAAAATCAAAATCCAGATAAGGGCTGGCAGATGGCTCAGAAGGTGAAGGTGCTTGCTGCCGAGAAGCCGGTTGCCCCCACCTTCTACTCTTACTGGCTTTTCTTTGAACTCTGTACACACAGTATGGTGCACAGAACAATGTGATAGATGAAAAAGTGTGTGTGGTCAGTAATGATGGTACCTGAACATTGTGGCAAACTTTTGGATGTTTTCTGATCACTCAATAAATAAACAATAAAACTGTAGTTAGTGTTGTCTTTAATCTGAGGGGAGTCTGGGTTAAAAAGTGTGGAAAAGGCAGTCACATGCCTCAGACACCAGTTCCCTGACCCGTGGTCGCTAGCTATCTATGGAGAGTAGGTCTGGCTGGGCGGTGGAAATGGCCAAGCCTCCCCCCCCCACCCCCATTTGCTTTGATGGATTCCCCAGATCTAGCTTGTGGCTGGGCAGCTGGCATACTTCCCCTTGGGCGGTAGCAGCCAAGGCACCACATGTCTACTGGCCCAGCAGGCATCAATCAGAAAGGGCCCCTGGGGCTCCATCAGCAGGCCCCACCTGGCCCTGATCCTAGAACCATTCAGCCTTAATGTCGGGAAGGGTGACTTGCCCATGCTCACAAGTTCCAGAATATCACAACTATTGCTTGGCTGGGGCCAGAGCTGAGTCTGGATTCATGAAGGAAGAGCTGTATGTGTGCATGTACATGAATGGGCCTGGGGTTTTGTGTGTGTGTGGCAGAGTGGCAGAGGTTGTGTGCATGTGTATGGGGTTGAGGGGAGATTCTGGGGCGTGTCTAGTTCCCCAGCTCTGGTGCAAGGCATCAGCTGGCTCATTTTTCCCTATAGGAAAATACAGATAGACCCCATCTCTGGCTGGATACAGTGGAGTCTGTGGGCTATCTCAGCACTTTGAAAGTAGAAGCAGAAGGACCAGAAGTTTAAAGCCATCCTTGGACACAGTAAGTAAGAGGCCAGCCTGGGCTACATGAGACCCCTGTCTCAAGAATACAGAACCAACTGAACTAACAAAGCACCGAAAGCAAAAATCATTTGAAACATTCTCTGTGTAAACTCAAGGTTACAGATTCAGGCTGACACCAGAGCAAGCCCACTAAGGACTCTCATAGGTAGTCACTCTTGTCTCACAGTAGCACTTTGGTGGGTGTCCGCTGTGCTTGGAAGGGTAGAATCGGGCTACAGGCAGCAGGCAGGGTGGCCCAGGAAGATACCTACAGAGTGAAGCAAGGGTGGTCAGGGTTAGACAAGCTGCCTGGGAGAGGGTCTCTGCCAGGTAGAAGCCAGCAGGCAGGAGTGAGCCCAGGCTGCCTCAGTCCTAACTCATCTCCCTTGAGGGCTTGGCTGTGGCTGTGGTGTGGCTGAAGCCACGTGGTCCTGAGCCCCAGCCCCGTGCCTGGCTTGTACAGGCACCAGTTGGGCTGCCATGTGCCGCTATGTCAGAGGTAAAAGGCTAGAGCCCGCAGGTCTACAGGCAGGGCTGGTTTTCTTGAGAATTCCAGCTCTGGTCTGCAGGAGCAGGGCCCCCAGGTGCCCTGGGAGCCAAAGAAAACAGGAGGTAGCTCAGCCAGGCAGGGAGTGTGCTTGGGGGATCTGGCTTCTTTGAATGTGGTCATCTACAGCCTCCCTCTGAGGGACTATTTTCCCTCCCTCCCCCTCTGTGCTTCCTTCTGCCTTCCAAAGACAACTTGGACCTCAAAACCGTGGCTCTGCCCTTTGCTAGCGTCCCTCCCCATCTGACACCCTGGGGGCATCTATCCAGCAGCCCACTCCCCATGCCTCTGACGATGGTGTATCTTAGGCTGCCTCTGACAGGCTGGGAACTGATGTCTTCCTGTTACCTAGGAGGGAGCTTGACCCAGGATGGGACATTTATGTAACACATGAGTATACCCAGAAATCGAGACACAATCCTCCAACAGCCCTCACTGGAACCACTTGAGCCCTCCCCCCACCCCAACTAAGGCCCTTTTTATTCTGGGCCGCCTCCTCCAGGCAGCTCTACATTACTTCTTATTGGAAGCACCTACCTTCCTGGGACTCTACCTTGGCTTGCAGTGGTCCCAGGTGGGTCGGTTCCCCTCCTGGGAGTTCGGGTTCTCTGTAACAGATTGTGAGGAGGCCGGGCCAGGAGCAGCTTCTGGACGCTGAGGTGGTTTACAGCTCAGAATGTGGCTGGTCCAGGAAAGGAGATTTTTCAGTTCCCAGCTGTCTTTATTTTTATGACAGGCTGTTTCCCCAGCGGCTGGGGAGCAAAGCTCTGGTGAAGCTCACTAAGAACAGAACCCTGGGAAGCAGAGGTCCCTTTCCCTCCCCCATAACTAGCACCCTTGACAGTGCAAAAGGGGAAACTGAGGCAGGACACCGTTTACTGGGGATTCTGTTTGTTCAAAGGTGCTGAGCTGGAATCCAGGACTTTATATCTTCACAGTCCCCTGCAGACCTGAGCTGGACCACCCCACAGCCCCCAGAGGACTCAGGCTGAGGTCACCCACAGCACCTGCTGACCTCGCTGAGCCACGCCCACAGACTCCTTTGCTGGGTTCTGAAATGTGGAGGGAGTGTAGGAACCAGAGCAGATGGGTTTGCATCTTTTGATCACTTGAGTCTTTATTTCTCCAAATGTTATCTGAGAGGTCCAGATAGATACTGTCTTGCATACAGCAGTCACTCAATGGTGAACAGCAGTGAGAGCCAGAAGAGGAGCCCCACTTGACTCAACAAGGCTCATCCCTCTTTCTTCAGACCCCACCATGTCCTGATCAGCCGCGGGTCATCCCGCGGGGCCGTGGGGCGCGGTCCTGAATGCAGAGCCCGGCCTGTTTACCTTGTGGCGGGTTCTGGGCAGGGCTGCGAGGGCTATCCCGGGACGGGCGCGGGAATAAATAGGACGCAGGCTCGAGGGTGCAGACAGCAGCCACAGCTCCGCAGCCATGGGACCCACCACCTGCCTTCTAGTGCTTGCCCTGGCTGCCATGCGCGCGACCGGACAGCACCAGACCCCACTAGGTAAAGCCACTTAGTGGGCGACATGGGTGGAAAGAAGGCCCCCTGGTTCCCTCGAAGCTCGAGATTCCCGCTTCTCAGAGATCGGGGTCCACTCCCCTGAGACGTGGAGCTGGAGCAGCGGGGTGGGCTTGGAGGGCTCTGGAGGTGATGATGGGTAACGGGGTGGTTGAATCGCTCGTCAGTGGCCCCTGTGAATGCAGGTGGAGACCTGGCCCCACAGATGCTGCGAGAACTTCAGGAGACCAACGCGGCGCTGAAGGACCTGAGGGAGCTGTTGCGACAGCAGGTAAGGGAACAGAGAGGGAGACTGGGTGCAGAGAGAACAGAGACAGGAGCACACAGCGCAGCGGTGAGCGGAGAACAGAGGGGACCGAAAGGGACACAGAGAGAGACGGTGCGGGAAGTGAGAGAAAGAGCGACAACAGAGCTGGAAAGAGTAGAAGGAGGGTACCGCCGGGCAGAGCTGGGGGACCGGACGCACCGGGATCCGGAAGGAGCCTGTGCAAAGGGAGATGGAAAGGGGGTGATTGTGGGCACCGGGCTATACAGGGAGGGGGTCATGAGAGGAAGGTGGGGACCGCGAGGAGGCTCACAGGAAAACGTCCCGCTGATCTCCTGCCCCGCAGGTCAAGGAGATCACGTTCCTGAAGAATACGGTGATGGAATGTGACGCTTGCGGTGAGCTTAGCTGGGACCTGGGGCCAGAGGATGGGTGGGAAAACAGAGGAAAGGGGGGGAAAAGGGCTGAGGAAGGAGGCTGGCGGGGCGAGAGTGAACGGAGACGGAACGTACTGCACGTCGGAGAGAAGACCAAGGGAATGCGAGCCAACCCGGGAAATCGTGGAGCAAGAGACCCCGCGCAGCGCCAGGGCGCACGCGCGAGCATGCCCCGCCCCAGTAGGCTAAAAAGAGACCCCCTCGAGGGGTGTGTCACTGAATGGCTCCACCCTGAACGGGGCATGCAAGTCTCCTTGTGGGCGCGGCCGGGAGGCTCCACCCGTGAGTGTGGCTGGGAGAGGCTCTCCCCTCCCCCCGTGGCCTAAGTACTTGGTCTCTAAAGGGATGCAGTCCGCCCGCAATCCCGGCCTGAGCGTGCGGCCAGTACCTCTCTGCGCACCCGGTTCCTGCTTCCCGGGCGTGGTCTGCACGGAGACGGCGAATGGCGCGCGCTGCGGCTCCTGTCCTCCCGGCTACACCGGCAACGGTTCGCACTGCACCGACGTTAATGAGGTGCGCGGGCTACCCACACCCCCGCCATCCTGACGTTACCCGGGCCGACCCCACCACAAACTCCCTTCTTCCCGACGACCCCCCCCTATCCACCGTGGGTAACCTCCCGCCCCTAGCGCGGGAAGCAAATCCAGAAGACCTCACATCTACCGGGAGATCTCCACCCAGGCCAATTCCATCACTGTCCCAGACGCACGCCCTGACCACGCCTTCTGCTCCCACTGACGCCCACCCCAGCGACCCCTTGGACACTGAGGGTGGCTCTCCCCAACCATCCTCCCCACCATTGGGGCTCGCTCGCCCCGACCACTCTTCTACTTTGGCGAACCGTCCTCCTCGAGCACCTGGCGATCGCCGCCGGGCCTGCACGCCCCGTCGGCCACTTCCTCCCTCGGCTGGGGATGCCCGTCCCCGAAGTTCATTTCCTCACCCCTAAGGGGTCACAACCCCATGTCCACCAAGGCAAAGTTGTCTGCGACCCTTGCGATCTCCATCCCGTGTGACACCAAGAACTAGCTGATGGTCCTGGATGGGAACCATTTGGGTCTGGTAGTGCACGCCTTTAACCCTATCTCCCGGGAGGTAGAGCCAGGCTGATTTCTTTGAGTTCGAGTCCAGCCTGGTGTACATGATGTGTTCCAGGGCAGCCAGGGCTATGCAGCAAGATGCTGTCTCCAATAAAACAAAATAAAACCATCCATGTCCACATTCGGGAAGTCCCAAAGTCCTGCTCTCGAGGTCCAGCTTGGTGCCTCTAATCTTATGTGCTCTTTCCTCACAGTGCAATGCTCACCCCTGTTTTCCGCGCGTGCGGTGCATCAACACCAGCCCTGGCTTTCACTGCGAAGCCTGTCCACCTGGGTACAGTGGCCCCACCCACAAGGGCGTAGGGCTTGCCTTCGCCAAGACCAACAAACAGGTAAGGGGAGCATAAACCCGACGATTATGGCAGGAGAGAATGGAGGGCATTTTAATCCAGAAAACTCGATCCATAACCTCGTTCCAGAGAGAATGTTCCTGAAGTCAGGGTGGAGAGACAGGTTGTAAAGAGTCGTGGCCCGGGTTAAACGTGTGTTGTCTAACATGGTCTCCGTTCCCCAGGTTTGCGTGGATATTAACGAATGTGAGACTGGGCAGCACAATTGCGTCCCAAACTCCATGTGCGTCAACACTCGGGTAAGGAAGGTAATGGGCAGGGATGATGAGAATGGCGCATGTGAGGCGGGGTGAGTGTCCCATTGACGGACCGCGTCTGCGCACAGGGCTCCTTCCAGTGCGGCCCCTGCCAGCCTGGATTCGTGGGTGACCAGACGTCAGGCTGCCAGCGGCGTGGGCAGCGCTTCTGCCCGGACGGGTCACCCAGCCCGTGCCATGAAAAAGCAGACTGCGTCCTGGAACGCGACGGCTCGAGGTCGTGCGTGGTGAGTGCGGGCGCGCAGGTCGTGGAGGAGGGGTCCCGGGGCTGGGTGTGAGAGGACATTAACACTGACTCTCCTGCTCAGTGTGCCGTCGGCTGGGCCGGCAATGGGCTCCTATGCGGTCGCGACACGGATCTGGACGGTTTTCCGGATGAGAAGCTGCGCTGCTCAGAGCTCCAGTGCCGAAAGGTGGGTGTGACCGGGAGGGCGTAACCTGGAGGACGAGATGAAGCCAGATAGACACGCCCCCTCACCCCGCGAACCTTCTCCCCAGGATAACTGCGTGACAGTGCCCAACTCGGGACAGGAGGATGTGGACCGCGACGGTATCGGAGACGCTTGCGACCCGGATGCGGACGGGGATGGTATCCCCAACGAGCAGGTAAGAAGGGTCCATGGTGACTTCCAAGGTCTAGCTAGATGTCCAACTTCCGGCGGAGGGGCAGGACCTCTTGGAGATGCCCAGATCTGGGAAGTGTTTTTTGTCTTTAAAAAAATTACTATATTTGTGTGTATGTATGTGTATGCCCACCAGTGTGTCACCGTGTTTGGTTGTCAAAGGCTACTTGCAGGAATCGGTTCTCTTCTTACATTGAGTAGGCTCTGGGGTAATTGAACTAAAGCTATTGGCCTTTATTGGAGCCCCTATCCTTCTGCCAGCCAGTTGGGAAACGATCTGTCTTCCCCATCTTGACCTGGCTTCCCTGTCTTTTAGGACAACTGCCCTCTGGTTCGAAACCCAGACCAGCGAAACTCGGACAGCGATAAGTGGGGAGATGCTTGCGACAACTGTAGGTCTCAGAAGAATGATGACCAGAAAGATACAGACCGGGATGGCCGGGGTGATGCCTGCGACGATGACATTGATGGCGACCGTGAGCATAGCTGGAAAGGAGAGGGTGGGACCTATCACGCAGGGGAGGTGCTTGGAAGATGAACGGAGACCCACCCTGGTGTGGCTAAGGTCTAGCTGAGGGCGACAGGAAGCCAAGGCTACTAGACAAGAGGCCTGGGGTATGAGGGATGGAGAGGCCTTTGGCTCCTCAGGTACACGGTTTAGTATCCTGGACTAGCCTCGACCTGATGCATAGCAGGGGATGGCCTGGAGATAGGGTCTCACTATGAAGCTCACTCTGTCCTAGAACTCACTATATAGACGAGTCTGGCCTTGAACTCACAGAGATCTGCTTACCCCAGCCTCTAGCGTGCCTAGGCGAAGAACATTTTAGTTACATTTTAATTTACCTATTCTGTGTACATGCACCCATGTACATGTGGGTGCATGAGTGTCATGGCACACGTGGAGGTCCAAGGGGACCCTGCATTTCTCACCACACAGGTCCCAGGGATCAAGCTCAGGCCAGCCCCTTGGTCATCCGCTCTGTCCCAGGCCTGATCTGTGTTCTGACATTGTCCTAGCCTTGTCCTTTCTTTGGATCCTGCCTTAATTTCCTGATTTGTCTCAGGAATAAAAAATGTAGCTGACAACTGTCCCAGGGTGCCCAACTCTGATCAGAGTGATAGCGACGGTGATGGTGTTGGGGATGCCTGTGATAACTGTCCCCAGAAAGACAACCCAGACCAGGTGGGCTGCTGCCTACATGAGCCTTTGGTTGGGGACCATGATGAACCCTGCCAAGGGCAACCTGGGAGTGGGGGTTCTTGGGGTGGGGGAAGGACCTGGTTGTGGACTTGGGAGTGGGGGCAGCTTTTGAGTCCTCGGCCCTGACTGTGACCCCTGACCCATTCTAGAGGGATGTGGATCACGACTTTGTGGGCGATGCCTGTGATAGCGACCAAGACCAGTAAGGAGGAGCCCTTAGAAGGTGTCTGCTGAGTAGTACATGACATACCCTTCCAGAGTCCCATCATCCCACCTCTTCACTCTAGGGATGGGGATGGACACCAGGACTCCCGAGACAACTGCCCCACAGTGCCCAACAGCGCCCAGCAGGACTCGGACCATGATGGCAAGGGTGATGCCTGTGATGATGATGACGACAATGATGGAGTCCCTGACAACCAGGACAACTGCCGCCTGGTGCCCAACTCGGGCCAGGAGGACAAAGACAGTAAGGGTGGTGTGGGAGTGGCCAGCAGCTGGTGTGTGGAGGGAGAGGGGTCTGGTGTGGGCGTGGCCAGCAGCTGGCATAGGCTATTGGGAGGGGCCTGAGATGAACCCACAGCTTGTGTGCTTCCTCCTCTCAGGGGACGGCGTGGGTGACGCATGTCAGGGCGACTTCGACGCTGACAAGGTCATAGACAAGATTGACGTGTGCCCCGAGAATGCCGAGGTCACTCTCACCGACTTCAGGGCCTTCCAGACAGTTGTACTGGATCCCGAGGGTGACGCACAGATCGATCCCAACTGGGTGGTGCTCAACCAGGTGCGACCAGGGACGGGGTAATGGTTTAAAGGAGCCCAGGTGCCCCTCAGTGCCAGCCTAAGACCCTTCCTTGTTTCTCCAACTTTCCCAGGGAATGGAGATCGTGCAGACCATGAACAGCGACCCTGGTCTAGCTGTGGGTGAGGCGAGGAGGGGCAAGGAGGGGCTATTGGGCGTGGCCACAGAGCAGGACCTGTCAGCCTAGTCTCAGGAAGGGTGGAGAAAAGGGGAGACAGAGTGAGAACAAATGGAAGGTTGCGGGAGTGGTCAGAGGTGGGTGTGGCAATGGAGGGGCAGGGGTTGGTTGGTCTGGACCCCGGAAGGGTGGAGCTCCGGCTGTGTGTAGGGCCTTGGGGGCTTGACTTTGTGAGGATGTAGCTGTGGGGGGCGTGTCCCTTGAGAGGGGGATTTGCAAGATGTGACCAATGGTGTGTTGGGGATGTGGCCTTATTTAAGGAGCAGGGTTGTGAGCAAACAGTTTATGGAGGAACTGGGTCTGGCTCAGTGTCCAGAGCAAGCGAGTTTTGGGAGGCTCCACTCCCTTCTCCCCTTACAGGTTACACAGCCTTCAATGGTGTAGACTTCGAGGGCACATTCCATGTGAACACGGTCACCGATGATGACTACGCTGGCTTCATCTTCGGCTACCAAGACAGCTCGAGTTTCTACGTGGTCATGTGGAAACAGATGGAGCAGACCTACTGGCAGGCCAACCCCTTCCGGGCAGTGGCTGAGCCGGGGATCCAGCTCAAGGTGTTGGACTGTGCCTTCTTGGTCCCTATGCCCTACACACACTTCTCTCCCAACTCCCCCACCAAAACCTTCATAACCTTCCAGTATTGTCCCGTAGTCCTCAAAGTTATCATCACCCCCTCATTCTCCCTCACCCGTCCCCATCCCCCACACCACCCCCACCTCCCACAAGTCCATAAACACTCTTCCAGGAAGGCTTGGGAAGATGCCTTGGGCATGCCATGCTGCTGCCCAAGCATACGGACTGGAGTTTGCTTCCCCTAGGACCCACATAACTGCTGGGTCTGCATGGCTGCCCACCTGTAATTCCAGCCTTGAAAGGTAGAGACAGGAACCCCAGAGCAGGCTGGCTAGTGAGACTAGCCACAGTGGGAGCCCCAGGCTTCACTGACAGACCCTGCCTTATAGAAGAACAAGGTGGCTGACACTGAAGACGATTCTGACAGCAGGTTCCGCTGTTCACCTCCATGTGCATACACCCACATACATGCAGAAACATACATACATGGAGTGAAAAGCTGAAAATATACCTTGCCTCAAAAAAAAAAAAAAGATGAAAGAAAAAGTAGACTTAGGACCACCTCACATCCCTTGGCTCCCAAGCCTGTCACAGAGCTCTGAACCCTCCTAGTCACGGCATATCCTCCTGCAGACACCTGCAGCCTGTAAACCACCAGACCCTGTAGATCTCCTAAGATGCCCCCGTGCTTCCAGTATGTCCAAAGACTCCAGACTCCACTCCCCATGGTGGCCACTAGGAATCCTCACTTGGTCTGTGCCCCCACAGGGCCGCCTTTAGATTTCACCGCCTATAACCCCCACCTGCTCTACTAGGCAGGGCTCTGATACTGTATCTTTCTCCCCTGGCCTGTGGCAGGCTGTCAAGTCCTCCACTGGTCCTGGAGAACAGCTCCGAAATGCGCTGTGGCACACAGGGGACACAGCATCCCAGGTGCGGCTGCTGTGGAAGGATCCTCGAAATGTGGGCTGGAAAGATAAGACATCCTACCGCTGGTTCCTGCAGCACCGGCCTCAAGTCGGCTACATCAGGTGGGCACTGCCCTGCTGCTGGTGAGCTGCAGCAGGGATGCCCTACTTTGCTACAGCTCTAGGAGACATGGGCTCTGTTTACAGTACAGCATGGGCCTCTGGGCAGACAGTCCTGATTGGAACTGACAGGATCCCAGCACCTGTGTAGAGGGTTACCTGACACAAATTCTCACAGAAGGAAATGGTGGCAGGCTCCCTATCTATCTCTTAAGTGTAAACCAGCAATGAAGGGGGCTCAAACACGGGAGCCACCTCATTGGTTCCATTTACAGGGTGCGCTTCTACGAGGGTCCTGAGCTAGTCGCTGACAGCAACGTGGTGCTGGACACAGCTATGCGTGGTGGCCGCCTGGGAGTCTTCTGCTTCTCCCAGGAGAACATCATCTGGGCTAACCTGCGCTATCGCTGCAATGGTGAGCTAGGGGCCAGCGGGCAGGACCCAGAAGGCTCCAGAAGGCATTCTCACCTGTTGCTTCTCAATCTGCAGATACAATCCCTGAGGACTATGAGGATCATCGGCTGCGGAGGGCTTAGGGACCTCAAGTGATGTAGCCTGAGCTACAGGTGTCTGTGGCACTGGCATCCCTCTGGAGGGGTGTCTGGCCTGGGGAGGAAGGGCTAATAAAGTATGAATGTGGGGGACTGGTTGACTCTGGTCTATGCTGCAGAGGTACTGTGTGAATGGGTGGGCCTCCAGGAGGCCCAGGTCTGTACTGTGGTCATTCAGATCGTCAAGGGCATGCAACTCACTACAGATGCTGACACACCTGGAATATTCCAGGGTGTGATTAGGTGGGTACCCACATTTGAGGAACCCAGGGATGGAGGGGAAAAAGAGGGAGAGGCCCAGACGAAAACATTTGGGTTTTTATTACATTTCATTACAAAGGGCGCAAAAATACAAAGAAGCGTTTGCGCCAGAAGATGGGGCGGGCGGCCGTGCGTGCCCTGAGCAACCTGACCCCCAACTGTGTTGTCCATGTGAACAGTCCACGGACATCCACAGCAGCGGAGTGCGCATGCTGGGGGCAGAGCCAGCCTAGGCACAGGAGGGGGATGTGGGACCAGCCATTTGCATATATCAGAGGGGCTGCCCAGCCCATTGCGTTCTGCTTCCTACTGCCTGAGGACCAAAGCTGGCCTCTGGATGAAGGCCACAGCTCTGTCCTCGTGTCCTCCATGTGACCAGAACTGTTTGGCCAGCTGGGATGGATTAGGCTAGACCTTGGTCACTCTGGAATTCTAGAGCCCCAAGAGATGGGGCAAGACCCTACTCCGTGTGATGGGTCTCCAGCCCCGGGGAAAGGCTGAGTGCAGAAGGTGCAGCTGGGGTCCTGCCATTGTCCTACCCTGCCTGGAGGGCTGGGCCCTGAGCCCAGCAAGGTTGAAAAGCAGTGGAAGGAAAACTGAGGTTTGGGGGACCCCTTGCCCTTGGGAGTACCCCAGCACCCAGGCCTGAGAGAGTACAGCTTCCTCCATCTTCTGCCTGGATGGGGATACGTGGCTATGACCAATGGGTGGTGAGCATTTGTGCCACACTGAGGGCCATGCCTGAGATAGGAGTGATCAGGCTCTCCAAGTCACCCACCAAGAGATCCCTGAAGGAAGTGGGGACCCCAGGAACCAAGAAGAAAGGGATATAAAAAGGACCACGTACCACCACACTCAAGGCAGGTCCTGGGGTCTGTGAAAGACCGCATCTATCTCCTCCTGGCAGTGGAGACCACACAGGGAAAACTGCACCATGGTGCCCCCACCTGGACACCTCTTGAAGGACAACGGCCAGGCCTAGGGCACAACTATACCACTGACCTGACCCCATGCCTGTGTCACATGGCTCCATTAAGACCCTGATCTCACCAGCCATCTCCAATTGTGGTTCTATTGGGCACAGAAATCTTAGGATAACCAGAAAGCTCAGGAACTGTAACAGGAACAGTGGCCAGCACTGGCACAGGGTGGCTGTCCCCATACCTTTTGCATGTTTTTGTCCTGTATGCAAGGGCTGTGACTCTGACACCAGGCCCAGTGTGACAACTACCAGCCATCTTTATGTGCTGTGTGGTGGCATGTGGGCCTCGCTAGGGGGCCCCCCTGTATTAAAGTCTCCTAAAGAGCTGGAGATTAGGCTAAGTATGCAATAAACTTTAGAGCCCTGTCTGGCACAGAACAGCCACTGGACAGTGTCACAGAGAAGGGACATGACAGGGTTTGTGGGTAGGGGGACAAGCCATTTCTTAGGACACAAAAAGGGGCTGGTTCCAACTGCACCCTCAGTCTGGAGGCCTTTGGGTGGATAACCATTGCCCCAGGGGGCTTAAAAAGGCAAGGTAAACCGAGACATCTAAGCATAGTGCTATCAAGCTGCCCCACTCTTGTTTCTGAACCAAGGAAGTGGGTCAGACAGCTGCATGACTGAGGGTCGGCTTAAGATGGTGGCACAGGCTTGGCTCATATATCTGACCTCAAGGGCCAGGCATCCAAACCTGTCCTGAGAAAGCATGGATGTGGGCAGAGGGTCTATGTACATGCTGCAGGGGCTCCTGGGTGGTTGCTCCCAGAATAGCGCAATGGGTCATAGTATGTGCATGTCACCAGCCGGGGGTCCCCATGGCCTTGATCTGCTATCTTGGGATGTCTTGGCAATACTGGGCAGGTGACTGACATTTGAAAACTAAAGATCACCTCCCAGAAATCTCCCTGCTGTTCTAGGCCCAGGGTCAGGGAGAGTGAGCCCTTCCAGAGCATGCAAGCACCTAACCCCTGTTTCTTGGCTGGGCTATGAGAGATTCCCACCCCTGCCTGGGTGTGGCAATGAATTGAGTCACATTAACACAGCTGCATGCACTCCTGGCTGTAGGCTGCTGAAAACTGAGCCACAAGCTTGGGAGATTCATGGGTCCATGTCCATCCTGGCCTGGCTAAGAACTTGGAAGGCTAGTGACTAGTTATTGAAAGCAGGCCCTTGCCTGAGAACTGTGTCAGGCACTCTGCCTTCCTAAGGCCTATTGTTCAGGCTTCTACAACTTGGAGAGTCAGACTCCAAGAATGCGTACATGTGTACTTTTTTTTTTTTTTTTTTTTTTTAAGACAGAGTCACACATAGCCCAGGCAGGCTTTGATCCTTCGGCCTCCACCTCACCAGTGCTGGGTGACAGGTATGCACCCCTGTGCATATTTCCTAATGATGATGGTGACAGCCTATTAGCTTCAAGCCCACACCTCAAAGACAGAAAGGCCTGAGACTGGGACAAACTAATACTATGTCCCCAAGTCCAGGGGATAAGGGACACAGTGATGAAGGGGCAGCAGCTTTCTCATGCAGGCAGCTACGTAGTGGCTTGGGGAAGGACACACACAGTTCCTGTGCTCCCCAAGCACCAGCATGGGTAGCAGGTAACATCACTGAGAAACAATGAAGTAAAAGGCGTGGCTCTGGCGTATGGAGGCATGTGACAGTGTCAAGCTATAATTTAGGGTGGTGGAGATCAGAGCTTCCAGGCTAAAAGTGGCCACAGAAGACAAACCAGGTCCATGGCCCCCATCGTAGTGAGTCTTAGTATAGAGACATGGCCACCAGCCACCTGCTGAGGCCTGGCTGGCACCTTGGGGATGCTCAGAGGGAGTGGGTTCTCCAGAGCCCCCAATGAAAGCCAAAGCCTGTTCCTAGAAGTCTGTTCTGCAGTTCTTACAGATATGTTCAGTCACCAGGACCTCGCAAACAGTCTCCTCCTTGTCCACCTAGCTCTTTGGAGTTGAGACTAAGTGCAAGTGAGTGACATCTGGGTGTGTAGCCAGGCAGCCCAGCTCGCAAATGCTTCAGGCGACAGTTCCAGTTAGCTTTTTACAAAGGTCAAGGTGGACTGGGGTTAACACATGCTTCCAGACCAGAGAGGCTGAAGGGTCAGCCACCAAACGCTAATACCCACGGGTTGCTGCTACCCTAGCCCCAGATCCTAAGTAGAAGTAGGGACCAATCATGGGATTTGGAAGGGAGAAAGAAAACTGGCAGGTGGTCTGTGACCCTCCACCTGCCCTGTACTGCCATGCTGGGCATTGCCTGGAAGTGGGCAATGAATGCTTGAGAGAGAGTGGAGGAAGGAAGGGGTACCGGCTGCTTCAGTAGGCTCTGTCCATACCACATTTGGCCATAGGTTGATTGTCACGCTCTGAGAGCGCTCAGGAATATAAAAGGCAGCCATCCAAATAGTATTTATTCTGCTCTGGGTCTGTCCCTTGCTCTGCTGTCTTAGCCTTGGGCACGGTGGGCATGCGTGACCTGACCAGGGCTGGGGATGACGGTAGGGGAACAGGGATGAAGGAAGAGGCAGTGACAGCTGAGAACAGTCAAATGGACGGTGCACCTCAGCCTCTGGGGTGCTCCCATGCTTGTGCCCCAGCCCCCTCGTGCAGCACATCTGGGAGTGATACACTTTGGATATCTTGGAAGTGGACCACTGAAGAGGGCCCTCACATCCCCAGTGAGGGCCAGGGAATGAGCGTGGGGAAAGTCCATGGGGGCCAGACACTCGTGGCCTCTGTGATCAGCCTGGCCCCAGGTGGACAGATGGATGAACAGATAGCCGGCCTCGTGCCAGGCATCATGGGAAGTGAACAACCGGGGTAGCGGCTGGCAGGGGGTGCTGGGCAGCATTGCAAGCTCAGAACCACAAGCTTGGCCGTTGGCAGAGGAGGACGGAACACCTCCGTCCCCAGGTTTGGAGCGGCGCCATGGGGACTGACCAGCAGTGGGTGGCAGGCCTGGCCACTCACAGGCGGTCCATTCGGAAGGTATCCTCAGTGGCCGGGTCGGCTAGGACCATGTCGGGATCATTCAACATATGAAGTCCATCCAGGGTCAGAGGGTCGATCTTCAGTTCATCCAGTGGGAACTGATGGTCCGAGTCAAAGCTAACATCACTGACTCCTGCCAGTGTGCTGCTCAGTTCCTTAGAGAGGCTGGGGGGGGACTCTCCTGTCACTGTGGGGTGGGGACAAATAATAAGACTCAGCCTTGGCTCCAGGGAACCAATGCTAGGCCATTGTATCTCCCACTAATGTGAGGAGCAGCTCAGCCCCAGGGACAGCTCTGGGCATCAGAGTATCTATGGGCAACACGATGGAGTAGACACTGGTCTGGGGTACCCAGAGCGTGAGCTGGTTCCAGGCCCGAGTATAGGTTGAGACTAGATACCTAAAAAGCCATATGCCTGGTGGGAGAGGGCAGTGTGACCTGAAGGACACACCATCCTTACTCAAGGTCCGAGGTATATGGGTGGGTCATGGCTTCACAGGTACTCCCTATGGAGACCCAGTTCCTTTATTATCAGGGAGGGGCCCAGCTGGTTCCCAGGCCTGGAGAGGAGACTAATAGCCATCCTTTCTAGGCTGTTGGGTTTATCAGAGGTATGGGATTCTAACTCCAGAGCCCACCCTACAAGCCACAGGGGTCTCGAGGCTAAAACCTCTACCCTGGGTGTGCCACAGTGTCCACAGGAAGAGGGTGACACTATCTCCAATAGACGTAGATCATAGAGAAAGCAATCCCTTCCCCAGAGATTATAAAAAAGAGGGAGATGGGTGGGAGACACTTGAGGTAGGACGACCATAGAAGCTGGGTTCTGGGCTAGACGGAGTGAGGTGTGGTCATCTGCTCTGAGGTATGGAGAGCTCTGTCCCTGGATATGGGTGTGGGGACATGCAAGCAAATGACAGGGAATACTGGGTTGGAGTGTGGCCAGCTTGGCCCTAGACAGAGGGCTCTGAACGCCCACTCCGTGTATGGCGATTTCCTGATTGAAGATAAGGATAAGAATTAGAACCCATGTCAGGTTCGCAGTAGGATGCAGGGACCATTTGGCTCCTTTGTCCCCCATCCTGTGTAGGAACCCAGCCTCAGCCCTGTCACCTGTCTGGAAGGGTGGTCTGTGAGGATACTCTTCATGCCCCCCAGGCTCCAGGCCTCCTGGAGTCAGCCTCACCCGTGAGGATGATGTTGGGGATTCCGCCGTGGCCTGTGTAGCTGAGCTGCTGTGGGTCTTGCAGGCCTCCGTGGCTCCCGCTCAGGCCCATCATGGCAGCCTGGGAGTAGTTGAGTGTGGAGCCTGGGCTATACAGGCTGCTGGAGCTGATGGCATTCTCCATCATGTTGAACTGCTCCAGCTATGAAGGGACCAGGAGAGGCCGTGAGGACAAGGAACGGGTACATTTCCTCCCTCTCCCGAGGCAATGCCTCACACCCATGGCCTTGCTGGCAAGGTGATGGATGGATGACTGATGGGCAAATGAAACTCAAGGCCACCGCCAGATCCTCCCAGGCTTTTCCCTCCAGCAGAGCCTCACTGTGCCTCTGCATGGTGCTCGAGGCTTGCCCCTCCTCCCCTGTGCCCTTAAACTCCACTCAGCAGGCTGCACCGATGTCAGGGGAGGTGTGGTCAAATCACTCTTGCCAGGGCCTTTGTTTCCACTGCCCCTCAGCAGGACAGTGGCAGAGCAGTGAAGCCTAGTGCCCAGGTCCCATGAGGCCTGCTCCTGCTGTGGTATGGCCCACAGGCTTAGGCACCCGCTCACCTGGCGGGACAGAGCATTAGCCTGCCTGGCTGTCATCTGCTGCTCATAGTATGCATCCCCAAACACGCTGCCCAGGGTGGACGTGTGCTGTGGACAGAAAAAAGGCCTGCTGTGGTTGCAGCCTGAGACACAGGGGCGGGGGTGGGAGTGAGGATCTCTGTGCTTCCCATAGCCCAGCTAGATGGGATGAGACTCCCGGGGCCTGGCCTCCCAGAGGGTGGAGATGGCATTTACCTTAGAATTCTTAGGGGCATGACCTTCCTATACCTAGTCCCAGGGACCTCGGATGCTTCCCAAAGCACTGCCCTATTCCCTTCCCCAGTCTGGGTACAGGAAATCAGTTCCTTCAGAGTGGAGGCAGGGACTACAGGAAGATGTTGGCTAACCCTGCAGCTGAGAGCAGGCAGTGTGTGCATGTTGTGCTTGGGATGTAGTATATCCTTGGGGAGTCATGGAGACAGGGCACAGGGCACAGAACACACTGGACAGCACAGTACACAAGTCACTGCCTAGGGCTGCCTGCTTGTGAAACCCTGGGCTCTGTTGCACATTCCTATCACACTTGCCTTCTAGCCAAGGCTAGCTGGGCTTTCAGGAACAGGCAGGACAGGGATTCTTTGGGAGCTATGGGAAAGCCAGGAGGGAGCTCCTGTGGGCCACACCAAGGACAAAAGGACATAGATGGCCATAAATGTGGTTATGTCACACCCAAGGCACCTAATAATCCCAGCTAGAGTTATAGCTATCACGGAGTTGACAGGTCACTGAAGACAGGGACCCAATTTAACCTCTGTGACAGAGTGGCCCAAAGTAGCCACCAGACCCCAGGCACTCCTGAATGTAATGTGCAAACACCAAGTGAGATTCTAGGAGATAGTGCCAGATTAGTATGAGCTCCATCTAGGCCAAGCTCAGGATGCAGTTCCTGACAGACCTCTCATGTCAGACCCTGCTGCCCAAGACCCCATAGCCTTTAGTAGCAACTGAGGAAAGAACAGGGCTATTTTAGGGTGCTGGGGGTGCTTCTGAGATGGTGGCTCTGTTCCAGAGCCTTGTGAGGCTTCCCTTGAAGTAAGCAACTCGGGGTAGGGCTTGAATTCTAGCAGAGGACCAGGTCTGACTAGAGAGACCTGATGGCATGCTCCAGGGGCTACAGCAGGCAAAAGAGGGTGTATGGGCCAGGCCCCAGTCTAAGGACACCCAATAGGAAATCAGATGTGGTCTTGCCCAGGCACATCTGGGTTCTAGAAGAACCTTGTGCCTCTGCAGCTTCCCACTGGAGTCAAATACCCCAAGAGTCCTGTTCTCACCAGCAAGAGACACCTGTTTTCCATATCAGCAAATGATAAACACTGGATACACAGGCTGGATGAGACAGGATGAACTGTCTGCCCAGACTAGGACAACCTGCTTTCTTTTGGGACAAACAACATGCCATAACTTTTCAGAGAAGTAAAATGGACTCCTCTGTCCTCCTGTGTCCTGGAGCCCCAGAGCTCAGTGTGTGTGAACTGAGAGATGTTGATACCAGGTGGACTCCAGGTGATGAAGCAGGTAGATTACAACCATCAGAGGCCTCACATTCTCATCTCTGTTCCTCAGAAGCAAGGTTGCCTAGTGTTCCTTCTGGCTTTAGCCTTGAAGAAACCTATTGCATCTATACTTGGGGTTGAGGATAGACTTCAGGGCCTGGAGCATTACACAAGCCAATATAAGGAGTTTCTCTGCCTGGTGACATTTCAGGGTAGGGTGGCCTCAGGATGGTGAGCCCCTGACAGAAGGTCTACACAGAATGTGGGCCTGATGAGACTGAACCACACCTCAACCCTTGAGTTAAGTATGGAACAACAGGGCAGGAGGCCAAGCTGCAAGGAGTGGAAGACACGTTCTTAGGATGTCCTGGGTCAGCCAGAGGTCATATCTGGACCTGGCAAAGGCATCTGGGATCTGGTGCCCAATGCATCAGGCCAGCAGTAAATCTGGGTCTGGGCTGGTTTGCTGATGCACACTGACTCACTGGGGAGGCTGAGGTGAAAATTCAGATTTCGAGGCCACGTGGGCTACACAGTGAATGATGGGACAGCCTGATAAGCCTACATAAGACCCTGACTCAAAGGATAACCCCAAATAAAGCCACATATATCTTCTTTGTCAATGACATCTGGACCCAGCAGTGGAGGCAGAGGCAGAGCAGCCACCACAGACTGGCTGGTCACCTCAGCTGTGCCCCAATAGGGTTCCCTCGACCTTCACAGGCCTTGGAGCTTCAGGCTCCAGGGGCCTCTTTGCTACAGTGGGGAGATGTTCTGGCACCCTGAGAACCTTTGAGTCATGTGTTGGGTGTAGCTTTGGGGCTATGGTTTTCAATATGACTAGTTTCTGTGCTCTGTCCTGTGTCCTGCCCCCTTGGCATAGGTGGCCTACCTGTGACTAATGGAGAGGATAGATGGCATGGGGTGGGTGACAGCAGAGGAGAACACTGGGCACATGGGATAACTGAAGTGGTGTGAGGCCAGAGGAGGGGCCCTTACTTGTGGGGAACTTCCAGGGGAGAAGCCTTGATTGGAGACTGGAGAGGTGGGAGACTGGTTGGCCGGTGAACCCGCGCTTGTGCGGTATTGCAGAGCCGGTGCCTGTGATGACAGATGGGTCAGGATTCACTGACCCCTGCACTGGCCTGATGCCTAGACCCTCAACAATGGATGCCACACAGGGGGTCAGTGGTCCTGAGAATCCAGGTGTCTACCTTGAGCTCTTAAGGTGGAAGATCTGACTGATGTAGCTTCCCAAGGGTACATGGAGGGCTGCAGTGCCCCACCTGGAGCCCATAGTAGGGATTTCTGTCTGATCCCAAACCCTGACCCTGTTCAGAGCTGACAGCACTGGATACCTGACACATTTGCATATCCATACTGTAATCCACACACTCCTGTAATAAGCACACCACATACACACAAAAGTCACTCTCCTGAACAACCCCACTCATAAACAACCTCTACTGGTGAACACACACCCCACTCATGAATACACATACCTGTGGTAATATATATTTAATAGTTTGGAATATGAGCTGATAGAGCCACTTGCAAAACCAAGCCATGAAGGTCAGGGAACAGTGACCCATGCCTTTAATCTCAGCACTTAGGGAGGCCAAGATCCTCTGGATCTCTTTGAGTTCAAGGTCAAACAGAGCCAGGTGGTGGTATACACCTTTAATCCTAGCACTAGGAAAGTTGATCCAGGAATTGAAATAGGTGGGCAGGGAAAGAAATATGAGGCAGAAGACAGAAATTCTTCCCTTTGCCTATGCAACCAGTCAGTCTGAAGATTCGTGGAGATAGGACCTTGCCCACTTGGCCTGAGGTATCTGGGTGAGAACTGGCTATGGTTTGTTCCCTGTCTCTCTGATAGTTCAGACTATTTTTATTAAATATATATTATCACATACACCCCACTCATAAACACATGTAACCCACTCATGAACACACATAAAACACACTTGCTTTACACTACCCACCTACATCCCCACCCACTCTACCCAAAAACACACTTGCACACACAACAGCATGCACCTTTTACATAAATATATACATATGTGGGCACATCCATGGACACAGCCAGCTTCACATGTACCCTCATATGTCAGCATGCACTGACCCCATGCCTGTACACCTAGACACATGTGCACAGATACACATTACACATCTCCTGCATGCACCATTCAGCTGTGCTGCAATTCACACATGTACACAGCCATTCAAACCCCTAGTCTGTACACTGGGCAGGAACAGCAGCTTTGCAGGCAGGAGATGAACTTCTGCTTCCTTTCCCCTTAGCTGCTAATCCCCCTATGTCTGCAGCAAGTGCATGACATACACAGGGACCAGCCTGCCTAGGTCATACCCTCTGACATTACCAGGGCCAGCATCCTCAGAGGCAGGCTGTGCAAGGGCAGGGCCTGAACTGTGACCACACTCCAGCCTGGAGGCTGCATCTACATTTTCCCAGTCTCACTCTCCACCTCTCGCTCAACCTCCCAAGAGTATTTAGTGGCCCTGTGTGAACAGGCTGGGGTGGGGTCAAGACCAGTTGTGTTATAGGAGAGGGGCACTCAATCAGCAGGATATGGGTGAAGCAGGGACCAGCAAGGTCATGTGATGAAACCAGCTTGGTCTCAGATCTGCCAAGGAAAGATGACTACAGAGAATCCCCATGAGCTGTGAGACCACCCAAATCCACTGTCCCTGGAGGCCAGAAGTCCCTGGGCCCCAGGGTGGGGGCCAGGCTCTGCTGATTCTCTTTGTATAGCTGGAGCAGAGTGCCATCCCCAGTCCCTGAACAGATACTTCCATCTAGGCCCCCTTGGGAGTTCCCTCTGAGGCTCAGAGCTGCTTGAGGGCCTGGCCTCCTAGTTGCTGGGTCACCCGATCACCACACTCAGGTCAGCAGCCTGGGCTAAAATGGAAAGATGGGTAAAGCTCACAGTGTTCTCAAATGGATCCTCCCATGTGGCTGAACAGAGGCCTGGGGTTAAAGGGATCCAACCTAGCACCTGTCTTCTCAATCTGAATCCGGATCCAGCTATGAGTCTCCCTCCTGCCTGTGCCTCACAGTGTAACCCAGTCCTTGACTTCAGCAGCAAGTGGGGTGATCTAGAGTGCAGTCTGGGAACACTGATCCTGTTGTGCCTCTGTTTCTCCAGCTATACACGTACAACTGCCTGAGCTTAAACAGTGTGAGCTGTGAGCCCCCTGAGTGCCCAGGGATCTCCCACTCAGGCTTACCGAGGTGGTGTCGATCCCCATTGGTGGCTGGCCAGGGTTCTCTGCAGGGGTCTGGGGGAGACTGGACTGTACAGTGGCTGAGAGCGGTGGCAGCTGGGGCCCTCGTGTCAGGCTGGCACTGGGCAGCAATGGGCCACCCTGGGGGAGGCCCACAGACACCTGTGGGGGCGGTGGCTGCTGTTGGGACACAGGCGGAGGCGGAGGCGGTGGCTGGGGCTGTGGGGGAGGCTGCTGGGAGCCAGCCTGGGAGAAGAAGGTGTAGGGCAGCTGTTGCTCCAGGGACAGGGCATCCATGGCCACGGCCTGCAGCAGAGGACAAGGATGAGGATGAGGCACTGGGCCCTCGGTGCCAGCAGTGGCAAGGAAGGAACTCTGTGGGTCTGATCCCCACAGACTGCTCTCCCTAGTGCAAGGAGGACCACACTCAGTGAGGGTGGACCTTACCCAGGCAAGAAATCACAAAATTCTAAAACGGGGTATACAAAATAAATATAGAGAGACCCTGGGGGAGGTGTACACCTGCCAGCCTACATATGGGGCCAGCCTTAAGCTGCTGTTTCTGCCTAGTCACTTAATGAATTCAAGCTCCTCGGTGCTGTGACCCTCGTCTCAAAAAAACAAAAAATACTTCAAAATAAGTATGAAATACTGATTTGTGCCTGGTGGTAGTAGCACACACCTTTAATCACAGCACCAGAGGCAGGTGGATTTCTCTGATCTCGAGGACAGCCTGGTCTACAGAGTGAGTTTGAGGACAACCAGGGCTAACAGAAAGACCTTGTCTCAAAAATCCAAAAATCCCAAACCCCAAAATAAACCAACCAACTGACTTGTGCTGGTTCTGTCTAAAATTGTTTTTGTAAATCACACAAACGGGGCTAGAGAGTTGGCTTAGGAGTTGAGAATGCTGGCTGTTCTTGCAGAAGACCTGGGTTCAGTTCTCACACCCACAATCACCTCTAATTCCAGTCCAGGGGGCTCTGACCTCTGACACCCTCTGGTCTCCACGGGAACCTGTATGCATATGGTACACATAAACTCACCCAAGCACACACATAAAAATTAATAAACAAAACGGGTTAAAAAAAAAAAAAACAAAAACAAAAAACAAAAAAAAAACAAAAAAAAACAAAAAAAACAAAAAAACAAAAAACAAAAACAAAAAACAAAAACAAAAAACAAAAAACAAAAACAAAAACAAAAAACAGGACCAAGACCCAGATCCTACAGGCCAGGGGGGCAAAGGGGCTGATGGGTTCCCATCCTCCCCACCCACCTCGCCCTCGCACCTGAGTGATGGGTGACAGCGGGGACAGGGTGGGTGACACCTGCTGGGCCTGCTGCCGCCTGGCCTCTGTACTCAAGGACAGGGGGCTGATGACTGCTGGCCGGTGCTGTGGAGAAGAGCTGGGGGTGTTCATACCTACAAAGGAAGAAGGAAGCTAAGCAGAGGTGGCCACATCAACACAATCCAGTAGCACACAGAGAAGCAGGTTGCCACTGTCTGTGGTCAAACCAGGATGGGGCTCTGAAGATGGTTGTCCATCAGTGACCACCCTGGGTCCCCCCAGCCCAACAGCCTACTTCCTTCTCAGTAGTGGAAGAGGGGAGTGTCCCACAGCTCCAGCCAATCAGCACTTGCCCCCATGTAACCAATCAGAGCCTGTCTTGGGACCTTGGACATTATCCCTGGAAGTGCTGCCCATCATTGGTAGAGGTGAGTTGTCAGTGACAGAGACAGTTGGTGTGTGCCCATACCTAGCTGTCATGATGTTTCCTGTCTTTAGAAGATAGTAATCTTCCCTAGTGGTGCATATCTATGTGTATTTATTTAGCATGTGTGAGTGTTTTACTGTGTGTGTGCACATGACTATGGAGGAAAGAGGGCATCAGATCCCCTGAAAGTGAAGTTATGGATGAGTGTGAGCCTCCATGTAGGTTCTGGGAACTAAACCTGGGTCCTCAGCAAGAGCTGCTCTTAACCACTGAGCCAACTCTCCAGCCCACGTGTATACATGGCAGCTCACAATCACCTCCAATTCCAGTCCAAGGACTCTGACATCCTCTGATCTCCAAGGGAACCTGTACACAGATGGTGTGTGTGTGTGTAGTGTGGTGTGTTTGTTTTGTTTTTCAGGACAGGGATTCCCTGTGTACTTGGCTGTTCTAGAACTCACTCTGTAGACCTCAAACTCACAAAGATCTGCCTGCCTCTGCCTCCCAAGTACTAGGATTAAAGGCATGTGCCACTACTTCCAGGCCTCTTTTTATATTTTAATTTTTTCTTGAGATAGGATTTTGTGTAGCTCAGGCTACAAGCTGAGTATGTAGTGAGGATGACCGAAGTCCTGTACCTCCCATCTCCATCTCCCCAGACCTATGATGACAGGTTTGCTATATAGGGATTGAATCCAGGGGCTTTGTGCATGGTGGGCAGGCACTCTGTCAACTGAGCTACAAGCATTGTACCAAATGAGCTTCAAGTTACCTAGCTGTTTCAAGTTACCTATTGTTTAATACAGGGCTATCCTGGAACTCACTAGGTAACGCAGGCTGGCTTTGGCCTCAGACAATTCCTCCTGCCTCTATCCCCCAGTGCTATGATCTTAGACCATCATAGCCCATCTCCCTTTTTGGCTTAGCTCAGGAAACTGCATCCCGAAGGTTTCTGCAACATCAGGACCCTCCCCAAACATGTTCTTTCCAGCTAAGGCACCTCTTAACATCCTTCCCTGGCTCCTTCAGGATGATGGAGCTCTCTGAACTCCCACCCCCTTACTAAGGCTGCCTGAACTGAAACCAGATTCCTTCTCCCTCTGCCCTAGCCCTGCACTGGAGTGACATGCCCACACCTGCCAGGGCCTCTGCAGGCCTTGCCCCTCTCCTTACCCTCTCCTGCCCCGAGGGCTCTGATCCCTAAATTCTGAGGCAATGAGGGATCTGGGTGAGATCTAGGGCACAGGGCAGAGTGGGGGCCTGCTGCCTCATCCTGGGCACCAAGCCAAGCAGGCAACAGGCCCCTTTGATGACAGGGGAACCCTGAAGGCCCACACTTGATACCTCCTCCCTTCATGTTCGTAGCAGACTGCTTCTTCATCAGGGGCCAGCAGATGTTAACAGCGCCCTCAGACAGTCCCAGTGAGGGCTCTAGCACATGAAGGACTTGGCACCATTAGCGCCAGGTAAGAGTGCCTAAGTCACTAGGGGCCTGCCAGCCCTGGCACCTGATCCACCTTGTTACTCAAGTTGTGTAAAAGGCCTTTGTGCCCAGGGAAGGCGCTTATGGTGCAGTCTGCACTTCCCCTCAGATCCTTTGCCTCTGGAATGCTGGGCTCTGCTCCTACTCAGCATGGGGGCGGGTCGAGGAGGGCTCTTCTGCTCCAGTGGCAGAGCTAGGAGGCTGTCTGGGAGGCTGCACTCAGAGCTCCCCCAAGGCAAGGACTCTGGGCTCTCTGCCTTGCTTCTGAGTGACAGCCCCTCCTGTATCTGTCAGGGTTGGGAAACACCTGCTAAGATCCTGAACACATGTGGGGCCAGTGAGGACATATGGCCAGTGAATGTAGGGACTGGTAAGATGATTCAATGCTGAAAAGCACAAAGCGCTTTTGTAGAGGGCCTAGGTTTTGTTCCCAGCATCTCCACGGGCTCACATCCTCTGTAACTCTTATCTTAGGGGACCCTATAGCTCTTCTGACGTCCAAGGGCATCAGGCACACACATGGTGTACAGACATGCAGACAGGAAGACTGAGACTTGACTGATAAAGTCCTTGTGCTCAGCTGGTAGACACTGTGCCTACAATGCATAAGGTTCTGCCTTAGTCTCTGATGCCACATATACCAGGCAGAGTGGTGCATGCCCGTCACCCGACACTTGGGAGACAGTGGCAGGAGCATTAGGGCTTTGAGGTCATGCCTGCCTATACAGAAAGTTCTAGCCCAGCCTGGGCTACATGAGATCCTGTCTCCAAAAAACAAAACAACGAAAGTAGGTGGAGTGAGGTAGAGATTCAGAGGCGGCTCCATGGTTAAGAACATTGGTTGCTCTGACAGAGGACCAGGACTCTCTACTAGCTTCAGCAGGTAACACATGGTGTACATACACACACACACACATGCACACACGCACATGCACACGCACGCACACACACATGCACACGCACGCACACACACACATATGCACACGCACGCACGGATGCACACATGCACACATGCACACACACGCACATGCACACACACACGCACGGATACACACACATATGCACACGCACACACACAGATACACACACAGGGTAGGGGGAGGGGTAGGAAGTGGGGCAAATGGTCAGGTAGGATGATGGCTTTTTCCTTTCTTTCTCTCTTTCTCTCTCTCTCTTTCCTTCTCTTTTTCTTTCTTTCTGTCTTTCTTTCTTTCATTCATTCATTTTCTTATTTATTTTTCAAGACAGGGTTTCTCTGTGTAACAGGCCTGGCTGTCCTGGAATTTACTCTGTAGTCCAGGCTGGCCTTGAATCTAGAGCTCCACCTGCCTCTGCCTCTGGAATTCTGGGACTAAAGGTGTGGGCCACCACCACCTGGTGGCCTTTTCTTTCTTTTTAAAATCTTTCTGAGATAGAGAATCACTGTATAGCCCAAGCTGGCTTGAAACCTAGTGTGAGTCTCCTGCCTCAGACTCCTGAGAGCTAGGATGACACTCTGCTTTGCTTAATTTTTTTAAAAAACTTAAAAGTTGGTTGGGAGCTGGATTAAAGGCATATTTCATCATTCTTGCCCCCCTCTCCCATGGTTTAAATTTTAAATAAGAATTCAAAGTAAGTAATAAGCATGAGAACACACGCGCGTGCGCGCGCGCGCACACACACACACACACACACACACATCGTGGACTTAGGAATCACACTGCCAGCTGGTGTGTTTAGCCTCTGGCCTTCTGATCATGAACACAAGGGCATTTTTAATCCTTGCCTAAGTACCATCACATCCAGAGAGGCCAGATGGGCAGGCAAACCACACAGGCACCCTGCTGGTGGGTTCCTCTACCCAGCCTGGATCACCTATGGAGCAGAGCCAGCTGGAGGGCAGGGCAGGCTGGCCAGGTGGTAGAGGCCTGGCCCTGCAGCTCTATAGCAAGCAGTGAGTGGCCAGCCTTCTGTGTACTAGCCCACAGATAAGGATGGGCAGGGCCATGGTGCCCTAGCTCCTAGCCCTTACCAGGATCTGGCTGTGAGATGGGAAAGTGGGGACTATCTGTGTGCCAGGGCCTGGCTGAGAAAATAAAGTTCCGGAAGGGGAGTGGCTGGCTTGTAATCACACATGGCACATATTACTGGGTTAGGGTTGGCCACTCCAACAGGCCAGCAACAATGTCACAGAAGCATTTACTTGTGCTTGCTTATATGGAACTGCAGCGGCTGGTGGAGAGCCCCAGAGCAGGAGGTACAGGGGAGAAGAGCTAGGCTCGGACATGGCAGCCTCTGTGCAGGGTTGAGGTCCCTGTTCCTAACCACCTGGACCCTCCCTGTGCTCTGGCAGGCACATGACCACAGGAAGAGTCGACAGCCTATGTTGAGGATCCCCTTCTCAAGTTCTGGCCCCAGATGCTCTACCTGGAAGCCTAGGAAAGGGGCCAGGGAGGTGGTGTGTGTGGCTCAGTGGTAAGGTATTGGCTGAGCATGTGTGGGTGGGTCCTGCTCGGTCTTCATCATCTACAGAGTAGACACAAGGCCCCAGGTTTCAGTCCCAGCATCAAACATCCACAAGATGCTCATATTCAATCTCTGGGAAATAAAAGCACCCCAGGCATACTGGCCCCATCCTACCTGCTATTCTGCCTGATGTGTTGACATCAATGACAAGCATGGAGGTCCCTGTATCAACTACCCTGTCAATCCTGCCTCAGGGGTCACAGTCCTTAACTTCAGGTCTGTAGGGTGGCTCCAGACAGAGCCCACCGTGACCGTGACCTGTGACCCCCACCCCTTCATGTTGTCCCACTATCTGCCCTAATCCATGTTACAACCCACAGTCCTAACAGCTTGGGCTTTCTGTGTTACATCAGGGACAAGGGAGACATGGCCCGACCAAGGGAGGCAGAGTAAAAGTACAACCTGGGGCAGTATGAGTGGCTGATCTTAGGCAGGTGCTACACCCAGGCAGCTTGTGCAAAGGCCCTGGACTGGACAGATGGAACTGTGAGGTCAGAGCAAGGGGCACAGGGCTCCGCAGGATCAGTCTCACAGTGGGGCTGACAGGTCAGGCCTTTAATGAGTAGGTGATAAAAATAGAGAGGACCACAGCCGCCAGCAGAAGCAGTGTTGGATCAAACTGAGAGCCAGCAGGATGGCGAGAAGAAGCTGAGCATGGAACAGGGGAAAAATAAAATACTCAAAGGTACAGGTGGCCCGGAGCGATGGTCCAGTGATTAAGAGTTGGCTGCTTTCCACAGGACCCAGGTTCAGCTCCCAGCATGGACATGGTGGCTCACAACCACCTGTAATTCCAGACCCAAAAATCCAGCACCCTCTTTTGTCCACAGAAAGTACTGTGCACACACAATGCACAGTCTATATGTGGGCAAAACACCCATACATATAAAATATTTTGTAAGACTTATTTAGTATCATGTATACAGTGTTTTGCCTGTATGTGTCCCAAAGAAGGCACCAGATCTCATAACAGATGACTGTGAGCCACCAGGTAGTTGTTGGGAATTGAACTCAGGTCCTTTGGAAGAGCAGCCAGTGCTCTTAACCCCTGAGCCATTTCTCCAGTCCCTCCTAAAATATTTTTTAATTAAAAAAAAAAAAAATGATGAGCTTGGAAGGGCCAAGTTGAAGTGTCATTAGCAAAGTCAAAGGCTTTTGGAATCCCTCCTGGCTCCAGACCTTCTTCAAAGTTGAGTGCTAAACAGCACAGACCCAAAGCCACTGCTAGATTCCTGGAGACAATGCTTACTTTCCTGCCCCAGGACCTTTGCAGAGCTGGGTCTTATGGGGCTCTGGGGACAGATGTGTCACCCCTAGGCACAGTCCCATGCACTCCCCCCTTCAGGGCATGCTGATGCTGGGTTGGGGCAACACAGGAACCTTACCCTGACCAGCGCTGCTGACGCCCAGATGTGCAAGGCTGCCGGTGCTGCTAGAGCTGGTGAGACCGGGGAATGGGGGCTCCTCGGGGTCCAGCGGCGTTGGGAGTGGGGAGGGAAAATGGGTGTTGGTGAGGTCAGGGAGGGAGCCCCCCGTGTTGTGGGTAGCAGGGATCAGGGTTGCTGTGCTCTCCTGCTCTGCAGATGGGAAGATGCTGGAGAGGCAGATGCAGATAGGGCATGAGGTCTGGGACAGTGACTAGCTGGCCAGCCATGCCACCCCAGGACAACTGCAGTAGGACAGGAGGGGACTGGGGACCGGTGGGTACAATACCCTTGGTGAACTATGAACACGACAGGATCCCAGGCTGGGAGGAGGGCATAGGGGACATGTCTGGCATCAAGTGACAGGGGCCAGGTCCTCTGAGTACCCACTGGTGGTATGCCCATTTTCTCCCACCAGCAGGTACAGGCTTGGAGATGGAAAAGCCCTGGGAACAGAGGGCTGTGGGGGGCTCAGACTTACTTGATTCCAGGAACCTCACAGGACTTGGGCCTGGAACCCGTCTGAAAGAAAGCAGAGCAGTTGGTATGTGGCAGGCATGGCTGACTGCCTGTGTGCTGAGTCCAGTGCTTTGCTCTTCCCATCCTCCCTTCTCTGCCCAGAATCAGCAGCCAGGTGGTGCCGGGTGGCTTTGAGGAGCCCAGGGAAGAGCCAGGAACTGTAACGAGGGGTCTACCTACACCCTCCCCAGATCCCGTAGCTGCCCTTGTGGATGGACAAATCCACATCTTTGCCAAAGCCCCAAGCACAGATCTTGGCTGTGGCACTGGAGACTCCTGGTCCTCTGGGGCCAGTGTTGTGGGCTGGAGCCCAAACCAGAGGAATGTAGGGCAGGCAGATAGCAGCTAGGAGCTTCCTTGAGGGTGGCTTCTGATTGGCAGACTGGCTATATTACGGGACTCTGGCTGGAGAAGATTTGGAAAAGCTTTCTGGGTCAACAATATGGCTCAGCCAGTAAAAAAATATTGCCACACAGGCTGATGGTCTGAGTTCGAGTCCCAGGACCCACACAGCAGGAGAAAACTGACTTCTAATGTTGTCCTTTTTCCTCCACACATCAGGCACACACAACATAGACACACACATATATACACACACATAAACACAAACATACACACACATGCACACACACACACACACACACACACACACACACACTCATGTACACTATATGTTTAAAAAATGTAATTAAGAAAAAAACAAGTGTTCCATGAACTCAGAGACCCTCATGGCCTTTTTTGCCATGTGACAAAGTCCCAAAGGTCTCTGAACATATGTTCATTCTTTTTTACATTTTCACTTTGGCAATCTGTCAAATCTTGCTGCTTGCAAGGACCTCCTACCTCAGCCTCGAGGTACAGAGGTGAGGTGAGCATCGTGCTACACCCACCCTGTCATGAACTGAGCCAACAAGAGTTTAGAGCTGTTTGGATGGTCAGAAATTCTCTTTTTGTTTATTTGGGTTTTGGTTTGAGATAAAGTTTTTATGTACAGACCTGGCCATCCTGAAACTCTCTATGTAGACCAGGATGGCCTTGAACTCATCAGAAATCCACATGCCTGTACTTCCCTGCAGGGATTAAAAGTGTGCAACATCACACCTGGCCGAATTATTTTTCTTCAGTGTTGGGAATGGAATCCATATGTGCTAGACAAGCATGCTACACCTTAGTCATACCCCTAACCTCCCTTTTACTTTGAAAAAAAATTTTTTAAAGAGTATTTTGCCTGTATGTATGTGTACCAGGCGTGTGCCTGGTACTCCTAAAGTGAGAAGAGAACTCTGGTCCCCTGAACTTGACACAGTTGCCTGTAAGTCACTTCCTGGGTGCTGGGAACCGGATCTAGGTCCTCTGGAAGAACTGCTGGCCCATCTCTCTGCTGAACCTTTTCCTTTTTAAACAAAATTTATCATCTATTTGTGTGAGCATGTGAAGGGTCTGGGCACACTTGCGCCATTCCAGACATGTGGAGGTCAGAGGGGTTGGTCCTTCTCCTACCATGGCTCCTAGGGATAGAACTAGGTCATCAGGCTTGGTGACAAGCACCTTTGCCTGCAGAGTCCTCACCAGGCCAGCTTTTGTTTGTATTCTGAAGGCTCTGTGGCTTCTGGGGTCCCAGCTGGCATGAGTGTGTGTCCTTTTCACTACCAAAGCTTGGTCAACGTAAACAAGGGCCCCACCTCGGGGAAGATGGAGCCACCTCAACGTGCCACCTGGTCATTTGTTTCCAGATTGGGTTTGAGAAAAGGTTGGTCTGCCCGGCAGCTCTTACCTTCTTTGAGTCCCATGACTGCTTCGAAAGGGTCTTGTCCGTCTCGGACCTGGTTTCCTCCATGCCTGGGACAGTGAGCAGTAAGACTGTGGGGGGTGGGGAGAGAATGGTCAGGAAACCATGCCCTCAGGGCCATGGTGATTGCAAGGCCCTAACAGCAAGCTTAGGGGATTTCCTGAGGCTGTGAAAGAGGGGCAAGGAACAAGAAAGCCCTGCACAAGGGATATCAGCTGTGTACGTGCAAAGCAGCTGAGATGGCCAGAGCCCTAAGAGCCGTGACTGCAAAGGCCAGCAGAGAAGCTGAGGCTCATGCCCCCCAACAGTGCTTGCATCCAGCACTTGAGCCAGGCTTGGGTCCCCTACACTAATGAAGGGTTCTGACCCTATTGTTGATGCTACCTTGGATTAACTGATCTGCCCAGAGTGGGCCTGCTTGAGGATGAGCAGAGCTGTGGGCAGGGACCTCAGGCTAGGCCAGTGCTGAGACTGAAGAGCTTTGCTGGGCCTGGTGGGAGGCCTGAGGGATGAGGTGGATGGACATTGCTTGATGGGCTGTGGAACCTGCCTTAGTCATGGTGAGCATGGTGAGGACCCCCCCCCCCCCCACCGCCTGTTCTTTTTAATTCTGCTTTGTTTCACAGTGCTGGGGCTGGACCTGTCGCCCTACATCATTCAGTAAATACTCTGAGGCTACGGCCTTTATTTTCTTCTTCTTGCTGAAGTCATGTCCACCCTTGTGACTTACAGGGCCAGAAGAAGCAGAGACAGATGGGAAAGCAGGTCAGGGGGTACTGGGAGACAGCCAGGGTAAACTGTGCCCTGTGTTGGTCCCTCTTGGAGCGCAGGACATGGGTCCTCCCATATCAAGGCTGTTTGAATTCTGTGCACAGAACCCCACTGAAGCTCCTGAGAGGGCATGAGACCTTTGTGCATACCCCAGAAGCCATCTGTGTAACACAGGTCTCAGAATAGTGTGCACTGTTCTGTCCAATCTCAGCCTTCTCCCTCCCCCTGCAGACAGGGTCTTCGGCTTGCAGCTTTGGGCATCTGCCAGCAACTCCCAAGTCCTTTATCCAGTGGAGGCTTCCTGGGACCCAGTGATCTACCACACACACAGGCCCTTCCTTAGCACCTGGGCCTCAGATGCATGGAAAGTAATTTCTCTGGCTTCGGTGTCTAAAGCTGCGTGAGGCTTAGCATAGCCTCACAGAACGTGTCTAAAGCTGCGTGAGGCTTAGCATAGCCTCACAGAACTCACATCTTTAAGACAAGAGTTGTGTCAAGGCCTAACTGCTGTGTGGGAGCTCAGGACTGGGGACAGCCTCAGCTACAGGGCTATGGCAGCAGGTAAGGAACCTCTCGAACCTAGGAAGGAGATGTCCCTTTTCTCATATGGAGTTATAAGTAACTGGACCCAAATGGGGAATGGGATAGTTCTGGGCAGGAGTCGGAGGTCCTGATCAAATACTCCCTGAAACAAGTCTGTTCTCTGCTGCTGTGTGAGTTAATAGACCTTTACTGCACGCACTTACCAACTTCCTACAGCCCAGCCCCGGCCTGGAATACAGTCAGTGCTCAACACAGGCTTCTACCAACAAAACATGTATGCACTCATCACCTAACTCCAGTAGCTGCACCTGGGCAGAATTTCCTGAGAACATTTATCCTACTGATTCTTTCTCTAAATATTAGCCCACCACAGTCTGGTGACCGCAGGGGACATGGGGGCCACCTGAGGCTGGGTCGTCTGGGTCTCTGACATACCTCTCTTCTGGTGTGTATCCTGGGACCCGCCTATGAAGGATTCTGCCTGGGTGGGTGTCATTGTGCTCTGGTGCAGGGCGGAGTCAGAGTTGGTCCTGGGAACAGAGAGATGGTGATACTCAGGCTCAGCCATGATCTATACATGTGAGATACAGCCTTCGTCCCTACAAGGGTCCAGAACATGCCCCATGGGTAGCCTGTGTGGATCCAGGTCAGTGCTCTGACCTATCTGCGACTCATTTTCTTATGGGTAAAATGGACATGAAAACAACTTATAGCCTAGGACTTTTCTACAGGGTCTCATGTAGCCCAGGCTGGCCTCAAACTCACTGTGTAACTGACCTTGAACCTCTGATCCTCCTGCCTCTACCTCCCGAGTGCTATGATCATGTACACAGGTGTGATGTACACGTGGAGGTCAAAAGACAGTCTTGGTGGGAGCTCTCCCCGACCACCTTCTGTGACACAGGGCCTTTCCTTGCTCACTGCTGTGCACACTAGGCTGTCCCACATCCCATCTCACTGCAGTGTGCTAGGATTCCAGATGTGAGCTGCTGTGTTTGATTCCATGTGGGTCACAGGATTTGAACTCAGAGCCTTGTTTTTGGCATCATTTTCCAAAGAACTGCCACCCAGCTTTTTATGCCCGCTTTTTTTCTGTTTAAAGAATTGTGATATTTTAAAAGATATATTTTTATATGTATTGGTATTCTGCCTGTGAGTATGCTTGTGTACCACATGAGTACCTGGTGCTCATGGAGGACAGAAGAGGGCATCAGATCCCCAGGAATTGGAGTTACAGATGGCTGTGAACCACCATATACGTGCTAGAAAATAGTCCATGCTCTACGGAGCTGTCTCTCCAGTGCAGTTTTATGTGGAGCTGAAGATGGAACCCAGACTTTGTGCATGCTAAGTTAGCACCCTACCAACCAAGCACCAAGCACTCTACAGCTCCATCCCAGCTAGGTTTGTTTTAACTGAGAGCATCAGCCAGGGATGGTAATCCATACACGTGGTCCTAGCAACAGTGAAGACAGAAGAATTGCTTGAGCCCAGGAGTGTGAGGCCTGCCTAAAGAACACACTGAGAAACCGTGTTTGAAAAGATCAGGCACAGAAGGTAAGTGTGTGTGGCACCAAGTCTGATGACCTAGGTGTTAGCTCTGGGACCCACATGGCAGAAAAGAACTGCTCAAGCTGACCTCTGACCTCCATCCACCTGTAGCACATGCGCTCTCCCCTCCTCAAAGCCAGGTGTGGTAGCATATACCTTTAATCCCAGTACTTGGGAAGCTAAGGCAGGCAGACCTCTATAAGTTCAAAGCCAGCCTGGTCTACAGAGTGAGTTCTAGGACAATGAGCACTATAGAGCAAGAACCTGTCTCAAAATAAAACAGAAGCTGTAGCTCAGGGGTCGAGTGCTCCCTTGTTACCCACAGGGCCTTGGGTTTCATCCCTAGCACCACACAGCCTGGGTGTGGTGACGCGGGTCTGTCATTTCAGTGGCTAAGGCTGGACAGCAGGTGTTAAGGTCATTACCGGCTACATAGCAAGTGGGGATGGCCTGAGTCCATGAGACCTTGCCTCAGAGAAAGAAAAGAGAAGTAGCAGAATACGTTAGTTATCACCATATCTATGGAGCATGTCTTTGGGAACCACAGGACACCGAGCCTGTGTACAAACCCAGCAAGCATCCCTCTGATACAATGTTTGTGCAATGTTGGCACAAAGCCTTCACATCCTCCCAAGATGTCCATCATGGAATTGTGGGTGATGCTCACACTGTGTGTAGTTATTGTTTTTTTTATGTGTATATGTGTGTGTACATGTAGTTACTTTAGATGCCAGAAGAGGGTTCAGATCCCTTGGAAGTAGAGTTACAGGTGCTTGTGTGTAGCATGTGGCACTAGGATGCAAACCCCGAGTCCTTTGGAAGAGCAGCTGGGTGTGATTAGCCGCCGAGCTGTCCCTGAAGCCTCTTGTCCTGAGACAGGATCTCTCTGTGTAAGACCATTTAGAAATGTGTCTGAAATGCTGCTTCCATAGAGCAAAGTGTCAGACTTGGTGGTACACACGTCTGCCCTCAGCTCAGAGATGAAGGAGCACTCAAACCTAGTGATTTGCAGCCAGTCTGGGCTACAGAGTGAAAGGCTGTCTCATTAGGACAAAATAAAAATGAAACAGGAAAAGATACACCACCAACTATTCAATCCTGAAAAGAAGAAATATAAGCTGATGGTGGCCTACATCTATAATCCCAGCACTCAGGAAGCAGAGGCAGGCAGATCTCAGAGTCTGAGACCAGCCTGGTCTACAGAGTTAGTTACAGGACAGCCAGGGCTACACAGAGATACTGTCTCAAACAAACAAAAAGAAATAAAGAAAAAGAAAATATAGGGAAAAAAGGAGGGAAGAGGAACAGGGAGGAAGAGGAGGGGGAAAGGGGGAGGAGGAGGAGGAGGAGCAGGAGGAGGAGGAAGAAGAGGAGCAGGAGGACGAGGAGCAGGGAGAGAAATGAGGCTTGGAAGGCTCCTGAAGCCATGCTCTCCATATTTCACAGAGCTGACTTCTGGAATCCTTTGGAAGCATCTGGCTCACTTGGTCACTTTCCAGTGACTGTGCCCTACATCTCTACACAATTGTAACAAACATCTACACTGTTTCCTCCTGAAGGCAGGTGGCCCTGGCACTGACCTCCTCCAGCTGGTGTCTGCAGGAGGCGAGAGGTACACGGTGCTGTAGGGACAGCTGTCAGCGTGTCTGAGTTAAGGAAACCTTGAAGTGGGCTCTGACCTCTCCTGTGCCCACGTGTCATGGCCACAGAACAGGAAGCCTGATGCACAGGCTGTGGGGTCAGGTTGCTGGGAGCTGCTGGGAGTGGCCTGGGCTCCCAGCTTGTGGCTGGGCCTGCAGACAGCTGGCTGGGAGGGCAAGGGGTGTTTCCTGCCTGGCTAGAAGCAGCTGCTAGAGTAGAGGCTCCCTGGGGGGAGCGGGGGAGAGACTAGATTCATTCACCTACAACTCAGCACCACCCTCCAAACCATTCCAGGAGGAGGCCTGGGCCTTACATTGGGGCCCAGATGCCTCAGAGAGGCCAAATTCAACTGACTTCAATTGAGGTGGCTCCCAGAACCAAAGGCTTAGAAGCAAGAAGCAGAAAGCAGACTGACAGCTCCATCTTGCAGAGTTGGGGGTGGGGGCGAGAGTAACCTAAAGCCCCTTTGTGATGGGGATCTTATTGAGGCAGCCAAGGGAGGAGGACCCTGGCAGGTGTCCACCCTCCAAACAACAGAGGCTGACTGTTCGTGTGGAGTCACTGTTGTGTCCATCTGGGCTGGCTCTCTGTGGCCTCCACTTCCTGTAGCACTTGAAGGCTGTGTTCTTGATCATTCCTTGTGGCCCAGTTCTCTGTGGTCTGGAGTCACTGTCCCTAAATCTCTTTGTCCCACTGACCTCACTTCTGACTCCAGCACACTGGCTATTTCTAGACTATCCCCCAGATTTTTCTGATTTGGTGTCCAAAGGCAACAGGGAATGCCTGTTCCCCTGTTCCCTCCCAATCTCACACACATCCTCTGCATAAAGGATATCTGTCGTCCATGTTTGTCAACTGACAGGGGCCGGCGGTGCGGGGAGCCAAGTCTACCACGCTCACGATATACTCTGTCCACAAGCCCATGATGTCGTGTGGTCCGACTTGTGTCCAGGCCTGAGGACTGAAATGCTGTCTGGAAAGAAGGATGGGTCAGGAATGGGGGTTCAGAAAGGAAAGTGGAGAAACAAACCCAGGTTCCAGCTCTACCTTCAGGGACTCCTGATCTGGGGATACACCCTAACTCTATTCCAAAGGCCTCTCTGGCAGCCCAAGTTCAAGCTGAACCATGGGGCTAGGGTGCAAAAGCTGGCAGGGGTATCCCAGGAAGGGCAGGAGGCATGCTGTACAGCCTGCATGTTAGGGCCAGACAGGGCGGTACAAGCTTTGCCTGCGTGCCAGAGGTAGCTTTCCCCAGCTGGCCAGGTGCAGACAGGCCTCCACCCTCTCTCCCAGGCCTGGCCGACCTCCTGTCCCCACCTACGTCATCTCTGGGGGGCTGCCAAGAGAGGCCCCCAGGGCTTCAAGCCCAGAGCTGCTTCAGGGCCCACCTGGTCCAAAACGTGTTCCCAAAAGGATCAAGACAGAGCCCAGAACTGCTCTGGATTGAGCAGTGAATCTCTCTCCTACCCCCTCTCACACTCTTACCCGGAGCATCTCAGCCAGGCGCCAAGTACAGGCGCCTTTCAGGACTGTGGCCTGGCTGGATGGTGCTGTTTACCCATATCTGGGCTGGCACAAGGATCCAGGCAGGCCTCGGAGTCCCCAAGGCTGCCAGAAGCCTATCACCATGATGGGGTGAACTCAGCTGCCTGAGCCAGCCCAGGATATGTTTTGCCCCATGACTGCCTGGCTATCTGGGCCCTTTTGTCCCCAGGCAGAAACCAAAAGCCATTCTGATATTCAAAAAGGCTTACTGCAGGCAGTGGCTGGAATGGACTGGCCACTTCTCTCTGTGTGTCTGCCTTCAGGGCTGGCTGAGTGGCCACTGCCAAATCTCTTTTGTGACCCAGAAAAACCTTGCTGGTTTGGGACTGTTATATACCTTTCCCTATAGAAGGGCACTGAGCCCCAAAGATGACCATAAACCTCACCACAAGGGCCTGGGAAAGAAGGGGCCAGTCATCTCTCTGAGACACCTACAAGCCCCTAGGAAAAACTGAGGAAATTGCTACCCATATCTCTAGACCAGTAATGACCCCACATATCAGGTCCCTCTAGCTCTCTGCCCCCAGCAGCAAACAAAACCCATCCTGCACACAGGCCACTAGCCCTTTAGACTCCACCCAGCCTTTCAATCCCCACCCATTTCTCCAGGTCCCTCCTAGCTCTGCAGCCCTATTAGGGATCCAGCACTTGGGCATGTGCATGCTTCAGGGCTTGGACTCTACTAAAACAGACCCAAGATATGTGTACATGGCATCTGCCCAAGAAATACCTCAAGAGTCCTGGAGGACTTTGAGCAGCACCTAAAAAAACACTGTTCAAGATGGGGGCACTGAGCAGATTTGCTTCAGGTAGGTGGATGAAGGGGGCACCTCTCTGAGAGCCACAGAAACAGCTCTGGGGCACCCAGCACCCACATATGGGTCAAGGTCTTATAGGCTGATGCTGGGCAAGAACAGCCTCAGTCTGGATCTCAGTTATGAAAGACACTTAGCTATGGCCAGGGCTATTCCCCAAAACCCACTGCCCTGAAAATGCAAAGAACCAACACCCTGAACTGTCCAGTGGGCAGTGTGCCTCAGGCAAATATGGGCCCAGTGGGGTCTCTGATACCCTCGTACTGAGTGCACTGTAGAAACCATGCAGCTAAGTGAACATGCTGGCATGAAGGGAAGAGCTGGAAAGAAGATAAAATGAGGTCACCTGTTCCAGAAAGCCAGTGACTTCAGTTCCCTAAGCTCTGGAACACCATAGGGTAAAGTCCCCCAGGACCAAGCTAGCAGCCCTAAGCACACCCAGGCACAGGCTGTCTAGCCCAGCAGCTGTTCTATCATGTGATAGAGTGGGGTCCTGACTCTGGAGCCTGCCAGCTCTTGGGGACATGGTTGCTTCCGGTCCCTTGGTAGCACTGTTTGATGGCTGGAGAGCTCTGTCTGTACTCCCCTCCTTGCATGTCTCCTGAAGACTAGGGTCTGGGGAGAAGATGCTAGCCCTTATCTACATTATTTTGACAGCGGCCCGTGCAGGGTCTGCAGCTCTGCCAAGAACTGTCTGCAGACAAGTGGGGTCAGGCGGCAGGGGCTTCCTTCTAAGAACTGCAGATCAGTGAGGTGGCTGGAGCCAAGCCTCCAAGGCCCTAAGCTCTTCCCAAAGCCTCGAAGTCTGCAGGCAGGTGCAGCAGCTGCTTATTGCTGTAAGCAGCAGTGGGGGCTGACTCCAGGAGTCTGTGGAGCCCAGGGAACCTGGCTAGGCTACTCTGCCTCCTCCAGCGCCCCGAAATGGAAGGGAAATGGGTGGAAAAAGGCTCAGCCTGTGGGTCACCCTGCTGTCCCTGGAGTTGTGGCTGATGTGGGGCCCAGAATGGGACATAGGTAAGACAAGAAGACTTTGAGTATCACCTAAAAGAGCAAAGTACCAGGAGGACAGGGGCTCACCTGGAAGGAGAAATCCATGCTGCCACTTCCAATCTGGTTCACGTTGGGCAGGGACCCGCCATAGTACTGGCCGCGGCTGGGGCCCAGCTGCAGGTACTGGGTCTTCTGCAGTTGAAGCTGGAGAAGCAAAGGCACCAGCTGTCATCACGCATGAGGGAACATGTTCTAAGAGAGTCCCCCCGAGATCCCCAGAGGGCCTAGGTGGTGGGACTGAGGGACTATGGGGAAATTCTGTGACTGAGATTCTGAAAGAGGCAAAACCTACTCTGGATGGCCCTCCCTGAGTGGGACAGTGCACTCTGAGAAGCTCCTGACCATGAATTTGCAGAGCTGGCTGGGTGGCTCACTCTGCTGATACCTGGGGAAATCTGGCTAGAAACCACAGATATGCAGGTCATTGGGAAGTCTCTTTCAATGGTGGGAAATATGTTACTGATGTAATGTGTCCCAACTCCCACAGGGCTGTAGGGCTGCCTGCTCCTCTAGACCTAGTCAAGCACTGTGGATCCTGCATAAGCCCCCCCCCAGTTCCTTGGGGCTCTGAGGAAGGAGGTATAGCCACACATGTGAGTAGACGTCTGCTGGTCACCAGCTCTGCTAGGAGTGGGGAGATGGTCTCTGTGATTGTAGGGGACAGTGGCAGATGAGGCCCATCTCCCTCAGTGACCAGAGTCCTCAGTGTCTGAATGCACTGGCTAGGCACATGGGAAAGTGCTGTCCGCCCTGGCCTGTGGTTGCTAGGGTCCTGCACTGTGTACACAACAGGGGCTAGTTCTCAGTTCTCTTACAAACAACTGGCGGCCCAACTTCCCACTCCTTTCTCACGCCAACCCTTGCTTCCTGGGGAGGCCTGGGACATTGGAGGGAAAAGCGGAATTCCAACTGGCTGCAGACTGGGCCAAGCACCTGGCCCAGGTAAACAGCTGTTTCCTGTGAGCCTCAATGGAGAAGAGGGGAGGATGAACAAGCCTGGTCCTTAGGTGCTTCTGCTGGGTCTGTACTGGGAGGCTGGTGTGTTTGTGTCCTCAGGGGTCCTCCCCTGCCCCCCAGCTCCCTACTGAGTTCTTCCCCAGCAGCTATGGAAGGGAGCCAGCAAGATGGCTCAGCAAGAAAAGGTGTTTGCTGCTAAGCCTGACAACCTGAGTTCAATCCTGAGTTCAATCCTGCTCTAAAAAAGCAGAAGGGAAGAGCTGGAGCAGCAATACCAACAAGATGAAAGGTACGGGAGCCTCAGTACCCAGTCTGACCACGTCTAACAACCTGAGTTTGAGCCCCACAATCCATATGGTGTAAAGAAGGAGCTGACTTTCACATGTACATCATGGCACACTCTCACACACGATGATGGATGGATGGATGGATGGATGGATGGATTGGGGGTGACCGTGTAAGCCCCTATAGCTGAACTGTAGCCCTGTTCCTGCTACACTGCTTCTGAGAACAGAGCTTGTCTGCAGAAATGCCAACCTGGTATCTGCTGATGAGCATGTAAGTAAGAGAGTGAGGGATGAATGGAGCACACATGAACAGAACAGTCGAAGGAGCCCGCTGCTCTCTTTGGGGCTGCCCACAGAGGACAGCCCGTCAGTTCCTCGGAAGCCACACTGCATCTGAAGCAGTGCTTCTTTACCTGTGGGTGTCGACCCCTTGGGGGGGGGGAGTCAAATGACTTTCACAGGAGTCGCATATCAGACATCCTGCGTATCAAATATTTATTACATTATGATTCACAACAGTAGCAAAATTATAGTTATGGAGCAACAAAATGTTTTTACACAGCATGAGGAAGTGTGTTAAAGGGTCATGGTATTAGGAAGGCTGAGAACCACTGCTCTTGTTCCTGATCCCCAGGCCAAGCTGGCCACCTTGACATAAGCAGGTGCATGTGGATGGACACTGGCCCCTGAGAGACCTTCCACTGCCCTAGACACAGCTCAGCACTAAGGCCTATTTGATACCTCCCCTTCCCACCCTCACAGCTGCTAGCAGGGGGTCACATCACAGCATTCCTACTCAGGTGCTGTTGGGCCCAAGTCCACAAACAGCCATCTCCAAGATCCTGAGAGCCTACCTCGATAGAGGGTAGGCAGACACCCACATGTGCTTCTACTTGTCCCATCAGCCCCCTGAGTCCTGACATCACAGAGACGCTTTTTAAGAACAAGTATTTTAGCTGGGTGGTGGTGGTGCCCAGTGCCACTCTCCACTGGACGCCAATCCAAGAAAGGACCTTAGCACTGGCCTGGTCATAAGCTCTGCTTGCAGCCACTTGGCCCCAGCCACCCTTGGTCAAGGTATTTCTGGATCTTGAAGCTGCCGCAATGAGTCCCAGAGACCTGGTGGCTGCTGTATTCAGAACCCGACTGTGAGCAGGGCCTGCAAGTGGGGACTCACTTCCTGCCTGCTAGCTGCAGCCTTGGATCCTTCCAGAATGCCACTCCCTGCTCGTGCTGACCCTTCCAGGCAGTGCCTGGCCATGAGAGTCAGAGCAGTGGTATCCTTGCCATTCCTTTCACTGTTGTCCTCACATAGTTGACGGGTAGAGGAACAGCCTGTCACACTGTGGCCATGCTGGACATGTCTCCACAGACACAGCATCTGGACGGGTGTTGGCTAGAAGGGGCATCTCTGGGTGTTCCCTGAGTCCCTCCACCCCAGGGCAAATCCCAGGTGAACATGGTAAGACTAGGTTAGAATTCTAGAATTGTCCAACTGCCACAAGCTGAGTGGCTTAAAGCCATGGGCTTTCCTGCCTCAGATCCCCTAGAGGCTCCTTCCCTTCTCACCCATCTTCTACACACTCTAGGCAGCCTGTGACATAGGCTCACAGTTCCACTATCTATGTGCCCCATGCTGTGGTCTATGTCTCAGCATCAGGCCATGCCCACCTCTCTCCACTCATACACCACAGACCTCGGTATCTGTGGGTCCCATGTTCAACAGGCTCCATACAGAAAGATCACTGCATCTTTCCAAGAACCCACAGATTCCCGAGATTCCTACAGCTTGGTGGAGTCAGATGTTCCAACTCCTGTGGAGAAGTTTCTAGAAGGATTAGAAGAGACTCCAAAACTACCTCATGTCAGATAGCAACTTGAATACTCCTGAAATTTTGTGTCCAGGGAGCCCTTGGCACCCAACCCCCACAGACACCACGAGGTGATGAACAAGCCCTTAGACTTGACTCTCAGTTTAATCGAGGGTAAGCTCACCTGGAGACTCTTTTTAAGAACAAGTATTTTAGCTGGGTGGTGGTGGTGCATGCCTTTAATCTCATGAGTTTGAGGCCACCCTGATCTACAGAGCGAGTTCCAGGACAGTCAAGGCTATCCGAGAAATCCTGACAACAAAACCCAAACCATGCATTTTATTTTTAATTATATGCACTTGTGCACATGTTCCAGATGCCAGAAAGGGACGCTGGATCCCCCAGAGCCTGAAGGAGCAAACCCCAGTTCTCTACAAAAACAACGCTCACACTAACTCTGAAGCCATCTTTCTGGCCCCTAAACTAAGGACTTTACTTCCACAGCTCCTGACTCCAGAGCATGAGGATGCACTGTTGGGGAGACACATTCTTGGGACAGTACTCTACTCCTCTGATGGGACCGGTCAAGTCTAGCTGAAAGACAGGGCCTACGTAGCTAGGAGGTGGCCAAGCATGGCAGAGTTGTCCTGTAAATTGGGGTCCAGGCCCCTTCAGGAACCAGGGGCTGACATCTTTCCCACTGCTGATGGAGCATCTCCCCAGGTGGATGGTTAGTGGAGGTCCCCACTGGCCTCTCCTGAGGTGGGCTGGCCAGGGCATCATAGACTTGTGTGGAGCCACTATGGGGATGAGAAAGGACCTGGCAGTTTCCCTGGAAGACCTGTGCAACCCATAAACCCACGAGCCCCTCCCAGCCTCACTTCAGATGGGGCGACCTTGAGTAGGCCAGGACTGTCTGTAGTCATCATGGCAACAGGCTGGCCTTGTAAAGAGATTAAGGGGGGACAGGCCAGCTGACGATGGGGCTCTGTTCTGTGCAGACTATGGTGAAAAGGAGCAGGGAGGGAGGAGAGGGGTGTAGGCTCTGTGTATGTCTCAGTAACCCCCTTCACTTGTCTGACCTTCTGCTCTCCCCAACCTCCACAGCCCCTCTACCGGGTAAGCTAGCTGCAGCTGCCTAAGGGCCTTTGCATGGTTACCAGCGAGGGGACCAGCCACTGCCTAGAACTCTACTGGATTCTCCCTTCTTCAGTTTACCATCTGAACCTCCTTGACCAGGGTCTGTCTTCTGACATACCATCACCTCCACGGTGACCAGGAGCAGAGTCTCACAGAGAAGTGGAGCTTGGATATGCCACATGCAGCTAGAAAAAATGCTTTCAGGACTGACCAGAAAAACAGTTCTGGGACCTGCAGGTGGGGACACATCTTTTCCTGTGTCTAGACAGGGTGGCTACCCCTCCACTTATGGCTCAAAGCGGAGAAAGAGGCCCAGAGACTAAGCAAGGCCTTCCCAGTGCTGAGGCAGCACACAAAGGCCCAGAGGTCCACACACTTGGGTGCAGTATCATAGCTCAGTCACAGAAGAAAGCTAAGGGCAGAGGACCCTGGAATAGGGCTACTTTCTCAGTATTCTCTAAGAGGAGAGCTGGCCTCTCTGGGACTCTGCAAGGTGAAGGAAGTCTTCAAGGGACAAGTGAAGTGCAGGAAGGGCTGGTACAAAAGGCCCTGGGGCAGGGCCCTCAGACAGCCAGCCACCATGAAGGGAACAGAAGCCACACAGTGCCACTCAGCACTGACAGAGACTGGGGCTCCTCTCCTACTACAAAGGACACCTCCCCTGCCCATGCTGCCCAGCCCTGTCAACCACCCACATCCCCAAGCTCTCCCCAAGAGGAGCCATCTGCTCCTCGAAGCTAAATCCTCAGATTTTAAAGAGAACACAGTTTCGGTTGCACTATCATGGCCCCACGCTAGGATCCCAGCTCGACCCAGCCCCAGTGGAGCAGAACCAGCTCCCAGGTTGAGGACTGGCTACAAACAGGTCTCCAGCTGTGGACTGGAGGGTTCCAGGGCGGTGAGGAAGACGGGGCAAAGCTGTAACCTTTTACACAATCCACTGGCCAAGTTCCTCTCCAAGTTCTGTCAGAAGGTGGGGAGAACCCCCTAGCTTCCCTCCTCCTTGCTGGGATGAGAGTCAGGCCTCAGGCATGGGGACTGAATACAGGGGCCTGTCATATTCAGCAGGGGCTTGGGACAGGCTGAACATGAGGGAAACCAGCCCCACATGTTCTGGGCAAGTGCTCTAGACCTGAGCTGCACCCCAGCCTCCCAAAAGCTCTGCTCCCTTGAGGGTCTAAAGGAAAGTATCCCAAACCAGAAGTGCCAGTATGTATTTTTCTTATATACCTCACACTCCTTGGCAGACTCTCCCCTCAGCATAGTCCAGTGACCCAGGCCACTAGAGGCTAAAAAGTGGCAATGATGGAGGACTGGATGCCACACCAGCAGGAGACAGCCTAGTGCAAACTAGTCCTTGCATTGAGGGCAGTCCCTTCCCACTCTATCAGCCCCAACTCTGCTTCCCATCTCTCTGGACATTTCTCAGCCCCACAGCTTTGCAAAATGTGGCTTCATGTCTGGCTTCTGTCATGTCCTATCTGTCTGAGATCCATCTGGTCCACTGCATGCCCCTGGATGGGCACACCACATTGCTGTTTATTTATTCCTCAGGTGATTGACACTTGGCATATTTTTCCATCTTTCGGCGGTTGGGAAGAATCTGTGAACATAAGTGTGCAAGTGCTTCAAATCCCCCTGCACACCTGGGAGGGGGCTGTGGTGCTGCTGGCGGTTCTGGGCGTCACTGGCTGTGCCACACTCCCACAGGCCCGAAGCTTTCAGCCTCACCTCCTCCCCAGCACTTGTTCCTTTTTGGGTCTCTTTGTTTTGCAGTGCTGGGGGTGGGCCCAAGACTAGAAGCACACTATGTAAATGTTCTGCCCTGACAGGACTCAGAACAATCCTCCTGCTGCAGTCTCCAATATGGGGGTTACAAGTGTGCACCACTATGAACGACTTCCATTTCTCATTTTATTTTTAAATCTTTTAAATATGATGTGTGTGTGGGGGGGGGGTTGCACATATATACAGGAATCCACAGGGGTTTTGGATCTCCTGAGCTGCCCGAGGTGGGTGCTGGAAACCCAACTCAGGTTTCTGCAAGTGCAGCCAACTCTCCTGATGCCTGAATTCTCTACCCCCCCCCCTTTTCCCCCTTGAGGCAGGGTCTCATGTAGCTTAGACTGGTTCTGAGACCTGGAGTGACAGCTGGGAACCACTACCCAGATGATGGCCATGCTATTAATTTTGAGGGAATCAAAGTTTCTAAGTCTTATACTTGGGCTCTTAAAAAATTGTTTTTAAATTATTTTATTTGAGACAGGGTTTCACTATATGGTTCTGGCTGTCCTGGAACTCATTGTATAGACCAGGCTGGCCTTGAACTCAGAGATTTGACTGCCTCTACTTCCTGAGTGTTGGAATTAAAGGTGTGTGCCACCATGCCCAGCACATTTGGGTTCATGACTGCCCCATACTGTGATGTTGCCAGAGTCCTGCTGGGTCACCGACTGACTTGGCACACTGAGGGTTCTCTGAAAGACACAGGCGTGCAGACTCCAGGCTGAGTTGCCTTGGTTCCTGGTGGGCCTCCAGCCCCATCTCTCCAGCCCACTGTAAACACAGACTCAGTACACAAGCACAGCGGAGCCTTGGAATGCCTTTAATCAGGCTCTGCAGCCGCTGCCAAATTTCCAAACCCAGGAAGGAGCAGGTCTGTGGCGGGCGGTGCGGCTGTTTCTCCAGACAGTGTGGAGAGGGTGAGGGTGAATACAGGCACTGAGGCTCAGAGCTGTGACGGGTCCCTTGGGGGTCTGTGCAGCACAGCTGGTTCTGTGAGGCCCTCCTCCTCCATAGGGTACCTAGCCCTCCCTATTGGCATAGTGCCCACTCCTGAGTGAGGCCTCATAAAGGGAAGAGTCCCAAGTTTGCAAGTTGGAAAAGTGAGGCACCAAGGGTTGGCTGAGGTCATAAGGGGCCTCTGTTACAAGCCAGGTTGTCTCATGGGTCAATGGGACATTGCCTCTGGTCTGGAGCTTTTCATGAAAAGTCCATTAACAGTTGTACTGTGTAGGGCCAGGTGTGGTGGTGCACACCTTTAATCCCGTACTCTGGGTTCAGAGGCAGGCAGATCTCTGTGAGATACAGGTTAGCTTGATCTACACAGTGAGTACCAGGACAGCTAGAATATATATAGAGACCCCATCTCAATAAACCAAATCAAACCAAAATAGTCAGTTGTATTAGAGACTGGAGTTGGAGCTCAGTGCTAAACACAAGCTGGTAGCTCAGTGGATATGGTGCTGGTAGTTCCTCGGTGGGTAGAGTGCTTGCCAAGCATGCACAAAGCCCTGGGTTTTACTCCTAGCACCATATAAACCAGGCATGATGGCACAGACTTAAAATTCAGATGGAGGCAGAAGGATCAGGAGTTTGAAGTTATCCTTGGTTTCATAGACTGTTTGAGGCCAACCTAGAATATCCACATACCTTAAGTCCTTGAGGATGTAGCACCCCAGCCTGCCAAGACCAGGCAGAGCGTGAGGTGCCAGGGTCCGTCTGTGGGAGCCCACAACAGTGTGGTTCTGCAGGGGTCTCTTGGCTTAGGCTCTGACATGACCTGCTGCCACCTCCTCCCCAGATTGCGTGGCTGGAACATGCCAGGCTGGAAACTACAGAACTTTCTGGGTTTAGGCCCCGTGCTTGAATCACACACACCTACCATGGGGGCCAGCGGGAAGCCTGTGGCGATAAGGTGATCACACAGGGTTTGAGTCTGTGTAGGCCAGGGTAGATAGATGGCTTGCACCACACAAAACTGTACCCTGCCAACAAAGCCACGGCCACCCAAACCTCTAAGGACAGCTGCATTAAAAAGCAGAGTCTCTGCAGAGTCAGTTTAGGATCTGAAAAATGAGGCCTAGACTTAAGGAGAGAGATGTGGCCAGAAGCCAAGGGATGGCAGGATGGCTGGAGCCAAAGGAAGGCACAAGCAAGGCGGGAAGAGAACTGAGCACTGTTCTGCCCTCCCAAGCCCATACACTCATGACATTGAGCCTCGTCTCCTTATAATGTGGGGTTTAGCAAAGAGTCAGAGTGTCGCAGGGGAGACAGTCAGAGTCTGGAGTCTAGACCACAGGCAGGAGAGGACTTGCAAAGTAGGTCTTTGGAAATGACAGGAGATCATGGCTACATGGAACTGACATGCCAAGCACAGAGAAGTAAAGAGAGTGAAGAAGCAGACACACAAGAAGACAAATCAAGGACCCCTGGAGATGCTCTAGGAAGAGGGTCAGGCAGAGGAGCAAGAACAAAGAGTGACGCACAGAGAAAGGGCCGTGGTCCAGGGCCTGGCCAGGCTAGCTGCAACAGTGTGTGTGTGTGTGTGTGTGTGTGTGTGTGTGTGTGTGTGTGTGGTTGTTAAGCTTAATTCTTCAAGAGACATCCACCATTTCTCACAAGCTTGGAAGTGGCCATGGAGGTGAGGCTAGCCAACTGGTGACCCCAGAGAGCCTCATACCTCTGCTTCCCTACCCTGGGACTGGAAGCATGTACCACCATACTCAGGCTTTCTTTGGGAGATGTTTTCATATTTATTTATTTAATGTATGTTTAGGTACTGAGAATGCCCAGTGTGCACCTGTGGAGGTCAGAGGACAAATAGAAGGACCTAGTTGTTTCCTTTACTTCCCCCATGCAGGTCTCAGGGACCAAACTCAGGTCGCCAGGCTTGATAGCAAGCACCTTGACCTGCCAGCCACCGTACTAGGCTGCGCCAGCTCTGCTTGGTTCTAAGCATCAAACACAGATCCCCATGTTTTTGTGGCAAGCACGTCACTGACTGAGCCATTCCCCAGCACACATCTGACTTTTGAGACAGGGTCTTATGTAGCCAGGCTAGACTAGAACCCTCTTAAATTTATATCTCATGGGCTAGGATCAGGTATTTGTCATGGTCTTGGCAAGGTGGCTGCTTTGGAAAGCAACTTAGTTCTAGAACCTGAGACGTCCACCTTGAATACTCTAAGCCCTCAGAGACATCATGACATTTCTGTACTGCAAGGTGCGGCTGCCAACTGAGCTGTGGAAGAATCAGCTTTCAGAAGAGATTAAAACAGTCCCCTGCCTCAGAGAATAGTAAGCATCGAACCCTAGGGTACATCCCAAAAGAAAAACAAAAAAACTGTAGCCAGGCACGGTAACATACATCTATCACCCCAGCACTCAGGGCATGGGCACAAGAGAATTAGGAGTTCAAGGTCAGTTTGGGCTTCATGAGATCTTGCTTCAAAAATCACAAAAACCATAATTTCCCAATGGGGACACACTGTCTCTGGCTGGACATGAGCTTCTGGTAGACCTGGCACCTCCACACCAGCATCACACCCTAGATCACCTGTAGCCCTTCTGTAACAAGTGTCCCCAAGTGGCAACAGCCAAGATTCACACCACAGCTACATTGCCTACCACCCAAGGGTAGCCATAATCCTCAGATCTTAATAAGGTTTCCCTATTGGCCCCTCTGGCTCAGCACATGGGACGTGGCTGTGGCTTCTCAGGAAGCCGTACCAGGAACTGGTCCACTGCAGGCTCACACGGGGGACTACATCATTCCTGAGCACAACCGAAAAGCAGGACCACAGGAGGACATGGGTCAGGGGCCCTAATGGAGAGGAAGCTGGGCAGTCAGCTACTCTGGAGATGCAGAAACTCCTAAAAGGCATCTGCGGAGGTTGATGGCACATGGAGGGCCAGGCTGAACAGATGGAGGCAGCTGGGTATCAGCTGAGGATGGGACAACAGACGTGTTTGTGACCAGTAAAAACGACGGCTATGTCTTCACAGCTGAGCCTCTTCCTGATGGGCTCTGACTCCTCAGCCAAGGGGACCAAGAGCTGCTGCTGACCCTACACAAGCCTTTCTGTGGACATGTGGACTCACATTGGCACAATGCGGACACAGGTGTAGTTCCTTGTCCCCCAGGTGAGTTCTGAGTGTGAGGCAGTGTCACAGGCCACACATCTTCCTCTGATCCTTCCCATATTTTTACATTTGCTTGTCTGTTTAATAGGGAGTGGGGTACATGTGCTAAGACATGGGGAGGTCTGAGGAAAACATGGAGGAGTTGGTTCTCTCCATGTGGGTCCTGGGGACAGAACTCAAGCTACAAAGCCATGGTGGCAAGAGCCTTTCTACTGGCTCAGCCATCTTGTCAGAGTCCCTACCCTGATTTTTAAGACAGGGCCTCTCACTGTCCTGGGACTCCCTCGTTAGACTACGTGGGCTTGCCAGCGAGCTCCAGGGATCTGCGGTCCCCAAATCCCCTGTGCAGTACCACACTCCTGTGCTATCTTGCTCAGCTCTGTCCTGGTGCCATGGTGCTCAGGCCTTTGCAGTGAGCACTTTGCCAACAGGGCTGCATCCTAGCTCCCCTACATACCTTTTTCTTCTTGAGACAGGGTCTCACTATGCAGCTCAGATGCCTCAGCCTCCTGGGCACCAGCATGGCAGGCATACACCATGTCCAGCCTTTATTGTCATTCCCAGGCCTCTCTGACACTCTGGGGCACATAATGTGAGGTTCCAGTTCCCCAAACGAATGGTCACTCAGTAGGAAATGCCCCACAGACACCTTTCTTATTCCCACCCCCATCCCAAGTTCCAGCCAGGGCACAGAGCTGCCCACAGAACCCAGAGACAGGCTGTACTCTACCCTTCAAGGTTCAATGCCCTGGAGTTCTGGTACCTGAAGCCCTGTGTGTGCATGTTGGAAGGAGATGGGTGTTGTGGGGAAAGACACATCACCTCCAACTACAGGGGTCAGGACTGAATCCAGGGCTACTGGGGCCTTGGCAACATGTCTGTTCTAGAAACTGTATGTTCAAGATGGAAAAGGTGGCACATCTGTCACTTCAGTACTTGGGAGGTGGAGGAAAGAGGACCCAGAGTTTAAAAGTCATATTCTTGGCTGCAGGGTGAATTCAAGGCCAGCCTGGGCTACATGACACTCTCTCCAAAACAAACGATACGGGAGGGGGAAAAATACAAATAAGAGTTAAAAATGTGGGCACAGTGAGGTACGGTGGTGCATGTCTTTTGTCTCAGCACTCAGAGACAGAGGCAGAGATCTCTGTAAATTCCTGAACAGCTTTACACAGTCTACACAGAGAGAACCTGTCTAACAAAACTCTGGCACTCTCACCTGCATGAGCATAGGGGAACAGGGGGGAACCTTTAAAATGAGAAAAGATGGCGGACAGCAGACTGTGTCTCAGTGCAGACAGAGAAGGACACAGTCCTGTCAGCCAGCAGGTGTAGGAAGGAGCCCCTTGACCTTCGGAGCAAAGGCCACTGGCTCATGCTAAAGGACTTGTTCCTGAGCAGAACACACAGCTGTAGGTCTGGGTTTAGGATGTCTGCCTCCACAGCCCAGAACTGCAAGTCTATGTGAATGCATGCAAAGTGAGTGTGTGTGAGCACATCTGAATGTGTAGAAATGTGTTTGCATGTGAAAGCATGCACATGTGGATGTGTGCATGAGTGTGGGCACTGTGTCACACTGAGGGAAGGTAAATTGCCAACTGCACTGCTCTGTGCTTCAGTCCTCACAACCCCTCGGTCCCCGTGGCCCTTGGTCCCTGCACACCTCAGACTCTATGGCCCTCAGCCCCCATGCCCTTGCACAGGAGCTCAGTCTCTGGGCCTCGGGGAGCCACACTCTTTAGCAGTTCAACTTCAAAAACCATCTCAAAAGAATAGCATGAGCCACCAATGATGGAGGGGCTGCCTGAGGCTGGACCATCTCAGGCAGACTAGGCTGGTTCTCAAACTCAGAGATCTACCTAATTCTGTCTCCACAGGCTGGGATGAAGATGTGAGCCACCACACCTAAATGCAGGTGGAGGGAGTGGTGGTCTTCTCCAACCCTAGCAACACAAAAGACTTTTTTGGAAAGCCATCCCCACACTGCCATGTCACCTCACTGGGGTCATGTCTGAAACTGGCCTGCTGTTCCCCAGGGCTTCCCTGAGAGGTGATGGGGCCACAGGGAGATAAAGCAAACTTGAGGTGGCCTCATTACCATGGCCCAAAATAGCTAGAATGCATTTCAGGAGCGCTTAGCCATTACATAAGAACTCAGGATGAGGGGTGGAACTGCAACCCAGGCCCGCCCAGACCCATCTAGCACCCCATAGGAACTTCACACTCAGGCCTTCACAAGCCCTAGGCATCTGTGTGCTCCAGATCTCAGCATCTGGCTGGGTGGGGTCTTGCCTGCTTTTCCTCAACAGCACACCCAAGCCAGCAGCCCTGAGCTGCTCATAAGGAGGAAGGCTAGGACCAGCATCCACCCTGGACAGAGGCACTCACTCCCCAAACCCTCCCACCTCTGAGCTTTCCTTGAGCTCCCAAGACAAAGTAAGTATGCACGGGTCCTAATTGATTTTATAATAAAAACCAAGAGCCAGATATTGGGGAAAATGCTAAAAGATAAGAGAGAGAGAGAGAGGAACAGGCCACAGCCACTTCTCACCACTCTGAATTCTCAAGTTGAAAAGGGTAGATCTTGTCTCCACAAATCCTCAGGCTGCATAGGGAAAACAAAGGGCTGAATTCCTGTCTCAACCTCCCTAGTGCTGGGATTAAAGGTATGAGACACCACTGCCTGGCTCTGTTTGGTCTTGAACTCACAGAGATCCAAATGGATCTCTGCCTCTGCCTCCCAAGTGCTAAGATTGAAGGCATGTGCCACTACTGCCCGATCTCTATGGCTGACTCTGTGGATGGCTCTGTCCTCTGATCTCCCAACAAGCTGTATTTAATACACAGTATATCACCACATGTAAGTATTTGGTCCTGGCCTGTGCCATCTTGGCATCTGGTTGTGTACACCTTATTCTAGGCCTGCCTCGGGCAGACAATCCCACACTGTCACTGCGGCAGTGGTTCCATCACTGCTATGTCACCAGTCAGTGTCTGTTCTGGAACTCCACAAATAAAATATGAAGCCACAGTATGACCCAGCACTCCATTCCTTGGGACAGGCCTCAGGGACAGGGAGGAGACATGAAAACACACATTCGTGGTGGTGTGGCAAACAGGCACAATGTGTGAGTAGGAACAGCCTGCAGTATAGGAATATTACCCAGCCCTGAAAAGGACCGAGGCTCTGGGATACAAGGGCAGCCCTTGAAAACATGCCATTGCATGCCAGAAGCCATAGAATAAGGTCACATCATGTGTGAACTTGAGGATGTAAAATATGCACTCAAATCTACAGCGCAGGCCAGCAGACCAGGGGCTGCCATGGTGGGAGGGGAAGCAGGTGACTTTGTATGTAAAGCTCTCCTTTTAGAGACACGGAGTGTTCTAGAACTAGGTGTAAATTAACAGTTACACTGCAGGATAAATGAATTCAGTGCCACAGAAATAGTTTGAAGAGGTTTCACCTAAATTAGTAAATAGAAAAATGAGATTCAAACCCAGCCCTGCCCTGGGGCTGACTGATCTAGGTGACTACTACAATGAGAGCTAGAGCCCCTGGCTATCCAGGCTGGCCCTGAACTCACAGAGATCCACCTGCTTCTGCCTCCTTTGAAGTACTCAGATTTAAGGCATCTGCCACCACTACCTGGTACCTAAATTATTTTTAAAAATTAATTTACATATCATAATGTCTGGCTTATGCTATACCAGCCAGGGTGAATGCTGAGTCTGGATTCCTGGCTGGGGCTTAGCTCTCCACCTGGGAATGGAAGCAGTGGTCCCCCTGTACCCTGGGCTGTCACAGCAGCTGCAAGCTCAGATCAGCCACAGACACAGCCAAGGCCCAAAGTGATACAACCCCCACCCAGGCACATCTCTAGTGCTCCCTCACAGGCTGGCCATTTGAAAGAAGATGGCACAGAGTGAGGACCGGCATGTGCGTCAAGCTCAGGCTCAAGCAGGGGGCCCCAGCAATGGCCAAGGAGATGGAGTCTGCATAGGCTCTGGAGAGGGTCCAGGTCAGAGCCACACCTGACCATGGGTTATTCCAGGAATTGGGGATGCCTGCCACCAAACTTGTCACCAATCCTCAGACCCATGTAGTCAGGAGAGAAGTGACTCCACAAACTCCTTCCTTAAGAGCACATAGCTCCTACACACACCACGCACACACACAAAAGTACTGAATTAAAAGTCTGAGAGGCAGAGCTGTGAGCCTGTCTAGAGCCCTCATGGAGGGAGCAGTCTGTATGTTCAGAGTCTCCTGTGTACCCTACAGCAGCCTCTTTCACAGGAACACAGAGTCCCCGGGAGGGGACAGAGCAGCACAGCATAGCAGGACTGAGCAAACAGGACAGACAGGTGGAGAGAAGCTAGAGAGAGACACAGGAAACAGCCCAAGCAAAGAGCCGGGGGCCACAGGGTGGGCGTGCTGGTGGAAGGGCCAGGACACCGGTGAGAAGGAGGTGGTGGTGGGGGCTGCACTGGACCTTGGAGCCAGAGAAGTTCACCATGTGAGACCTTGACCGGACCTCTGGCAGGGAAAGAACTGGTAAAATGTGGACAAATGGCATGAAGATGCCTGCCCCTTGTGCCCTGGGTCTGTCCCTCTCATCCCACACAGGAATTCCCTGTTATCCAACAGCAATGCCTCCCTGTCCACACCCAGGCTCTAAGCTGGGCCTGGAGGCTACATCTCAGAGAATCCTGAAGGTCCTGAACTATCCCATTCTACTCCTGCCTGTTCTCTGTGACAGCAGATTGGACTTGTTATGGACTGGACATCCCCATAAGATAACAAATGTGTCAATATGGTTGATGGTACATATCTTTATGTTTTAGTATCATAGACAATTAATTCCCAGTTACCTCTGACTTCCACATGTAAGGCCTGACCCCAGCAAACAAATATAAAAAACAAACAAGCAAGGGCATGGTGGTGCAAACTTTTATTAATCCAGCACTTGAGAGGCAGGGCAGGTAGATCTCTCTGAGTTTGAGGCAGTCTGGTCTACACAGATCTATGGCTTTCTGACTCTTTAATATAGCTCCTCAGGCTGTGGTGATCCCGAACCATAAAATTATTTTCGTTGCCATTTCATATCTGTAATTTTGCTCCTGTTATAAATCATAATGTATATATCTATGTTTTCTGACAGCCTTAGGTGACCCCTGCAAAAGGGTTGTTCGATCCCAACAACATGTTGAAAACCACCGACAGAGAGTTCCAGGCCAGCCAAAGTTACATATGGAGGCCATGTTTTTTAAACAAACAAAACAAAACAAAAACCAGCCAGTGTTGAAGCAGCGGGGTAGAATACTCCAGAAAAGAAACAAGCCCTCATGGAAATGGTCAGATAACGGCTAACACTGGTATGAAGACACTAGTGAGGAAGAGCAGCTCTGAGAAAACTGAATTTTCACACACAGAGACAGGAATATGGACATCTCAGAAGCCAAAGACCCGGGGTCAGACCTTGAGCCAAGCCCACCTGTCTCAGAAACCACAGACCTATGAGGCAGGCAGCCTGGCCGGTGTCTCAGGAATGTAGGAGCCATGCAGGCTTGGCAGTCATTGCTTGGATATGACACCAATCTCAAACAACCAAAGAAAACAAGAGACACAAACTAAAGCCCCAGGAACTAGAGTTGGTCAAAATCTAAAATATCCAAGCATCAAAAGGCGCCATGGATGGGGTGAGAGGAGACACGCTCCCATGGAAGGAGAAAGACCCCTTGCTGCCATGCATGCCTCTGATTGGAATTACCCAGTGGAGCCATGGGCTGCACAGCTACAGAAGATCTGAGCTAGCACCTGGCCAAGGACTGGGGAGTAAGGAGGAACTGGGGGACCCCCTCACAAAGTAGACCATTTAAGCATAGAGGTGTGCTGGTGCAAGCCAGTGACACAGGCAGTCAGGAGGCTAAGAGGCCAGCCTGGGCTACAGAGCTGAGACCCTGTCTCATGGAGCTGACCCCAGCACTTGGGGGTCTGGGAATCCAGAATCCAAGGTCAGCATTGGCTATACAGACTCTTCTTCAAAACAAAAGAACAGACACAAAAACCAAGTGACATGTGGAGTCCTGCTCAGTGGACATGGCCCTCACCTCTGCAGGGGGCGCAGCTCCTGTGTTCATTTTCAGCCTTTACAGGGAGGAAACTGAAGTCCAGATGGGAATGATAACTCCCCCTCTACTGGAATTGGAATAATATTTAATAGGCTATATGCCTGGGGGTGGTGGTGGCAGGATTCCTGAATTGAGTGTCCCCAGGCAGGCACCTTCCCAGGCCATCCCATAGCATGCATCTATTTGCAAGGTTATCACTTGGCTTAGAACTCATCCAAGAGGGCAGGGGCTGTGCATTCAACTCTACCACTAGTCATCCCTGAACTATGGACCTCCAACCATGGGTGACGAGACCTCTCTTACTAGAAAAGCCACGAAATCTGTCTGTACCCAACAGGAAACACTCTTTCAGGCCCCAGTGAATACACACTGCATATCCACTGAGTGCCTGCTGAATACACCGTACACCTGCTAAGTGCACTCCTTTTTCCTCACAACGGTAGACAGGCCATACACCCCCACCTCACCTCTCCAAATAGTGCAGAACTGAATAGTGCAGAAGGCATCCTATCAAGCATATGGCCAATGTTGCACACTCCCATACCCTCTTCCCAGGAGGACCTGGCTGGCCACACCTCATTTCCTCTTAGCAAATGCTAATGTTGACTCTACATTGCTGGCCTTCAAGGCTTGCTGTGGCTTCTTCCTTTGTCCAGCCAGGGCCACAGGACCACAGCTAGTTGGGACAAGCACCCACCTGAACAGGCTGCTCTGGATGGGCAGCACAGCGGTAGTGACAAGAAGCCACAGCTGTCCATAGGCTTACAACAGGCCTCCCACACCCACATTGCTGCCAGGAACCCCACTGATCTGTCACTGCCCTGGCCTCAGTGCCCAAGCCTTCCTCAAGCTTTGCACTTTTTCCTGCTACCAGCAAACACAAAGGAAGAGACATTCCCTGACAAGTGACCTGAGGGCTCAAATCCAGCATTGCAGAGGTAGATGTGAGGATGTGTAGGTTCTAACAACACATGAGTGTGTGATGGGGTCAATGTCCTATGTTGGAAGGCCAGGGACAATGGTATGTGACTCAGAGTAGAAGCCACATGACACCCCACATGAGCAACACAGATGTGTGATGGGTTCTTCCCATCAGTACAGGAGCACCTCCAACCCCATGCCAGTCACCTCTCACACCCCCTTTTCTTCTGTAGTCTTCCAGGGCTCCTGTTACCCCTGCCTACTTCATTCCCAGCCACTCTCACCACGGTGTCTACCATTTCCTCTGGATATGGGTCTGGCAGACAGGCGCACATGGCCACAGCCTGATGGGCTGGCATATGCATATGATAGAAATCACTCCAGCTCCTGACTGGGTCAGGCTGGCTTGCTAAACTGTGACATGAGCTCTCTGGATCTAGTGCTCTTGTCTCACAGGTGCTATTAGCAGCCTGGTACTGGCTGTGACATGTGCCTGGACCTCATACAGCCATAGCCTCTGCACACCCTCTGTACACACACCCCAGACACTCAGGGCCACGCCTCCTCTCTCCAGTTGTAACTGTACAACACCCCTGAGACAGGCTTAGCTTTGGGTGAGCTTTCTACAGAATAGCCAGTGGGGGTCTGCTATGCTGCTAAGGCTAGTCTGGAATCCACAATCCTCCTGCCTCTGCCTCAAGGATGAGTTGGGCAGGGTTGCTGGGTCTACAGTCACGAACCACTGCACTTGCTGCTGGGTTTGGGGTTGGTCCGTGTACTTCGTATACATATGTCCATCAGCACACAGAGGCCACGGGCTGATTCACTCAGTGTTTCCTCAATTGCTCTTGCCTTGCTTCTCTTGAGATGAACTGTTGTAATAAGCCACAGCTCACTGGCTGAGCAGCAACACCAGGAATATTCCTGTCCCTGCTACCCAGTGCTGGGATCACAGACATGCTACATGGACCCAGCTTCCTCTGAGGACTTGGTTCTTTACACAGCAGCACTCACCAAGGAAACCACCCTCTCAGCTCTTGGTCCCCCACAGCCCAGGCCGACTCAGACTTCCTACATAGCAGGATGGATGGTAGACTCTTCCCAAGTGCAAAGATGGCAAGTATGCCCACCAAGTGACTGGCGGGTACGGTACTTCCTCACCAGGCACCAGGTCCCACTATTACTCTGGCTAAAGTCTACCGCTATGTCCACATGAGGTCAAGCTGAACAAGAAAGATACCAGCACAGACAGCAATTCACCCAGCATAACCCAGTTAAGTCCAACTAGCCCCAAACAAGAGATCAGAGAGACCATAACGAGGACCATTAGGTGCCTAGTTGGAGTCACAAATTATGTTCTGTACATTGACCCTGGGAAACTATATAGGGAAAGACACTACCAGCCCCTACCCCCACCCCCAGCTTACAGAGAGAATTGTTGCCTGCTGCCAGTGCCACTGTCCCAGGGCCACAGGCCAGTTGGTTCCCAGCAGAGGGCTCACTTCCTCTTCCACTTGGATGAGCCAGGCCCAGGCTTCTTGGCAGTGTCCACAGCACTGCCATGCCTCACCTGCAAACACTGACAGCTGGTCACAGTGTCCACAGCATTGCCATGGCCCACACCAAACACTGACAGCTGGTCACAGTGTCCACAGCACTGCCATGGCCCACACCAAACACTGACAGCTGGTCACAGTGTCCACAGCATGACAATGGCCCACACCAAACACTGACAGCTGGTCACAGTGTCCACAGCACGGCCATGGCCCACACCAAACACTGACAGCTGGTCACAGTGTCCACAGCACGGCCATGGCCCACACCAAACACTGACAGCTGGTCACAGTGTCCACAGCACGGCCATGGCCCACACCAAACACTGACAGCTGGTCACAGTGTCCACAGCACTGCCATGGCCCACACCAAACACTGACAGCTGGTCACAGTGTCCACAGCATGGCCATGGCCCACACCAAACACTGACAGCTGGTCACAGTGTCCACAGCATGGCCATGGCCCACTCCAGTGACAGCTGGTTGCTCTTCCTTACAAGTCCTGAGCTGTGGAACCATCAGTTAGAGGCTCACAAAGTTGCGAGAAGCCTTGGTGAGCCATTGTTTTGTTTAGGGTCAAAAAGTGGGATCTCTGTCACCAAAACTGAAATGCAAGGGTGGTGGTATGGCTTAGTGGAAAAGTATATGCCTGCACTCCACTGGAGCATCTGCCACCACACGTGGTCCCCCAGTGTTCTATCACCCGGTGTTACCAGCTGAGTGTGTGAACTGAGGCACCTAAACCAAGGCCAGGCCTCTGGGAGCCTCTTGCCCTGGGCCACCTGCTGGACTAACTCAGGCCCACATTCTGTACAACCAACAGTGGACATTGCACTCAGAAATAAGAGCTGCAGGCCACAGCTCCAAGTCATGGTGCCATGACCAGCACCAGGGCTGAAACAAGAAAGAAATGGCTGCAAATGCAGGCTCTGCCTCCTGGGACAGGAGGACACAGACTTGGATTTAGAAACCAAGTCAACAGAAAAAATTGCCCTGAGGAACCCCCAGCCCCTCACTGGGGGATCCTAGGCAGGGCTCCACCCTGAGCCACGCCCCAAGCCCCTCACTAGGGGATCCTAGGAAGGGCTCCACCCTGAGCCACGCCCCCAGCCCCTCACTGGGGATCCTAGGCAGGGCTCCACCCTGAGCCACGCCCCCAGCCCCTCACTGGGGATCCTAGGCAGGGCTCCACCCTGAGCCACACCCCCAGTCCCTCACTGGGGGATCCTAGGAAGGGCTCCACCCTGAGCTACGCCCCCAGCCGCTCACTGGGGGATCCTAGGCAGAGCTCCACCCCGAACCACGCCCCCAGCCCCTCACTGGAGGATCCTGGGCTGGGGTCTTAGCTCTGCCATTTTTGCTTGTTTGCTTTGACACATGGTCTGGCCACTCAGCCCATAACTGGCTTTACTTTTTTCTGTTTATTTCTTTGTGTTGTATGTTTGAAGAGGGTGTGTGAATGCCAGTGTGTGTGTGTATGAGTGTGTGTGGTATGTGTCTATGTGTGTCTGTATATATGTGTGTGAGTGTGTATATGTGTGTGTATATGTCTGTATGTGTGGTGTGTGTGTATATGTGTTTGTGGTATGTGTATATATGTATGTCTGTGTGTGTGTTTGTGTGTGCATGCATGTGTAGGAGTTACAGCTTTCCTTCTACCATGTGTTGGCTACATTTATGTCAACCAACAGAAACTACAACAGTTTTGGAAAAGGGAACTTCAATTGAGAAAATGAGCCCACTAGATTAGCCTGTGGTGCATTTTCTTGATTGATGATTGATGTGGCAGAGCCCAGCCTACTGTCGATGGTGCCAGCCCTGGGTGCTGAAAGAAAGCAGTCTGAACAAGCCGTGAGCAAGCCAGTAAGCAGTATTCCCCTATGGCTTGTGTCAGCTTCTGCCTCTAGGCTTCTGCGTTCAGAGTTTTAAACTGGAATAATCCCCTGCCTCCCCAAGTTGACTTTGGTTGCGGTGTCTTATCACAACAACAGGAACCCTGCCACACAGCACATGGGTCCCAGGACCAACCTCAGGTTATCAGATTTAGCAGCACTTCTGCATTGGGACAAAAAGTGCGTATTATGACTCTCATGTTGCCCTTAAATCCTGGGGTCTAGGGCTGCAGAGATGGCTCAGTGCTTAAGACCACTTGCTGTTCTTACAGAGAACCCAGATTTGGTTCCCTATGCCCATGTGGAGTTTCACAACTATCCGTAACTAAGTTACAGGCATCTAATACCCTGTTCTGCCAACTTGGGAACTAAGCATTCACATGATGCACATACATACTTGCAGGCAACACTCATATAAACAAAAAATAAGTGAGCAAATATTTTTTAAGTGACCAGGGGCCAGGTGTGGTGGCACTCGCCTTTAATCCTGGCACAAGGAAGGTTGAGACAGGAAATGATATGGCTGGGCAGAGAAAGGAACATAAGACAGAGGAGACGAGAGCTGAGTTTTTTTGCATGAGGATTTGGTAGAGATAAGAAGTGTCTCTAGTGGCTGGCTTAGCCCTCTGATCTTCAGGTAAGCTTTATTTGCTAGAACATATACAAAATATCACATTTCCCCTTCATTGTCCCTGTCCCTCTCATTTTAACATGGCTGTATCTCCATGTCCTGTTTCCTGTGGTATCTGATCTTCTTTAGTTTACTTAAGCTTTTTGGAGACAGGGTCTCATGTAGCTGAGGCTGGCCTTGAACTCCTGACTCTTCCATCTCCGCCTCATGAGTGCTAGACGAGCCACCTCCTGTTTTTAGAAGATGCAGGAACCTCACCAGATCCCATCTACGGAGTCCTTTCACCAAGAAAGGCCCCACTGCCCACTGCCATGTTACCATCCAGCTGCTATGGGGGTACGCACCCTAGAGGAGAGAGGGAGGCAGTAATGAGGGTGTCAACCCTATGCTCTTGGCAATAGCTTGGAGTGTTTCCTCTGCAAAGTCACAGATGGTAGCAGACAGCCCTGCTATCCAGCAGCAAAAGAGAAAGTACAAAAGGGCCAGCTAGATGGTTCAGCAAGTACGAAGGTGATTGCTGCCAAGCCTGATGAACTGAGTTCGATCTCCAGAACTTACATGAGAGAAGGCAAAAACCAATTTCAGCAAGCTGTTCTCTGATCTCCGCACATGTGCTATGGCATGCACGTGCACATACACACACACGCACACACACACAGAGTGAATAACAAATGTTCCAGACCCTATTCTCAGCAAAACCACTCCTGTCACAGGTAAAGGATAGAATACCACTACTCAGGCCAAGCAGGGCCATCCTGTATTACTATTTCTATGAAGAGAGGGCTCCCAAGCATCTAGGACAATAGACGTGTGCCACCACACCTAGCCAACTAAGGACATTCTGTGGTCCAGGTCCTGTTGCCTAAGATACTCAGTATTAGTCACACCAGACACCCAGTGTCCCAAGTCAATGGTCAGCCAGTGACATGCACACTACCTCGCCCCCACCTCATCCTCACCAGTGGCCTGCCCCATTGCTGAGACCCCCAGCCCTCACTTGGCCCTAGCTGTCTCCAGCGCCCTCAGCATCTTCCTAGGAAATCTGTGTCCAGAGTGCAGTTCCCAAGGGGCCAAACAGTAAGAGCCCTACGTGTCTAGCACCACCAGCAGAGTGCAGGGTACAGAGGTGCCGACACAGATGATGAGCCCCAGATGTGTGAGGACCGATAAAGAAGAAGCAAGACAGCTGAGCAGGTGAAGGGCAAAGGGGCTGCCAAGCCCAGTGAGTAACTGTGATCCCTGGGACCCATATGCTGGAGAGAACTAACCAGCTCACACAGGTTTTTATCTAACCTCACAGCCCTAACTCTCAAAATAAATCAAAATGTGATTATTTTTTTTAAATGTTAAATTGGTAGATTTTGTCATTTTTTTTCTTTTTTTGATGTGAATGGATTTGTGTAAACACATGTGTAGAGACTACAGTTCAGTCTCAGGCATTGTTCTTTAGGAGCCTTCAAATTGTTCATTTTTTGAGACAGGGTTTCTCTGTGTAGCCCTGGCTATCCTGGACCTCACTCTGTAGACCAGAATGGCCTCAAACTCAGAGATCCTCCTGCCTCTGCCTCCTGAGTGCTGGGATTAAAGTTTGCATCACTAAGCCCAACCATTTTTATTTTTTAAATATGGATAGTATGTGTGCTACCACAACTAGCTGAGGGAGGACATCTGTGGCCCAGGTCATGCATACAGGTGAACCAGAAGGCCAAGACCCCTTAGAGCTGGAGTCACAGTTGTGATCCACCTGTCATGGATGCTGGGAACTGAGCTCAGGTCCTCTGGAAGAGCAGCAGGTGCTCTTACCACTGAGCCATCTGTCCAGCCCATGGTTTCACTTAACCTGGAGCCAGCCAGGCTGGCCAGTGAGCCCTCCCAGGCTGCCAGTGCAGGCACATGCTCCTTACAAAGAGTTGAAAACCAAAATCCAGTCCTTACGCTTTTTTTGATGAACAATTTTCTAAACCATATCCTTAGCACCCCCTTTTATCTTTCTTTTTAGATTTGTTTTGCTGTGTAGCCTAGGCTGCCTTGCAAGGTCTCAAATTTACAATAATCCTCCTGCCTCAACCCCCAGGCTGCTGAGAAACAGGCTGATATGTACAATTTGAAGACATCACACATGTAGAGTCAGCTCTCCCTCATGGTTGGTGGAAAGCACCTTCACCAATCCGCGATGACTGTAAAGGAGGAATGAAGTATAGGCAAGTGGTACGTGGGTGACTTTGAAAACTCAGTACTGAGTATGGAGGCCATAGAGCTGAGGACATGTGATCCCAGAACAAGAGTGGCCCAGGGAGGCAAAGCAGCTGGAGCTACAGATGGGGACATAATGAAACTGCTCTGGAAGACAGTGGTGTGGCTACATAACTCAACAAATAAACCATAAGCCAGTGAGTGCCACGTGTCACACACAGATCATACTTCTCAACTACATTCCAACCAGGCTCCTAAATCCTTTCCAGATAGGCATGGTGGAGCTCAGAAAGCAGAGACAGAAGCATCAAGACTTCATCCTCATCAACTCAGTGAGTTCAAGCCTAACCCGTGCTACCTAAGACCCTACCTACCTCAGTATTCTTTTCCATAATCACTCATTCCCAATTCCTGAAAGAAACTCTTCTTCAAACATCAGCCATACAGCTCTTTGTTCTGGTTACACTGCAAACATTAGGCACCAACTGTATGCAGAACCTACTCTATGTTGGAAACAAGAAGCAGCCTCTGCTGCCCTGATTTGTGAGTGACACACTTTTTATCTGTTCATTCATTCACAGGACATGACTTTATGTGCTGAGGGAGACATGAGTCCCCTCTCCACCACACAGGGACTTGGGCCTCGTTAGAGAGAGGAAATGGCGGATCCCAACACACATTTCATCTTTGATGCCACAGTCTCCAAGACACAAAAAGCTGCTTATAAAGTCAGGAAAGGCTCCAGCTGACTTGTGTCCCTGGGAAGCAGGAAGTAGGGACTCAGAAACCAGGATCATGGGTGACTGCAACCTAGGCCCAAGAGTGTGCAGAACATGGCCCAAGGCAAGGTCCCTGCTGCCCACACTAAGCACCATCATGTCCTTAACCCTCAAGGAACATCTGACACCATATTGACATGGTAGGATCAGGCACTAGGCCACTCCACTGCGACCAGAAACCCAGCAAGACCAGCCAAATGACCCAGCCCCATGAGGCAATCAGACCCTCCATCCAGTCTCGGGGGCAGCTGTTTCCTATGGAGGCCCATCAACTGGTCCCCAGCACAGAGGCTGCATGGGAAGCAAGCAACTGACTCCATACTGATTCCAAACCTCTGGGGACCTCATGGAGCGCCACTCAGCTATCCAAGAGGGACATCTGCTTCATGACAGAGGTAGGAATACCCAAGGAAGGCACAGGTGACAATAATACAGTATTCCCTCCTCAGGTAGCAAAGGAGTGACAACTGTCCCTTCAGATAACAATTGAAGGGACCCCTCTCTTTTAGGTAGCAATGAAAGGTGACAACTGTCCCCTCAGGTAGCAATGATGGGGTCACCTATCCACACAGGTAGCAGTAAAGGATGACACCTAACCCCTCAGGTAACAATGATGGCGTCCCTGTCCCATCAGGTAGCAATCAGGGGGGTGACACGTGTCCATTCTGAGAGCTATGATGAGGGCGCACAACCCTCAGGTAGCAATGATGAATGACACCTGTCCCCTCAGGTAGCTGCGATGGGACCACCTGTCCAATCCAAAGAGCAATTTCCCGAGCAACCTCTCTGCACCGGCTGGCGGCGTGGGGACACCTGCGGCGCCCGCAGCCCCGCCCCCGCGTCTCTCCCTCCTCCCCTCCCTCCTCCCCTCCCCTCCCCCGCGCTCTCACCCGCGCGGCCCGTGTCAGGCTCAGGTCCTTCATGACCTCCTCGAAGGCCGCCGTCTCCTCTGCCTGCTTCTGGTTGTGCAGTGCGATCTTCTCGCTAAATTTCCGCGGATTGTTCGAAGTCGCCATCTTCTCGCCGCCGCCTCCTCCTCCTCCTCCTCCTCCACCTCTACACCCCCCCACTCGCGGACGCCACTGCGCAGGCGCCGGCCGGGCCCACGGCTGGAGAGCAATGCGCAGGCGCAAACGTGTCCTGGTGCCAGGCGCAAGCGCACTGGAACGGCAAGAGGTGGAGGGGGGGGGTAGGGGAAAGAGACGCATGCGCGCACCTGATCAGCGCGTTGGGAAACCTGGAGGGTCGTAGCTACGCAGGCGCAGTGAGGCGCGCGCTGGTGGTTTCGTTGATTGGGGGATCTTCGCTTTTCCCGAATGATTTGAGTGTGGCGGAGGACGCGGCGGCACTGGTTCCTGCAGTCACTGAAGAGTTACAGAGTACCCCCTAAATACCAAGGCCGTGGTCTAAGAGCTAGAGGCCCGAGGTGCAACTCCAGAACAGAGCCTGGCTGGGCACGCAAAATCCCGGTCCGGTCCCCAGCAACACATGCACGCACACGCCGTGTGCACACACAGATGCATAAGTAAATTTTTTTTAACTTAAAAATATCAGAGCTATGCCCCTTTCTGAACGGAGGAGGGGTGGATGAGGGTAAACACGAGGTGGGGGGGGAGTTACGGAGGAGAAGATGGAGGGGAAATTGTGGTTGGTATGTAAAATAGTGAAAAAATTAATTAAAAAAAATATTAGAGCTAGGGAGATGGCGCCATAGGTAAAAACATCGGCTGTACAAGCATGGGGTCCTGAGTCTGGATCTCCACATACGTATAAAAGGCGGGCATGGCTATGCATGCCTGTGACATTAGTGTTAGGGAGGTGAAGACAAATCATTCTAGCTTCAAGTTCAGTGAGAGGCCCTGGCTCAGAGGAAGAGGTAGAGGGGAATAGAGAAAAGGGCTTGACACCTTCCTCTGGTGCGCCCACGCATGCAACAGACAGACAGACACAGCAGTAGCTCATGGAAGCTGGGCATGGTAATATACAGGTCATCCCAGCACACAGGAGCCGGAGGCAAGAGGATCAGTTCAAAGTCATCCTCTGCTACAGTAGAGACTTCAAGGCCGTCCTGAGAGACTGCCTCAAAAAGAGACGAAAAGAAAGAGACCACTGGAAAGACAGATCCAAGAGTGGTATTGTGGAGAGAAACCTGCTGCAGCCACCAGTGCTAGGGATTTATTTGCAGGTTTACAAGAGGCTCACTCCATGCATTCCCAGAGCAGGAACCCGAGCTCATCTTCCTTCTCTCTACACATTGCATTGTCTCCTAGTCTTCATAGGGTAGCCTGGAGTCTGTAGTGTCTCTGGCTCCTCCAGTGTCCAGCCCTGTCTTGTCAAAGCTGTCTGCTTTTCCATGGGTCTCACAGGCAGACCAGAAACCCAACCTTGGTCAGGAATAAAAGGGGGGAATTGAGACTCTGCAGTGGCAGAAGTGATCAGGAAGCAGTCAAGCTGGGAGCAACAGCTGGCTGTCTCCAGTCCCACAGAGGGATCCTAGTCACCAGTGTTGTGTACACACCCCAGGGGTGGCAGAAGGTTAGGACCTCTGCCTTGGCTAGAGTGGTGATGGCTGCCAGGGACACCGATGATGTTACAGGACATACCCACATCTGCCAAACTTTGCATAATATAAATAGGTAGTAGATGATGGTCAGGTGGCCAGATATGATAGATGAGAGATGGTAGATAAATGACAGGAAGGTGGGTGACAGACTGTGGGAATTGTTTTGGTTTTTGGGGCAGGGTGTCATACAGCCCAGGCTGGCCTTGAACTTATGGTAACTTTCCTGCTTGAATGACACCTCTACACCACCACACCCAGCCTTTCTCCTTGATAGGGAGAAAGTTGCAGGCTAGCCTACAACTCCCTACATAGCTGAAAATTACTTTGAATTTCTGGATCCTCCTGCCCCAGACTCTTAAGGGCTAGGATGACAGGCCCATGGGTCATCACAGTTTTGAGCACCTCCAGAAACTTCTACCTTGGTCGCTCCCACCTTCATTTTGGTATCATGGCCTCTCACTGGCCAGCAAGTCCCAGGAATCCTCCAAACTCCATCTTCCTGTGCTGGGGTTACAGGTGTGCCCTGCCACGACAGACTTTTTCTGTGGGTGCTTGCAAGGCTGACTGACACTTCACTAAAGGAGGAATCCCCACACCCCAACTGCCTGACTTGAGCCTGCACCTTCCATGAAGGTTGCTCTAAGTCTGGAGCCTTTAAACCTGAGGTCCCAGCACTGAGGAGCCTGAGGCATGATGATTTAAGGCCAACCTTGGCTGCATAGCAAGACCCTTCTCAAAAATCAAAATCAAAGGGGCTGGACGGAGGGTGATCTTCAGCAAGCAGTTAACAGTGCTTGCTGGTCTTCCAGATAACTTGGTTCTGTTCCCAGTACATACATTAGGCAGTGAGTGACATCAGTCACTGCATCCTACCTCCCCAGGGACTGACTCCTCAGGCACCTACTCTCTCATTCCACACACCCAAAGGGAGAGAGGAAGAAGGATTTAAAACAAAACACACACCCACATGCACACACGCACACATACACACACACACACCACACCTGCAATGCTCAGGCCACTATATGAAGCACAGACCACAAGGAGGAAAATGGAACCCTGAGGTGGTAAGACTTTAAGGTCTTGCATCCAGCTGTGCCCAGGCTGGTGAACCAGGCCATGCACGAGGCTATTGTGCATGCCACATCTTTGCTTAGGTCCATCTGTCCCATCTGGCATTGCCAGAGATCACAATTTCTGTCCATCAGAGATGAGACACATTCCTGTCTGCCAGGAGTTCTTGCCATTGTCCTAAGAGGTCAGAGGGCACAGACAGGACCCATTGCTGCCAAAAAAAAAGAAAAGAGAGAGAGATTAAATTCTAGGCCATGGCTAGGACTGGGCCCTGACCACAATCTCAGCTTCCTTCCCACATGGCTTCGGAAGGCTTTAGCGAAATTTAACTTGTGTTGATTAAACCACAGACAAATGGAGGAGACAAGGGTTGTTGGGAGGGAGCAAAGGTCAGCAGGTCACAGCTAGGGTTGTGTTCTGCACACTTTACTCACCCCATACAGCCCTGCCTGTAACTGGCTCTTTCCTGACCCCCAGGTGATGGAAATGACAGCCTGCTTATTGGGCAATGGCTTGACCATGACCTAAGCGTTCCTTGATTCACCACCCTCCACCTACGGTTGATGGTTGATGAAGGTAGTGTTGAAGAATTGAGTAGAGGAGTCCCTCCCTTCTTTACTCAAAGCAAATTGATACACACTTGTCACCTCAGCACTGGGGACTCTGAGGAGGAAGGATTGAAACTGTCAAGGTCCAGAGAGATGGCTCAGCAGGGGCTGTGACAGTTTACGATGTGATGATGCACATTGTTAATTCCAGCGCTCAGGAGGTAGTTTGAGGCCAGTGGGCTCCAGAACAGCCAGGGCCACCCAGAAAAATCATATATATATATGATATATATATAAAGAGTGGATTATTTTTATATATATATATATATATATATATATATATGATATATATAAAGAATGGATCCACAGGCATATATAGTTGACTGCAGGTATCACTATTTGATAAGAGTAAAGGATTTGGATTAGGTGTGGGCTTGTAGGAGAAAGTTTGCCACTGGGGGTAGGCTTTGAAGTTTCAGAAGTCCATGCCAGTCTCAGAGCCTCTCTATACAGATCAGGAGGCAAAACTCTCAGCCAGCTCTCCAGTGCCATCTCTGCCTGTGTGCTGCCCTGCTTACCATTATAATGATAGTGGACTTAACTTATGAACTGTAAGTGAACCCCAATTAAATACTCCTTTATAGGGGCTGCAATGGCTATGGTACCTGTGGTAGTTTGAATGGAACTGGCCCCCATACCTGATAGGACACTATTAGGAGGTGTGGCCTTGCTGGAGAAAGTGCATCACTGGGGGAATGACCTGAGGTTTCCTATGCTCAAGCTATGCCTAGTTCAGTTCTCTTCTTGTTACCTGCAGATCAAAGGTTAATGCACACTGAAGGACCAGCCCCCACTCTGCTCCAGGGTAGTGGAAAGAATGCCTCACAGTAGCAAAGGGGAAAATACTAGGTAAAAATGGAGGGGCAAACTCCCGCCTTCTTAAGGTAACTTCAGTACTGCATCTTCTGTTCTTCTCACACAAAATGTTAGCTATCATATGAGCTGATATTGAAGATGGTTTTACATTACTTAAGTAAACAATGGAGATAGAACTATACTATAAACACATAAAAAATATCACAAGGTTTTTTTCTCTCAGACATGAAAAAGCCACGCTGACCATAACCAGGGCAAGGCTTCAGTGTCAGCCAGGTTCCTCTATGAGGCAGGCAGAAAGGCACAGAGCAGGGCAAGAGACAGTGACCTAGGCATCACTCCTAAGACATATACTTTACCCTGCATAGACTGTTAGCTGGACCTTGAATTTTATAACACAAATATGAGGTTAGTAATACGTGCAGAAAGTCAATTATTAAGACTGTGAGTTATGTCTACAAATGTTATCTATTAGGCCTTTGCTGTCAGGGAAGAATTGGCACTGAAGTTGTTATGTGCCTGACCTTGCTAAACTCATGGGAACTTGTCCTTGAGCATTTCATCTCCAGGGCAACTAGCCTTATTTTGAATTTTCTGAGAACTTAGCTAAAGGCCTGGCTGTTACTTAAGTGTATTTTATTCATCAAAATAACATTAAATAAGAAGACGTCATTTTTCTGATAAGTCACTGACAATAGTGCCCCAAAAGTGTAAGACATACCACTAAGGGGCCATGAAAAGAATCCCAGATATTCTTTTGGGGGGATAAGGTGGAGGCACAGAAGTTACAGACAGGAAAAAACAAAAAACAAAAACCATATCCACAGCAAGTCATCCCACACACTTTGCCTGATGGGGCCACATCATGAATGTTGTCTGGCTCCTCCACAGACTTTGCTGAGTAGGGTTTCCCAGCACAGAATCATTCTTATGGTAGGTCAACCTCTAAAATGCTGGCTGTCACCTGCTTTATATTCTTTAGTGGCCTGCAAAAAAAGATATAGAACTCTCAGCTCCTTCTCCAGCACCATGTCTGCCTGCATGCCACCATGTCACACCATGATGATAATGGACTGAACCTCTGAACTGTAAGCCACCCAGTTAAAGATTTTTCTTTAGAAGATTTTCTGTCATGGTGTCTCTTCACAGCAACAAAACAGTAACTAAGTGCAAGAAAAAGAACCACAGGACCAGGTTCAGTTCCCAGCACCCACAGGGTACCTCACAACCATCTGTAGCTCTGGATCCAGGGATCCAGAACCTTCTTCTGGTCTCCTGTGCATTGCACTCACATGGTGCACATAAACTCATGGAATAAATAAATAGTAAATTATAAGTAACTATTCATTAAAGAAAATGAATATAAGCTGGGAAACTGGCTCATGAGTAAGCATGCTTGCTGTCCAGGCATTGAGACTGAGTCTGGATCCCAGACACATGTAAACAGGTGGGTGTCCCATGACCCCAGCACTGGGGAGCAGAGACAGGTGGGTCCTGGGCATTCACTGTCCAGTCAGCCTGGATAAATGGCAAAAGACTATCTCAAGAGAACAATGAAGAAAGGGTGGAATATTCCAGATGTCCTGCTTTGGTCTCTGCATGCTCATAAATAGACGCAAAACACTGCATGGATGCAACACACACACTCACAGACATATACCCACACACAGATAGATATACGTGCTCTGTCTCTCAAACACACATTCACACAGATGTACAGATTCACACAGAGACATACACTCTCACACCCCCACACATTCACACATGTTCATACTCACACAGACGTACATGCTCTCACACACACAGCCACACATGCTTATATTCATATAGACTCACACTCACACACAGTCACACTCACATCACTATTGTCATCATCATTAATGTACCAATGACAGTAAAGTAAGGTGAACTTGCCCTGTAAAACCTGAGTCACCCCCAGCCACATGGCCTCAAGATCTCAGCATGGGAGGGAGGGACTTCTATCCGTGATCCTCTCCGATCTTTCTAGATCTCTCCTTCAATGTTTCAGCCCGTACATGTCTACTAGCTCATACAATACTAGGTCCTGTAGTGGCATCAAAACAGGTTTGCTGAGTGACTTTCTGCTTAGGGAACTTCTATTCATCCTTCAAAACCTGCTGCAAAAGGCACTCTCTTGCAGAAGGCCCTTTCTAATTTGCAAGTAGAAGGGAGTCTGTCTCCTCACACTTGCCTGTCTCTGGGTTACTCTCTGTGCAGATTTGATGAGTATTACTTGAGATGTAGTGCACACCTGAGAAACCACTTACCCATGCTTCTTGGATCTAGCTGTATGTGTGATGTGTGTGTGTGCACGCATGAGTGTGTGCATGCATGAGTGTGTATGCATGGGTGTGGGTGTGTGCATGAGTAGGTGTGTGTATGGTTATGTGTGCATGTGTGTGTGTGCATGTGTGTGTGTGAATGCATCTGGGTAGCCCCAGTTTCTCTCCCAGTACTGCACACAACCAGAAAACAGACCTGGAGTCCATCTAGATGCACAATCGTCTGATAAGGTCACAGGTCCCATCTACTGACCCTGCGTTTTGGCCAGGGACCAGTCTGACAGGTAAAGTTTGCTGCCTAGTGGTGATCCTGAGTTCAATCCCCAAGACCCACATTGTGGAAAAAGAAAACCAGCTCCTGCAAGTTGCCCTCCCTCTGACCTCCACATGTGTACACACATACACACACTCACAAAAGAAAGGGGAGAAAAGCCCTTAAAGAAGCAAGGAGCTAGAAAGAAAAAGTCACAGTTAAGCGAAATGGCTGCCCTTTCAGAGGTCTAGGTTCAATTTCTGCACTTACATGGCAGCTACGCTGGACCTGGCTTTTTCTGGCTGCCCAGAATCCAGATCTCTGTTTCCATTCAGGGATCTGGTCCACATGAATAGAAGACCCTATTCTCTTCAATCCTCTATCCATTTCTGTGTCCACAGCCTTGGCCTTGGGCTCTTCGGTTCTTTCTTTATAGGGAGAAATGTCCATTTGTCACACTGGCTATGTGCTGTGCAGCTGCAGCAACATAGTGGCCTACTAGCTAGACCCTAGCAACCAAACACGATTCCACTGTGGGCTCTACAGTGGAATGGGGTCCTGGCTTGCTTCTTGGCTCAAAAGTGCATGAGACAGGGACACAGAGCACTGCCAGGGAACAATCTCGCAGCAAGAAACAGGCTGTAGCGTCGCCAGCCTGGATATCATTCGATGCTCACAGGAGAACCATGCATCAACTGTTCATTCAGGGCTGTTTCTTGGGTGTTGTTTTGTTTTTGAGACGGGGTCTCATTCTATAGCCCCAGTTAGCTTGAATGCTCTCTTGAAGGCCATGCTGGCCTCGAACTCACAGAGATCCACTCACTTCTGTGATTGAAGGGATATCCCACGACACCTGGCTATTGCTACGGGGCTGTTTCTTTCTTTCCTCCCCACCCCCCGGATGTCCTGGAACTCACTTTTGTAGACCAGGCTGGCCACAAACTGAAGAAATCAGCCTGCCTCTGCATCCCAAGTGCTGAGATTAAAGACATGAGCCATTATCATCTATCTGGGGCTGTTTCTTATGCAGCAGTAGCTAACTAGTTCACGGATGAGCTGTCACTCCTGTAAGCAGAACTATGGGCAGAGAATATCAAAAGGATATGTTGTTCTGAATGAGAATGGCCACCAGTTGGTGGAATTGGGGAGGATGACGAGGTGTGGACATCTTAGAGGAGGCATGTCACCGGGGTGAGCTTTGTGATTTTCAGAAGTCTACTGTTCCCGGCATGTTTTCTGCGTGGTGGTCGTTGTCTCTACATGTAACTTCTCAGCTACTGCCCCAACGCTGTGTCTGCCTGCTGCCATGCTCCCCGCAATGTTGTCCATGGACTTACCTCTGAAACGGCCAGCTTAGTAAACTCTTTCTTCTGTAAGTTGCCTTGGCCATGGTGTCAGACACTTCATAGTAATAGAAAAGTAAGACAGACACTGGGCACCAGATGAGGGCTTTTCCTACTCACCAAAAGCAGAACAGGGCTTGCAAGATGGCACCGTGGATAAAGGAGCTTGCCACCAAGCATGATGAACCAAGTTCAGTCCCTGGATCCCACATAGTGAAAAAAAGGAACCAAGTCCTGCGAGCTGTCCTCCGACATCCACACAGTCACCGTGGTGTGCAGGAATAACAGACATACTCTCCATCCAGGACTATGACATTCTTTAGCTCAGGGTCTTGTGACTCATCCCTTTGTTTTTTTCTTAACCCTAACCCATCCTTCCGGCCACTTCTGGAAGCTAACACACATTTCCCTATGTAACCCAGGGTGGCTTAGACTTGCAGTCTTCCAGTCTCCACTTCTAGGTGCTGGAATGTCAGGTGCCACCATTGTCAGTTTTGTGAGCAAGGGTGTTACTTCACACATGCTAGAGGACTACTACATGCCTGGTCTGTCATATGGATGCGCACAAATAGATGAAACAAGAATGAGCATCCTGCTCTGTGTCCCTCGCTGATTCTGGAGCTAGGGTTTCCATTCTCCACAGCACTGGGGTTACAGACACTCATGACCACTCTGTTTTTTTCATGGGTACTGGGATCTGAACTCATGGCACTTAGCGGCTGTGCCATTTTCTGTTTAGTGTGTAAATGCTTGGCCTGTGCGCACACAATCAAACACATTTGGAGGTCAAAGGACAATTTGCAGATGTCAGTTCTGTCCCTCCACCACATGGGTCTAGGGATCAAGTTCGTCACTTAGCCATCTTGCTGGCTCCCTAATTTTGAATTGTTTGGTTTTAGTTATCCAGAAATCTGTCTGCTATGACTTAAGTAGCGTTTTGGACAAGGAGTCTGAGGTCCAAGGAACCACAAGGGGATGAAGGATAGTGACTCTAAAGAGGCAGGGACATCTCTGATTCACTTACCTTGCTTCTCACAGCCACAAGATGGCTGCAGAAGCTCCTGGCATCCTGTCCACAGAGGAAGCAGCAAGTGAGGGGAGGGGGCAGCAAAGCCTCTCTGGTCCAAAGAAACTTCCGACCCCTTGGAGCTTGTTGGTCAGAGCTGGGAGCAGTGCCCAGATTGAAAATCAACCCCAGCCAACGGGTGTGCCAAGAACGGTTCGGACCGAATCTTAAATCAACCCCTGGGGCTGGGCACATGGCTGCTGGCAGCAGATCAGCCTTCTACTAGTAAGGAGGGAGTTGTGGCTGCTTGGTCAGCCCCTGGGAACACTGGGAGGCAAGCTAAGCAGGGGCCCTGACTTGGACAGGAGTGCAGCTTGGCGCCAATGATGGTGTTACAAATGCTGGTGTTGGAATGATGATTGGCATTCACCTCTCTTGTGTATGAGCATCTTTTGCCCAGTCCCTGTGGGTTAGGTCCCAGGCTACTAAGACACACCGCCAGGTGCCGCCAGCACTAGCAAAGCACAGGGGATCCGAGCCGTGAGAACGTTCAAGCTGGAGCTGACTTCTGGAAAGCAGAGCCAGGGGCGGGCTTCCAAGCTGGCCAGGTCCACGCAGATTCCCACCTCACAGGGCTCCCTGGAGGCCCCTTTGGCCTGACTCACTGCGAGGCCCTAGAAGTCACACTTGGCCTGTCTCTCGGGCCTGCAAACCGCTGTCCCCTGAGAAGGCAGTTTCCCACAGCCAGAGCCCAGGTGTGGAGGGAGGCGCCTAAGGACCTTGGCCAGACCTCTAGGAAGAAACAGGAAGCAGCAGCCCAGTGTCCCTAGGCTCAAGGCAATTCAGATCCCTAAAACTTTAAGATAAAAGGCAAAAAGAGGCCAGGACAGGGCTGCTACTGACCTGCAAGTGGGCATCTGCCAGATGCTGGAGCAGACTTATGTGTATGTAATAGGAATAGAAACCAGGGCTTATTCATCCTAGGTCTGACCTTTGCCACTGAGCCAAGCCCCTCAGTGGGGGATCCTAGGGAGGGGCTCTACCTCTAAGCCACGCCCCCAGCCCCTCACTGGGGGATCCTAGTCAGGGGCTTCACCTTGAGCCATGCCCCCAGCCCCTCACTGGGGGATCCTAGGCAGGGGCTTCACCTTGAGCCATGCCCCCAGTCCCTCACTGAAGAATCCTAGGCAGGGGCTCCACCCATGAATCCCCTCACTGGGGGAATCCTAGGCTGGGCTCCACCCTTGGGCCACGCCCCCAACCCCTCACTGGGTGATTCTAGGCAGGAATCCACTCCTGAGCCAAGCCCCCAGCCCCTCACTGGAGGATCCCAGGCAGGGGTTCCACCCCTGAGCCACACCCCCAGCTCCTCACTGGGGGATCCTAGGCAGGGGCTCCACCTCTGAGACATATCCCTAGCATGGTGGGCTTGCCTTAACCATATGTAAGAGCATGTGTGTGTCTGAAGTGGGTATAAAGATGGAAGCACATGGGTTTGGCACTGCCAGCTTGGCTGTGTGAGCTTATGGACTGGTTTGTGTCCTTGCATTCAGGTGTGTCCTCTGTGAATGTGTGAATGTGTGTGTGTATGTGTGTGTGGTGTGCACATGTGCAGTGCAAAGGCATGTTTCCCTTTCTTGGAAGGACACAGACATTCACTGACTGAACATGCAAGTCAGCTTCTGCTAATTAAAAACAGCTTTTTCATGTTTAAAGTTTACAATAAGAAAAATAATTTTCCTTTCTTTAGGGGGGTGGAGTGGGCGCCAAGGAAGAAGCAGGGGCCCCCAAGAACATTCCATAAACTGGTTCAGATGGATCTGCACAATCCTTCCAGTTAGATACAGCAGTGTCCCCACCCCCCGCAGGAGCCCCTGCCAGTTCATTGGGGACAAGATGTTGTGAGGTGTTATGTGATCTAGGGGACTGGTGGCTGGCAGACACTTTACCCTGCCCTCTGCAGGGCTTTGCTTCTCACTGGAAGCATTCTCTCTGGGGGAAACTCAGGTTGTGGAGATCTGGAATGCCTTGGTGGGTTCTGTTTGGATGCCCCTGGCAGCCCGAGTTCCCTCCTTCCACACATCGGCTCATTTTTGTAGCTGCTGCCCAAGCTCTGTTGAGGACAATGTCTGGAAGAGTAGGACAGAGACTTTGAGGGTAAGGTGGAGGGTGACAGTATCAGTCTTCTTAGGGGACCATCCTGAGTATCAGACACTTGTCCCTGAGCTGAGCTGGGGGTTGGGGGGAGATGAAGACAGGGCCTGTTGATTCTGTCCCATCATGGCCTCTGAGGCTTATCTGAAGTTGGGGTGTGCAGCCGAACAGTTAAGAGAAACTTCTGAGGACTGCATCTACCTGGAAAGGCCCCTCACTAATCTCCTGCACACTCTTGTCCAGGCTGTCCCGCTCTGGCATCCTGCAGCTCCCTGTTCTATGGGAGAGGGAGCCCCAAAGCCAGAGGCCAGGCAGGAGGCCGCAGGCGCTCAGCACAGGTCTGCTCCATCCTTTCCACCATAAAGTCTTTATTAAACAAAAGGACTGATCAGCAGAGGTCTGCAGCAAAGGAGCGGGTGCATTTCTCATGCAGTGAGGGAGTCACACAAAAGTAACATCATCTGTCTGTGAGCAGGAGACACTTGAAGTCACCAGAGAACAAATCTTATCTGGAAGACAGCGAGGCTGGCTTCCTTAAACAACAAAAGCGAAACAAAGCACAAAGATAAGCCTTCAGGGTTTAAAACAGAACACGGCTGATGCTCTGGTGGGGCTGCTGGAGCTCATAGCCACAGCACCCCTCCACACACACCTTAGGGTCCAGGACCTATGGGTGGGTCAGACCTGGGAGTGTGACCATCTGCAGCCAGCATAGGAGATGGGCCGTTCTATCTCCTCCATAGCCTCAGGCTATACTTGCAGTCAGATGAAGCCAAGGCCATCCACCTGACAGACATAGTTGGCTGCTGTGAGTTTTGTTGTTCTGCCACAGAATCTCTCTGTGGCCCTGGCTGGCCTAGAATCTACAACCTTCTTCTCATCTCAGTCTCCAGAGTACTGGAGCAGGCCACTACCCTCACTTGGCTGTCTTCTTATAAAGATGGATGGCACAGGCAAAGAATGCTGCCTTCCTGATTGGCCAGGGAGCTTCTTGGGAATGCTCCTGGGGTGCACATATCAAGAAGGGCCAGGAAGCTTGGGGGTGAAGACATGTGTCTCTGTATCTGCCACCTGTTAGGGTGCCCCTAGAGTACCCTTTGGCTCCTGCATCTTGAGTGCTGCCCAGGCATCAGAAGACCTGATTTACAATCTTTTTTACTTATTTGACTGTGTGCACATGTGTGCCAAGGTACCCACATGGAGATCAGAGGACTACTTTAAGAAGTCAGTTTCTCCTTATGCTTTGTGGGTCCCAAGACAGAACTCTGATTGTCAGGCATGATAGCAGTGCCTTTACCCACTGGGCAACCAGGATTTTAACCAGCCAGGAGACAGGGAGGGGTGGTTCCCTCAGGGACTTAGGCATTTTGTGTCCACAAGCTTATTTCTGAATGTCTGGCAAAGACTGAGAGAAATCGAGGCTGAGCACTGAGACGCACATTGGGCAGTGGCTACCACGGCACCCAAACCTCTGGGACCAGATCTCTCTGCTGGCTCAGGGCTGAGAGGTGGGGACCCCCAGGGCTGGGCTTCTAACACTCATGGGGAACACAGGATGGGTTCAGAGCTACCTCCCGTGGCCGGCGCGGGGCAGCAGGACTGCAGCACAGGCAATGCCTGCAAAAGATTCAGGGAAGTGTAGGTCTCTCTCCCATTCATCTGTCTCGGTGTTATACACCTGCACTATGCCCGTGACGTTGTTCAGCCTCCAGTTGTAGCCACCCACGATGTAGATCTTCCTCTCCAGCAGGCAGCAGCCAGCCTCTGACTGGCCGGCGCGCATAGGAGCCACGCTGGTCCACTGGTCTGCATCGGGCACATAATACTCGACTGCCAGCACATCGAAGCAGCGGTCCACATGGTCCATGCGGCCACCTAGGGCGTAGATGCGGCCAGCGGCGCCCAGCATAGCGTGCAGCACGCGGGGTTCGCGCATGGGTGCCCTGGGCTCCCAGCGGTCAGCTGCAGGATCATAGCACTGTAGCGCCTTCTTGTCCTCGGCAGAGACACCATAGCCACCTGAGATGTAGAGGCGACCAGCAGCCGCAGCACCAGCATGGCCCCAGGTACGGCGCTTGAGCGGGCAGGCGAAGTCCCAGCTATCACGGCGTGGGCAGTAGCGCTCCACTGAAGCCAGGCTGCCTGCGCGATTGCGTCCACCCGTGGCGTACAGCAGCCCACCCAATGCTGTAAGCTGGAACTGTACACGGCTCTCATGCAGCGCCCTCAGCCGCAGCCAGCGATTGCGCTGTGGGTCATAGCGGTAGCAGGCATCCACAGCGCCTTCACCACTACGGTGCTGCAGGTGTTGGCCGCCTGCCACATACACAAAGTTATCCAGGACAGCCACGCCCGCATGGCTGCAGCCCAGTTCCATCTCCGTAAGCTCGCGGAAATGGCGAGCCCCAGGCTCAGGCAGCTGGAACACCTTGCTGCTGACTGCTCGGTCACTGTCGGTATAGGGTGTGCCTCCAAAGGCCACCAAAGAAGCTACATCTGAGCGTACAGCCGTGCGTGGTGACTGCATGTCATGCTGGCGACAGGGTAACACGTGGTAACTGAAGGCTTCCAGCAGATATTGGCGACATAGGGCGTCATCCAGCATGACGTCGAGCGTCTGCACACTGTCCACCAGCTCAGCAGGCTGCATGAGGGGGAAGCGCACATGGCGCAGTACCAGGCTGGCGCGGGCCCGGCGGGCAGGGTCATGCTGCAGCCAGCGCACAGCAGCTCGGAACAGATCAATCTCAGCACAGCTCTGCAGTCTGTTGCTCTGTAGAAAGAAGACAAGGCGCTCCAGTGGCAGGCGCAAGAAGTCCTCCTCTGCTGCAATCTGCAGGAAGTGGCGGAAGGTGAAGGCATCCACTGACTCTCGCAGCGATGCTAGGCTGAAAGTGGTAGCCATCTGGCCAATGTGCAGGCATGTCTCTACACTCATGGCGGCTTTCAAAAAGTCCTCGCATAGCTCCACCACCGGCAGCATCTGCAGAAACACAGCAGCACCCAGCACGTCCTGCACGCAGTCCAGGTCCAGTGTGACCTCAGCACTGTAGGCGAAGTCAATGATGTGGCGCAGGCCTCGTGCAGAAACACCCTGCAGCTGGATGACTGCCTGGCTGGTCTCACGCATGCCACCAGTGAACATGGCCCTGGAAGTGGTAATACACTGTGAGTAAGGCTGTCAGTGCATCCAGCAGTTCTGCTCTCACCTGCCCCCCCTCCCCCCCAGCCTCTCTGACCCTGTACAACTGTAGGGGAGCCAGTCATTACTGCTGTCTTTAAGGAGAAGTTCCAGAGATCGGACTTGTGCTCAGATGTGGCCCAGAATCAGCTCAGTCCTCAGCCTGTGAGACCTCTGCTATGTGACAGCTGGTGATACAGACCCATACACTAGGGCTCTGGGAAGGCTTGGGGTCAAGGGGTCTATAGGGATCCCTGGGTGACATTCTGTCATTTCAGAACATCCCTCACAATTGTGAGCAGGCTTTCCTGACAGCTGCCAGAAATGGAGGGACCTCCCCACCCCCATCATCATCAAAGATGATGGCCACCCACAGTGGTGTGCTTCAAACAACCTGGGCTCAGGTCACACTAGGGGAGGCCATGAGTGCCATGGAGGGGCTGCCACCTAATGGCATCATTCTGTGTGTGGGTCAGCATCCAGGGCTTCCCTGGGGCCATGAGAAACAGCTCCCAGCCCCAGCCCCTGCCTATCTAAGAGTCCTCACCAACCTTTGGACACTTCAGTGAGAAAAGAGGCCAAAGCAGACAACAGGATGGAGTTTTACCTTTTAAGGCCTCATGGGCTACATTGCCAGAGTGGGGGTGCCTTTAAAGGCATTGCTGGCTGGGCCGCCCACCCGCCCCCAAATCTAGAGTAAAAATAGCATCGATGCCCCAGCTGGCTTGGCTGCAGCAGCTCCCCAGGATGGCCTCATTGAGCCCCGGGGAGGGCAGCTGGGCCTAGAGGGACATGTGGCCCAGGGAGAAGAAAACATAGCAGGGGGCTGCAAGGGCAAATGTTCCCATCCCCATCCTGCTGACAGGGACAATCCTAACCAAGCAGCTCCACTCAGTCCCAGAACAGGGAAAAGTAGACATTCATGTGTCAATGCAGGTCTGAAGCCATGGAGGAAACAAGAGAGCTATATGGGCTCAAAGAGGCACCATGGCTCCTATGTCCCTCCATTCCCTCAGCTTTAGTTACTTGGAGGGGACATCATGGCAGCGAGAGGCTCATTACTACTTTATCTTTGCTGAGCACAAATGGCCTATCTATACCAGTGTCTGTCATGCAGCAGGTGTTGAATGAAGGGGTAGGAAGGCGAGGCTGAGGCTTGGCTGGGATAGTGCATGCCTGAGCACATGAGGAGGTGGAAGCAAAGGCTCAGGAGTTCACAGGCATCCTGGGCTACATTGTGAGTCTGAGGCTTGCCTGGGCTACATGAGATCTGTCTCAAGAGAGAAAAAGGTGTGGGGGAACGGAAAGCCTGCAGGATGGCTCAATGGGTTAAGGGACTTGCTGCTAAACCTGACACCTGAGTTTGATCCCTAAGACCCACATAGTAAAAGGAGAAAGATGATTCCTGCAAGATGTCCTCCATCATCTACACTCACCATGGCTCACATGTGCCTTCTCTCGCCATCACACACACACACACACACACACACACACACACACGAAATAAAAATTCTAAAGAAGGGGACCTAAAGATTTAGCTCTGTGGCAGAGTGCTTACCCAGCATACACCAGGATTGAAAAATAAAACTAGAAAGAAATCATAGGCTAGGTGTGCTGGCACACCTATCACCTCAACCTCAAAAGCTTAGGGTGGGGGGCATTGTGCATTCGAGGTTAATCCATCCAAACTACATAGTAAAACTGTCTTTAAAACAAGGAGGTAGCTACCACATAAGTCCCCACATAGGCGGCAGAAGTGTAAAATAAAGTCCCCATGGCCAGGCTTACCTAAAGTAGTCACTGCAGGCTGCCAGAACCACCTTGTGGGCATGGAAGGCTTCACTGTTGACAGTGAGGACCACATCGAGCAGCTGCCCCTGCGCACGAAGGGCAGCAAGGCCCTGCAGGAGGCCAGTGCTGTGGCCAGCTGCAGAGAAGGTGCACTTGAGGGGCCCATTTCTGTCAGCAACGCTGCAAGGACAGCAGAGGAGAGATGGGTCAGAGACCTCCAGGTACACACACACCTGCACACACGATTACATGGAGGACTCATGGAACTGTAATACTGAATGAGAGTAGCCAGACAGCCCCACACAGGGGAAGAAACCATTAAACACACAAGAGTCTCCTTGTAGAGGGATGAAGTCCGGAAACAAGTGTTTGGAAGACTGGAAGACTGTCCACATAAAAACGGGCTGCCCTAAGGAGTGGCTCAGGGATGGAGCCATTACCTAGAATCCCCAGTGAGGGGCTGGGGCGTGGCTGGGTGGAGTCCCTGCCTAGAATCCTTCAGTGAGGGGCTGGGGGTGTGGCTCAGGGTGGAACCCTGCCTAGAATCCCCAGTGAGGGGTGGTACACCTTTCATCCCAGCACTCTGGAAATGGAAATAGGAGGATCAAGAGTTCAAGGTTACCCACAGCTACAGAGTGAGTTTAATTTCAGCCTGGGTTATATGAGACCTTATTTCATAAACAGAAATAGGTGGAGTGTGGTAGTGCACACCTTTAATCTAGCATCAGCCAGGCAGAGGATCTCTGACTTCAAGGCCAGCCTGGATTGCAGAATGAATTCCAAGACAGTCAGGACCACACAATGAGACTCTAAACAAGGTAGCCAAGAGACTAGCATGTCCTCAGGCCCATCAGGTCTGCCCTCATTTCCCTAACTCAACTGACTCCAAGTCTAGCCCCACAGCCCCTCTGCCCAGGAAGGGTAGTGCTGCTGAGAGCCTCCCCAGCCCACACCCCCTGCTGAGCTCTCTCTGTCTCTCTGGATCATCAGCCCTTTGGGACCTGCCCTTCCATTCTTGGGCCAGGAATGCGGGGCACTGGCCTTTCCAAGAAATGAGGAGAAGGGAAGGTTCTGGGACCCCTACCCAACAGTCTCCAAATAAGGAGCTTTCAGAGCTGGATCCTCCTCCAGCTGCAAAGAGCACCCTGACTCTCACGACCCCTGGTCAGTTGCCCAATTTGGTGGTCCCTAGAGACCCTCTGACAGAGGATCAGAGGCATTGTAGGGCTGGGCACTGCCACTGTTGCTAAGGCTAAGAGTGTGGTGTGGAGTGGTACAGGCTGCCCTGGGTAGGAAGCCATGGGTCCTTAGAGTGGCAGAAAAGCCCAGTCTTGGGGACTAGCCAGCAATGGAGTGTGCCTGGCTGCTGGAGTTGAGGAGAGAAGGGGTCCAGGGGGAGAGTGCCAAACTCAGCACCCACCTCTGTCTTCCTGGAGCACAGTGGCATTCTGGCCGAGCCCCACTCTCTGATTCCCAAACTCCCAACAGACCTGGAACTCAGGGGAAGACACTCTGTGCTGCATCACAGGCCAAGGGACCAGCGTTTCTTATGGCTTGGTCTCCAGAGTCCCAGGATGCTTAGGCTTCTGGCAACATCCCTCATGAGCCTGCAAGGGTCTGGGGATACCGAGATATTTGGTGGATATATCGTTTGTGCAACAGAGTCAAAGGTTGACAGAGCACACAGGCCTAGCTTCTTGGGCCCATGGCATCAAGAGCTGAGAGGCAGGAACCAGCCCAGAGCTGTATGGATTAGCACTGCTCAGTCATGGTCACAAAAGCTGGGCAACAGTGAGTGCAGAGGCTTAGTCAAAGTGCAGAGAATAAGTGACCAGGTGCCCAGCTCTAGAGAGGGCATTTATACCCCCAGTCTCTATAGAGGCTTAGGGGACACTGTGGAAGGGGAGCAGAAAGAATGTGAGAACCAGAACGTGTGGAAGATGGTGAAGTGCTGTCCCCCACACAGAGATGGGACTGCACTCAGGAACCACTGCAGCTGTGGCTCTCTGCACAAGAGCAAGACCATGGCCTCAGCCAGCACCAGCAGGCAGCAGTGACTGCACGCAATTTGCCATGTGTGGGCAAAATGGGTAGGGTGGAAAAGCTGGGGGTGCATAGGATCACAACATGTATGAAATTACAAGGATTACATAAAAGATTTCTGTGGTAATATATTGTATATCTAACAAAGTCTGCCTGAAAAAAATCAGAGCCAGCCACATTTAGTAATAAAGATCAGGGAGTGGTGACCCATGCCTTCAGTTCCAGCACTCAGGAGGTGGAGATTCCCTACATCTCTGAATTCAAGGCCAAAGACAGCCAGGCAGTGGTGGCCCACACCTTTAATCCTCACACTAGGAAAGCTGAACAAAGACATGGAACAGCTGGGCAGACAAAGAGGAGGCCCTTTGCTTAGGACTGCATTCCCTTTTGGTTGAGGACAGAGAGGCATTGGATCTGAGGATTTGTGGGGAGTGGCTAGGTGAGAGGTGGCGGTGGCTTGTTTCTGTGTCTCTGATCTTTCGGCTTTTCCCTAATATCGGGTTCCCGGTTTTTGTTATAAGGCAAAGTGGAATTCATGCAACAGATGTTTTAAAAAGTAAAAGGCTTGTGTATGTAGTATAGACTCATTTTTCTTCAAGTACTGTCTACCTGTGGATATTTGCCTGAGGATATAGGTACTAGGGCAGGAAGGGTCTTGGGGTCTCTGTTACCGGTGGCAGGGAGAAGCTCAGGGCACAGCTGGTGGGACCATCCCACATTCTCAACAGTAAGGGCATCCTCAGAATGCAAAGGAGCCAGATGGCTTTGCCCAGGGAGGAGGGGACCCAGTGCCTCTGTCCCCGAGTTCTCTGCTGTTACCTTCTTGGGAAAAAATGTGTGTGGGGGGCCCAGAGTTGAGGTGACTAAGCAGGTGAAATTGCTTGTCACTAACCCTGACAAGCTGACGATCCCTAGGACCTACAGTCATATGTGCACATGCACACACAGAGGCAGGAGAAGGAAACAGATGTAATTATTTTGTTTGAAATGGGGACTCAGAGAGGTGATCAGAGCCTACCTAGGTCCCCTAAGGAAAAGGACTTCAAAGACAGAGACAGCAGACTTGGGCAGTAGCACCTCAGGTCTTTGGGTCTCTGCAGCTGGGTCTGGGATGAGCTCCTGTCCCTCCTGACTGAGCCACCCTGCAGTGCTCCGAGCCCCCATATTGCAAAGAAGTATTGCTCAGGCAGAGTAGCAATGGACAAGAGAGTTGTCCTGCCTGGACCATGACTAAGGTCACCTCTGCCAGCACAAGGACCAGCACTGGGAGGAGGGAGGACCCATTACTCAGAACAATTCTAGACAGTGGGCGGCCACATGGTGGGGCCCCCTGAGCCAGTCTGAATCTCCAGACAGCCACTCGAGTCATAGTGGCCGGCTCATGAGTCATCAGAGCCAGTGCGTCAGCAACCCTGGACCGGACAGTCTCCAGAGGCCACTCACCACCCACCCTGGCTGTACCTCAGCCTAGCTTTGGCCTCAGAGTAGCCTCACATTCCATCTCGGGTCTGGCCCAGGCCCAGGCCAAGCCATCCTGCCATCCCCCTGCCTCCATGTTTCCCCCAGCACTGCCTAAGGCACCCAGGCCATTCAAAGCCCCAAGTAGGTGCATGGCCCTGAGATTACCTGTTTAGGGACCCAGGTGTGGGAAATCCTGCTTGAGTTCCCAGCCCCCACTCTGCAGGGGCTCTTACTTCCAATCCCGTTCTGGGGTCCTGTTCTGGGTCCATCATGTCAGAGTAGACAGCTAGAGAGAGCCCAGAAGCCCTGCTATGCTAGCTGTAGCAGGCCACCCTAGTGATGGGGGGGGGGGGGGGGTTGGGAGCTGGGAACTGGTAGGAGACATGGGCCACAGCCCCTACTCAGCTGACAGCCTTGTCCTCAAGGTCGGCTTTCCAAACCCCAGAACCATTCTTCTCAGAACATCTAGAAACAGGCAAAAGCAAGAAGGAATTTCATGGAAACATTTCTTTGGGGTTTAGTAAAATCCGTTCCCACCCCCACGCAGAGTGCAGCCTGCTGCCTCTCACACCCTGTTCTGACGCCCCTCCCTCCTCCCCCAGCCCAGCCACTTCTACTTTCAAAACCAATTTCACTTTTATTGTCCATGTGGCTCACTGGAGCAGACACGGCTGGCTGGCTCATGCCCCAGCGGCACTGCTGCCCCACCCTTGATCCCCAAAACATGCAAGTGAGGGACAGAGCTTCAGGGAACAGTCCAGTATCAGATTAGCTACTTCAGATCAACAATGGGGCCCTGGAACATCCAGACCATTCCCAGAAAGCCTGGATGCATGGGGATGGGCAAAGGCTTAAGCGTCATGTCGACAGATGGGGATGTCAGAGACTGTGAATGAGGGGAGCTGGGCTTCAGGCTTACGTGAGAGCACGGTGTCCCAGGGATGATTCTCAGCTCACTAAGACCACCTCTCTGAGCTCTCAGACCCTTGGACAGAACAGATGCTGGGCTTTCTCAGGGCCCTATGATTCCCCATGAGCTAGCAAATGTCCTTCCTTTAAAATAGGAAAACTATGGGGGGGGGGGTGTACACACTTTTAATCCCAGTACTTAGGAAGCAGAGGCAGGAGGATCTCTGTGAATTTAAGGCCAATCTAATCTCCAGAGTGACTTCCAGGACAGCCAAGGCTACACAGAAAAACCCTGTCTCAATCTCAAAATAAAGTAATAATTAAAAAAAATAGAGAAACTGAGGTGCAAGGCCCTTTCCTAGTTCTGGGTACTTCATCTTCCTGTCCACACAGCATTCTGTCCCCAACATCATCCCAGTAGCTCTGGGCCCCCGACTACCAAGGCAGAGGGTGTAGAGCTCCGGGGTCCAGCACACCCACCCCATCTGTTGCCATGGTTACCCAATGTTTCCCGCTCTGGGTACAACACTCCAGCTACACTGTGTTCTGGCACTAGACTGCAAGCCATCGGCTCCCACTCTCACTCCCGTCAGCAAGCCCTCCCCTGGGACGCTCCATGGCTCCTGGCCCACAGCCTGCTCCCTTCTCCTGCAGTTGGCAGCCCTCTTTTTTGGGGCTCACCTTTAGTGGGAGGAGGCAAAGCACCTGCCATAGTCTGTGAGAAAAGAAAGCCAGAACTTGGGGGAGGGGGTGAGTAGAAGCCCCTTAAGAGATGGGGCTGAACTCTTTCTACTGAGGAACTGTGTCTAGGCTGCACCTGAAGACAACCCCCCCCTCAGGAGGGGCAGCTGAATGGCAGCGAGAAAGGGCTGCCTGTGTGTGACTGAGAAGATAGCACAAGGGACAGTGTGGGTGGTGTCTCTCTGGACTGGGAGGCACCAGCATCAGATTGCCTAAGGACTCCTGGGAAATGAGGAATGCTACGCTGCTCCCAAGGTCAAAGATGAGCCCAGCAGCCTCCCCAACAGCAGCACTGTCCACCTGGCCAGGGTGAGCCAGAGTGCCTTGCTTCCCTGGGAAATGGGGTGGGGTATGGGACAGTTGGGGAGCACTGTTTGCAGGATGGGATACCAGGAATGGAGTGCCATAAGGGAAAGGAGGCAGGAAAACAGACTATTCTACAGACCGGTCTCTGTGAGGTCATGACCCACCCACACCAACCAGGTTGGAGCCTGTCTGAGGCTCTGGCCATCAACTATGAACAGAAGGCCTCATTGCTGACGTCAAGCCTCACATTTGCCCAAGTGCTTGTTGAGATCAGCAATGGGGGGGGGGTGCTCTGGAAAGAGACTCCAGGAGGATATGCAGTACCAACATAGCACCTTCTTGAGCAGCATCAAGTCCTCACTGGACCACAATACTAAGTGTCACCATAAGAATGCCCTCCACACAGGGACATACACTCTGTAGACTGTGAGTGGGGCGTGCAGTCCCGACTCTGGCTCACTCACTGCCCAGAAACCTTGAACAAGAAACACTCTGAGGCACAGGAGACTTGCACTTGCCTAAAGCACACAGCAAACACAAGTACTCCTTACCAGTTCAGCCCTTGCTCCCCACAGCCACAGCCAGACAGACATCACTGAGATGCAGCTGAGAGTTTCAGGGTCCAGAGCCAGGCCCATTCCCAAAGACCATCTGAGTCAGGGCATAGAGTTGAGCCAGAGGGAGAATGCAATGGACCCATTAGGCATGCCTTTACCTCATGAGGAATGGAGGTCCCCTGCAGATGAGGAAAGAGCCTGCCAGCTACCCTAGGAGACTCCAGCATCCTGGCTCCCAGGTCGCCTGCCTGGCTGTCTTCCCTGGTCCGTGTTCCATTCCTAGCTGCCCATGGCTAAAATGGGAGCTCTGGGAGGCCAGACAAGAGAGGGTGTCTATCTCACAGTGAAGGAGCTCAGCCATGTTAGCCCCTTGGACAGTGGGTGGCAAGGTGAATGGATGCAAAATTGAGTAAATGGAGGGGTGGTGAGTGGAGGGGTGGTGAGTGGATAGAAGAGTGGATGAAGAGGTTAGGGGAGGGGTGGTGAGTGGTTGGAGGGGTGAGGGGAGGGGTGAGTGGATGGAGGGGTGAGGGGAGGGGTGAGTGGATGGAGGGGTGAGTGGATGGAGGGGTGAGGGGATGGGTGGTGAGTGGTTGGAGGGGTGAGTGAAGGGGTGGTGAGTAGTTGGAGGGGTGAGGGGAGGGGTGGTGAGTGGTTGGAGGGGTGAGGGGAGGGGTGAGTGGATGGAGGGGTGAGGGGAGGGGTGAGTGGATGGAGGGGTGAGTGGATGGAGGGGTGAGGGGATGGGTGGTGAGTGGTTGGAGGGGTGAGTGAAGGGGTGGTGAGTAGTTGGAGGGGTGAGGGGAGGGGTGGTGAGTGGTTGGAGGGGTGAGTGAAGAGGTGGTGAGTGGATGGAGGGGTAGAGAGTGAGTGCTTAGGTTAGTAAGCACTCTAATGTGTGTCCCTGTTTCTAAGCATGGCTTCTATAACCCCACACATGAGCAAGTGGTCAGCTCTCCTACCCCAATCCCCATCACCCTGCACTCCCAGCTGCTTACAATGAACCCACCTCAATATCCATCTCTGCTCCCCCTCACAGGCCAGAGGAACCTGTGCCAACATCCAGCCAATGGACACATATGGCCCAGTCCCTGGAGCCATCTCCCACTGATATAAGTGGCCTTAGCTCTCAATATGCCCCAAGTAGGGTGGAACACAGCAATGAACCAGTTGTCCTTGGCAGTATAGATGGGGCACATAGGTTCATGCTAGGCCACTTGGGCCACCCCAGCCTGCAATATCCCAGAGTCTCAGGCCAGAGCCAACCAGGTGGCTCAGCCCACGACCCTGATGACAGCTCAGCAGCAAATCTCTCCATTTTGCAGATGTCTAAACCAGCTCTTTCCCACTCAACCTCTCTCATTTTCCTGGAATGAGGACCCCAGTCCTCTCTTCTCTGCCCATGCAGGGGAAACAGGTAGACCCACTCCTGAACGGGCCACTGTGATTGGCTAGAAGATGACATAGTGATCCACCTGAGCCAATCAAGAACTTTCCCTAGGATAGATGTGCGTTCTTTTGAGACAAGGTTTCTCTATGTAGTCCTGACTGTCCCAGAACTCTCTGTAGACCAGGCTGGCTTTGAACTCAGAGATCAGCCTGCTTCTTCCTCCTGAGTGCTGAGATTAAAGGTGTGCACCACCACTGCCTCCAGATTCGCTTTCCCTTGTCTAGGCCAGCAGGTAGGCAGCGGCTAGGGAGAGGAAACCAGATTTTCAGAGATTCCTCCAGTGTGTGTATGGCATGCACGTGGAAGCCAGTCTCCCTAGGCAGGGCATGATGGCAGGGTCGCTACCCACTGAACCTTCTTGTTGATCAGACTGGTTGTCTTAAGACAGGGTCTTATGTAATCAGGTCTGGCCTGGATCTGGGACATCAGGTGCCCTGCTCCATCACTCTCTGCTGAATCCCTCTGAAACATGGCCTCTTACTGAACCTAGAGGTAGGCTGGCAACCAACCAGTAGCAGTGTCCTCTTGTCATGCTGACAGGTTAAGCTGATGGCAAGTGGGCAACAGCTATACCAGGACAACTTGCTCCACTCTGGCCACCAAACCCCAGAAAGTTCAACAAGCTGCCAACACTGACCCACACCCTCCAGGGCTGCTGAAGGCTGATGGGCATGGGGTGGAGTCCACGCAGTAATTCCTGTAGATCAGGAACATGAGTGTGTGTGTGTCTCCTAAATCACTCTACCACACACAATGGAGGACCACAGGCATCTGAACAGGGATATAGACAGGAGGCAGGGTGTGACCAGCAGCCTTCCCCCAATGCAGCACACAGTGGCTGCTGAGGTGGGTGGAGGGGCTGCTTGGGGGCCTCAGTGGTTCTCTGGATGCCTGTCACCTGGCAGCTATCCCACCCAGCCCAGAGCTCTGACCATCCAAGTAGTGGAAGATTCTGGGAGATCCCATGTCTCTGTTCTCACTCTCTGCTTTCAAGCCGGGCTCAAATTCTCCCGTCCCTTGGAGAGCAGGCTCCGGATATCCAGCCCAGACGCCCCACCCGGTTCCTGGCTTTGACCCCTGTGGAATTTCATGGCTGTGGTGTCAGAAAACATCTTCAGCTTCGATCCTTTAGTGAACCCCCCACCCCGCTAGGTCCTTTAAAAGCTGGAAGTTTGTACACTATAGGTTGAGAGAGTTCAATTCCAGAAGCACTCACCCTGCAGGAGATGCTCAGACCCCATCAGGGGAGCCCAGGACTCGAGAAGCAGTGCTGGGAAGAGTGGAGTAGAAAGGGCCAAGCTGGGGTTAACAAGTGTTAAGAGAGCCAGTCTGCACAGCTGCACAGCAGCTACCAGAGCAGGGGGGTCTGTCGTCTGGGGACCCGAAGGCCCCCACCTCCACTGCAGGCAGCTGGACAGCTCAGCTGCCTTCACTTCCAGCTAAAGGAAGGCCATGCAGGACTGTTCTTCCTATTGATTCTCTAGACGTCGCTCCCAAGTAAAGAATGATAGCTCTTTACCCACTGGCATGGAGGGCTGTGTGTATCTGCCAAGTGGCCCTCAGGATCCATGCTGACTGCAGAGGTCCTGGCCTCATGTGCACATGTGACTGGGCAGTTTAGGAATACAGACACCATAACCAGCTAAGAGCAAAGAAGAGGTTCTGATGTGAGAGGCTGGGAGGCTCAGCAGGTGTCAGGCAGGTGTGTAATGTTAGGAAGGTCCTTCTGATCCAAGCTGGAGATAATAATATATAACCAGGCCAAGGACTTCGCAGGGTGGCTGGTAAGTGAAGACTTGCTTCCTAGGATGGCTACTAACTTCTTTTGCATGGAATGACAGTCTTAGGGCTGTAAGAAGTTACCCCGTTCCCAGGTCCATTGAGCAGAGAGAGTCCCAGGGCCTTTCAGAAAGGAACAAGATTGTGAGCCCAGACCCTATACCATCTATGTCCATGAGACCTTGCAGACTGCAGGCTGCTCTAGGCCACGAGCAGAGAGCCTCCCACACACCCTGATGGCACATCTCATCTCCCAGCCTCCAGCCCTCACCTGCATGGAAACCCAAAAGCCTACAGCCTGGCCCCCACCCTGCTCAGTGTATCAGTGCCCGGTGCCATACAGCAGTGGCCCCCAAGCCCAGAGGCCTTCAAACATAGCAAGATCTGACTAGACCCTTCTCTCACTGACTTCTCCTCTGCCCACACCTGGTCTATGGGAGCACAGCTGAACTGAGGAGCCAGGCATGCCTACCTTAGGGCCCCATAGCCCCTGAGCTGTCTCTCTCCATGGATAAAATTCAGGTGTTGAAAACATGACCAGAGTAAGGAAGGGGACAACAAACTGCCAGGGCTTCCGTGCCAACAGGGCACCAGCCCCACTAAAAAAAAAAAAACTCTCAGGGCAGACACAGCATTTGCCTTTAATCCCAGCATTTGGGAGGCAGGTGAATCTCTGAGTTCAAGACTAGCCTGGTCCCATGAAGAGTCCCAGGACAGCGAAGGCTACATAGTAAGACCCTCTTTTAAAAAGAAAAACAATTCCAAACCCATTTTTTCCAGTAAGCATGCCAACAATAAGGAAGCTGCTCCTGGTGCACGTGCCCCTGTCACTGTAGCACAGAGAGACCAGTCAGTTCAGCCCACAGGACACTGTGGTGTGGGGTCCCAGAGTTAGAGCTTATATAACCCCAGGTTGCTTGGCCTCCCCTACTCCTGGCCGCTGTGCCACAGCTGAGTTCCCAGATGCTTCCCACTCTTGGTCCCAAGCACGCCGTGAGTCCCATGGAGAAACAGCAGGCTTTGATAAAATGACCCCTCCCCTGCCTGCATGACCCCATAGTGCCAAGGGTGCTGCTGGTTTCTGATGTGGCAATGTCACTTCGGAATGCTGTCTCTCTGCAGGGGGCCATGGTGGCTCCAGAGTCTTCCTAGTACTGAGAAGAACCAGCCTCCTTAGAAGCCTTGGCAGGGATCACTGAGGGAACATTTAGATAAGTCTGGCTCACTAAGCTATGACAGTCTTCTGGCTACTTCTTCCCATGTCCCTGTCCCCCCATGAGGCCAGAGGTCAAGTGGCAGACCTCTCATGGCCACGTGACATCCCTATCTTTACAGTCCTGGTGGTTCAGAACTCAGCTCCCTCGAGGAGGAGCTGGCTAGGGCTCAACCTGGAGGAAATCCCTCAAAACAAACACTCTTTGTTTCCTGGGCCAGCTTTGGACTCCTCTCTGCCACCACCAGCTTGGTGGCCGTGCTGTCCACTGAGCTTCAACTCAGACATGATAGGCTCCACTAGGCAACAGGGTTTGTTGCTCCCAAGAGACAAGGAAAGGGAAGTCAGACTTTCCTTCTCCTATGGTCAAGAGAGAAGTCAGAACAAACACATTACATAATGAAGGGGGCAGTCTGGATAGTGTGGCCCATAGCTGCATCAACATAACATGGTGCAGAACACAGATGTTACTCCCAATATGGCCAGCTGACACTAGCCTTCCTGGGCAGGTGAGAGCATGGCCCACCAGGTGCAGAATTGCTCCAGAAACCGTGATACAGTCAAGGCCAGTATTCCTGATCCTGGGGAATTCAAAGTGTTTCCCCAGAGAGACCAGAGTCCATGGAGTGACATGGTCGGGGTGCGAGTTAGAGAAGTGAGTTACATCTCACTGTGTTCTAGGTTCCTAAGACAGTTACCCAAAACAGACACTGACCACCCACAAGGCCCTTTCAAAGAGGAAGGACAATCACCAAATCATACCAGGTAATGACTAAGATAGTCCCTGGGTATCACATGAACACTGCCCCACCATTCTGCACAGGGCCCCACTATTGTGCAAACCGCCCTACTGGTTTACAACACCAATGACAAGCTCCAATCTGGCAAAAAGCTGAACAGGCTTGAAGCCACAGCTGTGAACAGGATGTGGACTATTCCCAGTAAGACCAAAGTGCTCTTTCAATGGAGATTCCATGTCAGGCAGGGCTTCTGAAAAGGAATGCGTATCGGACAGAGTCTGGCTCAGTGTCTCCATAGCTCTCCTGCCCTAGCAAGGACAGAGCACACACTGTCTCTAGCTCTTGCAGAATGGAGCCAGACGAACACCTTTGCTTGTGAACTACTAGACTCAAGTTGTTACCTTAATTAGATTGTTTCTGGCTTTGCTACTTTCTGAGTCCTAAGCACACCCTCTACCACTGAGCAGCCAGCCCCCTGATACATTTCCATTCCTTTCCCTTTTGTGTCTCACACTGCAGCTCAGGCAAGCACAGAACTCACCATGTAGTACAGGCTGGCCTCAAACTTGAAGTAAACGGTCCTCCTAAACAATAACATTGCAGGTGTCAGGACAGCTGCCGCTCTCAGCTGATACCACCACAAAATCGAGCAAAGACATCCACCAGGTGGCCACAATATAAATAAAATGGTGATTAGTCATGTACTGAAATATTATCTGATGGTTGTGAAAAGGGATGAAACACTGATTTGTACCACAATGTAAAACAGGAAGCTGAAATACGCCAGAGAGGAAATGACATTTTAAGATTTATGAGGTATACCAGGTAAGGTGGTGCACATCTTTCATCTGAGCTATAATAATAGTTTAGTACAACTAGGATCACACAGGGAAACCCTGTCTCAAACAAAACAAGAATGGCTGTGGTGATGCACTCAGGAGGCAGAGGCAGGTGGATCTCAGTGAATTTGGGAAGAGCCTGGTCTACAGAGTGAGTTCCAGGACAGCCATGGATACACAGAGAAACCCTATTAATAGAGATGAAGATGGGATGGAAAGAGGAAGGAGGGAGGGACTCTGTCACACACAATCCCATCAATGCATAATGTCCAGACCAGGTGGCTCCACAGACAGGAAGCAGGGCGCCAGGCCAAGGAGGGGCCAGTAGGGTATACATACTTGCATGTCTCTCTGTGAATGTGCTAAACACCACAGAATTGTCCACTGATAAGGCTAGATTTGTTATGCAAGTTTTACTCAAAAGATATCCAGGTTTGGTGGCACACACCTATCATCCCAAAACCAGAGATGAAGGCAGTGGGGCAAGGAAATCAGGGCCAGCTCCATATCAAGTGTGAAGCGTGAAGTCAGCCTGAGCTACATGACACTCGCAAAGAAAGAAACAAAACAAAAAATCCAAGGGACTGTGAAGAGGGGCAATTAGAAAAAAGCCTACCACAAAAGCACAAGTTTGAATAGCCAATGCCCACACTAAAAATAAACAAGCAAAACCCAGCCAGGCATAGAGACACATGCCTGTAACTACAGCATCCAGAGGGAAGACAGGTGGATTCCATTACCAAAACAGCAAGCCCAGGCTCAATGACAAATCCTGTCCAAAACAAAATCCTCTCCAGACAATTTGCAAAGGGGGGTGGGGTGGATAGAGGAAGACATGTGACATTGACCTCTGACCTGGCATGCACACATATACTATGAACACATATACTACACACACATACACACACACACATATACACACACATGCATACACACACATATATATACACACACACACCATAAACACACACACATACATGCACACACATACTACATGCACACACACATACACATAAACACATACATGCACAAACACATATACACACATACATACACCACACACACATACACACGTGCACACACACACACACACACACATACACCACACACACAAATACATGAATAAACGCCATGGAGATGGCTCAGCAGGTAAAGGCAATTGCTGCCAAGCCTGACAACCTGGGAAAATTGCCATCAACAGTTTTAGCTGTGGCCCCATGTGCAAAGATAGCAGGACATGCCCACTGGGGCAACAGTGACTGTTATGAGCATAGCCAACCACTTTCTGTCTTGATACATCTACTGAGTCTGGAGAAGTCATAGATGTGCCTATTGTTTTGTTAACTGGACTTGATGTGCCTGCCAGTCAAACTGCCTACTACAGAACCACTGTTTGCCTGAAGATGAGGGTTCCTGTCAGCTCTGCCCAGAGGAACTTCTCTCTGCAGTGGGCAACAGCGACTGCGGACTCATGACTTGTCAAAGTGCCGAGACTAAGACATGCTGGGTTCTCAGCCTTAAATGGAAGACATCTATATCACATATCACCCTTCCAAGACTTGAGGAACATCACAGACAAGGTGGAAAAAAAATCTAAGAGCCGGAGCTAGAGAGATTGCTCAGTGCTAACAACCCTGGCTGCTCTTCCAGTGGACCGGGGTTTAGTTCTGAGCACCCACCTAGTGGCCCACAACTCCAGTTCCAGAGGCTCTGACACTAAGAGCACTGCACACATGTAGTGCAGAGACATGCATGCAAGCAAAGCACCTACCTATAAAACCAGTGAAGGTTGCTAAGGGAGGAGGGACTGATATTTTTATCAGTGGTATAGGTATGGATAAGGGGCCCATGGTCCTATAAACAATCCAATGAAATGCAAGGGTGGGAGGGGATAGGATGGGAAAGCAGGTGAACGTGACAAATTCCACACATAATGAAAACACCATTGTGAAGTCCACTATTAATGATTAACATGTACTAATTAAAATGTTTTTTCAAATAGAAAACAGGGGTGTACCTCAAAAGGAGGTGTTTACGCTGCACGCCTGACCAACCTGAGTTTGAGCTCATAATAAACATAAATAAATATTTAAAGTTAAGCCAGGCAGTGGTGGCGTGCACATCTTTAGTCCCAGCACTCAGGAAGCAGAGGCAGGCAGATCTCTGTGGGTTCAAGTCCATCCTGGTCTACAAAGTGAGTTCCAAGACATCCTGGACCTCTGACTCAAAAATCAAGCAAACAAAAAAGATTTAAAGTTACTAAAAATAACAAAGAAACATAAATTTGAGGGTTGGATACACACACTAATAAAGTCAGGGGGCTGGAGAGATGGCTCAGGGGTATAGAGCACTGGCTGCTCTTCCAGAGGTTCTGAGTTCAATTCCCAGCACCCACATGGTGGCTCATGGCCATATGTTATGAGATCTGGTGCCCTCTTCTGGTGTGCAGACATGCATGGATACAGAATGTAGTATACATAATAAATAAATCTTTAGAAATAAGTTAACTAATTAAAGTCAATAAATTGCTCACTTTAGAAAATATATGCTTCTCATTTAAAAAGAGTAAAATAGGAGTCTGGAGAGATGGCTCAGTGAGGCACCAGCTGCTCTTACAGAGAGTAAGCAGGTTCAATTCCCATCCATAACACAGCGGCTCACAACCATATTAATTTCAGTTCCAGGGGATCCAGTGCCCTCTTCTGGCCTCCAAGTACACTAGGTATGCACATGGTGCACAGACATAAAAACACACACATAAATAAATTTCAAAATAATAATTAATGAAAAAATAACTGAAAGGTGAAGTATGCACACCTGTTATCCCAGTACTCTTGAAGGCAAGAGATCATGAGTTCAAAGCCAGCCTGTGCTAAATGTCAGTCAAGTGAAGATTACAAAGTGAGACCATGACTCAAAAACCAGGGCAGGAGCCAGCTCAGCAGTTAAGATCATGTACTGTTCTTCCAGGGACCCAAGTTTGGTTCCCAGCATCCACAAATGGGGAGCTCGGAACAACAGCTCATCAGGCTCACTCTTCAGACCTCCACAGACACACATAGCATATACTCACAGGCACACACAGATACACATGAATTAATTACAAAAATACATCTTAAAAAAATGTCACCCCAGAGATCTGATCAACTGTCCCCTCTTATCTGGTCCCTAAGTTTTTCCACTCATTCCCCAATGTCTCCATGCTCCTAGTGCAGGCTACCAGTCCCCACCACTCTCTCACTCCCCAGCGGCTGTCACCCTTCTGGTGATGTTCCTGGCTCTGCCATTAGTTACTGGCACCTGTGCAGAGTTCCTGGCTATGCTCTGACCTCATACTGAAGCTTCCAGGCACCAATCAGTACCTCTGGGAACAGGCAGGGCCTATGCCTCCTCTTGATGGCAGGACTTCCCCAATCAGCACTGACCCACCAGCCCTAATGCCCAACTCATGTCCACAGGCCACCAGGCCATTCCCTGCCCAGAGCGCCCCCCCCCCCAAGGACCAACTTTATCCACTGTCACATGGACCAATGCTCTTGGCTCCTATACACTCACAAACCAGTGAGAGCCTGAATTTCCTCCTTGGCCTCTGAAGCCAAGGAAGGCAAGGAAGGGTTCCTGGCTCTGGGTCAGTGTGAAAATGTAGGGAGTGAATACTCCTTAAATCAGATGCTCAGACTCTAGATCAATTCACAAATGTGTATAAACACCTGCAATGAACTGTAGCAGAAGACTTTGCAAGTTCAAGGCACAGTGAAACACTGTCTCAAAACCGGGAGTAGGAGTATTGACTTAGTAAAGCCCTCACCTAACATGCATGACATAAACAGGAACACTGATGCATGCCTGCCATGCCGACACTCCCATCCCGACACTCCGGGCTGAAGCAGTATGATAAGCAATTTGATGCCATCGTCAGCTACATAGCAACCTTGATACTAGCCTGGGCTACATGACTCCTTGTCTTGGAAAAGCAAAATAACTAACTATTTAAAAACATCTACCATCTTAATGAAAATTCCCAGGTTCAAAGAACCCACCTCAGGAGTTGACCAGAAAAAAAAAAAAAGATGACCCCATTTGACCAAGGGGGTGAATGTGGTCTCCGTATCTGAGGCAAGACCTCCAATCCAATCCTTTAGCCTGAGGGGAGGGGAATTTGAACCCAATGAGGGGTGAATGTGGTCTCCGTATCTGAGGCAAGACCTCCAATCCAATCCTTTAGCCTGAGGGGAGGGGAATTTGAACCCAATGAGGGTGGAAGAAGTTTCAAAGAAAGACTCTACACCCTCAAGACCCTTTTGCCTCTCTCACCGTGCTCAAACTTCCCCAACACACCCCCATCTCTCACAATCTCTGGGACTACCTGGCCATCCCAAGTGGCCTCAGTATCCCATCATGGCAAGCCCCTTGTTCACCTACCAGGCCTCTAGACAGTTTTCTACAATCAGTATCTGTTGAGGTCTCCAATTGGCCTACGGCATTTCCAGACTCCCAGGTGACTGACTGGCCTCAATATCCCCCCCAGACATGCCCAGGTCATGTATTCCCTGCCAGGCCCCTAGAAGGCTCTCTGCCCATCAAGGCCTATGGAGGTAGCCGGGTGGTTTCAGTGCTCCCTCCAGGCACGCCTTGGTCCCCTGCCGGGTGCTGGGGTGCTCGTGCAGCCTCCCACGTCACCTTCCCAGGCTCCCTTCAGCCTCCTGCTCCTCAGCTCCCAGGAAGCCCTGCTTCCAGGCCCCCGCGCTTGGTCAGGACCGTGGCAGCCAGGGAACCGGAAGGCTCACGCCCTGGCGGTCCCAGGTCGGCACCGCCCCCGCCGAGAGGTGCGCGCCTACGGGGGTGCGGAACTCACCTGCTCGGGCGCTCGGGACTCTGGCCAGAGCTACTGCCGCCGCCGGATTCCGCCATCTTCCGCCGCGCGCCGGACCGACAGGGCCGCGCGCCGACCCGGAGACCGAGGCCCGGGCAGCAGGCCGGGCCTGCAAAGGAGGAGGAGGAGGAACTGCGCGTGGGCGGGGCTTTGGGCGGGACTTGAGGTATCAGAGGCGGGGTCTGAGAGATTAGGGGAGGAGCCAAAGGAGAGCAAAGGGCTGGGCCAAAGGCTAGGAGGCATGTATGGGGGCGGAGCCTGGAGAGAGACAGAGAGACAGAGATCGAGAGAAAAGAGCCTGAAGGTATAGGAGGGGCAGAGCCAGAGAGAGAGAGACACACACACACAGAGAGAGAGAGAGAGACAGAGAGAGAAGAGCCTAAAGCAATAGGAGGTGCTTAAGGGGCGGAGCCTATGAGAGAGGTGGAGCTTAAGAACGGGAAAGCGTGCTAGGAGAGCCGCTGGGAGAGCTTAAGAGTGGGTCTGAGAAGGAAGAGGTCTAAGGGGGGTGAGTTCCGAAGAGGTAGTGGCCTGAGGATCGCAGAGGGCCCAGGGTCTGATAAAGGTGGTCCAGGCAGGACGTGACCTGAACGGGGGCAGGGTCTGTGGGAGGAAGGGGTGTCTCCGAGGGGGCTGTGTCTTGGGGGCGGGGCTTGGTCTGGGAAAGGAAAGGCTGGATGGCCTATGAAGGAAATGGAGCCATGTTACCTCCCAATATAGCCAGGTGAGGGCAGCCTGAGGAACATGCCTGGGGTGGGGTAGATCTTTGCTGGACCAGGAGACTGGGGGTTTGGAGCCACCTCTTGAGGATAGAAGGAACCCAAGATGATGAAGGGGAGTATCTGGGATGAGAGGGGCGTGGTCATCAGAGGGGTGAGGTTTAGGTCGTGCCTCGGGGAGTCTCGGAATTAGAGCAGAGTTGTCAGTGCTGAAGGCAATGTGTCTGGCACAGGAAGAAGGTGGAGTCGACAGAGAGGCTAGGCCTGGGTGAAGCCGAAGATGAGAGGGATCAAGATTTGGTCGGCTTGTTGGGGGCGGGACTAATAATGAAGGGGAGGGCCTAGAAGTTGCAGGGGCAAGGCCTTGGCATGAGGGGCGGAGCCTGGTCTAAGAGGTGTGTGTCCAGTCAGGGGCTGGCTGGGAGAGCAAACTGTGGGTGAGGCATCACGCGGATGTGGGCGTGGCTGAGGACTAGTGGAAGCTTGATGGTTCAGACTGCACATCCTAATGCGAGAGGGTACCAAAGTCCCTGAGTCTACAGAACCTTTCACCACCACCTTGCCCTAAGCTATATCCCTTTCCCAGCCTGAATTCATCCCTCTGACTTCCGGTCCTGTGCTCCAATTCTTTCAATATATGTCTTACTCAGAACCTCCGCCCACAGGCCCTAACGTCACTCTCAAATCCCCATTACTTCTGTATCTGCCACTCATACCGCAGCTCCCATTGCCCCAAATCCCGGCCCACAAAGACACAGAGGCAAACACTGGCCTCTGCCTCAAGAATTTTAGACTCCTCCAGGCAGGGGTGGCACAAGCCTTGAGTCCCAACACTTGGGAGGCAGAGGCAGGCAGATCTCAATGAGTTCAGCCTGGTCTACAGAGCATTCAGGACAGTCAAAATACACAGAGAAACCCGGTCTCAAAAAACCGAGAGAGAGAGAGAGAGAGAGAGAGAGAGAGAGAGAGAGAGAGAGAGAGAGAGAGAGAGAGAGAGAGAGAGGAATTCCAGACTCCCATGCTTTAGCAATGACTTTTTCCTTAAGATTATGTCTTCCAGGCTAGCCAGCCACCAAGCCCTCCTGTCTCATTCTGCTGACTACTGGAGGCGTGTGTCACACTCTGCTGTGGAAAAATGTAGACTACTGGCCCCTCAAGCCTTTCACTCACTTATTGTTTTTGTTTTTAAGATTTATTTATTTAATACACATTGGTGTTTTGCCTGAATATATTCTGTGCGAAGGTGCTGGATTCCCTAGAACTGGAGTTACAGTTGTGAGCTGCCCTGTGGGTGTTGGGAATTTACCTCAGGACCTCTGGAAGAGCAGTCAGTGCTGTTAATCACTGAGCCATCTCTCCAGCCCTTGCTCATTTTATTCTTTAGTCTTCTGAGCTAGTGGCCCATTATGAAACTCCAAGTATAAGCCAGGAGAAGATGCCTTTAATTGCAGTACTGAGTAGAATGAGGCAGAAGCCCTTGTTACTGGGAAGCCAGCTTTGTCAACACAGCAATGCCAGGCTGGCCAGTCAGCTAGAAAGAGCAACTCCTCAGGGAAAAGCTAGCAAACGTGGGGTGAGAAAGTAAAATCAGGAGTTCAGGGTCAACAACACAGTAAATTCTAGGCCGGCCAGGGTTACCTGTGGTTCCAACAAATCAAAGACAATGAAACACAGTAGTACCCAAGCATTGTGTCAAATGCCCAGGAGATACCGCGCACCCTGACAGACACCCACCATTGCTCTGTAAACACTGAATATATTTACTGACCAATCTCTGCAGTCTCCACGCTCTAGGGACACAATCTTTTCCACCCAATGTCAGCTCTGAGAACTTCAGTTGTAGCTGTGCTGTGTGCAAACTCAAGCCCACTGGCAGAGAGGCCTCCCCACATGCTGCCCCAATCAATGGTGTCCATATGTGTGCACACTTCACACTCATCCAGATTCGACCCACATGTCAGACACACAACCACAGCCCATAGGCAAGGAAGAAAGCATGCCTGGGGACCCTGTCTGTGTGTCACCCCTCTCTCAGAGGTCAGTGCAAAGGATGGATGTGCGGCACCAGGTGGGTGCAGAGCATCCACTGCTCCTAACCACTGAGCACCGAGCCACTGAAGCCTCTGCCCTTCGTTTTCTTCCCTTCGATCCCAGCACTCCAGAGACAGAGAAGTTCAATTCAAGGCCAGCCTGGGCTATGTAGCTTCTCCCCAAGAAAGATAAAAGAAGTGGGACAGATGGCAGAGGGTGAAGGTGCCCGCTGTCAAGCCCAACAACCTAAGTTTGATCTTTGGAACACACATAGCAGGCAGGGGACTCCTGCAAATTGTCCTCTATACACACACTGTGGTATGTGTCCGCACTCAACATAGAAGGATGGATGGATGGATGGATAGAGAGAGATAAGTAGGCAGGCAGACAGGTGGACAAATGTACAGATGTATGAACAGACAAGAGGACAGATGGACAGATAGACGGATGGATGCAAAGAGTTCATTTTGGGTGCTTTTTTAACCAAAAGGTACAAGTGCAGAATGAAAGCCACAAACTGGTAACATCTCAAAGGCACATCAACAGATGGATTGGTGAGCACGTAGTCACACATCAGCACTGACATGATGAAGTTTCAGAACACTGTGGAAGAGTCCAGCATATTCCAGGTGGACATGAGGGAGAAGCAGCCCTTGATGACCCATGGGGACAGGCCTGGAGAGGGGCTGTCCAGGGGAGCTGGTGGGAGGCTGAACTGTAAGGATCTCTCGGAATGTTCCAGGTGACATGGATGCCAACCCTGACTACAGGATGCAAGTCCTGTCACAGGAACTAATGATCCCTTTGTGGGTAGTTGTGTGAGGGGCCTTGGCCTGACAGGGAAAGCAAGCTCCTCTATTTTGTACTGTTTTACTTCTTTGTTATTGTGTGTCTTCATAGGAAACAGTCATGTGTGTACACGTGTGTGGATGACAGGGGTCAGTCTTGGGTGTCATTCCTCAGGATATGTCCACGTGTTTGTTTTTAAGACGGGAGCTAAAACCACTGTTGAGAATAAAATTACACTCACATCAGACTAAAACCCTGCCAAGTTCCAGAATATTTGTAAAATATATTCTAATGGAAAATACAAATCCACGGCATGCCATTCCCTTCCTGATGATAAGAACTACACAAAGGTAAGATGCAGGTGCTTTAGCAGGCTCAAGGATAGCCTAAGGACAGTATGCCATCCCTGCTTTAGCCAACAATAAAGACAAGATATTCTTGACTGTTCCAGAACATTCGAATATTTTGGGAACACCGTAGAGAAGCCCAGAATGTTCCAATATATTCCAGGTGGACATGATGTTGAAGGTCCAGAATTGCATGAAAAAGTTCAAGAGAAAGCTGTGGGGCCAGTGGCTCAGTGGGAAGTGGGGCAAGGCGGAGAGAAGAGAGTGTCGACAAAGATGTATTGAGAACAGCTTCCTCAGTGTGTGGGACACAGCTGCGACCAACACCCAGCATGTCGCATCTGGCAGAGGGACCATTTATTAAACCAATCATCACACAAGTGAACAAGCAACGGCTTAATTGTCAACATGGTAAAAATTGTAGTTGAAACATTTTGACACAGGTTTTGGGCCAGAGCTGAAAAGCTTGGGAGATCCCTTCAGGCCAAAGAGCTGGTCAGGAGTACACAGGGAACAACCTTCAAGGCACAAGGAACAGCCCTTGTGGAGACCAGGAAGCAGCTTTAGTGTGGGAATCTGACCTTTGCCCTCCAGGAGGAAGCCATGAGTCCCTAGCCTTCCCTTAGAAGTGTCTAGGGTATCCGTGTTATGTGCTTGCTGTATTGTCCCCTTTCTACCTAGCCTTGGCAACAGAGCTACCCCGAGGCTGCTCTATCATCAGGGAACTAGGATGCTGGTTCCCATGGCAACCCCCTGCTACCCAGACACATGGGTGTTCCTGCAGTTTGCCATGAGCCAGCCAGACACTACCAACTGATCTGCATGCCATGAGGACAAATTGGAAAACTGAGGCTTCAAGGACTGTATCAAGCTTGGATGTCAGCTGTGTGTTCAAATAGCCTTTTCTCTTATGGCATTCTGGTAGAAAGCAATGGCTAGTCACTGGTGGAGTGGCCCTGAGTTCCTCGTGGGACATTCCAGGTATCCCTGAGGTGTGGCAAATATCCTGTGATCTAAGTTATCATGTGGAGGACAGAGAAGCTGAAGTCAGAGTTCTAAAATGGCTAAAGAGAGACTCAGAGTAACACGAAATTCAAACGGGACCAAGGGCTAGAACTAGCACTCTGTTGGTAGAGCACCTGTCCAACACACATGCGCAGGATTCTGCCCTCAGCATCGCACACATCAGGCTTGCTGACCCACACCTTGCATTCCAGTTGGGAGATGGATGCAGGACAATTTGGGAGTTTAAGTTTAGTCACAGTTATGTAGAATTAGAAACTACCCTGTGCCTCAAGAGTCACTGCTTCATCAAAAAAGAGTAGGTAGATAAGAAGGAAGCTGTCATCTCAGTGCTGAGGATGCTGAGGCAGGAGGTTCAAGAGTTACAAGCCTACTGGGTGGAGGTGGCTGGCACTCACCTTTAATCCCAGCATTCAGGATGCAGAGGCAGGCAGATATCTGCGTTCAAGGCCAGGCTGGTCTACAGGATGAGTTCCAGGAGAGCCAGGGCTACACAGGGAAACCCTGTCTTGACGGGGGAAAAAAGAAAGAAAGAAAAAAGTTCCAAACCAGCCTGTGATCTCCAGGGTTGATGTGTCTTCTCCATAGGGCTGGAGATAATCCCAGATTAGATCATGGGAAACTTGATGATACAGTTGGAGTTGGGGGTTCTTTGTGCCGACGGAATATGAGAGACACCCGCATCTAATCAAACTTACATCCTGGTCCTCTCCAACTTATCTCCATTTCTATCTGGTAAAGAACAAGAGGAGCTGTAATAGAAACCAAGTAAGCTGAAGAGCTGAGAGAGGAAGAACTGGGAGAAGACGCAGGTTTGTGGAGGTCCCTTTGCTGAGAGCTGGAGACCGGAAATGGGCTAGCTGGTTAGAGTAGCCACTTTGTTAGAGAAGAGAATCAGTTTCCCAGTGCCAAGGAGTGACTGGCTGTCGTGATCATCAGAGGAATACTCCTACCGTGAGGCTCTCTCTAGCCTGTGCACATAGGTCGCGCAGCTGAAAATACACTCAAAGTCATTGAGAGAGGGCACAGCACAATTGCCTCAGCACTCAGTTCTAAACGAGCTTAGACTACATAACCAAAAAAACTTACAACAAAAAGGCAATACACTATAGTAGGGGTGTGACACCATGACCAGCAACTGCCTGGGGTCCTCCAGTGAGAGGCTGGGGAGATGCTCAAGGTAGAGCCCTGCCTAGGATCCCCAGTGAGGGGCTGGGGGCGTGGCTCAGGGGTGGAGCCCCTGCCTAGAATCCCCCAGTGAGGAGCAAGGGGCGTGGCTCAGAGGTGGAGCACCTCCCCCCCCGCCCACCCTCCTCGCCCCCCCCCCCCCCCCCGCAGTGAGGGACTCAGGCCTGGCTGGGGTGGAGCTTCTCCTAATTCCCTGCTCAGCCCACTTTTCCAGGGCAGGCACAAACTGAAGCAGGCTCAGTCACCCTATCTTTTATTCACTTTATTTAAAGGTTTAGACCACCTCATTCCCTCCCACAGGGAGTCCCCACCGCTCCCTTTTGAGGGGCTGGGTCACCAGAGATAAAGGGAAAGAGGCTTAGCAGAGGGGAACCCAAGACCTCAGCCCTAAAGTGAGAAAGAAAAAGAAAGACAGCACAGACCAGGTTCATAGGCATAGCATGAGAAAAGCCAGAAGCCAGCCCCAGAGAAAGCAAGACAGGGGGGAGTGGAGAGGCTAGATTCCACCCTCCCCAGCCAGTCAGGTCCCTCTGTCTCAAGGGGACTGAAGGATGTGCTGGCAAGTGAGGGAAGTAGGGTTAGGGGTAGTTGAGGCCAAGGCTGGTCCCCATCCTGACCTTGGACTTCAGGGTGCATAGTGAAGGAATGTGGAGGGGACCCGTGCGCTTGGCAATAGGCAGAAGATTACAACGTGGTCAAATCTAGCTTCAGTTTGTAGGGTGGGGGGCTGTCCTCATAGGCAGGTGGCGGATACAAAGGCCAGTCTGACTCCACCAGAAGACCCTTAGGCTGATCCGCAGTCAGAGGCTGTAGGAATTGGAGCAAAAGACCCTTGTCTGGCAGGGTTCCCCAGCAGGCAGCCCTAGGCTTCCTACCCCATTCCAAGCCCCTAGCCATCAGGTGCTACTTACCTGAAACTTGAGGTGCTGGCTTGGTGTGGTGACCAGGGTACAGCAACTCAGCCCCAGCATGACCAAGACGGAGAGGAAGAGACAGCAGAACAAGACCCATCGAGGCAGACCCGAGCGCCTATCCCAAGGGCAGGCACTGCTCAGCTGTCTAAGGCTCATGCAACAGCACCCAGCCCAGCCCAACCCAGCCCAGGGAACCCACCGGGACATGCAGCTGAGAAAGTCATTTTCTTGTTGGTCCTCGGACTCCACCTTGGCCTTGCTGGTCCTCACTTGGGTCTTAGCCCTCTTCACTTTGTCCAAGGAGCCTAAGGGATCTGGAAGGGGTGGGGAGGCCCTCAGCCTCCTGCCTCAGCTAAGAGGCCAACTTAGTAAGAAGTTGGAAAGAGAGGCCAGGATTTGGGCAGGAGGAAGTGTAGGGGCTGAAGTGGAGGTGCCAAGGACCCTGGGAGATGATCTACAGAACCTGGAGATTGACTACACATCCTGGGATACTGTGAAGCCCAAGAGACTGGTCATGGTTGTTCCAATCTTACCCATGTGCACCTCCAAGGCATCAGGGTGGGACCCCCTCCAAGTCACCTCCACTCGCTGAAGTCGGCTCCCTTGAAATGCAAAGCTTTCTACCACAGGTTGGGTCTAAATGGAGAACAAGATGTCACAGAAAGACCCAAATGAGTTACAGTTCCTTGTCTAGGTAACCCTAGGTCTCCGGCAGAACACTGCCCTGGGAATAGGAAGCTGCCCAGGCCAAGGACACAATTACTGGTTGGCTAAGGTGGACATGTGACCCACCAGGGTGAACCCCTACTCAGATAAACCTCAAATAGAGGGCAGGTAAAGATGACTCAGTGAATAAAGACTGCCAACCCTGATCAAAAGAGTTCTGTCACTGGAACCTTCGTGAATGGACTGCTGAGAAGAGAACCCCTAGATGTCACCTTGCCTGAAGCTTCTCACCAGCTGTCTTACCTGGAACACAACCACCTTTTGATTGTCTGTCTGAAGGGAGTATGTCCAGGTGGAGGACACCAAACCCTGGGCAGAACTCATGAGGTCATTGCAGAATGTGGAAAAAAGGCCCAGCAGAGATAGAGGCCCCCTGGGTGTCTCCAAAGCCTTTTTCTGGGAAGGGAAAGGTTCAAGACAATAATGTCAACAAACTCATGCTGGGAAACTGGGCCACGTGGAATTAAATGTTCAATATCCAACACTGCCCCTTGCCCTCCAGTGGGTTAGCTGGGTGTTCTCTGAGACCCTCAAGGGGAAGAAGCCACACTAGCTTGTGTGCATTTGTTATTGAGATGGGGTTTTTAAGGTTAGAGGGTTCACCTTCTGCTCCAGCTGGCTCTCAGGTTCAGGGGTCTGGCCCCAGCAGCCTTCACTGCAGGCCCCTTGTTCTGTTGCCTTCACATAAGCCTCAGAGCAGGCTGTGGGTCAAAGGAGAGTCACTGGGGCCACTTCCCAGGGTACCTCTGCCAAAGCCCCAGGTGCACCCAGCCCCAGAGGACTCACCTGCTTCGCATTCTGTCTCTGTGGCATTGGTTTTAGAGCTCCTGGCCACGAAGCGGCAAATGGAGAAAAGCCGACAGCCTCGCTCACAGGCACTGATGAGGATGGCTTTGTTATTTGAGAACTCTGAGGGGCCCTGTGGCTCAGGCTGGGAAGGGAGATAGGGACTTAGGCAAAGGCCCTCAGGGAAGAAGGCTGGGATCTTCTAAAAATCCGGGGGGCTGAAGTGAGGTTGTGGAAAGGTAGGATCGTCATGGAGAGGGCTCTGAGAAACAGAAACCGGCTTTCTATGCAGACTGAACAGTGAAGGCCCTGGTAGAAGGAGTGGACCCCAGAAATCCCCAGGGTAGAAGCTGGCAGGGAGGGCTTCTCAGAGAGAAGCGGCTAGCTTGTACTTTGGGAGAACAGATTGGGGCAGAGAGGGCTCAAAGTGGAAGGCAGTGAGCAGCAGAATGTGGAGAGAAGGGGGGGCACCCAATAGTCCTTGTACACTGTGGGGGGGGGGGGCTCCAAGGCTTCTTAGCAGAAGGTCTCAGCCGCCCTTTAGCACGTTCCTTACACATACACAGTGTTCACCCCAGGTGTCAATTCAGCCCTCCTTGGAAGGAAGTACAGTTCTGAGACAACCCTCCCACCTTCAAGGCACCCTCATTGCAGGCATCCCAACTCCTCCCCCTCCTCCAGAACAGCCTCTATCCACACGGCACAGCTTCTAGGGTCTCTTTGGCACCTATCCAAGGGTCCCGCATCCCTCCTCTACTTAAGGAACCCCCATTCTAAGTCTCTCCTCCTTGAAAGGACCTCTCCCCCACACGAGATTCCCCCACTCAGGTCCCTCCCCCTTCCAGAAACCCCACTCTCCAGCACGAGCACACTAGGGACTCGCATCCCCTCCTCCACCTGAAGGTCCACCATTTCGGCCACTCCCCGTTTCCAGGGATCGGGTTCCCGGGCATCTGTCTCTTACCAGAGCCAGTGGCGGGCCAGGGTGACGCTGGCGACACCGCTGCTGGCACCTCTGTGTGTCCCCGAGCTGCGGGGCGAAGGGGTCGCGCGCTGGCGCGGCGGGCGACGCCAGCAATAGCAACAGCAGCGGCAACGCTACCGCAGCCATGGCCGAGCGTGCGCAGCGCGGGCCCCGAGTGCGGGCAGTGCGGGCGTCGGGATGCGGGACTGGGTGTTGACGTCACTGAGCGAGGCAGTCTGGGAGTGGGGGGGGCCCTGCGGCGAGCAGGGCGGGCAGGTGGATCCCCCATCCGGGCCTGGGACACCTTGATTCTCAAGAAGGGCGTCTCTGCCCCGACTTGGACCTGCTGACCAGGAATACTAAGAAGGGTCTGGCCAGATACACGCACGCTTACGCCACGATCACCAAGGACAGGGAACAGACAAGACCCTTAATCAAGGAATAAAAAATAAAATAAAATAAAAAAAGAGGTAGAGGAGGTGAAGGGAGGAGAAAGAAGGGGACCAGGAGGATGAAGAGGCTGAAGGCCAAGGAAGATGAAGGAGGTAGAGAAAGATGGGTAGGATGAGAAGGGGATGAAGATTGAAAGACGGGGGAGGGGAGAGGTGAAGATGAAGGAACTTGAGGGGGGAGGGGAGCATGAGGTGGTTGAGGAAAGGAGACGGGGTGGGACCAAAGACTTTGGGATGGAGGGGAAGGAAGTGGGAAAGAGAAGGGAGACCGGGAGGGGCAGGGGGACCACTAGGGCTGGAGTCAGAGTGGATTTAAAGCATCAGAAGGCTCTGAAACCAGCCGACCACCAGCCACAGTCTGCCTGCTTCTGGGACACAGCTGCCTCCTCCAGTGAGTCCTCGACCTTTCAGGGTGCAACACCAGAGTGACCTCCCTCGTTCCAGCACAGAAACAGACCTGAGGGAACTCAGTGTCTTCCTGGGATGCGGGAGACCCCCACAATCCTAGAGCAAGGCCTCTGAGCCGCTCACTTTTCCAATCTGATGGGGAAACTTGAAGCCGTGACTTATGTCGTGGGTTTGGAGATCTCCCCCGGTTTCTCCAGGAGCCGAGGCCGGGGCTCTGAGCCCAGCAGGCTGTTTGTCACAGGTGCCAGCGACCCTCAAGCCCCGTCGCCCCGCCCCAGCAGACGAGGAGGCCGGTTGCTGGGTCGTCGGGTCACAGGGAGCCACAGGTTCCGGCCGGGAGGAGGGGCTGGCGCGCCCCGGTCCCCGCCGGCCGCTTGCTTTCATCTCGGCGGCCCCCACGTGGTTTAATCAGGCGCGGCTGTGCCTGGCGGACCTGAACATCTGGATCCCGGCGCGGCCCCTCCCCCGCCCCTCCCGGGCTGGGCCTCCCTCCCATCAGCGCACCCCGGGCAGTCCCTGCGCTCTGGGACCCCAACTGGCTCCCCAAGCCGAACGCCTTGGCTCATGCCCATCATTCCAGCACGAGGAAAGGCTGAGGCAGGAGGATCGCCGCGGGGTCGAGGCCAATCTGGGCTTCGAAGTGAGCTCTAAGTCAGCCTGCCCCACAGTGTGAGACCCTGGCTCAATAAACCAAACACAAAGCCTGTTTCCCCAATTTACAGGTGGGAAACCTGGCATCCGGAGTCCTGGGCAGAGCCGGAATTCAAGTTCACACTTGTCATTCGCAGAGTCCCGAGCACTTAACCCTTCCGCAATTACGGTCCTTCATTCATTTCAAACAAACATTCCTTTCAACAAAGGTTCTCTTGCCACGACTATTTTTTTTCCCTTGCAAAACCCTATAGGGTAGGGCTGTCCCCTTCCAAATTAGGTCATTGGAACTCGAAATGGCACAGGGAATGGGTCTCTGTGGCAGGATACAGGAGAGAAGAGGTTGCCAAGGTGGGGAGGGTGGGGGCTTAAGAGAAACCGGGCCTGGCAATCTCAACAAGGAAGGCTGAGACAGGAGGATGGCCAAAAATTTAAGGCCAGCTTGAGCTACATGAGACCTTGTGTGAGAGGGAGGGGGGGGGTGCAAAAGAACATCGCGTACTTAAAATGGAGAAACTGAGGCACGAGTGGTTGGGTCGGAGTCTGCTGTGCCCAGGGCTGAGTTGGTTGGTTCCAACCCCCTCCCCCTTTTCCGCTCCTGGAGACCGCTCGGGGGAAGCGGAAGAGGACTTGACCCCGGCCCCCCAGGTGAGCCCCGGCGCCCCTCCTGGAGTTCCCGGGGGAGCTGGTCCAGGTGAGGGGCGGGCGGCCGACGGGCGGCCGGGGTCGGATTTCAGGAAATCCGCCGACATTCCTTCGGGGCTTAAGAGGGAAAGTTGACTCGCCGCCGCCCCGCGTCCGTCCTTCCCCCCCACTTCCTACCCCCCGGGGCGGCTCGGCCGGGGGCGGGGGGCGCTGTCCGCGTGAATCAGCGTACTCCCGGCGTCCGGGAAGCAGCTAGCCGGGTCAGGGCGGGCCGCAGACAAGCGCCCTTTGTCCCCGGCCGCCCTCAGCACGACCCTACTGACCCCCACCCCCAAGCCGAGTCCAGTCCAGCAAGGCTGGGTGGTGCCGCTGCTTGATGACATGGGTAAGCTATGGGAGGAGGGGTGTGATGCTCCCCCAAACAGCTGACCATCCTGGGACACAGCACCAGTCTCTTGAGGATGTAGAGGAACAAGCACCCCAGGCTTGCTGGCTCCAGAGCACACAAGCCCAGGGTGGGATCTTCCCACATTCATCTCTAGTACTTAAGTTGCAGCATACTCTATAAAATCGAAGTGCTGCATCCTCACTGTTTAGGCTGAGGCACCAGGGTGGGGGAGAAAGCCCGGGACACCCACAGGCCCCAAACCAGGCAATCAGACCTTCACAACCCCACTATGCAGAGCATAGCCAGGCACAGGCTGGAGGAGGTGGTGATCCTGGAAGAATGGTCAGGTCACAAGTAAGGACATGGGTCTCAGACAGGCTTTGGTTTTCACTGGTCCTGTCGTTCTGCCTCAAAGCCTTGAGTGGTTTTCATCTGGTAATCCAAGGCTGGCAGTCTCCCTGATCTAAAACTGCCTTGCTCCTCTACAGGAGACCCCTGGGTGAAGAGTTCAGGACTAATAAAGAGCCTTTCCAGCCACCCCTTCTTACATTCCCAGCCACCTTCAATGACTTAGGTCAATATTTGTCAGAAGGTACACCAAGACTACCTTCCTTTCCTGAGCAAAGGAGAGGGGCTGAACCGGGGAGGAAAGAGTTAATTCCATGGGAGCATGAGGACAGGGAATGGGTGGTGCACCTTAAGGTCAACTTTACCCTTGGCCCAAAGGGTAAAAGGTCATTGAGAGGATAGAGGACCAAAGGGGGATATCGGCCAGCTTGGGTCACAGAGCAAAATGGGGTGTTTGGCCTACTGCGAAATCCTGGCTGTTTTCTGCCTACTTGGAGAGATGGTATCCTTGTATGACTTTTTTCTTTTTGTATTTATTGAACGTTTCTGGTCCTCACTGGGCCCAGCAGGGGTCTGGGGGCCCTCGGGTACTCAGGATTTACCAAGTTAAGTGGCTACAGAGCAGGCGCTTTGATGGCCTACGTTACAAAGACAATAAAAAGACCGGGACAGTGAAGCTCAGAAAAGTTACTCACGATGGAAGGCTCAAAGAAGTCACAGCCAAAAGGGCTAAGCATGAAGCCAGGTGTTTGCCCAAACAGCCAGTAGGCTGGAAAGGAGCAGCCCGTGCAGACTGGGTTGGCACGGCAGAGCTGGGTCTCACTTCTTTCAAAGCCCCCTCTGCCTGTGGTTAAAACAAAGAAGGAGGGAGGCGGAAGGAACCCCGGAGGAGGCCCTCTCAGCATCCTGGGACGTCGTAAGGCCTGGACCAGGATTGGGGAGGGGGCTCAGAATCTCAGAATGGGGGTGTGTTTTGGAACCAGGGCCAACCAGATTGCTGATGGATTGTCCGTGTGGGAAGAGGGGAAAAGCGCTCATTCACGCAAATCCCAGGTTGCTGCCTACAGCACCTGGGTACATGGAGGAAGCTGGCCCTTTCTACCCGGGGCTGGGGAGGAGGAGCATTCAGGAAAAAAAATAAAATAAAGATCTTTGCTCCAAAAGCCTCCCAGGAGTCGAGGTTCCTACCTCCCTACCTATGCAGGGGAAGCGCCTGGAGTGGGGCCGGCGCTGTGGGGGAGGGGCGGCGATGATCCTGGAAATGTGGCCACGGTCCACTGCTTCCAGGGAACCCTCTAGGCCACCTGGCTACATTTCAGAGGACCTGCAGGCCGATGGGCCACTTCTGCATCCTACTATGCTCATCAGAGTTAAGGTTGGTTGGTTTGTTTGTACTGGATAGTCTTCCGTACTTGATTCTTCTTCCCACATAAACTTTATAGTTGTATCCAAATTAACCACTGTACAAAAGAAGAAACTGAGGTACAAGAGGCCTGGTTTGCTCCCAGCAAAATGGCAGTGGCTTCTTTAGTTTGTATTCCCTCTTTTGTCATTTGAGGCTGTTTGGGGGGACCTTGAAGGTAGGGGCTGAGCCTCTAAGGGAACCGCTGGATGGGAAGAGTTGAACCTTTTATTCTTATGGAGTTGTGGTTGGGGGCTGCTACCCAATCGGTGGGTCGACACCAACCTGATTTCCAGTGCCACCTCACCACAGAGACCTTGCAGTCCAGGGACCTCCCTTCCCTTCCTGGGCATCCGGATAGGGTGGGTGGAGACGAAGAGATCAAGGGGATGAGATGCCAGGGCTGGGCTGGCCCGGGAGGGGTCCCTAAATCCCCAAACAGTGGCCAACAAAAATAACCCAGAGAAAGAACTCGGCGCTCAAACGGAGGTAACTATGCGTCGCTCGAGGCTGCCTGCGTTACCTGAAGTTGGCGGGCGGCGGCCGTTGCAGCGATTACTCACCGCGTGGCGCACCCCACCCGCGGGCCGCTGAGTGGATTTTTCCGTGGGGGGATGTGAAGATGTCTAGGGAGAACTCCTTTGCACCGATGCTCTTCTGGGAACAAGGAATTCGGGGTTCAGTCCCCGTTTCCCAAGGGACACACCTCTCCCTGTGCCCACGCATAGGGGTTTCCTATGCAAGCTACTGGACATCCCCAAACCCGGCACAAGCAGAGGACAGGCGAGGCGGGACGGGAGGCTGGAGACTTGGTGCCTTCTGACTTTTTTTTTTTTCCCTGTGCCGGCCGAGGCTGCGCACCGAGGATGGAAGAAAGACCAATAAAGACTTAGGGTGGGGACCGGTGGGACCTGCGCGCCCAAGGCATGGGACTGGGGGCCAACTTTCAAAGCCTGTACGGAAGGAAGAGGAACTGAGAGGGAGGATGGATGGGTTCTGGGACTGCTTGGTGTGTGTATGGGACACGAACCCTAGAGGGTATAGGGGCCCACTGTAAGAGGAGCGGGGAAGGAGGTTAGGAAGGATTGGAGTAGAATGGGGGACCCTAGAAAAGCACCAGGGTTGCGAGCTAGGGACAGAAGCGGAGTTAGGGGCGCAGGGTCCCAGATGACGCGGTGGGAAGCCTAGAACGGGCGGGGCCGGAGAGGGAGGTTCCATGGCCAGTGGGGAAGGAGTGGGGGCTTCGCGCGGGAGGATGGGTGCTCAGGCTTGATGGCGAAGCGGAGGCCGGCCGGGTGGGGCGCGCGGTGCCCGCGGGCGGTGGGAAGGCCGGTGCGGGGCCCAAGATTCCCCCCCCCAGGGGCCGGGCCGGGGGCGGGGCCGGGCGGGGCGAGCGGCGCATTAGCGCCTTGTCAATTTCGGCTGCTCAGACTTGCTCCGGCCTTCGCAGTCTGCGCCCAGCGACGTGCGGGCAGCCCCGGACCCCAATCTGCACCCTGCAGAGTCGCTCCCGCCCCATCCCTGCATTTGGGTCACCGCCCGCTGCGCGCCACCCCCATGCCCGCTGGTCGCTCGGGCCCCGCCGCCCAATCTGCGCGGCGGCCGCCGAGGCCGCTGTCCTCGCTGTGGTCGCCTCTGTTGCTCTGTGTCCTCGGGGTGCCTCGGGGCGGATCGGGAGCCCGTGAGTACCGTGCGCCCTGTTCCCCACCTCCCTAGGGAAGCCAGAATCCGGCGCCCCAGGGGGCAGCCGCGGGGGAGGAAAGAGGGGCGCGAGCGCCACCTGGACGGCCCGGGAACAAAGGAAGGCGGCCCTCGGGGCGCCCTCACCTGCAGGTCACACGGTGCCAGCACCGGGCTGCCCAAGAATACCCAGGTTATGTGCCCTGGGCCTTCTTACCTGGGTTGCCATTGAGAGGCGGTCAGGCCAGGCTCATTTTGAGGGACATCGTAGTGTCCAGGACCCCTCTTCAGGGTGCTGGGAAGCCTCGGGGCGCACACGTCTGCGTCCTGGATCACAGAGAGGAAGGGACATCTCCTGGGCTGGGGGCGCACGCTTGGGTGCGTTGGGTTGGGTGCTGGCACGGAGTGGGGTCCCTTCCCCCATGAAATGATGAGCCCCGGGAGGGTGGGGCGGTATCGGGCCCCCCCTGCTCTGACCGCCTGGCGTGCGGCCCGGATGGGGGGCGTCCCCTGGGACGTGCTTCTCTGCGGGGCCGACGCCACTCCCACCCCCCTTCAACGGACCCCACGCTTTGGGATCCTCGAAGACCTCTCTACCGGTGGGGCTTACAACCAGTCTCATTCGGGCTGCGATGGGTTGAAAACCTCCAGCGACTGAAATCTCGGTGAAAAGGAGCGAAAGCCTGCGTGTCGGGGCACCGCGGGCCCAGACTTCATTGTGTAAGGGGCACCCAGTGAGATCAGCTGCTGAGAGAACCCCACTGTCCCTGGAGGAACTCCTGGCCTTGGGCCCCATCACCCAATGCACACACCCTGGCCAGGATACGTTCTCCACATTCAGACCCTCTCTGGGACACACCCAAAGACACACAAAAGAGCCCCACTGGCTTGTGTCCCGTCACCCTGCCCTCCGACGCGCGCTGCAGCCCAGATGCGTATTCGCACACCATCGCCGCTCTCGCATTCCATCCTCGACACACACACACACACACACACACACACACACACGCACGCACGCACGCACGCACTCGCGGTCCCACATTCATTCCACAGGGGAGGCAACACCGGAGCACGCTTTTGGCCGAGTGCGTTGAAGGACTTTCTTACTCTCTACCCCATCCGAGGACACAGGCCACACCAATGGTGCACCATACTGCGCTGCTGCTCTGGGGCTAATAGCCTGTGCTGTTTGGCTGTGGATACCGTCCCACCTCACCCCCACCCCCACCCCCGACACAGACCCACACCCCAGCTTGCCCAGGTCGTCTGGGCAGGTAATGGGGTGACAACCCAAGACCCTTCTGGGGAGCTGATATCTCTGCCAGGCCGTGGGTAGTCTTTGAATGCCACCAATCTAAGCTTTGTTTCTGGGCGGGCTGCAGAGCAACAGAGAAGGTGGCGGGGTGGGGGTGGGGGTGCGTGTGTTTTTCCTTTAAGGGAGAGAGAAATTAAATAAGAGGTTCTCACACCTCTGCAATCTGTTTGTACTTACGGTGTGCTTTAGCACCTGACCTGCCGGCCGGTGGGTCGTAAAAGTGTGTGCAGGTACCAGCGGGACAGGAGATGGAGACCCCTGGGGGATGGCTGGGATGGAGGCCACCTTCCCGCTGGCCTTTCAGAGAATCTCACACTTTTCCCTTTTAAAACACATGGTGTTTTTTTTTTTTGTTTTTTTTTTTTTTAATAACGGCAGCAACTCGGCATTGGGAAGGGGGAAAGAAGCTGATTTAGGCCCCAGCTTTGTGAGGGGAAGAGGGAAGAAAAAAAGGAGGGTGTCTCCCTCTCCAGGGTTAGGGGGCTGCTGTCAGCTGCTCCTCTGCCAAGCTTGGCATGTGTGCGCCTCGGTCCCCGGTGACCTTGGCCCATTGTTCGTGAAGCTAAGGGAGCTGGAGTCCTCTTGCCCTGGTGCTCCAGGGTGCCAGGCCTGTGCTGCACCCCTGTTCCCAGCCTGGAGAACGTCTTTCCTGTTTTATGGCGGGGTGGGGGGAGGAGATCCAGGAAGGGGTGCCAGGTGTCTTGAGTACTGCTGGGGGCTGCACCCTGTTGCCCTGAGGAGGAAGCTTAGGTTGTCCTGTCCAGGCTGGCTTGGCCTTGCCTCTTCCCCCCACCCCCCAGCCCCGAAGGGCAGCTGCAGCTGCCGCCGAATCCAGGCCAGGCGGGTGTGGCAAAAGGGCACTACCCCGCCAGGACCCCCCAGAGAGTCCCCTTCCTGGCCAGACAAAGGCCAGGGAGGAATAGAGGACTGTGAGTGTTGCCCAGGAGTGAGACAGTAGGATCCCGGGTCGGGGCAGTGCCTCCCACCCTGCTGAGGGGGGCGCCCAGGCAGGAAGCAGTGGGTGGGTGGGCCTGGGTAGAGACGCTGGCACGCCCCAGTTCATGCCGAAGGAATTCTGAGTTAGCGGGCGGCTGGCTGCCTGGGACCTCCGGGGCGGCCCCCTGTCGCCCCCCCAACCCCCCCGCGCGCGCCTCCTCCGCTCTGGCCTGCTCCAAAGGCTCCTTCGCACGGACTCCTAGACCTCCACCGAGCGCTGGGCCAAGCCCCAAATGCAACTGAGATCGCAGGCTCCAGCAAGACCCGCCTCCTCCCAAGGCCAAGTTTGCCCCGGAGAAATCTTGCAGAGCCAGACCCAGAATCTTGTCACCTGGAGAATGAGGTTCAGGGCTACAGTTTAGCTTACTAGGAGCCGCCCCAGGGTGGTGATGGTCTGGTGCAGCTCTAGTTCTCCCAGACCCTTGGGGAATCCTTTTTAAAAAGCAAATCTCATCCCGTCTGACCACCCCCCATCTCCTTTTCCTCCTTCCTCCCCTCTCTCTTTTCTATTTCAGTGACTTTATTAGTATTATTTCGGTTTTTCAAGACGGTTTTTCTGTGTAGCCCTGGCTGTCCCAGAACTCTGTAGACCAGGCTCCTCTCAACTCAAGAGTCCCACCTGCCTCTGCCTCTGCCTCTGCCTCTGCCTCTGCCTCTGCCTCTGCCTCTGCCTCTGCCTCTGCTTCTGCCTCTGCCTCTCCAGTGCTGGAATTAAAGGTGTGCGCCACTACACTCAGAAAGGACACTTATTTTGTTGTATTTTGTTTATTCTCATGGTGACCTCAGTTCCCGGCATATTATAGGCTCTGAATGAATGAATGGAGTTTGGTTCTTCCCATCCCGAGTGAGTGAAGAAGAGATCTCAGAGAATTGAACGGAGTTATGTTTCCAGACAACCAGCGGGGGAGGGGGGAGTTCACTATGAAACTTCCCACACACCTCCAACCATCCTGTGTGGCTGATACCAGGAAGGCCACTGGTCAGCTGGGAAACTTAGAGGGGCTTGGAATATGTTCCCCTCCTCGTCCCTGAGGCCTTGCCTATTGAGTAGGACAGCTGTGGGCCACCCTAAGGAAGGGAAGGCAGGCAGGGAGACTGGGGGTCCCAGAGTTGGTCACAACATGGTTGAGGTCACTTCCTAAGTAGGATCACAGTGGCCATGGAGATTGGGAGACTGAAAAGTGGAAAGTCAGAGGGGCTAGGCCAGCTCTGGTGGCAGGCAGTGGCAGAATTGTGGAGGGCTTCTGTGGTGGTCCCTTCTCTCATAACCCAGAACATAGAAGCTTGGGCTTGCACAGCCTCAGTGTATGTGTGTGTGTGTGTGTCTGCGCTGGGACCTGGGCAGGCACAGAGTGAAAATGAAGACTTAGTCCCTTGCTTGTCCTTCAAGGTTCATCCAGCATGGCTCACAGGCTTTCACTGTGTAGCACAGCTGGTACAGGAAAGCTTCACATTTGTGATATCCTACTGTGCTGGAGTGTCAGATATGTGCCAGGCTAGGACTTTCCTTTCTAGATGTGCTGCCTTTCCAGTAACACATATGTGAGGATTAGGTTGTCAAGGAATGGAGTGGGAGGAAGCTGGTAAGCCAGGCCATGCTTGGGTGTTCATGTGTGATCCCAGAACTCTAGAGGCTGAGGCAGGAGGATGGCAAGATTCAAGACAGTCAAGACTTTGTTTCCAAAAGAAAAAAGGAGAAAAAAAATCTTATGGGCTGGTGAGATGGGTCAGAGGGTAAAGGTATTTATTTGCTTCCTGATATGAGTTCCATACTTGGGACTGCATGGTGTAAGGAGAGAACAGACCCTAGCCAGCTGACTTCCATAATACATTATGGCATAACACTCGGGGAGTTGCAATAAATTAATAGAAAAGACTTACTTAGATCTGAGTAGGCATTTATGAGTAACATTTTAAAATTTTATTTATTTTTGACATTTTGATGTAGCATGGAGGTTTTTCTTCTTCTTGACAAGGTTTCTCTGTGTAGCCCTGGCTGACCAGGCTGGCCTCCAATTCACAAAGATCTGCCTGCCTCTGCCTCCTGAGCGCTGAGATTAAATGTATGTGCCACCATCGCCCTGCAGAAGTGAACACTTTTAACCCAGCACTCTGGGTGCAGAGGTAAACAGATGTCTGTGAGTTCAAGGCCAGTCTGCTCTACACAGTGAGTTCCAGTTTCAGACCAGCCAAAGATACACAGTGAGACCCTGTTCTCCTCACCCCCCCCCAAAAAAAGAATCCCAAAATGTATTTTGTGCTTGTATGTCACAGCATGTAAAAGTCGAGAACAACTTGTGGGAGTTGGTTCTCTTCCCTCTATAATATAAGTCTTAGGTTCAAACTCAGGTCCTTGGGCTTAACAGCAATCACCTTTACCCACTGAGCCATTTCACTGGCTCCTGATTGCTGAACTGATTTTTGAGATAGGGTTGCCTGTGCACCAAAAGGTTGTCTTGAACTTCTGATTCCCCAGCCTCCACCTCCAAGAGCTACAGTGATGGGCTGTCTCTCCGGGATAGGATAGGAAGGTGCTGGCCTGGCTTTGGCCTTGACTTCATTGCCTTGACTGCAATCTTAGGCCTCATTGGTTCCATTTATCTGTAAAATGGGTGAATATTAGCTTCTCTTCAAGACTACTTGATCCCTGGATGTCCTGGAGGATGAGAGACTTGTGGTGGGTCCGCCCCATGTCTGACAGGCGTCTCTCTTTGACCCTAGACACAGCTGTGATCAGTCCACAGGACCCCACTCTTCTCATAGGCTCCTCTCTGCAAGCTACCTGTTCTGTTCATGGAGACACACCTGGGGCCACTGCTGAGGGTCTCTACTGGACCCTCAATGGGCGCCGCCTGCCCTCAGAGCTGTCCCGCCTACTTAACACCTCCACCCTGGCCCTGGCCCTGGCCAACCTCAATGGATCCAGGCAGCAGTCAGGGGACAACCTGGTGTGTCATGCTCGGGATGGCAGCATTTTGGCTGGCTCCTGCCTCTATGTTGGCCGTAAGTAGGGCCCCAGGACACCCAAGGACAGGTCTTGGGAGGCAATGACAAATTTGGAGAGTAGAGCATGGGTCCTCTGTTGTGGGGCGGAGCTATAGGCAGGCTGGGTTGGAAATGAGCTTGCATGCAGGCATGGTCACTGAAGCTCTGGGGACAGCTGTGACTCCACTCTTCTGTGTGTACTCAGCTGCTTCTGAAAAGCTCTGTCACCTTTTTCCTCAGTACCCCCTGGGAAGCCCTTCAACATCAGCTGCTGGTCCCGGAACATGAAGGACCTCACTTGCCGCTGGACACCGGGTGCACATGGGGAGACATTTTTACACACCAACTACTCCCTCAAGTACAAGCTGAGGTCGGTGTCCAGCCCAGGCTCGGTGTGTCGCTTCAGGCAGATACTTGCCTTCTTTGATCACATATGTTCCTGTTTAACCTCTGGGCCTACAGAAAGCAGGTCTAAAAACTAAAAAGGGACTCTCCGCCTCCACAGGTGGTATGGTCAGGACAACACATGTGAGGAATACCATACTGTGGGTCCTCACTCCTGCCATATACCCAAAGACCTGGCCCTCTTCACTCCTTATGAGATCTGGGTGGAAGCCACCAATCGCCTGGGCTCAGCTCGATCTGATGTGCTCACACTGGATGTCCTGGACGTGGGTGAGGCCCCAGTGTTCACCTGGTTTTCTGCCCTAGACCCAGTAGGGGACCTTTCCCTGATCTGGTCTGACCCCCAGCTATGGTAGTTGCAGGAAGAGGGGAAGTTCACAACTCAATGCAAAGACCTTCCCCCCAAGACAGTCAAGATCCCCCCACTCTGCAGAAAACACCTGGCCTGATTACCCTCCCTTTCAGCAGCCCAGGTGTTCTGGAGGGAGTCCTGGGGGATCCAGAAGAGGGCTCCCAGGTCGGGAGGAGCCCCAGGAAGCTGAGGCCTGGAGCTGGGGGGTGAGGGTGGGAGGCAGGAAGTGGATGATCCCTGAGCAGAATTGGGCCTAATCTAATTAGGGTGTTCCCAGCTCAGAGCAGCCTGGGCCATTTAACCCTTTCTGTGCCTCACTGAGGACTCTAGGAGAGATCAGCCTGAACTCTCTCCATGGTCCCCCAGAAGGGTTCCTGGGTGCTCCTGTCATGTTCCCACACGCCCAGTCCACTTGTCTCTTCTCAGCATCCTGGAGTGCCATCTAACTCCTGGTTGTGCCCCGTGGCTGGCAAAGCTGCCCCACTGAGGCTCTAGGTAATGTGCGCGGCAACAGGAGTGGGCATGAGGTGAAGTGCCTAGGGATGGAGCCAAATAGCACCCCGGGGTGGAGTGAAATATGACAACATTTGTCATCCTGGTTTTCAGGAGGCCCAGGCAGGAAGATCACAATCGTTGAAGTCAGCTACATAGTGAGACCCTGGCTCAAAATACAGACAGTAGCTTTATCAGTCAGCTAGTGACTTGATTCTCAGAGTGGAACTCGGCCTTACAGGTGCTGGGTGATGGTCCTGTTTAGTGAGATCTCTGCAACTAAGCTTACCTTGTGCCCCCTAGGATAAGATTTTGTGTCTTCCACTAGAGACAGTAACAGTGTTAACAGCTCACATTATCTACTGCTAGCTGTTTCTGCAATATTAAACAGCAGTGGTCTATCAGACCTGGGTGAGTAGGCAGCAGGTGGGGCAAGTGCAGGCAGGTGTCCCAGAAGCCACTGCAGCCTGGATCACGCCACTGGGAGGATCTGTTTCCAGACAATTCTTAACAAATATAGTCCTCAGGGCTGGGCCCTGTGTTGCAAGCCTTTAATCCCAGCATTTGGGGAGGCAGAGGCAGAAGGATCTCTGAATTTGAGGCCAGCCTGATCCATATAGCGAGCTCCAGGTCAGCCAGGACTACACAGTGAGGCCTTTTCTCAAAATCAGCAACAAAAAAGACATCTCCAGTGATCAGGCCTGCTCCACCCCCAGTGACCACGGACCCCCCTCCCGACGTGCACGTAAGCCGTGTTGGGGACCTGGAGGACCAGCTGAGCGTCCGCTGGGTCTCACCACCTGCTCTCAAGGACTTCCTCTTCCAAGCCAAGTACCAGATCCGCTACCGTGTGGAGGACAGCGTGGACTGGAAGGTGCCCGTCCCGCCCCGGACCCGCCCCTGGCCCCGCCCCCCGCATCTGACTCCTCCCTCACCGTGCAGGTGGTGGATGACGTCAGCAACCAGACCTCCTGCCGCCTCGCGGGCCTGAAGCCAGGCACTGTATACTTTGTCCAAGTGCGTTGTAACCCATTCGGGATCTATGGTTCGAAAAAGGCGGGAATCTGGAGCGAGTGGAGTCACCCCACTGCTGCCTCCACCCCTCGAAGCGGTGAGCACCTCTCCAGGGCTGGCTGGCCTCCCGGGACCCCAATCCAGCCTCTCTCTCTCTCTCTCTCTCTCTCTCTCTCTCTCTCTCTCTCTCTCTTTCTCTCTCTCTCTGACAGGGTCCTAGGTAGCCCAGGCTGGCCTTGAAATTGCAGTGTAGCCAAGGATGACCTCGAACTCCTGATCACTGCCATTCTCATGAGACTAGTCACTTCTGGCTCCAGATTCTGTGTAGCCGGTCACTTGGTGAGGGGTGGGGAACAGCTATTGTAAGAAAACTGAAAACAGGTTGCTTTCACCTAAAATAAATATCCTAGAGTCTCTAGAAAAGTTAACTTTATATAAAATAGAATATTACAGTCAGTTATTGCATAGTCCCACAGCACCTTTTGTATAACCCTTGGAATCCACCCTCCCACCCTTGATACAAGGTAGCCTTGGCTGCCTTAATATTTGGAATCTTTCTACCTCAGCCTCCTGAGTGCTCAGAAAGCAGGCATGAGCACTTTCTTAAGATGGGAGGGCCTGAAGTTGGCTTCCCTTTACCCTGCAGACTTTGTGAGCCCCTGGACATGCATTCCCTTCTGAGAAACATGTTGCCTGAAATGCCTGGCCTCAGTTTTCCTATCTGTCCAAGACAGATATTTGCAGTATTTTACAGGCAGTAGAGGCTCCCATCCCCCCGCCCCTTTCCATTGGTTCCCCAAGAGGGAGAGAATGCTTTTTATCCCATGAAGACACTGAAACTCTGAACTCAAACAGACACATACGCTCAGTTTGATGGTGGTGAGATAATAGGGAAACTGAGTCCCAGAGAGAGTCCTAGAGGAAGAGAGGGTCAGAACCAGCTCTCCAGCCCCCATCCGGGCCCCTCCAGGTTCTGGGCTGGGCGGGAGCGAACGCAGTAGGGAGGGGCCGGAGCCTTGGAGCTTTGGCCCTCGCTCGTGCCCAGCACCTGCGATTCTTGCACGGGAGCCAGGAGGCGGCTGCGTCCGCCCGGGAGACTGGGGAGGCTGGGGGGTAGGGTGCGGGGGGGAGGCAAGCAGGGGCTGTGGGGGCCGAGGCCGTGCCAGGGCCTGTCAGCGAGTCCCCAGTTTTATTTATAACGTGAGGCCGATGTCCTTATCCGCTGGCCTGCTGTGGGACGGCTGCGCCTGAAGGTTAGACCCAGGGGCGGGCTTCCCACCTGGCCCTCCCAGCCCACTCCATGTCACATATCATTTTCTCAGGCTTATCTTGGGGACCTGCCCCTTGGGCTGTGCTTGCTGTGTCTCTCCATCTCTGTCATCCTTTCCCAGAGCCTTTTTTTTTTTTTTTTTTAACACTTTGGTATGATGCCTGTGCCTTCGTGAGCCACAGCGCACATGTGAAGGTCAGAGAACTTTTGTTGAGCAAGACCCTCCCACCATGTGGGACCAGGGCTAGCTACAAGCGCAATCACTGAGCCATCTCGCCAGCGCCCTCATCCTCTCTCTCTCTCTCTCTCTCTCTCTCTCTCTCTCTCTCTCTCTCTCTCTCTCTCTCTCTCTCTCTCTCTCTCTCTTCCTCCCCCCTCTGGATAGTCACAGGTAACCTAAACTGGCTTTGACCTCGCAGCAATCCTGCCTCAACCTATCAAGTACTGACCTGACAGGCTTGTGCCATCATACTTGGGGGAGGGGCTCTCTCTCCGGGTATGGAGTACAGCTCAGGACCTCTGTTTTCCCGTTGTCTTGGGGCGGCGGGATTTTGCCTCCCGCTAACTTGATCTTCCTTGCCCGCCTCCGTCGCTGGCCATCCACTGGGGAATGGATGCCCAGGTCCTCACCTGACACCCTTCCCAACTTCCCGGCCAGCCGCTGCAGGTCTGGGATGGGAGGCCGCGGTTCCGCCCGCGTGCGCCCCCTGCCGAGCGCTCCCGACACTGCCGCTTCACTCTCTTTAGAGCGCCCGGGCCCGGGCGGCGGGGTGTGCGAGCCGCGGGGCGGCGAGCCCAGCTCGGGCCCGGTGCGGCGCGAGCTCAAGCAATTCCTCGGCTGGCTCAAGAAACACGCGTACTGCTCGAACCTCAGCTTCCGCCTGTATGACCAGTGGCGCGCCTGGATGCAGAAGTCGCACAAAACTCGAAACCAGGTAGGAAAGTGGGGGAGTTGAGGAGAGGCACTGGGTGTGCAGCCTTCACCACACCTCGCTCTTCTTTCCAAGCACAGGACGAGGGGATCCTGCCCTCGGGCCGACGGGGCGCGGCGAGAGGTAAGGGGGTCCTGGTGGATGTGAACTGGGGCAGTCTAGATGAGGTTTTCCCATTCTCTGATTGCTCCAAATGGGAGCTCTCCTCTTAGCATGCATGAGCACCTACTGTATACCAGCCTCGGGCCAAGCTGTTTACTGCGTTACCACCAAGGTGCAGAGAGGGATCCAGGCTTAGTGAGGCCTCTTTTCTGATCTCAGGTCCTGCCGGATAAACTCTAAGGACAGGCCATCATCCTACTGCTGGGCGCAGACCAGGAGACTCGCCCCAACTAGGGCCTCTCTGTACTGTCACTTTGAGGAAACCGTTGAAACATCACCAGGGGCTGGGAGGGGAGCAGTAAGCTTCCACAGCCACAGATTTGGTCCAGGTGTACCCCAATGTGGGTAGAGTTGGAGTAATGACTTTGGTTACCCAGGGTCCTCCAAGAGTCTCTTTAAATAAATAAATTCAGGTCCTCTGGTGGTGAGTGTGTTGAGGCCTCTGTGGTCTAAGGGATTGTAACACCCTTCACCTCCAAACCAGTCCTGTTTTTTTCAGGACACTAAAATGAATACCTGTCCTAAACTCTTTTGGGGCACGCATGTCTTCCACCTGTTTTCCCTGTCCCCTGGGGGATGCCCCCCAATCGCGGAACCCACACCCCAAGATACAGAGCTGATGGGAAAGCTGCAGAGGGAGAATTCTTTATTTCGTGAGGCGCATTGGAGGGCAGCCCGGCGGGGCACGACCTCAGCCAGCTGCCGGTCAGGGCTGGGCTGGACGCCATGGGCCTCTTTTCCCATCTTCCTCTGGTCCCTGGGGAGCCGCCTTCACTCTGCAGATTCGGCATCAAACCTGAGTTCCTGCAGAACCTCGCTGATCGCCTCCATGGTTTTAATTACCCTACAAGAGCGGATGGAAACTATAAATAAAACCCAGATGGGGTGAATTAGCTGAGCCGCACAGCTAACAGGGAGGGAGAATGGCAAGCCCCGGGCCCTCCTGCCTGCCGCCAAACCTCAAGCCAGGCCTGGGAGCACGCCCAGGAGGAGGGTGGCTTGGTGGGTCACAGTGGGCTCATGGGAAAGGCGGTATTGGGGGGAGGGGTGCTTGGAGACCTGAGATAGAACTGAAGGGGCTCACACAGGGGAGCAAGCATGACTTTGGCCATGTTCAAATTCCTAAAGGCAGCAGAAACTGCAGGCGACAAGACAGTGCACATCCTGGGGAGCATCAGTATGAAATCAGAGCGCCCTCTTCGAATGGGTGGGTCAGCGCTGGGCTAACATGGTGTGGAGCCCATCTAAGGTGTCAGGCTAAGGGGCCCATGAGGCTCACTTTCTTTTCAGCTGGCGCAACTTTTCAGGGTCCTCCTGTTCTGACACTCCTGGTGTCCCCATCACCTGCAACAGCGCCACCTGGAGGGGCAAACGGGAGTCATAAGTCAAAAGCTACATTGCCCTTTCTCAGCTGATCAAGACAGAGGGAAGGTCCGAGAGGACTGGAGCCTCAGAGTGTGTGTGTGTTGGGGGGGGGGGGTCTGAGGGGCTGCGGAGGCGGCGGGGGGGGGGGCTCTTAGGGTTCTCCCGTAAAAGAGCAGTGCAGAATATGAACATAGCTTGGAAAAGCCAGGGATGGATGGCAGGTAAGGTAGATGTGGCCCCCACCCCAGAGTCAGGACAGGGTGTTATAATTCAGGATTGAAATAAATTTGGGACACAAAGCAGGGTTTGGGGTTATATACTATGAATTCCAGACCAAAGAGAGGTGCGAACATGGCTTCCCCACCATGATTGGCTGTAAGATTCGGAGGACCTAGAAAGTTGTGCATTTGTTTGAGGGTATTGGTAGAGGATATAGCTGTGGATCATCCCAAAAATGATATCCCGGTGGTGAGAGACAGCCACAGTGGGCGGGACGCTGAGGTCAGGAGGTTCTTGGAAAAGCTTTTCAGAGGGACTGGACTAATTAAGCAGAATTTGGGAGGAGACTAGGCAGACAGGAGACAACGGGAGTGTCCAAATGCACCGAGGTGTGTAGCAGAAAGAGGCAATGTTAGGGGTGACCGAAAATGAGTTGTGGTCCACGCCCCGCCCTGAAGGAGAGAGGTGGTAGTCCTACCGTGGCCAGGCGGGTCTGTTCCAGCTCCTGCAGGCTGCGCACATGGCGAGCGAGCACCGGTTGTGTGCGAGGCCCTGCTAGTTCCGCTTCCACCGCCAGTACCTCCCGCGAGGCGGCGGCGAAGACCTGGGTCACCTCGTGCACGACATTACGATAACTTGGGAAGTCGTGGTGCTGGCCACTGAGCAGGTACTGGCGATGAGCTCTGCGGCGGGCGGGGAGGACGCTGAGCCCACGCCCTGCTCCAGCCACCTGGAAGATCCACCCAACCCAAAGGAGCCCGAAACCTGAACCCCACAGACGCAGAGGGCCGAAAGCTGGCCCATTTCTGCACACCGAGAAAAGAGAGGATCTGGCTACGGATCCCGCCCACTCAGGGCCATCCTTCCACCCGCAGCTTCTCCCAGGCCACGCCCACAGTCTTGGTCGGCCCCACCTTACTTCTCCGGGCCACACCCCTGTTCCACCCAACTCCTCCAGGTGGACTCTTGCGTGCCTTCCGAGTTTTCAGAACCACCCACTGAGGGCTCGGCCACGCCTGCGAGCACGTCCGGCTCTGGGATGGCCAGGCCACTCCAGTGTACCTCCTCACCTCCAAGCACATCTGTAACCCCTCTACCCAGCCACGCCCCACTCTAGCGAGCTCTCCCAGGCCCCGCCCCCTTCTCCAGCCCGGACGGCTCACTGGTCTAGTCGGCGGAAGGCCTGAGCACGTTCATTCTGCAGCTGCTGGATCCTCTGTACCAATGTGGCGATCGGGGCGTCTCTCTATGAGGGCGTGGGGCCATGAAGCCGGATCCCCCAGCCCATCCCTCCACCCCACGCCCGTCCTGCCCGCGCCTGGCCTCACCCAGGCCCAAGGGGACTCCGCAGATCTAGGGTCGTCCGCAGCAGCCGGCGCCTCTGCCGTGGCGGTGAGCATGACTGCGCGATCCCGCGGCGCTTGGAAACGGCTGCGGCGCCCCCTGCAGGCCTGGAGGTCCTGGACCATCACGTGCGCACCAGGTTGCCTTTGAATTTTAATAGTCGGTTCTAGGACTCTGCATCCGCCGATCTCGCGACAGGTCAAATAGGATCACAATCGTAATGTAAGGTCACAAAGTTAAAAAAACCCAAGTATTTTTGCATGGGTGATGGTAAAGAAATGTAGCTGGGGGCTAAACCGATGTCTTAGCACCTAAGAGAACTGGTTGCTTTTGCAGGACTGGAAGGAATGCCAGCACCCCCACACACACCTGCTACTCAAGTCCCAGGAGGCCCAGTGTCCTCTTCTGATCTCATGGGGTACCAAGCACTCATGACGTGCACACAAGACATACAGGTTGGAGGCCAGCCTGGTCTACAGAACTATTTCCAGAACAGTTAGGAGTTACAGATAAACCCTGTCTCAAAAAACAAAACCCAGAACATAGCTGGACCTGCTGTGAACTGGGTCTGAACAAAGACTCTGAACTTTGTTATGTTGCTCTGTTTCCTTCCCAGAATTTCACTAGTGCTGTTCATGACTCCACCAGGTTCGAACCCACACAACCCTCCAAATGCCAAGGTGAACCCGGCACCCGATTTAATCAATAAAAGTGTGAAACATAAAACCTTTTGATTGAGAAGCCAGCTATGCTCACATATTGATGTGCACTTGAGTCAGCTAGCCTCAGTACCACACAATGTGCAATTGTAGGGAAGCCAAGAAGGGAAAAGTCCCTGACATCGGGAAAATGTATCTCTGGATTGTAGACTCAGCAACCTAAGGTGCATCTAGAATGGGCATATGAAACGTTGCTGAGCCACCCCTCACACTGAGTTCCAAACCATGGTCCCCAGCCAAGAGACTTGTGTGAATGCAATTTCACATGGACAGAGTCGAGCCCCAGGCATAGGTTCCTTAGCTGGGGCTGCCACACATTAGCTGTAGAACCTCCTGGTGGGATTCACTTTTACCAGGGACCAAAGGACTCTGAACCCACAGGCTACCAGTTGGCTGTGGCAGCTGCACATGCCTGTGACTAGCAGGTTGCAGGGTAGCCTGTGCTACAAGGTAAGATTCCCTTCTCAATGGGGCACCCCTTCCTTTTAGACCAGTCCCGAACAGAATAGTCATTTGGACACCAGTTACTGCTCCAGTCGATGGAAGGGGACTTTATTTGGTCCCAGGGTCACGGGCCAGGTACAGCCTCAGCTTTATTTGACCTTCTTCTTGGGGCGCAGGTTGTTGGTGTGGCCACACTTCTTCTTGCGGCAGTTGACCGCACGGGGGTGCAGACGTGCATAACACTTTCTGCAGATCATCTTGTCACAGTTGTACTTCTGCGCGAGCTGACGCAGAGAGGGCTCGATGATGCCACCACGCAGTCGAAGCACCAGGTGCAAAGTGGACTCTGGTGAGGAGAACAAAGCATGAGCACTGCTCCTAAGCACTCAAGTTAGACCTCACACAGAACGTGAGGCAGGCTGCCCACACAACCTCACACCCCAAAGAGGTTTCCCCACACTGCTGCCATAGGCCAGACTTCCCTTAATAAATAAATGACTGAAACTAACTTTTCCCTCTTCTGTAATGTAATCAAGAGGGGACTCAATGCCACAGCAAGCCACCATGTGGTACTGGGAGCACAGACCAAACAAACCTCCAGAGGGGGCATCCCCACAGAGACACATCAGAGACAGCTAGCATTCAAGTGCTCTGACATCTCTGCAGAGAGAAGGAAGGAGATAAAAACTGATGTGATCATGGCATGGGCTGTAATCCCAGCAGAGGCAGGCAGATCTAAGTTTAAGGCCAGGGTCAAACAGAGAAACCCTGTCCTAAACAAAGGGAAAAATGGGGGGGGGTTTTTTTGGCACCCACACACTGTAGGTGTGGGGATATGCTTCAAATTTAATAAAAACCAGCCTGAAATATCAGAGGACAGAGCCATTTCTCCAGCCTGTTTTTGTTCATTTGTTTTGAGACAGGGATTTCTGTCTAACAGTTCTGGCTGTCCAGGAACTTGCTTCATAAACTTCGCTGGCCTTGAACTCAGAGATCTTCCTGCCTCTTCCTCCCAAGTGTTGGCACTACCGATGTGTGCCATCACTGCCTGCCTGGAACTCCTTCTGTAAACTAAACTGACCTCAAACTTAGATTAGCTGGTCACCACTCCCAGACATTCCCTGTGGTTGAGATTAAAGGTGAGTTATCACTGTCTGATCCTCCTAGACTGATATCTCAGACTGGTTTTTATTAAATTTGAAACATATCCCAGTAACACACAAAATTTAGATTTGACCATTTAAAAAATAGGCATCATGGCTTAAACCTGAAACCCCAGTTCTCAGGGCAACACTGTGGGACTAACGTGGGATAAAGTTAAAACTTAGCTTAAAAAAAAAAAACCCCAAGAGACAAGACACAGACTGCCAAGTGCCTGGAAACACTACTTCTGGAGCCTGCTCCTTACGGCTTTTGTTTTGCTACGGAAAAGCCCCATTTACGATGCTAGTCAGGTCCACCCAAGATGCCCCTTACCTTTCTGGATGTTGTAGTCCGACAGGGTGCGGCCATCTTCCAGCTGCTTGCCGGCAAATATCAGTCTCTGCTGGTCAGGTGGGATGCCTGTGCAAAGGAGATACCAGGCTGGAGGCAACTCCTTCTTGGGGCAGCTGGGACCACCCCAATCACTCACAAAGGTTATCAAGCTAGTAAGCACTCCCACCAATACCACCCCTACCCACAGGCCTACCTTCCTTGTCTTGGATCTTGGCTTTGACATTCTCGATGGTGTCACTGGGCTCGACCTCAAGAGTGATTGTCTTACCCGTCAGAGTCTTCACAAAGATCTGCATGTTGGCGTCTGCTAAGCAGATTAAGAAGGCCCATGAGTGACATGTTGCTTATTGTGTGGAGACACTTGAGCAGGCACACTGTCTTCCACTTCCCACGGGAGACTGGTTATTTATTATCGACTTGCCCAAAATGCCATTCAAAAAGCCCAAGTCGGCCAGTCTCAACTTTCCCAGCCAGCACCACCAGGTGGGATGGGAAGCCCCGCGAAATAGCATCCCACACTACACAAGCGCCTCTGTATTGTCCTCTCAAGGATAAAACACCGAACACCGTCTTCTCAATAAGGGAGGCTACGCACAGTGTAACCTACGTCTCAAGCGCCGGTATTTTTCTGGGACAAAATGTAACCCAAGCCATCTCTATAGTCCTGGCTGGACACCAACCACATACTACAGGCTAGCCCTTGAACTCCTCTGTAGCTCCAGATGGGCAACATGCCCCGAGGCACAGGCTGGCCTTGAACCCCTTTCTAAGCCAACGAAACACTCAGTATCTCTGGAGAGACCCATGAGTCGCTTTGAACCCAGGCCGGAGCTCTTGGTCCTTCCGCCTAGGGCTCCCGAACTGGGTTGCCGCATGGTCGCCGCGTGCCCAGGTTCCCCGGCAGAGCCCCGCCGGGCATGCGCGAGGCTAGAGCGGCGTCCATGGGCCACTACATTGCCCTCGCCGATCCCCATCGCGTCCCCACCACCCACCAGCCCGTCAGCGACGAGGCCGCCACCAACCCGCTCGGCCGCCTCGTCGAAGAGAAAGAGGACGGCGGAAGCGGAAACCCCCAGTCTCCTCTCGGAGCGCCTGCGCACTGAACACACTTCGTGTGACGTCACAATCCGCGCCGTACGTCGTTCCCGCCCCAGGCGTCTCCCGGAGCCATATTGAGTGCTGGCAATAGAAGCCCAATAGTGGCGGAACTGGCAGAAGCTGCTTCCGGGTGGAGCTGCGCCGCCAACGCGTGAGTGACGGGCGCCCCTACTTTTGAGAGCTCCTTTTCTGCGTTCCCCAGCCGACCCGGACCGTTCTTGCTTTTTTTAGGAGGAGTGGCTAGCGTGGGGGTGCTTGCCTGTCCCTGCGGCGGGCCAGCCTGGGCTACCAACCAAGCCAGCTGCTTTACAGAGTAAACCACTGTGCCAAAAGTCAAAGATCCGCCTGCCACCGTCTGGCCGTGAGGACTTGCCTTTATTTTTAGCAGGTGGGAGGCAGCGGGCAGGGACATTTCTGGGAATTCAAGGCCAGCCAGGGCTCCATAGTAAGATTCTGTCTCAAAAATACAACCATTAGACGCTGTAAAGAGAGAACTTAAATTTCCTATGAGGTTGGTGGTGTGACTCATGTTTCTGGAATATTCCCCAGAGCATCAGGCATAAAGCAATTATATGTGTAACTATCTGGGAAGTTACCTTTTTCTTTAAAAATATTTATTTCCCCATACAACTTATCAGGATTTCCCTTCCCCCAGCTCCTCCCAGATTCTCTCCTCCTCCCTACCCACCCAAATCCACACCCTTCCCCCCTCTCATTAGAAAATAGACATCTAAAAAATAAAAACCAGAACTGGACAAAACAAATGTTAAAAAAAAATACAAAGAAACACAGACATTTTGTACACACAGAGATCTCATAAAAACACAAAGCTGGAAATTATACAACTAAAAGGCAAAAATGCCCAGACAAAATCTTCCAAAATTACCATGGAGTTAATTATAACCTGCCCCTTAAAGTGTGGTTTGTTTGCCCAGAAAGCCTCTTGTTAGAGGAAACTAAGTTCTCATTGGTGAGTGGTTATCAGCTGGAGATAGCTTCTGGGTTAGTGATTGAGGCGTGTCCACTTCCCCTCAGCACTGAGACCCTGATCACTTAGACCCAGGCATGTTCTCTGCATGCTGCCAGTCTCTGAGTTCGTATGTGCGTTAGTCAAGCCACAGAGAAACCTCATTTTTACACCTTTCCTGCCTCCTCTTCCAAAGGATTGTGGAGATCTGAGGGGAGGAATTTGATGGGAATCAGGTCTTTGTCTGTGCACTGTCCATCTGTGGGTCTGTTCCCATCTACTGGGAGAGGGTGTCTCTGATAATGGCTGAACATACACCTGATTCCCAGTATGGTAAAGTCTGGTGATATTTTGTATGGGCTTTAACAAATAAAGCTTGCCTGAAGATCAGAGGGCAGAGCCAGCCACTAGTTAACCATAGCCAGGCAGGGGTGGCACACACCTTTGATCCCAGTACTTAGGAGGAAACAGGAAGATCAGTTTAGGGCCACCCTGGGATTCAAAAGATTGACCAAATCTAAAAGAGAAACAGAGCCAGGCAGTGGAGGCTCACGCCTAATCCCAGCATTAGGGAGGTGGAATTGGGAAGTGATATGGCTGGACTGGGCAGAGTGGGAGGAGACAGGAGCTCAGCCTGAAGATTCTGTAAAAGAAAGAGGGTTCTGTAGTGGCTGGCTCCTCTCTGCTCCTTCAGCATTTACCTCGATATCTGACTCTGGGTTTTATTAAGATCCATTAGAATTCTCACTACAGCGGAGTAGTTCCTGGGAAAATACTTTTAATAACTCAAAAAGTCTATGTTTTGTTTTTTCCCTACTAGTAAGTGTATGCCACATGCAGTGCCTCAGAGGCCAGAAGAGGGCACTGAATCCCTTGGAAAGAAACTCCAGTTCAGGGGCTCCAGCCAGGCATTTTCTTCATTAATGCTAACTTGCAGTGCTGGAGCTGGACCCTGGTGCCTGCTTGTCAAGAGCTTTGCAACCAGGGTATTGTGTCTTGAAAGACTTCATTTCAAAGTGCTCCAAGGAGTGGGGTGGTGATGACTGTCACCTTTAATCTGAGCACACAAAGGGCAGGTAGATCTCTTTTGAGTTCGAGGTCAGCCTGGACTGTCACTCAGAGAAACCTTGTCTCAAAAAACAACAAAGAAAATGCATGGCCTGTAGTAGCAGGTATCTGCATTCCAGCTAGGTCAAAGTAGCCGTCCATCAGCATCAGCTTTCCAGAGGCCTCAGGCCAGGGTCAGTGATGTCCCATAGGTGGTGGTCTAAGAAAGGCTGGCACAGGCTCTGCCCTTGGACCTCACGAGGGGGGCGTGCCACAGCCCTGTTTTGGAAGTTCAAGGAGTTTGGTGTTTGGGCATCCCCCTCCAGCAGGGCCCTCTGGTGACATCTAGAATCTGCCCAAGTTCTGGGGCATGAACCCAAAAACAGAAGCAAGCCACAGCTGTGAAGTGTTCCCTTTTAATGAGTCTTTACTGGTAATTTCCCAACAGCATCTGTAAACATCGGTATAAAAATATCCTGTTCAGCTTCTGGAGAAATGGCTCCCTACAGAGTCAAGGCTGCCTCTGTCTGGAACCTTCTACCTCTCCCAGAATTCAACATCACAAGGAAAAATAGCGCTGCACAGAGGGCAGAGAGACCAGAGTTCAGTCACAGCTGCCAGGGGTGGGAACAAGCTCAGCCCTGCAGGTGTCTTCTACTTCCAGAGGGCCCCACCATGGTGTGGGGGGCATCTGGCTTTGGTCTCTGGGGCTTTACAAGTACTGTTCAAAGGTGACCCAGGCTTATCTCAAGGATACCTGCAGCCAGCCCCACTGTCCAAGCTGGGGTGCATGTCCTGGCATGGGGAAGTCCCACTCTTAGGAGGGACAAGAATTAGGGACCCTGCCTATGACAGAATGGAGCAGTAAAGCTGACTGTGACCCCAGGAGGACCAATGCTGCCCTGAGCCTTTCTGGGTTAGTGGGAAGGGGGCTATTCTCCACGTGTCTCTTCCTCATCATCTGTCTGGCTGTGGCCATTGATGGCAGGGGAACCAGGTCGAATATGTGATAGGTCCTCAAAGCCCGGACTGAGCGATGGTGAGACAGTGTCAGGGCTGGTGTCACAGGAGCCTGTGCTCTGCTCCGAGGTGGCGATGGTAGTGGTGATACTGGGTGGAATGGGGTCTTCATCTTCATCCTCTAGAAATGAACCCTCCGGGATGTCTGAAAAAGGAACCCCATGTTGGTCAAGGCCTTTCTGTAAGGGTGGCCCATAAAACTTTCCCACCCATGGGAACAGGATTCAGCCCATTTTACAGAGGAAACTGAGGCATGGGCAAGTAGAGGGATTCTCATCAATAATCCAGAGTTGGGCTGACTCTGAATAAACATGCTCATTTGTCACCCATCATGGGAGACTAAGGCAGGAGGAATACAAAGAATCTGAGGCCAGCCAAGACTACAGTGAAAACCTAAAAACAGAGACAGAGACAAATGCCCAAGTCAGGCTGGCACAGACAGTCAGTGTGGGCTTGGCTCTATCTGCAGCAGCACACCATCCCCTGGGCCAGGTACCATACCTGCCCTGCCTCATCTTAGTATTCTATGGTGGAGGCAGGAGGGTCAGGCTTAGGGTCATCTTTAGCTACATAAAGAAGTTGAGGCCAGCCTGGGCTCTATGAGACCATGTCTCAAACACAAGGCAGACAAAAGAAATGCCAGAAATTCCAGCCATCACTAGGGTGGAGATAGAGTCACTCAGCAGATGAGATTAGCTCAGCCACTGACATGAGAACTTGACTCTTTCTAGCCCTTCTGACTCTACCTCACTCATACCACAGACAGTACCACTTCCCTCTGGTGCGGGTCTCAGTTTCCCCTTTGTGAAATGGGATGATCAGTTCCCACCTCACAGGTGTTTAGGGGTGACAGCCTGATTCACAGGGCTCCTGGGTTTAAAAAGACAGCTGTCACCATTCCTTCCTGAAACTTGCCTCAGAGGCATCTCCACCCACCAGTGACCCATGGGACCCTGGATGGGCAGCTGTGCAGGCAGCCTTCAAAAGCCAGCCCTGGGTAGAAGATGCAGCAGCAGCAGGGGGAAGTGAGGGACAGCACACTTACGACTGAAGGCCTCTGGGTGCTGCCGGGCCAGCTTCCCCTTCAGTGTCCTGTGGGGAAGAGGGCAGACAGGGATGAGTCAGCAGCAGAACCCCCACTGGGCTCTGGGAACTGCCTTTCTGTCTCTCACAGCCCTGGGCACTTGTCTCTGCTGTACATTCCATGATTCTTCTGTCTCTAGGCTTGTTTCCAGCAGCACCTTGACACTGGAGGCTGGGATCATGACAGGAGGTGACTACCATCTTGCTGCTTTCTGTACCTTCTTTCTCTTCCGACCCCTAGGTGTCGGGGTCAGAGCTTTATTCTGGCCTTCTGCAATCCATGTCCACCTCATTTATTCAGTGCCTCTGTGGATACAGTATCAACTGGACTGGGTTGTGCAGTTAGCAAGCCCTAGCATTCACCTGTCTCCACCTCCCCAGCACAAAGGTGACAGTTATGCACCACTGCTCCTGACATGTTTTTAGAACTCATCTGATCTTTTAACTAGTGTATGTGTGTGTTTTGGGGTAAGGGGTGCATATATGCAGGTGCCCAAGGCTGACTCTAGTTCTCTAGAGTTGGAGTTACAGGCAAATGTGAGCCACCTAACACAGTGGGAGAACCAAACTCCAGTCCTCTGCAAGAACACCACTCTTAAGCACTGTGCCATCCCCAGCCTCTGCACCTGACTTTTAAAAATGTGTTCTGAGGATCTGAAGTCAGGTCTTGACAACTGCCCAGCAAGTACTTTCCCCACTGAGTCATCTCTCCTTGGTTTTCTGAGACAAAGTCTTGCTAAATATCCCAGGCAGGGATTGAACTCACCACGTTGCCCTATTAACTGGAAATCAAGATCCTCTTATCTAATCCTCCTGCATGCCAGGCATGTGTCATCATCCCAGCTGCTTTATTAACTTATGAATTGGATGTTGGTCATTCTGCCCTGACATTCTGCACCCAAACTTGATGGGTAGTGAAGGGGTTTCTGAGTACACAGCCTCCAACATGACTGAACATGAAGCACAGCCCATGACACTGGCCCTGTCTCTTCTCTAGGGGGCTAGGACACATGCTGCTAGCTATCAACTCTTGAGGCTCACAAGGCTCTTGCATACTCTCCAAACCACCTGCAGAGTTATCCTGGTGCTGTGAGCTAGAAAATGTGCTTATAGGAAAAAGTAGGAGCCAAGACAGGCAGGACATCTCAGCACTGGGTTGTGTGATGTCCACAGTCATCCTCATCCCTAGGTGAATTTGAAGTCAGCCTGGGCTCTAAGAGGCCTGTCTCAAACAATGTCAATAGTGCAATAAAATAAAAAGGCCAGGCGTGGTGGCACGGACCTTTAATCCCAGCACCTGGTAGGAAGTAGCAGGTATATCTTTATAAGTTCTAGGACAGCTTGGACTTCATAGTGAATTCCAGGACAGCCAGAGCTATATAGTGAGACCTTACCTCAAAAACAAAACTAAAAAATATAATAAAAATATAATAATAATAATAATAATAATAATAATAATAATAATAATAATAATAATAATAAAGAATTAAAGCCAGGTGTGGTGGTGCACGCCTTTAATCCTAGTACTTGGGAGCCAGAGGCCTGTGGATCTCTGAGTTCCAGGCCAGCCCAGTCTACAGAGCAGTTTCAGGATTTGAAAGCACTGATGATGTAGAAGACCTAGATTTACACTTCTAGGTGGCTTGTTGTCCTCTTAGCTCCAGCAAGGCTTTCCAGGCCAGAGCCTTGGGCTCAAGGAAGAGGTGTATCCATGGTCTAGATCTGCTGTGGCTCTGGCTGTGTCCTGGGTCTGGGCAGCTGGCTGATGCTGTCATCACAGCAATAATAGGTCAGGCTGTGAGGTACACCTGGAGCCCTTTCAGAGTTAAAGACATGGATTTTGTGGTCTAGGATCCTGCATCATTGTGGGAAGAACCAAACTGAACCCTGACTGGCCTCTATCCAGGATGGACTCTGGTGCCTCGTGCTCTGCTGACTGCTCAGCCTCCTTTCAGAACCAAGGGCCTGGCCAATCTACCCAGCTGTCATCCTGCCTGCCTGTGTGGAGCAGATGCCAAATAAAAAGGAAATTCAGTACTTCCAGGTCACTCCCTCAGAGGTCAGAACTGCAATGTAAAACAACCAGAATTAATACCCAGGGCTGGAGAGCACAGAGGGCAGGGTTCTGGAGAAGAGAAGGAAGGAAGAGGGGAGGGGAGGGGAAGGGAGGGACCTTGGAAAAGAGAACCCCCTAACGTGGGCTTTAGGAAGTGAGAACCATGAAGAAAGAGTGCTTTAGAGAGAAGGCAAGGGGCTTCAGACAAGGAAAAAAGGGACCTCAGAGAGAAGGCCTAAGAGGGGCAGGAGAAGGGCCTCAGGAGAGGGTATGGCTTCAGAAGGGACTGAGGGTACAAAAGCCAGCTAAGTCCCTGGGTCAGGGTCTTGGAGATGATGGAGCTTCAGAGTAGAAGGGCAGGGCGTCCAAAGAGCTGGGTGATGGAGAACAAGAGAGGCCCATACTATGTGGTTAGGGACAAGGGTTTAGAAAAGGTACGCTCTAAAACAGGGCACGGCTCAGAAAGGACCAAAGAGAAGATACTAGGGCAGCTGGCTATAGGGCCACGGGAGTTCTGGAAGGCGATGCCACCTGATCCTGCGGAAGATGCTGTCCAGGTCCCGTTTCATGTCCACCAAGGTGCGAGTATGGTGCATGAAGCGTTCGTTCATCTGTTGTAGCCGAATGCTGGACAGGTTGTTGAAGTTCAGAAGCATCTCATTGGTTTTTTCGAAGCGGTCGAGCCTGGGAGAGAGGGTGAGGGCCCCTGCATCAGGCCTAGGAGCCCCTTGACCTAAGCTGAACACTGTAAGAATCACAGACTCTGCAGACAGTTACAGGGCCACAGCCCAAAGATTCTGTCTGCTGTACTGGTCACCCAACTTCTACTCACCTTTGAAAATCCTATTCAAAGATATTCTTCTGCTGTAGCCTACCATCTTCCATGGAGTGCATGAGTTTCTTCTGACAGGACAAAGTTCTGTACCAAGCCTGGCCAATGACCCACTTCATGTCCATGGGTTTGTTTGTTTTCCTTGTTTTTTTTCCCCCAAGAGACAGGGTTTCTGTGTTGTAGCCCTGGCTGTCCTGGAACTTCAGACCAAAAGATCTGCCTGCCTGCCTCCCAAGTGCTAGGATTAAAGGCACGCACCACTGCCAGACCACAGCATGCTCTAAACTGATCATAAGCTGCCTCCAGAGAGGTACTGGCATTACAGGTGTGTGCCACTACATCCAGCCACAAGACTGACATGTTTATCATTTATTTATTATTATTATTATTTTGGTTGACATTTTTTAAGTTTTGGTTTTTTGGTCTGGTTTTGTTTGGTTTTCAAAACAGGGTCTCACTAAGTAGCCTGGCTGGCCTAAAACTCATGAGTGCACAGGTTAAATGTATGTGCCACCATGCCAGCCCCATACTTATTTTTTATTATTTATACAGGTGACTTGCCTTTGTGTATGTCTATGCACCATAGATATAATGTGTATACAGTACCTGTGAAGGCCAGAAGAGGGTTTGAGTCCACTGGAACTTGAATTATAGTTGTGAGCTGCTAGGAACAGAACCTTGGCCCTCCTTAGAAGCAGTCAGTGCTGCCTGGTGTGAGGCACATGCCTTTAATCCCAGCACTTGGGAAGCAGAGACAGGTGGATCTCTCTAAGTCTGAGGCCAATGGGCTACATATTGAGACCCTGTCTCAAAACCTAACTCAGTAATATGAGGTGGAGAGCCCCAGGACTAGACAGTAGCCAACAGCTTCTGGGCCCCATTGGGAGGGAGGGCCATGCACTTGGATGGGTTTGAGGCCTCTGCATGCTTGGCAAACGAAGCCACCAAGATGGCTCCCAGTCCTGGACCCGCCTTTTACTCCAAGCCCAGCTGAAATCAGGGTGAGGTTGTCCCAGCATAGGAAAAAAGCATTCTGGGCCAGGCACCCTGAACACCGTACTGGGTTCTAGGGCCTGATGCCAAGAAGCCGCTTTCAACACCTCTAGCCTGGAGACAGGAGCCCCTTGGCTGCTGTCAAGCCATGCAAAGCTACAGGGCCCAACTTGTGCCACATTCTGGTTTTCAAGCAAGGAAGGAATTGGTTCTGGAGCTCAGAGTCGTATTCTTTCATTTACTACAACTGTGGGCTGGGGGGTCCTTCCCATGCTGCCATGTGGCTTGCTTACATGTTCTTCTGAGCCAGGATGATGGCGTTGACATCATCGGTGTTCACCATGCTAAGGAAGCGGCCACAGAAGACCCTCGAGGCCGAGTCTGGGGGGTCCATCTCTTTCTCCTCCAATGCCTAAAATGACAAACAGAATGTGAAGTCAGCATTAGGCTGCTGCAGATGTCAAGAGCCTATCATGACCCCTAACAGGAACCATCCCAGCCTCCCAACACTTAAGCTAGGAACTTGGGGTGTTTGGGGGGCCTAACAGAGATTCATCCCTAGAAACACGTAAGCCAGAAGAGCTGAGCATGGTAGCATACCTGTTCTTACAGCATTCAGGAAGCTGAGGCAGGAAGATGTTGAGTTATAAGCTACCCAGCGTTGAAGAGGGAGAGCATCACTCCACCCCTCCATAGCTCATACTGACTCCACCCCTCCATAGCTCATACTGACTCCACCCCTCCATAGCTCATACTGACTCCACCCCTCCATAGCTCATACTGACTCCACCCCTCCATAGCTCATACTGACTCCACCCCTCCAAGAACCCGAACTTTTCACGTGCAGGTCAGGCAGACATGACATCTCTCCCTTTGCTGACCTAGACAGACTGCAAAGCTCCTGTCAAACTCTGCTCCTGGTTTATGTGGAACATGCATGGGTGGTGGTAGGGACAAATTGCAGACTTTTTGTCCTGGACACAGGCTGGAGGTGGCTGATGCCCTGTAGCTGAGCTGCAGGCAGCCATGGACAGTGGTCAGAGCCAGATCCTCTTCCTGTGCTGCAAGTGTCTGAGCCATCTTTCTAGTCCCAGTCTTCCACCGACACATGTGAGACGGTCCCTCACTGGCCCAGAACTTTACCATGCAGACTAGGCCAGCTGGCTTACATGCTTCCAGGTATCTGCCTATATTTGCTTCTCACTTTACCATCACCGAGTCCCAATGTTGTGTGTAGTTTCTGGGATTGAACCTGGGTCTGTAGTGTATTATCACCTGCATCACTGCAGCAAGTACACTCCCTTCTTTTAAGACAGTGTCTCACTATGTAGCCCTAGGTGTCCTGGAATGCCCTATGTAGACCAGGCTGTCCTTAAATTCACAGACATCTGCTTGCCTCTGCCTCCTGAGAGCTCGGATCAAGACTGTGGGCCATCATGCCCTGCTTCTTGTGTTTCTGAAGCTGTTTCTCACATAGCCCATGGTGGCTTCTGACTTACTGAATAGCTGAAGACAATCTTGAATTCCTGATCCTCTTACCTCCACCTCCTAGGTACTGAGACAGTAGCGTGCTTACCATCACACCTGCTTCCCCATGACTGACACCTTAGTTATCAAGGGCCAGCTAGTGAGGGGCAATAAACAATGGGAAAGACCCTATCTCAAAGATGCTGGAAGGCAAGGACAGACACCTGAGGCTGACCTCTGCATGTGCACTGTGGGATATATACACACATATTCCAAACACAAGCTTTCAAATTCAGCTCTAAACTTGGTTTAGGGGCCAGCAAGATGACTGAGGTATAAAGGCACTTCCTGCCAAGCATGGTGATCTGAATTCAAACTCTGGGACCAACATGGTGCAAAGAACTCCCGAAAGTTGCCCTCTGGCCTTCACATGTATGCTACAGCACAAACATGCACTCATGCACATACAAGCTCATGAAATATATACATAAGCATTATAAAAAAACAAGGTTTAGCAGGGCACAGCAAAAAGATGCTCCCAGCAGGGGCAGGCCTGATAGCTCCACCCACACTTCCTGTCTGACTTCAGCCAATCAGCATTTTTATTAAATCAGTAGGCGGGCAATTATTTACAATGGAACAAAACACAATCCCACTACAACCTATTCTCAAAAATAAAACAAAATATTCAGCTCTGAAGCTAGCTACATTTTTATCAGCAGCTTAAAGCCAAGGATTCTAGGCATAGGCAGTTTGTTGGTCTGGCACCTGATGTTTTGTGGTTCTGGCAGGCAGATGATGGTCCCTGTTGTGCTCCATCCAGTGAGCAGAGCTCCCCAGACCATCTCAAAACAGGGGAATCACAGCACTAACCCTTCTCTGCTGTTCAGAAAATCCCCCCTCCCCCCAGAATCCTGACACCTGGCTGAGAGAAGACAGCTTAGCACTGGGCAAGAGTCACACAGGGGAGCTCGGCTTCATGCTACACTGACAGTCCAAAGCTGAGAAGGTTAGGGCGGGAGAATCAGGAAGTCAAAGCCAATCTTAGCTACATGGATAAGAGCCAGGAGGGGCTATAAAGCAAGGCCCTGACCAAAAATATGCTCTGTATGGTGGTTTCCTCTATTCCAGTACACAGAGGACTGAGCCAGGAAAACTGGCATGAGTTTAGGGTAGCCTGGACTATACAGTGAGTTCCAGGTCAACCTGGGCTATAGTGAGACCCTGTCTCAAACATTGGTGGGAAGCGGCCAGGCAGTGTCACACATCTTTAATTCCACCACTTTGGAGTCAAAGGCAGGGGGATACTCTCAGTTCAAGGTTTAAAGAACAAAAAAGGATGAATGAATGACGAGGAGGGGCCTGGGGTATGTAAAGGACTTGACATGGAGACTTAATGACCTGCCTTAGGGTTACCAGAACTCACGTACAGCCAGACACAGAAGTGCATCCATCTGCAACCCCAGCTAAAGGGAGACCAGAGGCAGAGATAAAGTAGCTGGAAGTTCCAAGTCTAGCTAGCCTTGCACATAGAAAGGTGAAGAGATGCTGTCTCAAACACAGTAGAAGGCAAGCAGGGTGTGGTGCCCAATTCTTTGACCTCCACAACCAACACGCGCATACCAAAAGACTAAAAATCATGCATATTTAAGCCAGGCAGACCTCTGAGTTTGAGGTCAGCCTGATCTACAGAGTTCCAGGACAGCCAGTGCTACACAGAGAAACCCTGTCTGGGGGGAAAAAAGAAACTAGCTACCGGCAGGGCAGGGCCCCTTCCATCCAAAGGTCACACAATCCAGTTACCCAAGGTCATCAAGCATCACCTGGGGCAAAAAGGGCAGATACATAGTGACAGATCACATCACATCTGGGAGAAGAGTAAGACAGGATTCAACCTTCAAGAATAACCAGGCCTTTAGAGATCTTCTCAGGCACCCTGAGCAAAATAGGATGACCCTATTTCAGGTGGAAGATGGTCTGTGACATGGCTCAGTGTCTAAAAGGTGCTTGCTATCAAGCCAGAGGATTCCAGTTCAAGCCCTGGGACACATGGTAGGAAGAAAACCAACTCTGGCAAGCTGTCCCCTTGACCTCAAGGCATGCCCCACCCACTCCTCAAGTAAATAGAATATAAGTATTTTTTTAAGGTACACATTTTTAAGAAAGAGAAGACTTATGGCTAAAAGGTGGAGTCAAACGGGTTAATGGCATCTTTCAGATGCAGAATTTTGACTTTGTTCTAGATCAAGTTATTACTCTTGGACCAGAGCTGAAATGGTGACACACAGGGCCAGCCTGGGCTATACATATTGAGATCCAGGCCACCCTAAGATGCATGAAACCCTATCTTAAAATACAAGCCTGTCGTGACAGTTCATCCTAAAGAACTGTTGTAAATTCAAAGTTAATCTGGGCTACATAGTGAGTTCAAGACCAACTTGGAATACATAACACTGTCCAGGATACATGACTGTCTCAAAAACTAAAACAGGTGTGGTGGATGCTTGTGTTCAGTGCTAAGAAAGGCAAAAGATCCAAGTTCAAGGTTATCCTTTGCTTTTTGAGCCTGGGACAAATGAGACGCTGACTCAAAAGCCAGGCAACACAGGCCAGGCGCAGCAACTCACACTTGTAAATCCCAGCACTTAACTGAGCGCACTTAAAGGAGCCTAAGGCCAGTCAAAAACAAACTGACTTTCTCCTAGTACTTGGGACTCTTGGCTAATTTGGACTACTCTCTCAAAACCCTAAATCTCCCCCAGAAATACAAGGCTGACTGAAAAGGCTCTGCGCCTCAAGGTCACAAACGACAACAACCCACCGTTGCGACCGAGTACTAACCGAACTCAACTCAGCAACCCAATCTTCGAGTGGGGGGGAACAAAAGAAATCAAACCGGATAAGGCGGGGCTCAAACATGCACCGAGGCCCCGCCCCTTCGAGAGGGGAAACTGAGGCACGCGCGCACCCGAGACTCTCAGGGTTCGGGCTGCGGACGTTCACACAAGTCAGGTTCCCATCCGGATCCGGCCTCGCCGCCGCTGCGCAGTAAGGGAAACTGAGGCCGGCTCTGCCGCAGAGCCAGTACGGGCCCCCCTCCTCCGCTGCGGCACAGCCCACGGCCTCCCGCCGCCCCGGAATCCCGCCCGGGCCCGGCCCCGGCGTCGCCGGCCTCGGCACCTGCACATCTGGCGGCTTGGCTCGCGCTTCCGGGATGGCGCCCGCGCCACCTTACGTCATCACGCAGCATCCGTGCGCGCCTGCCGCCAAGGCACAGGGAAGCCTGCGTGACCGGGCAGCAGGAAGGGGTGGGACCAATATGTAAGAGGTGCCTACAAGAACAGCAAAAGACTGACCAATCACAGGGACACCTATGCGCATGAGCAGTGTTCCAAACCTGGCATCCTAAGTAACCTGTAAGTGGGCAGTTGAATGTAATATTTTTATTAATTCTTTTAAAATTTCGCTCGTGTATATAATGTATTTTGAGCTTATTTTCCATCATTGTTCTCTTTAGCCCCAGGGCCACCCACACCACTAATTTTCTTTTTAATTTTTTAGATGTATTTAAGTTGTTTGAATATTTTGCCTGTGGATATATATGTGCACCATGTGCATGATTAATGCCTGTGAAATCCACAAGAGGGAATGCCCAGGAACTGAAGGGTTGTGACTCTTCATGTGGGTGCTAGGAACCAAACCTTGTTCTCTGCAAGC